>OX335663.1:5901993-6524391 GCA_946894095.1 Incurvaria masculella | reverse complement strand
CAGTCTCCGCGCCACTAGGCTACGCACGGAATATTGATCGAAATGTTTGAATCAAGAGCATTATCAGTTGAATTTATTAATATTAATATTATTAATAAATAAATAAATAAATAAATTGGTCACAATAAAATGGATGAAAATGAGGTAGGAGAAACTTTAGAAACACAATGTTATCAACATTGTAAAAACAAAACACTCCAATCGAACTTATTCCAAGGAATGTGACATGTATGTATGTATAATCGACCGTGAAGCAGGGACACATTAATTGAAGAAAGAGCCCAGTAAAAAGAACTTTTTTAACGAATATACTGCAAGGCTGGACCCGAACCAACAAAACATACCATTCGCGGGTATTGCGTCTACCAATTTCGCCACCGGCTGTATACCCATACCTCGAAAAAAACATCTAAATTTCGTTTTGAGTCATGATATTGTTACCTTTTAATATATCTTCTGCTCCCTAAATTTCTCCCACATATCCCAAAACATGGAAGTATCAAGGACCAAGACTCGACTTGGGCGCGTATTCATGCTAAATCAAACTGACTCGACTTCAGAACTCACGTTCTGACAGTTGTAGGTCATGGCGTTGCAGACGCTGATGATGGAGACGTTCTGGGGCCGGTTCAGCAGCAGCAGCGCCACCTGCCGCTCCGACACCCAGCTCGACCAGCGGATGTACCAGTCTGCAAGTGTCGCCTGCGTTGTCGTTATTCTGTCGCTACTGCAGTTAGCCTTATTTATGAAAAACCGCTAGTAGTGGCTGTAATGGGGACCAAAGTGCTCATAAAACTATCAATAGGACAATTAGCAACGAGGTTGCCGTTGATAAAAGATTCGCTTGTGCGTATCATAGTCCTCAAATTGATGTTTTAATTGATTTAGATAGTCCACAAAACTCTAACGATATAAGCGCTGACTTTAGCTCTTACATAGACGCAAGTCAGTGTGAAAAAACCCAATTGATGGCATCTTGATTGATAATCTTCTGTCAGCAGGTCTATTCCTGCCATTCAGTATTCAGGAATCAGGAATCCTGAGTTTAGAAAACCGCTTTTGTAACGGTTTTCAAAGCAATTTTACTGACGAAAATATTCCGGAGCATAGTTTTTTTTTAATAAACCAACGTTTTCCGTCGAAAAACTCGCTTTGAAAATCGCTATAAAAGCGGTTTTCTAGACTCAGGATTCTTGATTTCTGATTACTGAATGCCAGGAATAGACCTACAGATCAATGACGCATCAAGTTCGAATTAAGCCATTTATAAAAAAAAAAAAGCACTCCCAACCAACAGATGGCGCTGACAATAGGACTGTCAGAATATACGAATGAACGTTTCGCTAATTTTGTTTGTTTGTATTGGATTAATTACCGTTTTAAAGGTTTAAGAAACAATAACGGGATGAAATGAGCAGTCCTTTTTCTCACACAGATTCATCCAAAGCTGGGCACGAACCTTCGAATTTCATGCCCGTATCTGTGTCACAGAACGAAATATTTCTGCTTATTTTCAAAATAAAGAAACCTAAGATAAAATTGTTTACTGACCATTCAAATATGAATGAATGATGGCTTTTGACACTTACCTGAGTCAACTTGCTGTGTGAGCTGTATGGCGTGAGGAAATAGGAACTTGGGAGTCTTCAGGCTGACCGTATACACAGTCGCCACCGGATTCTTTGTATTCACCTGAAAGAGGAATTCGGTGTCCGATCATAAGCAAATGTTGCGTTTACAGAGCATTCTTTGTTATATGATTTGGAAGTAGTTCTCTAAACAGATGATACTTGAATCTGTTGTTCGTAAAGAAATGCATAATGCGGCTGTTTAATTGAAATTGGTTCCTCCATTTACATAGCCGAAAAGAAAAATTTACGAATTCAACAAAGAGAGTAAAATTTAAGATTTCTTAACGTAGTAACTTCTGTTTTTAGCATTATGTCAAATAGCATATTTTCACATACATAATCCAAATGACTATCGAGCGACTATACTTAGAGACGATTACGTCAATCGCCATCACAAAGGTACCTTTTAACGTGTAATGTAACATGTAACGTGTTCTCGTTAGCTGAAACTGCATGTTATGAAAGTTTTTGGAGTTCGATTTAGATGATTAGAAATTAAGCTTTATTTAAAGCTATTTTATATTATAAGCTAATATTAAGCTGGCTGGCTATGGATGGCTAACATGACACCTACTATTATGATATTACTATCTGCTGGCAGTCGGGGCTGAGCGAGAGAGCGCCGAAATTCCGTCTCGTAAAGGAAGTCCGGGACGCCATTGCAGATCTCACCGGCCTCACTTTTGGATAGCGTATGGACTCGATGGTGGGGTACGCGGGCGGCTCCGGCTCGTCGATGCCGTACTACGGTTAGCGGTACTCGCCGACCAGGCTGTCGTTGTACGTGACGTACAGCAGCTGCTGGCCGTCGGGGCTGAACCAGAGCGCTCGCTCCAGTTGGAGGACCTCTGTCTCGTACAGGAAGTCCGGGACACCACTGAAGATCTCACCGGGCTCACCTTTGGATAGCGTATGGACTTGATGGTGGGGTACGCGGGTGGCTCCGGCTCGTCGAGGCCGTACCACGGGTAGCGGTACTCGCCGACCAGGCTGTCGTTGTACGTGACGTACAGCAGCTGCTGGCCGTCGGGGCTGAACCAGAGCGCTCGCTCCAGTTGGAGGACCTCTGTCTCGTACAGGAAGTCCGGGACACCACTGAAGATCTCACCGGGCTCACCTTTGGATAGCGTATGGACTTGATGGTGGGGTACGCGGGTGGCTCCGGCTCGTCGAGGCCGTACCACGGGTAGCGGTACTCGCCGACCAGGCTGTCGTTGTACGTGACGTACAGCAGCTGCTGGCCGTCGGGGCTGAACCAGAGCGCTCGCTCCAGTTGGAGGACCTCTGTCTCGTACAGGAAGTCCGGGACACCACTGAAGATCTCACCGGGCTCACCTTTGGATAGCGTATGGACTTGATGGTGGGGTACGCGGGTGGCTCCGGCTCGTCGAGGCCGTACCACGGGTAGCGGTACTCGCCGACCAGGCTGTCGTTGTACGTGACGTACAGCAGCTGCTGGCCGTCGGGGCTGAACCAGAGCGCTCGCTCCAGTTGGAGGACCTCTGTCTCGTACAGGAAGTCCGGGACGCCATTGAAGATTACGCCGGGAACACCTGCAAGTTAGGGGCTTATGAATGATACTAAAGCGTGGACGAGTCGACAAACTTGCATTAAAAAAGTTTGGGTACCGATTTTAAAATAATTGTTAGGCTAAAGGTTGAACTTCGTTTTAAGATTGTGAACATGCTATATACACAACCTCACACTTATTTGATTTCCTAACAAATCGGTTATTGACTATAAATTCCTCAATTGGAAGATTTTACCAAAACATCTCATATTTAAAAACAAAATAAGAGTCTTCATTTTACTTTGAATGTCCCTACGTGTCATAAAGTTTGACCAAATGTTCCGATTCTATCATCGTTTACAAAAAAAATCTTATATTTTCTCAAAATGTCCCCACTTGTTTTGGTCAGCCCAAAAAATCCTCACTTCAACCACCAAACAATAATAATAATAATATAGTGATATATTATTTATTGCGAATTACATGCGAATGGTATGTTTTGCTTGTTCGGGTCCAGCCTTGCAGTTTATTCGTAAAGTAGTTATTTTTACAGGGATATTTCTTTAATTAATGTGTCCTGGCTTCACGGTCGATTATAAATGCATTTAAGAACCAGATAAAAAACGGAAACATTTTTTAATCAATGCATTATTTTTTTCTTCAACATTTCACTTTTTTATTCAATTTTTTTTTCCTTACTTTGGTTATTTAGTTAATTCATGTTTTGTTTGTATTGGTACCTGATGCACATCTTTTATAGTTTTGTTTGATTGATATGTTTTTCATCTACTAGCTGTGTATGTCCTAAACTGTCCGCGAAAAAAAAAATAATGATAATAATAATAAAACAGGGATTATTCTAGGGTCTAAGCTTGATTTATTTTATTTGATAATTTGTATGTTTGACTGTTTAAATGCTGTGTAAAAAAACAGAAAAAAAAGTCACATTCCTTAGGTTAGTCATGTATTTATCATTAAGGTAATATCGTACCCGTGCTGGTAATCCGGCAGACCAGCGGCTTGAGGACGCGCGGCTTGTAGTAGATGTCGTTGTCGTGCACGAACACGACGCTGCCGCCGTTAGGTGACCACTCCGCGTACTGCAGCAGCGGCGCGCTGCGCTCGTCCTCGACGGGCGACAGCGGGAACTTGTTTCTGGCGACAACGATCGGCGTCAACCGTTTGTCTAGACGAGCGTATCGGATGTAACGTAAGAAGCACCCGCCGCAGAGAATCAGAGCACGCCCTTGTGGCCCGAAAAATAACCGATTTTATAACGCATCTCTCTGCCGCATCGCCACGATATGGAACTGTCTGCCGGCGAGTGTCTTTCTTCAAACCTATAACATCGGAGTCTTCTAACCGTTTTTAAAACTAATTTCTCTGCTGCACCGCCAGGATATGGAACTGTCTGCCGGCGGGTGTCTATCCTCAAACCTATATGATCGGTCCCGAAACGTTGAAACAATCCTACTATGCATACGTACATTCACTGCTATCGTATGGAGTAATCCTATGGGGTAACTCAACGGATTCTGAAAGGGTGCTAATACTCCAAAAACGAGCGATAAGGGTATTAGCCAGTGTACCACGAACAACATCCTGCAGAAATCTGTTTAGATCTTTAGGAATATTGACTGTATGCTCTCTATACATATATGAGGTGGTAGTATACATACGTAAGAACATCCAGTCTTTCGAGATTAATGGCGTAAACCACAATTATAATACACGTAATTCAGAGCGTTTAAAATCTGTTGCGCACAAATCGGCGATGGCTGAAAAAGACCCTGACGTGATTGGACCCAAACTGTATAATAAAATTCCAGAAAAAAATAAGTCTTTACATAGTGACATTGTGTTCCAGACTCAGCTGAAAATATTCCTATTAGACAACCCATTTTATAAGATAAACGAATTTTTTTCTTATAGTAAAAATAACAAATATTGCTGACTTGGACGGTCAAAATGACTTATGTACGTTAGAATATAAAAGCAAGTTATAGTCGAAATAATTATTGTTTGTTATGTAAGATACATATGTTTAAAAACTATTCAGACTGCATTGCTGAACGGAGCAAAACAAAAATGATGACGAACCATACTGAATATGCAAATTACTCAATTTAATATTGTTAATGTTGTGTGTTCTTTATGGCGGAATAAATATCTGTATCTGTATCTATAACATTGGAGTCTTCTAACCGTTTTTAAAACTAATTTCTCTGTTGCACCGCCAGCATATGGAACTGTTTTGCCGGCGGGTGTCTTTCCTCAAACCTATAACATTGGAGTCTTCTAACCGTTTTTAAAACTAATTTCTCTGTTGCACCGCCAGGATATGGGACTGTCTGCCGGCGGGTGTCTTACCTCAAACCTATAACGTGGGAGTCTTCAAGCGTGATTCGAACGAGCTCGATAGCTCAGCGATAGTCCGCAAATCCGCCGGATTGTTGCCTCGCTGAGCGTGATTTTGCGAGTCGATGGCCTTCTGGCTTGGCTTTCTATTTGTCTTTTCTGAGCACCTTTGGTCTCTCAACACAGCCACCAATATTGGTCTTCCGTTAAAAAGGAGGTATCATATGCAAAGGGTATATATACTTTCAGTTCTATGGCTTCTGCTATCTAACATCATTTTAGGGATGGAGAAAGGAAAGATTCGGGTTTTTTATATGACTGGACATGGAAAGTTAATACCACATCCCACCATCATGATATTACTTACCTCAACTCACCGCATTCCCGAAGGAATAAGGTCTTCTTCTCCTTAATCCGATACGAGTGTTGTTATAGGCGCTGAAATGTCGAGAAGATAAGCTAAGATAACGTTAGACGTACTGCTAAAGATGGAAGCCATGTGAGGCTCCGAACGTCTTACTACTACGCGTGATAAACCTTTAAAACCGTCATAAAGCCCGTCAATAAATAGTTTGAACATTCCAGATTGGAAAATCTCCTAATTCCTGCAACCATGGCGGCAGAAAGGGAAACTTTACGAAAGTTACGTAATCTAACCAAACTTTACGAAAGTTACGTAATCTAACCAAACTTTACGAAAGTTACGTAACCTAACCAAATGTTACGAAAGTTCCGTAACTCAACCAAACGTTACAAAAATTACGTAACCTAACAAACCGTTACAAAAGTTACGTTACCTAACCAAACGTTTCGAAAGTTACGTAACCTAACCAAAAGTTACGAAAGTTCCGTAACTTAACCAAACGTTACAAAAATTACGTAACCTGACCAAACGTTACGGAAGTTACGTAACCTAACGAAACGTTGCGAAAGTTACGTAAGCTAATCAATCGTTACGAAGGTTACGTAACCTAACCAAACGTTACGATAGTTACGTAAGCTAACCAAACGTTACGAAAGTTACCTGGTGATGACGTCATAGACGTGGTAGCGCGCGAGCCGCGCGTACCGCCAGCCGCGCCGCACGTCAGACACCAGCAGCACGAAGCGCTGGTCGGGAGAGACCTTGAAGTCCACCGCGTTCAGCTCCCGCTGCAAGGCAAACGCACCAATCCACCAATCATACATATTTTCGACAGGGTAAGTTACAACAAGATCAATATAGTCTGATGTACAGATTTAGCAAAGGTAAGTAAATATACTTTTTCGTACTAAGCAGATACGTCGCTTATTCCAAGGAATGTGACAAGTATGTATGTATAATCGACCGTGAAGCAAGGACACATTAATTGAAGAAAGAGCCCAGGAAAAAGAACTACTTTACGAATATACTGCAAGGCTGGACCCGAACCAGCAAAACATACCATTCGCGGGTATTGCGTCTACCAATTTCACCACCGGCTGTATACCCATCATTTGGAATTCTCCTACAGTCCCACCTCCCGTAATGAATGCCTCCTACCAACACAGTGTTAAAGATAATACCTACATACATTTATTTAACGCTTCATCTGCGTTGCGGACATTGACTGCAAAGATTGAACAATCAAACATATTGCCTTCATCACCAAAATCGTATTTGGCATCAGTCGCTAAAATCAGTCCTAGGTTGACTTAAATAAATATACTTTTTCGTACTAAGCAGGTGCGTCGCTTATTCCAAGGAATGTGACATCTATGTATGTCTATATCTTTTTACTGGGCTCTTTCTTCAATTAATGTGTCCTTGCTTCAAGGTCGATTATACATACATACATGTCACATTCCTTAGCAAAGGTAGTATGGCAGAAGGTGCTTAGCAAATAATGCCAAAGCGAATATCCCTCTCAGAACACTCCCATTTGTGGTGGACAGCAACTTTGTGAGAAGCTAAAAAATCTCCAGTTTTTAAGTCCTATGCCCAATTTATACCTTCTATAAAATACTTATCTAGGTCACTTTCATATAACTACGCGAGTTTCAATCAACAGCGTCTAATTTCCACTTAGACGCTGCCATCTATGCGGTTTCACATTATGTACACAAAGTTGGTTTTACGGACATTCGATGAGTAGGTACGAGTGTCCCAGCAACACCAACCACTGTTATCGGTATAATGATTTTAGTTATCGCAATATAATTTACGGTCGAAAAGCAATAATTCGGCACAAGCCCGACTAGGACAGATAACCTACAAAAGACTTTGGCAAAGATTTAGCATAGTTACCATTATTTAGTCAAGGACAGTGGCCCGTGGCATACAGGGTAATACTCGTAGTGGCCCGTAGCATAGGGCTATCAGCGTCATGCAGCCATGGGGCAACAGTGGCCCGCAGCATAGGGGTAACCGCGTCGTGCAGATAAGGGGAAACAGTGGCCCATAGCATAGGGGTAACAGCGTCGTGCAGCCAAGGGGCAACAGTGGCCCATAGCATAGGGGTAACAGCGTCGTGCAGCCAAGGGGCAACAGTGGCAACAGTGTACTCATGAAATGACAGCCACGAATAAAGTTCAGTGACTCACCGGCGAGTCACCAATGACCGGTGACTCACGTGACTCATCCGGTGACTCACAAGTGAGAATCTCATGACTAATCCGCGGTCCGCATTTCTCAACCGATTCTCGAGAAATTTCGTGAGCAGGTTCGATAATTTAAACATTTTAAAGAATGATAATTTGATGTATTTAATGGATACGACATTACCGTTACCTCATTAATTTGGGTTTCAGCGACATCTATATTTGAAGCATTGTACCAATACTTTTTCAGATTATTTTCAAAATCTGATTACAATGCTTCAAATGTAGATGTCGCTGAAACTTAAATTAATAATTTAAAGAATGTTCCAAAATGTCAAATGTTCAAAAAAAAGGAAGTTACAAAAATGTAAAGCAAGAGCTATTAGATGAAAAAGGAATCTAAGGAGCTATACACGGAATCCACTTAGCTGCGAGCCGTACGAAGAAAGTTGAGTCGAAATTAAAACGCAACTCGTGTTCTCGCGGATAGCAGGTGGACTATTACCATAATCACCGCCGGCACAATGGCGAGGTAGGCAGGCCCGGGGCGAAACTTCGCGGTACGTACATGTACCCGATAAAAGCTTTGCTGGTACCAGCGACGCAGCCAGGATTTTGTTATGAGGAGTAATACAAGTATAGGTTGCAACACTATTTTAGGGGGACAATAACTCAAAGCTTATTGTAAATGTCGCATGAGCCTTAGATGAAAACATGCCTTCATCAATGTTTTCTTTATATCGGTGCCTTCATCAAAGACAATAGCGACCACACCTTAAATATGTCAAAACTGTCAGTTCCGTAAAAGTTTGGTTTGCGTGTTTTTAGATGAAAACTCCATGATGCAGTTAGAATAAGGTTTTAGAGGAGAAGTAGACCTTTCATTTCTCTTCAAACAAATAAAAAAAATTAAATTCAAATTTAAATGTAAAGTACGAGACGAATTATTACATGTAGGTTAACTATGTCATAGATTAAAATATATATTTATTGTAAGGAAAGAAAGAAAGAAAGAAAGAAATTCTTTATTGTGCATATTACATTAAAAACTATTAACAGAACAATTAAATCTAACAGAGCGAAACTGCACAAAGGCGGACTTATCACTAAAAGTGATTTCTTCTAGTCAACCTTTGGGGGTGATGAGGATAAGAATTGAAAAAGAAAATGTAGGTAATACGTAATGCGTAAAGGGTGACAGAAACCAATATATATATTCATACACATATATAAACAATAATTTACACCTTAATACATATACTAATATCTTTAAAGTAATAAACTAATATATATACATATTTAAGTATACATAAAATTCTACATAGATAATATGTATTTAATGAAATTTTAACTAGGTCCAAAATAAATGTATAGAAATGATAGATCTTACGGATGAACTAACCGATCAGCCTATTCAGCCTATTCAGCCAGCCGATCAGAACTATCCAAATAATATTCCTTGATGTTATTTTTAAATGCATTTAAGTTTGGAGAGTTCCGGATCGAGTAAGACAACGAATTCCAAAGACGGACAGCTCCATGCATTTTGCATGCATGCATGTAAAAGAAATAGAGTACAAACTTGAAGAGTGACGAGGAACTGCTAGGATGTTGTCACCACTTGAGCGAAGAGGAAGGCCGTGGGATGAAAGGTGGACAAATCTAGAGCGGAGGTATCAGGGGCATTCGGACGGAATTCCAATTTAGACCGAAATTTCGAGACATGATCATATTTGCGCAAACCGAAAATAAAGCGAATACAAAGATTTTGTAACCGCTCCAGTTTGTCTAGGAGAGCTTCAGTCAAGTGCATGTAGCACACATCAGCATAGTCCAGGATCGGAAGAAGGAGAGATTGAGCAAGTGATATTTTAGTTTGGGTAGGTAAAAAGTTCTGTAAACGTCTTGTCTGTAAACGTGAGCGGCAGCAAATATCTTCCTGCTAACCTCATTGACATGTGGCGCCCATGACATAGCATCATCAAATAAAACGCCTAGGTTTTTTACTGATTTTGAGTAAGCTATTACAACTCCATTGTAAGTCACGGCTGGCAGAGTGTGATAGTCGACTTTTGACAAAAGCCTAGGGTTGCCGACTATCATAACCTGTGACTTAGTTGGGTTTACAGAAAGACCGAAAGATTTTGTCCATTCAAGTATTCGTGACAAATTTGCATTTGTTTCCGAAATTGTGTCAGCTAGATTGCCTAGCTAAGGTTATGTTTTGTGATATATTTTTTCCCACGACTTCTTTTGATAAGCATAATAATGATGAGAAAATTGAGACATTTTAATTATACATATAGATTGAGTAAATAACATTTTCAAATATATTCTGTTTTATATTGTATGGTATCTGACAGTTTTGACAGATCTTTTACACGAAATATTGAGGAGGATCTTTTAGGTGAGCTCACTTAGACGCCACCTGTCGTGATAAATGGGCAGTTTTCTTCCCCAATACCAAATATACAGAGGCTAGCTACGCCAATGCAATCAATGCGGTCGCATGGGTCCCTGATTCAAAGAGTCACAAAATAAATAATTTTAGTACAAATAACTAAGCTCGTATAGTATAATAGTATAAAAGTGTTTACTGTCAAACATTACTTTACAGGAATTGTTCCTTGTAAGCACAAAGAACAAATTCTGTGGAGTGAAAACTTATAAGGGGGCGTCCATAAATTACGTGAGTTTTTTTCTTTAATTTTCTGTCCCTACCTCCCCCCTGGGTGAGATGTGATATTTTATTCAACCCCCTCCCCCATCCCCCAATCTCACGTGAGATTTTTCAGATTGTGGGTTTCTTACGTAAACGCGTTGAATTGTTATTGTAAAAAAAAAAAAAAAAAACAATTTGCTTCGTGCTTTTATTTACGTTTAGTTAAGACTAGCATATGCATTCAATTTCGATTAAATGGACCAAAATAGTTTTTTCTGTTTCAGTCAGAGAAAAAATTGCGTGATATTTGTCGAGACCCCGCCTCTCCCCAACGTGAGATTAGATGAGATTTGACTCGACCCCCTCCCCCCCTTAATCATCTCACGTAATTTATGGACGCCCCCTAAGATTATAGGCCAACGAGTTCAATTCCGGCTGAAAAAATCTTTTTCATCAAACTAATAATGCAGTTTACGGTTTTTAATTAGGTAAAAATTAGGCGTGCAACTCTCCAGTGTTAAGAGGTACAGGAATCTTAACAGATTGGACAGTACTTTTTCACTAAATATAAGACGTAAGTGAAACCGAAAAAAAAAACTACTAAGGCTTGAAACAGTTTTCACACAGCTAGGGAAACAGAGAAAACAGTTATGGGACGCGGTAAAAAAGCTATTAAAAGATACAGTAGCAATTAATGTTTAAGGCTAACTGTTTTCACTCAGTTAGAATAACCGATTTACTTAGTTGGCTATATTTTAACGTTGCAATACGATTGTTTTTTTTTTTGGAATTACAGTTTGATTCACTGATCATTCTTTTCGGCGTTCGTGACGAAAATTCATTTTATCAACTCGGAAAGATAAAGAAATGGTGCCAGGACCGAGCGGGCAAAAGATGGTGAATTTGACAAGCAGTGAGCTCGTAGAAAGTTAAATTGTGTCTGGAAAGTTGGAGACGGATCGACGCGATGGCCGCGATAACATTTGCTGCGAATTTTACAAACAAGTTGGAAATTACTCGATAAAAAGTTTCCAAAATTGTTTGCAATGTAAGGCTGTCATGAAAGCAGCAAAAATCGAAGATTTAAAATTTTTAAGAAATGCGTTCTTTGATAATTGGCCAAGGGACAATTTTGCACGGGCATTAAACTAGAGAAATTGCCTTCCAGGCCGTAACGATTCCCTACCCCTAAAAGTTGTCAGATTTTGATTTAAAAAAAAAAACCATAGAGAAAGCTTTATTCTATGTCCGTTTGTATTTTCATCTGTATTAATCAGTAAAAACAATCAAACACGAAACCAGTCAGTCCACCAGAGGTCACGACGAGCCGCCAACAACTGTAGATTAAACATTTTCACACAGCGTTTCATGCCAAACTTCCCAAAAAAGGCGCAGTTAAGGTATTGCGTGGAGTTTTGTTCGCATCTGTGGAGAGTCTCAGCTACATACCTTCTTGGCTCTTTAAACTCGATTCTGCACCCATTCAGTGTCGATGAATTTAGAGACTCTCAAACTCCGAAAGGTTGTAGAGTCTGTCTCTGTATTCTATCGTCATTACCATAGAGAATGCTCTTTGGAGCATCACGCCACCCTCTCTATGCAGCGACATCTACATTTTAAGCATTGTAGACAGATATTGAAAATAATCTGAGAAAGTTTTCGGTCGTGACATTCGTCGGAGGCAGGATTCGAACCAACGACCTTTGGATTACATGCCCACTGCTCTTTTTTCTGTTGCTTCAATAGAGGTGTCACTGAAACTCAAATTGATGATATAACGGTAATGTCGTATCCATTAAATACATTAATTATCCACCCATTAACTTGTCTCTGAATTTAGAGACTCTCTGGAACTCCGAAAATGTGTTGGGTCTCTCTCTGTGTTCTATCGTCTTTACCATTGATAATGCTATTCAGAGCTTTTGAACGCCTCCCTCTAAACGCCCAGCAGGCTGGAAATGCACCCATTCACTGTCTATGGGTTTAGAGACCCTCCTACTCAGAAAGGTTGTAGGGTCTCTCACTGTGTTCTATCGTCTTTAGCATAGATAATGCTCTTCGGAGCTGCATCGCGCCTCCCTCTTAATGCGTAGGAAGCTATGAATGCACCCATTTACGGTCTATGATTTAGAGGGATTTAGGGTGTCTCTCTGTGTTGTCATTCCTCCTTCTGATTTTGTTCATTTCATTTCTTTAAGCTTTTTGGTAGTCAAACTACACTAAGGTATGCCACAAAGAACCTGCGGAGCCTGCACTCGTTCACTGTCTACGAAATGCACTTTCGGCAGAGTTTTGTCCCCTAAAGTACAACCTGGGGACCTCCAAACATGGTGTAAGGCAGGAATGGTTTTCGCAGCCCCCATGTTAGTACAGTTCGAAAGTCTATGGACACTATCGTAAACCTCTCATGTAAGGGTCTGGATAACTGGCTATGCCACATAACGCGTTTGACATAACAAAATGTCTCATTTATCAATTCAGCAGGTCTATTCCTGGCATTCAGTAATCAGGAATCCTGAGTCTAGAAAACCGCTTTTATAGCGATTTTCAAAGCAAGTTTTTCGACGCAAAGCCTTGATTAATAAAAAAAACTATGCTCCGAAATATTTTCGCCAAGAAAATCGCTTTGAAAACCGCTACAAAAGCGATTTTCTAGACTCAGTTTTCCTGATTCCTGATTACGGAATGCAGGTTTGAGATACTAAAACAATAAGTATAAATAAACGGTAAAGAAAAAATATTGTTTTTCCAGTTTCCACGGCGGATCTTACGTAACGAAATGGTTAATGAATCTCACGGAAGAACACTTTGGTGAAATGAGTTGACCCAACGTTAGCAAAGTTCTTTATGAGCGAGTCCAGCTGTTGGTTCCGGTGCTTCCGGCTAAACGATTGGCTCCCGGCCAGTCCGGCGAGGGGCAATAAATAAACGTACCGTGACTCTATGCGCAGATACGCAGGTAGCAAATAGGTTAGAATTACCAACTGAACTATTTAAATTCTCCCTTAAAATTGCCTGTCAACACTTGTAATTATTGGGGTCAAACTTATCTTATTTCGATAGATATGCGCAACTAAATTTCTTCAGTGGCATGACTAAGTTCTGGCCACCCCAATGCTGAAAACAATACGCCAATAAATATAGGGCGGTGACCACTGCGCGGTTAAATCAATATTGCAACGTAAGGCGGTACACAAATATTCGTTTATAATTCGTGTATAATTATGTACAACATCAAAATGCAAGGAAGACGAGAGGAGCTGTACAGGGGTGAGTCTGACCCATCTTTTCAGTTTCAGAAATACTTTCGGTAATAATAAAACATAATGTCATGGAACCGATTTGTTGACTATGATTTTTTCTCGTAACGATTTCTTCTCTAAATTAATAAATTGTTGTATCTAAATTGTATCCTAATTTGTATGTTGTAATTTGATATGTAAAATAACAAAGGTGAGAATTACAAGTAGGCAGGCATACAGTGTATGAGGCGTCAGAAATAATAAAAATTAAAACTCCCTGAATGAGAAAATCTCATTGCTGAAGAAAGTGGCATATGAAACTCGATATGTTTGTCAGGAGCTGGTGGGATGCGACGCGGTTATTAGGGCGCTCGCACACTCTCCGTAGCGTAAGCATCCGTTTTGACATTTAATTGGAACGGATGTATGTCTACCATGGGAACGAGAATAATACTATAATATATATAATTATATTAGTACAAGAAATAAGAATAGTAGCCAATATATTATTATCCATTACTGGCACTACTAAAATGAGAAAAAAAATAGTAAGGAATTTTATTCCTGTGTCTAAAAAAATGGAACATTGGTTTAGATTTTTGATTAAAAGAAATCAATGAGAGTGCAAATATCTTAAAAAATATCCCTGTAGTCCTTATCACAGAACAGGCGTCAAGAAGTGTCATATGGTCGCTAATCGCGACGCCACCGTATGTTAAATTATGCATATAATCCCAATTTTCGGCCACCCAGTCGAAACATCATCACCAGGAGATAATGTTCTCCCGAATGCGTTCGCGAAGTCAGTTCCCACCCACACAAACACTCCAATACGTCAAGTATTTTTTATTTTGACTTCAAGACTATTTTAAGGAAGTTAGGGCATGGACTTCTGCTAGAGCCTGGCACCATTGCTGTGGGGCGCGTTCTACAGCGGTAACACCGGATGTCTTGTTAAAATATTACGGCATTCTCTTTAGTCACGATCTTTTCCAATTTTATTGTTTGTTTTGACTTCAAGACTACTTTACAGCAGTTCCGGTAATGACCGATTCTACAGCGTGAAGAAGTTAGATCTAGCACAATTACTAACTTCCCCCTTGATAACCGGTGTAGTAATGGTACCGTGGAAACTATACGGACACGGACTCACATGGAGAGTGTGTCGGGGGCACGACGCGGATACTGTAGCACAATAGCGCACGCCGGCCACGTCGGGTGCGCCGCTGTGGCGCGCTCTCTAGAGCGGTAATACCCGATGTCTTGTTTAAATATTACGGCATTCTATCTAGTCGCGATCTTCTTATCAACGCAAAATACTTCCAAGTTTATTGTTTCTTTTGACTTCAAGACTAATTTACCGAAGTTACGGCAGCGACTGCTGCTACCTGAAGAAGTAAGATCTAGCACGATTACTAATTTCCCCCTTGTTCTCCGTGGTAGTAATGGTACCGTGGAAACTATACGGACACGGACACACACGGACAGTGTGTCGGGGGCACGACACATACTGCAGCGTAATAGCGCACGCCGGCCACGTCGTCAGGTGCGCCGCTGTGGCGCGCGCTCTAGAGCGGTACAAAAATATTACGGCATTCTCTCTGGTCTCGATTTATGTTATAGAGGAGTAACCGTCCATGCAGTAAAACCTTCTGCGCTTTTGTTTCGCAAAGATGTTTCTTTACGAGGGTAGTTTATACGGGAATACCCGAGCACATGCAATGTTATTTCTGAAAATGTTATTTAAATGTATGGATAACATAATAGGTTTATAGTATCATGATATACATTCATCAGAATGCATCCCTGAAGGTGCCATGCCAGAACCACACCTTTCCTCACCTTCTTTAAACTCGGCGGTAGAAGAACAATTTACATTTTCTCCTTTACCATCTTTCATTCAATGCCATGACATTGTCGTGGGTGTTGAGGCCATTACCTAGATAGAGAAATATTACCCGAGCCTCTTTCATGTCAATGGCAGCAAGGGATCCCGAATTGGTTATGTAACGACATAAAATACACATCTGTACCAGCCCGGGCGGGTCTAACTTGACAAATTTTATTAGTATAGAATAGAATAGAATAATCCCTGAAAAAGCGACGTTCTTTCAGGTAAGAGAAAGTCGATTTTCCTAAAATAATATACTTTTGCAAACATAAGTTATAATGCGACACAATTATAGTTCCGTGTCAATGGAAGACAAGACCAACCTAATATGTTCATTGTGTATCGTTTAATTAAAACGTAGGCAGTTTTTGCTTTAATTCGGACATGATGAAAAGAAAAAGTGTCATTACTTGAAAATAAGGAGATTAAGACCTTTAAACGTTAAAAAAACCCAATTTACCTTAATCCATGTATTTTGAGGATAGTATTTTTGATTTTAAAATTCTCACTTCCATAAAAAATAATAGTTATTGGTAATTCGGGATCCAGAAATAGCATCCACGAAGAGGTGTGTAATGTGCACTGAAATCATAATGTAACTATCTAAATAAACATATGTATATGTAGAGCCTATAGTCCCAGTTGTCACCTAAATTGGCGTTTACGCCAAACCGACGGGCTGACGTTTTCAAATGCATGAAGAAATTGAGGAGCGCACGCAGTGGGCGTTAAGCGAACTATCATATGCGAGTCCGAGTTTGATTTGACAGCTTAAAGAAGTAAAAGCACAGAATAAGTAGTAAACATTTGTATGGGGTTTGATGTTTTTTCGTAACCTCGAAATTCTAAACGCCAATTTAGGTGAGAACTCAGACTGACCACTGTAGTCAAGCTAAAGATTGCTTTGTAATATTTCATACCATTTAAGACCTACCCTAAACGACAATGTTTACTACTGGATAATTATTATCATA
The DNA here is from genome assembly GCA_946894095.1 of Incurvaria masculella. NCBI lineage: Eukaryota > Metazoa > Arthropoda > Insecta > Lepidoptera > Incurvariidae > Incurvaria > Incurvaria masculella. The sequence continues at coordinate 6,507,564 of OX335663.1, read as the reverse complement.
ATAATAATATAATGGCCTCATATGTTTCAGGTTCGTAAAATTTGAGCGGCACTCCACATGGTCACCCAATATGGTCACGGCTCAAGGCTGCATCATGCATTGCATCCCTCCAATGTTTATTCTAGGAGCGAGCAAGTATCATTTTACGTCAACAATTGTTCTCTCAATATTTTGTTTTTTCAATGATAAATAATTTAACATTTTGTCACTAATTTCAGGTTTTACAGCAAAATCTACATTGAAGCAACGCAATTAGATATGAAAATTGTATTTATTGATTGAAAAGAAAACTTACAGCTAACAAAACTTCAAATACACAAATGACAGTAAAATAAAAAAGTAGTCGTATGTGCGTATGTGTGTGTGTGTGTGAGAGAGAGAGTGTGAGTTGGTCTTCACCCGAATAAGAGGTCTGAAATTGGTCACCAGATCAAAAAACGTGGTCGAAACTGAATCCGAGGTCGTCCTCGCGTTAGTAGAATCCAAATTCCAATATATATTAGGAAAGCGCGCATTCGGATTGGTTGAAATACCAATACAAAATTATGAATGGGATATTTTTTATTTGGTATGAAGCAGTATTTGAACTTTCTAATGTAGATGTCTATGTTCAATTTAATATCTCAATATTCAAAAATATCGAATTTGGTTCAATTTAAGGTATTTTTTATGTAACTGGACAAGGCTAATAACATACCCGCCGTCATAATATAAGCCTAACATAACGCTTTTCCGAAGGCATTAAGTGCCATGCCAGGACCTTCCCTCTATAAGCATGGCTACATTAAGCTGGATATAAAACATGGGCAAATTTCCATTGTCACATCGACCATATTTTTATCCAATGTGATGGTACCAACCCGGGCGGGCTTAACCTACTACCTAGTAGGGAACAGGTTTACATGAATACGCAGATAATACAATTATGAAACATGTTTATGTTTGTTATTATTTTAACACAATATGTAATAATATTCATTGCACATGATCTTTCGTGAAATTTATTCGTGTCATCAAATGTGAGCATGGCACCACATTCCTGAAGGAATGTGGTGCCATGCCAGGACATTCCCTTTATGAGCACGGCTACATTGAACTGGATGGAAAACACGGACAATTTTTCATTGCCGCTTCGACCATCTTTTCATCCAATGCGATGGTACCAACCCGGGCGGGCTTAAGCCCTACCACCTAGTAGGGGAAGGGGACCTACAGTTTTACATGGATTCCGAACCATGGAGCAGCTCGCATTCGTGAGGAAATGCACTTATCGAACTCGGAAAGAGAAAGACATTGGTGCATGTCGGTATTGTACCCAGGCCTCTGGTACGCTAGGCCAGTCCCCGCGCCACTAGGCTACGAGCCGCGAGACCACTGTCGTGTTATGCATGCAACATAAATGGAGCAACAAACGTGGTGTTCTATCCGTCGCTGGGACACCACTTTGTCGCCAGACAGCCGCTCGCTGTCGTCATGCGGGTGTGCGTCGCCTCTATCCAATAATGAGCCCCAAAAATGCCCAATTGTGTGGTAACACCATGCAAGAATTACGTAAAACACTAAAAAAAAATTTAACAAAAAAAATAACCGACTTCAAAGAAAAAGCACTAAAAAGTTAAAAATAATTTCCATTTTTGTAGTTACGATTTCTGTTATTTTTTGAGTCGGCGTCAGCCGGGCACGCGCTGCGCCAATCAAGAGAACCTAACCTAACCTAACCTAACCTAACCTAACCTTGGCTGACACTGACTCAAATAATAACAGAAATCGTAACTACAAAAATGGAAATTATTTTTTACTTTTTAGTGCTTTTTCTTTGAAGTCGGTTATTTTTTTTGTTAAATTTTTTTTATTTGTTCATTTTTAGTGAATCTGAAGTACACTTACTAATTAGTACACGTCCTTTCCAATAAAAAAACCGAAATCGGTTGGCGTTATTATTGAGTTATTCGTCCATTTGTCGCGCAAATCTTAATACAAATTGAAGACTTTTATGATTTTCTCATGGAAATTATTGTTAGAACTTAACCAAATTAAAATGGGACCACTTGGGAAGCACTAGCTATCATTTAAAAAAATTATCATCAAAATCGGTTCACCCAGGCAAAAGTTATGAGGTAACAAACATAAAAAAAAACAAAGAAAAACATACTGACGAATCGATAACCTCCTCCTTTTTTTGAAGTCGGTTAAAAAGACGGAATATCTGAATACCGCAACAGGCGGCAGAATTGCATGAAAGGGCATATCCTGGCTTTTTACATATCGCTGAGTATAGGCAAAGGTACAGTCGATTCCTCTCAATTGTATACAAGGAATTCCTAAGTCCCTTTTACTCTATGGTTGACATCAGCATGACAGAAAGAGATATTTATTTATTCATTTAATTTCATTTCAATTGTACAATTTGCACCTTCAATTTATATAGTATAGCCAAACTGGGGGTCCATTCAGGGCAAGAGTGAGTTCGAATTCGTCGCTAAATATCAACTCACTTTTTTAAATAGTCAATGTTTCCACACTTCTTGAACATCATTACAGTCGGGTAAAAATCTAGTCTGTCCCGTAAATACGTTGGAAGTATAAATAACGGTTCCGTTATTTTAATAATAATATATTTCCCAGCTATTTTTAGGTTATGTCACTCCCGAACTCGAACTCACTCTTGCCCTGAATGGACCCCCTGGGCGGTGTCGCCCGTGTCTCGGTTAGTCCTTTTTAGGGTTCCGTACCCAAAGGGTGAAAACGGAACCCTATTACTAAGCCTTCGCTGTCCGTCCGTCCGTCCCTCCGTCCGTCCGTCTGTCAAAGGGGTGTATCTCATGAACCGTAACAGGTAGGAAGCTGAAATTTTTACAGAGTGTGTCTTCATTTTGCCGCTATAACAACAAATTGGTAAAATTAAAAAAATATAATAATTAAAGGGGGGTCCCATGCAAAAAACGCAATTTTTTTGTGTTAAATCTTGTACGATGGTACGGAACCCTTCGTGTGCGAGTCCGACTCGTACTTGGCCGGTTTTTTTTATTAGTAAGCGGCACTTGACTTTAACTAAACTTGTACTAAATGCAATATAAGTTACAAAAATGTTACAAAACCACCACCGCTTGAAAAAAAAAGGAAAGTCAGCTTTCCAAAAATAATAATAATAAAGCAACTATTATTACTATATAAGTACTGTAAGTATAGTAAGTACGTATCAAATTTAACTCTATTTCCCGTGTATCAGACGGAACGACTGTACAGGTCCGATTTCTCGGAGGCGCTACGCTACTCGTGTCTGGATGTCTCAGGACTCAAGCTACATTTTACGGAATATGGGAGAGAGTGCGGTGCTCTATATGATGATTTGTGTAACATCGTTGATTGAAATACTCACAAAAGTCGAGTTCGACATAAGATGCCGCTCGGTGAAGTTTTCTGCGTTGAAGAGGAGCAGCCCTCCCCAGCGGTCGCGGTAGACCAGCTCATTATCTGAAAAAAAAAAGGGAATAAAAAACTTAATGATACATGAAGTATACATGACGACTGCATGGAAAGGTGCTTTGCCTACTCCCTGACAAAATATTTGGTCAAAAAACCATGATATCTTGACGTAGGACTTTTAGTGCTGTGACAGATCGAATTATACCACTTTAGGAGAGATGGAATTATACCACAGATCGAATTATACCACTTTAGGTGAGATGGAATTATACCACAGACCGAATTATATCACTGTAGGAGAGATGGAATTATACTACAGATCGAATTATACCACTTTAGGAGAGTTGGAATTATACCACAGATCGAATTATACCACTTTAGGAGAGATGGAATTATACCACTGATCGAATTATACCATTTTTGGAAGCCTTCACGAGAACAAGTGCCACGTGTTTTGCAGTGTCAGATCGGCAATGCCGGCCGTGCAGAGTCTATGATAGTACCAAGCGATAAATAATGCACATCGGACGTTAGAACGACATCGCTGTCACTTAGTCCCTGTGCGAGAGAAATGCCGGTTTACGAAACCGAAGCCAGCCGATTATCTTTTTCCAACGCCGATGTTGCTGAGAGATATTTGGAAAAACAAAGCAAACGAGACCGTGCGTGAGATTGTGTTATCTGGGACATCACTGATTTATTGTTAAGGGTCCCACACGGGCCTGTTAAGGGATGCGAATAGATATCAGATACCCTTAAAGGTGTTGGCTTTCCTTAACTTCGCTATGCCTTGCGCCCGCTCGTTTGTCATTCCGCAGGCGAAGGGTCGTACAAGGGACCCTATTAGTTCCAAAAGACGTTTCTAGCCTTAACACTATGACACATGGGCATATGTTTAATTGAATATGCTCCGATAAATTTTGAGAAGGAACGCAGGCGGCTTCTATCGTATATTTCATGGAAAGTGTTCTCAAGGAGCCCCATAATGTGATTTAGTGTTCGACACTTTCTTAACACCAATGCAAGGCAAAGTGAGATATTCATAATATCTAATAAAACTTAGTTACCAACTGATGGAAAAGTAAACTAATCCTTGCTTAGACACTTCGAAATAATTAGACAGGGTTGGAAATTGTTTTGTCTTGAACTGTCAAGCGCTGTCTTTTGTTTTCGGTTTGGTTGCTTTGAATGGTATTCGATTTTTAAAACTTCTGAAAGACATTGGAATTTGGCATTTTTGCTCATATGGTGTTTTAGAAAAATCGTCGAAAATGTGTTATTAACCTTGTGCGTGTGAGTTTGGGCTCCGTTTGACCAACAGTATTTTTTCACAAAAGAAATCAGAATTCGTTTTTAATAATATTGTCTTCGAACAATTTTTTTTTTTTCCATTTTCGATATTTAGCTCTCAGATAATTAATTAAATGACCAAAATATAATATCATTTGACTGAGAAATCAGACACGAGGCATTGTATGGAACATGATCACCTCATTATCCTAAATCTCACCAAATCAAACACTATGCGCATTGTCTGCTTTGTGGATATATTACATCCTCCTTAATACAGAGCCTGTATTTTTCTTCGAAACAGGGAAGGTCCCAGAGCGCAATAACACGGTTTTGTACCGTGCCGGCAAATTAGTTATTCCCGCCGGGAAGGGCCAACTTAAGTATCACATTGAAAACATATATCACTACGATTATGTATTAAATACGGCAAAATGACTAAACGTGTAAGTTGTCCACGCAATAGACGATACATATTAAAAAGTTTTTACATAACAACTTCAGATGAGAATATTTTCTTGTTTCATAGAAAGTGATTTTTTTACAAAAATAAAATACTTGACCGGGTTCCCCATGATCTCTAATCAGCCGTATACCCAATCGTCTTCGATTGGGTATACGGTCCCCCTTTAAAGACCAAATTCATTACTCATGTTCACTGCCCGTTATCCTGATCGATGAATCGTCCCAACCTCCCGAGATTAGTGCGCGACCGATCCATCGGGCCAGTTGCCAGCTAAGGACATCCGTCTTGACACTCTGGATGGTAAGATGCACGCTTAGCGAAGGACGCTCCTCGGAAAGTCGCGGGGCGACGTTGCCAGACTTAACGACTCAGCCCGTAGTCCCAGCTGTCACCTAAATTGGCGTTTACGGCCAACCGATCGACTGGCGTTTTCCAATGTATGGGGAAATTGAAGACGTCGGGTTTGATTTGATAGCAAATACGTTGACGTTGATGTTTACGCCAACATCGCGTTTTCATACAAATCGGAAGTCCGAGTTTGACTTTGTCAGCTTGAAGATGTAAATCTAAAAAATATCTTTAATACGTAACTTCGAAGTACTCGGACTTACCACTCTAGATACTTAATTTGCTTCGTTCAGATTCATTATTCTGTGAAGACATCAAGCCTAGGGAAGTGAGAGAAGAATCCTGTGTTCGTAGACTTCCTAAAGTAATGTGACGATCGCGTAACATAATTATTCGTAGACCCTCTACGAGTGGGCGTCAGATCAAAAAATCATTATTTTCTCGTAGGAAAGCATTATTCATCCATGTCAGGTTGCATGAAAAAAGGAAACGACGTAAGCTAGCAAGAACGTAAACGAACAGTTTTTTTAAATAAATAAATAAAGATTCTGTCATATTTTACTTGTCCTCGGGATTTTGGGAGGTCGTAAGTCTTTTTATTCAATTATTTAATTCAATTAATTTTATTTTGTGCTGATATAATCATAAGCAAAAAAAATACAAGTTTTTAAACTGTAATTTCAGTAATTTTAAAAAACCGGCCAAGTGCGAGTCGGACTCGCACACGAAGGGTTCTGTACCATCGTACAAGATTTAACACAAAAAATCACGTTTTTTGTATGGGACCCCGTTTATTTTTTATTATTTTTTTGTTTTACCTATTTGTTGTTATAGCGGCAAAATAAATACACAATCTGTGAAAATTTCAGCTGCCTACCTATTACGGTTCATGAGATACAGCCTTGTGGCGGACGGACGGACGGACGGATAAAAAAAATCGTATCTTAATACCACGTGTGTAATTGACAAAAAGTGTAATGGATCAAAACTTTGTAAATGATCCCACTTACTTAAAAAAAATCGGCGAAATGCCGAACAACCTGTATATTTAATGTGAGTTTTGTATTATTCACTTTCTTTACTTTCTAAAAAAACCCAAATTCTCGAAATACTATAAAGTACTTGTTTGAAAAATGTTACGGCTTTTCACGCGGCAGGAAGAGACAATGTCATGAGAGAGAAGGAGAATGGCTCTTCCTGTCGCGTGAAAAGCCGTAACATTTTTTAAACATGTCTAACGACCGCGGTAATCTCAAAAGTATCATGTAAAGTACTTGTTTGATGATTACTCCTCCATACAATCTCCGATTTTTTTTAAAGTAATAGATGAACCGGAAAATTTGTAAATTTACTCCCCGGGTGAACAGATAGGTGTGTGATTAAATCTTACGTTTAGCTGCATTTCGTACCATGCTAACGGTTTAACGACGTGTTATTCGGCAAAGTGAACTGATTATTTCCAATTAGCCCAGGTACGAAAAGCTACTAAAATTGAGATTCAATCACTCACTTGCCTGTTTGCACGGCGAGCAAATTTACCATGATAACGTGTGCAGGAGATTTTTTTGGTTATAATCATCACAAATCCTGTGAACGGGTGCACGAAATCACAAAAAAATCTCTGGCTTGTGAGACAAAAACTTTCGCCTCCGGTAACTCCTCATTGATTACTTGACAGGTTTCATATTGCGGCCACCCGATGGAGACGGGTCGGTGCAAACATGCGGGCGGCATGAGTGGGCATGTTTGTGTCGGGTGTCTGCGTCAACTCGCCCCATCTGTCAATGTCGGCAGGGGTAACCAACAGCGCGCCACTCACAGAATTGGGAATATACTGGAGATGCCTTTCCTCTCGCTTCACTACAGCGCCATCTTGTATTCAATGTACACATTAAATGCATAGAGTAAAGATATATGAGGCGCACGCTTATCGGGAAAAGTTTGACAAAATGGTGTTCTAGTAGTAATAGTTCTTGTTGCGAAAAGAGAAGTGACCGTGAAAACTTCGAGACAAAGAAGTAAAATAGCCCAGAATACCATATGTTCAGTCGTAATGCTGATCTGATTTAATCTTTTATTAACAAATGTGTACCCTGAATTGTGGTCAGTCAGTCAGCGTGCAGTAAGCGTAAAATAGCCCTGAATACCATATGTACGCCATACGCAATACCATATATACGCTCTGAGGTCTGACCTTCCTCACAATGGAGCGAGCCATGCTGGGAATATCGCTACGGGATATGGTGCGTAACGAGGCAATCCGCCGACGTACCAAAGTAGTCGATATTGGACACCTGGTTGCTAAGCTCAAGTGGCAGTGGGCTGGTCATGTCAGCCGAAGAGATGACGACCGTTGGAGTAACCGGCGGCGGTACACTGGCGGCCGTGGACAGGAAAACAAAGTGTGGGAAGACCACCCGCCAGGTGGGACAACGGCATCAAGTGCGTCGGCGGAAAGCAGTGGTTCCGTACCGCTGAAGGCCGAGAGGACTGGAGGAAAATTGGAGAGGCGTATGTCCAGCAGTGGACGCAAACACGCTGACTGACTGACTGACTGACTGACCATATGTACAGTCGAAATGCTGATCTTATTTAATCTTTTATTCACAAATGTGTACCCTGAATTGTGGTCAGTCAGTCAGCGTGTAGTAGGAGTAAAATAGCCCTGAATACCATATGCACAGTCGAAAAGCTGATCTGATTTAATCTTTTATTCACAAATGTGTAACCTGAATTGTGGTCAGTCAGTCAGCGTGTAGTAGGAGTAAAATAGGTCTGAATACCATATGTACATTCGAAATGCTGATCTGATTTAATCTTGTATTCACAAATGTGTACCCTGAATTGTGTTGAGTCAGTCAGCGTGTAGTAGGAGTAAAATAGCCCTGAATACCATATGCACAGTCGAAAAGCTGATCTGATTTAAGCTTTTATTCACAAATGTGTAACCTGAATTGTGGTCAGTCAGTCAGCGTGTTTGCGTCCACATACGCCTCTCCAATTTTTCTCCAGTCCTCCCGGCACTCAGCAGTAAGGAACCACTGCTTTCCGCCATCGTCCCACCTGGCGGGTGGTCTTCCAACACTCCGTTTTCCTATTCAAAGCCGCCAGTGTAGGACACGGTTGCTCCAACGGTCGTCGTCTCTTCGGCTGCCGTGATCAGCCAGCCCACTGCCACTTGAGCTTAGCCACCTGGTGTCCAATATCGACTACTTTTGTACGTGAGCGGATTGCCTCGCAAATTTTGGTAATGGATCTAAATTGTATGTTGGGAAAAAATAAGGTTTTTTTTTCTTTCTTCTTTTATTTATTTATCCTGTTAATGTATAGTCTCAAGGACATATGAAGCACCTCGCGTTGCCATTTAGATAAATAGCGACTCTGCTACGACGTAAAGTGCTATTTAGCTTGCAGAACGCTGTGTCCCTAAAAAAATCACAACTGATTAATATTGTCACCACAATAGTAATAGTTTCCAACTATAGGTTTTAAAGAAATTATAACAGAAATAGCTACGAACGACCGTAGCGCCATTTACGGCGCCACGCGCGTGGTAGTGAGCCGAGAGGAAAGGCATTTCTAGTTTATATCCAATTCTGTGGTATTACTGCTTGCTTAATGTGCGTATTCAGTGTCATGGTATGTTTTATAGGAGACTAGTAGATGCCGGAGGCTTCAGCCGCGTTAATTTCCGAGGATAAACAATCCTTTTTTCACAACTTCTTTCATAAATAGCGCCACTGCTTTTCTCTTAGAAAATTTAGCCTAACAATCAATCTATACGCGAATAAAATTGTGCGTTCTTCCACAAGTTGAGGCGAGAGGCAAGTTGTCTTATTTAAAAAAAAGAGTTCACCCCTCGGAAAATTCAGCGTGATGATAAAATTAATGGAAACCATCAAGATACAAAGATACAAGTCGCACGAAAATCGAGTAGTGGTACTCAGGTTGAAAGACGACGGACAGACGCCAGGCGTAAATTTTATATTAGTTTGTGATGCCTTTATCTTGATTTAAACCATAACCTGGCCACTATACATCATAAGCATGAGGATATGGTGAAAAATAAACCTTGTCAGTTTTTTTCGTTGCAACGGTCTTTGAGGTGGGAAGTTGTTTGTTTGAGGAGAAACCGTTTTCAATACACATCTTTTTCGCCAATTTCTAAGGCGCAGCGCGGATTTTATAATTTTATAATATCACTTAGACGTTTGACAAACATAGATTCTTTCGTAATTAATGGAAATAATGTTTTTGTTGAATGCAAATTTAACGTTAAGTCTTAACTGGCAAAATTATTTTATTTCTACTTTAATTTATGTATTTATTGTAGTAAATATCCTAATTTATGTGGATGAAGAATTAAAAAAGTAATGGAAAGTTGAAAAAATGTGTTAAACGTACTCATGAATATAAATTGTATTTATCCAGCATAAAAAATAAAACAGAACTATGTTATTTTTTGCATGTAGAAATAATCCAATAGTTACCACTGTATTCCTTCCTGTGAATGTAGCAAGAGGTCACTAAGGAATTCGTGGTGCGTGGTCTGGATTCCACGTGGACTTAGATCACCTTCTTTTACACTTTCGTAGTTTTAAAGTGGGTTCGACAGTGTTCTACTCTGTCGCACCTAGCTGCAGTTGCAAAACTATTTGCAACTGCGGCTAGCTAGTTGCAAACGTGCTGATGACAAGGGCTCCTTTCGGCTTGAGTAGCAAACGCCCTCAGATTGTTGGCGCCATAATATTTAAAGGACCATATTCACAATAACGCCTTTCCCCAAGAAAAAATTTTTACTGCTGTAACAAAAGAAAATTTATTCGATTTTTAGGGTTTCGTAGCCAAAGGTAGCCGACGGAACCCTATTACTGAGCCTCCACTGTCTGTTCGTCCGTCCGTCTAACTGCCACAGGGCTGTATCTCATGAACCGTAATAGGTAGGCAGCTGAAATTTTCACAGAGTGTATACATATTTATTTTGCCGCTATAACAAAAAATAGGTAAAATTTAAAAATAACCCCCATACAAAAAACGTGATTATTTCGTGTTAAATCTTGTAGGTAGGCGAGTCCGACTCGCACTTGGCCGGTTTTTTTTAAATTGTTATTAAGGAAAAGAAATGCTCTCAATGTAAAGCCGTACTTTGAGCCCAGATGCTTATCTCAGCGTATGGGTGATTAATATAGTGCAGTAACAGGATCTCTTCACGCAATTTATCTCAGAAACTAATACCTCCCCATCTTGTAGGTCACCGAGTGGGCGTTAATAAGATCCCCCACAGGGCAGTGCCTTCGCTCTACCATAGAGCGAATACAGGGCTAGAGGGTACCTCGCCTTGCAACTGCAGAGAACGTGTGTTCGAGACAATCTAGTTTATAATTTTATGTATTATTTATTACTAGCCGAGGTACCCGGCTCCGCTCGGGTCAGTGTCGTTTTTGACTGATTTCGGGCTGGTCAAGTTCAACCTGCGTTTGCAATGTAAGCGGAAAAAATGTAATTATTTACGACATCACATTAGAAACCTCAAAAATAACAGTATTTCTCCACTATTTAATGAATGTTATAGTACTTATAAACCTTCCTCTTCAATCACTCTATCTATTAAAAAAAAACCGCATCAAAATCCGTTGCTTAGTTTTAAAGATTTAAGCATACATAGGGACATAGGGATATAGGGACAGAGCAAGCGACTTTGTTTTATACTATGTAGTGATATACGGAAACAGGATGTAAGAACTTCATAGATGTCCCGAACTCGCAGGCGAACTGAGCTGCTAGTCCTAGTTGTCACCTTGACTGGCGTTAACGGTACTTCGAAGTTCCGTAAAAACGTCAAACTCCATACAAGTTTTTACTAGATATTCAGTGGTTTTACTTCTTCAAGCTGTCAAAGTCAAACTCGGACTTCCGATTTGTATGAGAATGCAGAGTCGGCGTAAACGGCAACGTTGAGTAAGCTGTCAAATCAAACTCGGACTCGCAAATGGTAGTTCGCTTAACGCCCGCTGCGCGCGCTCTTCAAATTCTCCATACGTTTGAAAACGCCAGTCGATCGGTTAGCCGTAAACGCCAATTTAGGTGACAGCTGGGACTACGGGCCCTGTTTTCAAAAACAAAGTACTCAGATATTCTTCTATACTAGAAAACATATTTACCTGATTTCTATATATTTATTCGACCTAGTGTTTTTTACGGAATAAGTCACGTCATAGCAACATGTTGGCCTACCGCATTGCCACATCATGCAATTCATGTTCTTTACCGAATTAGGAATAATTAGACCTATTCTTGAAATTCCGTGCTAAGGAATCAGGAAAGTTTCCATCCAGAAAACCACTGAATGATTCCCGATTTCCGAGCACGGAATTCCAAGAATAGGCCTACAGAACAAAGCTTTTACCCAACTAACAGCTCGCTGGTTGGAGTTTCGAACGGTATGCCAACTCTATTATCTCCACCGCTGAACTATCCGGAGTGCTTGCTCCTTCAAGAGCGAGGAAAAACAAGAGAGAGTGGAGTACTCAGCCCACGCCGAGTGGAATATCTGTTCTAGACTAGCCTTTTAGTCGAAGGTCTGGAGTTACAATACCAATACGTGTGTATGTAGTGCTCTCATCTCGATATGGATTTCTGGCGGGGCTCGGTTGGGATTCCACCAAAAGATGGGATTAAGAAAGGATAAGTGTGAAGGCGCTGGAGCAGTGAGCGAGTTATAATCTTGCTCAAATGAAGGCTGAGTTATTAATTACATTTTGGAAACTAAAATATAATTTTGTATCGCTAATATCAATGTCCATATTCCTAGCGTAGGAATTAAAGGACACCATATCTGAATCGGTGACTGTTAAAAAAAAATTAAAACAACATTAATTAAAAGGACGACAAAAAAGAATTCTTTCAAATCATATTCAGACTTTTTAATTTATTTATTTCTTTACAAAAAACTAAGCCTAATAAATGTTTTCTTTCTATAGCTAGGCTGCTATATACTGTTGTATCTTTATCTATATCTTTCTTTATCTTTAGTAGTAGTATCTCTAGCATTAATTTTTAATTATTTGAAAATGATTTCCAAAAATTTTACAATTTAGTTTTAGTATCATACATTGAGTCTACAAACGCTTATATAACAAATAATTTTACTCCATGAACACACCTTACAGATTAGTAGTATAGTTAGATAATATATTTCAATACTGCATATGTAAATATTAAGTGTTAGGTTATAACTGTGTATACCTAGTAATAGTGAGCTTTTAACTCGAAATTTATCATTTTGCCATGGAACAGATTTTGACGACTCCAAGTGTTCCTTATGTGTTCCATAGGCTGAATTATATACAACAACAACAACAAGAACAACAACAATGTACATATATGAGAGGCTATGTAATTGTATGGTTCAATGCTCAATGTAAAGATGGACATACATTTAACGTAAAGGTGCGTTTAAATGTAAATGTTAAAGAGAGTTTAGAAAAATAATCAACGGTTAAAGTAGTTTATATGATTATTCCTCTTATTTAAGCTTTTACATTGCATCGTATGACTTTTAGTTTCGCGCTAGAGCATGGCTAGAGCAGAGAAAACTGAAAGACGCTATAGATAGCCGGATAGTTCAGGCGCATGAAGGTTGTAATCTGTACGCATGTGACTTCAATCTTCTGTCACGTACTCGAGCACGTCGCCTCGTCATCTGTCACACGCGTGACAGATTAGCGCCCGTTCTTGATGAAAAAGAAAGGACAGAAAAAATTGCAGAAAACGAGTCCGTCGCTACGCAATAACACATTTTGTGAAAGCCGAAAGGAAATAAAAGTAATCAGTGCAGACTCTTTTTTGCATGTGTTTTGTTTTCGGTGGGAATATTAGGAATTGCCCCCTGCACTGCCCTTTTTTTACTTATATCTCTATAGCTGAGGTAACCGGCTATCGGATGTCGGGTTGGATATTATTTGAGTTCCCCATAACAACTTTCATCTCCTGTTCTACCCCATTCGAGTCTAATTTTCGCCACAAAAGGCCTCTGCCTTTCTTCAAGGCGAGACTATCTATCTCTATACCGAAATTCATCAAAATTGGTTCAGCGGTTTAGTTCAGAGTTACTTTGTCATTTATAATAAAGGTATGGATTAGTATAGATGTTAAATTATCAAGGAAACTAACGTTATGAAAAGACTGCAGAGCCTGTAGTCCCAGTTGTCACTTAAATTGACGTTTACGCCAAACCGATCGACTGGCGTCATCAAAGTGTAAAGCTTTACATTGTTTTCTAAGAAAAACGTTAGAAGTGGGCGCGTGCAATTTACCATATTTAAACATTGGCAACACAGAGATTTAAACATTGAAAACAAGAGAACAGCGCGGGAAAACGGACACATGGCTGATGGGGTAGTTTTGGGTTGGAAGGTATTTGGTAAGAAAAAGTGGAAAGTGATAATTAAACGACTATTACCTTGATTAAAGCCTTGAAAAGTTAAAGGATGTTTATATTTTACGATATCCTTATAAAATGTATGGAGAAATTGAAGATCGCGCGCAGTGGGCGTTAAGCGAACTAACATTTGCGAGTCCGAGTTTGATATGACAGCTTACTCACAATCAGAAAAAACACAGAATATCTAGTAAACATTTGTATGGAGTTTGACGTATTTACGTAATTTCGAAGTTTCGTAAACGCCAATTTAGGTGAGAACTCCGACTGACCCCTTTGAATTGGTTTGAAAATGTATATGCAGAGTAGTTTTATCTACACAATTATTATCAGACAATGACAGTAATATAAGTACGTAGTGTTAGACATATTTCGAGCGGCTCGTAGTTCAAGGCGTGTCGTTTTGTCTTCCATGTCAAAGGTCGTGAGTTCATATGCCGGCCCTGTTTATGAACCACTTTCTTTTGCTTTATGAATTGGATAAGTAAATTTCGAGCTGTTACATGGTTCGAAATCTATGTAAAACTGTATTTATTTATTTATTTATTTATATATTTCTTTCACCGTTAGGCATTAGAACATTTTTAACACATAACAATTTAAAATAACACATTATCCAATATCAAATGATAACAAAATGAAATATCAGATAAAAAAAAATACAGTATTGAATCAAAATGAGTACAAAATTAATATTTTTTAAATCAAATTAAAACAAAATACGATATCAAATCAAACATAGTACAATATTATTAATTTTTAAAATCAAGATAGAATAATATACAATATTAAATTAAACAAAGTACAACATTAATAATTTTGAAAATCAAATTAAAACACAATACAATATCAAATCAAACAAAACAAGGTGCGATATTAATAATTTTGAAAATCAATTAAAACAAAATGTAATATGCAATCAATCAAAGTACCGAAATTATTTCAAAATAATAATAATAATAAAATTCGATGCCATTATTAGAAGATTTAATAGTGATATTAAGAAATATATTTAATTGCTAAGATTACATTACTTAAATAGGGTTTCATAAAAAATCACCTATTGTGTAAAATGACTTTTTTAATAGAAATTCCTTTTAGGATCCCTTCGACTACTAGTAGGTTAACTATTATTTGGTATTGGTCACCAATTTGCAGTTACATATTATTACGAAATCCATTTCCAGTTATTAAAAAAAAGTACCGTGCAGTACCTACCCGACGGTTTATTTTTATTTTATGAAAAACCGGTATTCGTGGCTAGCTCAGTAAAGCCAAATAAACCTCGCCTCCATACCAGTGTTGCCGCGTACTTTCCCTCGCGAATTCGAGTGAAGTTAGTCACAAGCCCCGTCCTATTCTTATTTGAATCGCGTTGTACATAGTTATACATCTGATAGAAACAACTAACACCCCTAACTGACGGCGTAATACGTATACAGCATATACAATACGACTAGAATGAATTAAGCGGAGATACGAGTTGTATTTTCCCTCTAATTCCGGCTCAAATATTTACCCTCAGCTCCACTCCATCCTCCTGCCATCTATTCAGTTCCGCGTTATTGCGCCTATAATAAGGTTAAAGGACAAGAGGCTTCCACGCCTTGCTATAAATACTCTCGCCTGGTTGTGAGGTAGCTCCGGCGTGTGATGACACGCCTCTGTACGGCGGCGCTGCGGCAGGGTCTCGATATAACGGGAGATATTGCGGGATTCACACGAAATTGATTTCCTAGGGTAGATTAATTTTTTTTATGCAATCTGATATGGATGGCTCAATGCCCAAATAGCTCTATACACCACATTCTCGAAGGAATTAGGTGTCATGCCAGGACCTTTCCTTTATGAGCACCGCTACATTTAACTACATGGAAAACAAGGACAAATTTGCCTTGCCGCTTCGACCATATTTTCATCCAATGCGATGGTACCAATCTGGGCGGACTTAAACCCTACCACCTGGTAGGGGAAGAGGACCTACAGTTTTACATGAATTCCGAACCATGGAGCAGCTCGCATTCATGACGAAATGCACTTATCGAACTTAGACAAAAACCTGCCAAGTGCGAGTCGGACTCGCACACGAAGGGTTCCGTACCATCGTACAAGATTTAAAAAAATCAAGTTTTTGTATGAGCACACCGTTTATTTTTTATTATTTTTAAACTATACCTATTTATTTTCAAAGCGGCAAAATAAATACACATCCTGTAAAAATTTCAGCTGCCTACCTATTACAGTTCGTGAGATACAGCCCTGTGACAGACAGACGGACGGACGGACGGACGGACTGACAGCGGAGGCTTAGTAATAGGGTTCCGTTGGCACCCTTTGGGTACGGAACCCTAAAAAAGAAAGAAATTGGTGCATGTCAAGACGAAGAATTGAACCCAAAACTATGGTACGCTAGGCCAGTCCCCGCACCACTAGGCTACGAGCCGCTCTGAAAATGAGTGCACCATCACAAATATTTCCTTAGTTAATAACATTAGAAGAAAGAAGACAGATATATATTTTAATATTAACGTTACCCAGAGATTGCACTCCAACCTAAGGGTTTTTTAACATTTAAAGGAAATGTATGTTTGGAATTCTGATGGTGAACCCATAAATTTAATGAATGGATCATAAAATGAATGTGGAAAAGAAATAACTACTATAAACCGGTGAACTTCCCTTCGGGTTTTTTATAAGGATTTAATCAATTCCGTGGATAAATCAGTCGGCAATGTAACTTAACGAAACTTAGTTCAATCAGCAGTAGTTTAAATAAATGAAATAAAAAAGGATATAGTCCTACAGTGGAAGATGCCTTTTAGTTTTTGAAGTGTAAAATATTTATACATTTAAAATCTGGGAATTTCTATGAATATTTCATTTCATTTCATTTCATTTATTTTATCTTTTTGGTAGTCAAACTACACCAAGTTACGTCACAAAGATCCGTGGATTCGATCAACCCAGTAAAGAAGAACCCGCAAAGAAACTTCACGGGTTTACATAACATATTTTTCCGTCCACAATTATGAAATACATACTTAGATGAAATGCTACTGCCAAACAATTCCTTGGCAGAACAGTTGTAAGGCAAAGAACAAAGAACAATAGAAACAGCAACCCTAAGTTTAAGTTACTTACAACTAATAAAGTTACTAATTCAATTATATAAATTAATATAATTTATAGCATTACAAGTATACTCTGGTGTAAAAGCCGTCGTCAACTTAACCTATGTCAGGTGTATAAAGCCCTCGTATAATATTGGAGGTATTGAATTCAGAGCTTTATGTTTTAAGCTTCCTGTAGACGACTGTATGGTTTATTAGCCACGAATGTTGGCTGTACTTAGAGACCAATCAATACCTTTATACATTCGTTGCCGTGAACGGTACACCTTCGGAGTAAATTCTCAAAGAGTCTCAAGCTAAGATAAATAGACGTAACAGAATCTAAGACTAACGAAAATTAGTACTTCGTGACGTCACTTTGCGTTACTTTGAGATTTCGTCCATACAAAAGTGACGTCATAAAAAACCGGCCAAGTGCGAGTCGGACTCACACACGAAAGGTGTACGGACATCGTACAAGATTTAAAAAAAACCCTCTAATTTATATTATTTTATAATATATGTTGTTTTAGCGGCATAAATATAAATACATAATCTGTGAAAATTTCAGCTTCCTACCTGTTACGGTTCATGAGATACAGCCCTGTGACAGACGGACGGACGGACGGACGGACGGACGGACGGACGGACGAACGGACGGACAGCGGAGGCTTAGAAATAGGGTTCCGTTTTTACCCTTTGGGTACGGAACCCCAAAAAGTACAACTTTTCATTGGTCTACGATTCGGTTGCAACTATTTATCTCAGCCTCAGAGTCAAATAAAATAAAAAAATCCAAAATAATCTTGGCGAAAAAGGGTTTAACAAATAGAAATATACATTTGCGGTTAGAATCGTTACCTCATATTTTTTTATTTCACTTAAGAATACGTTACAACGGCGAAATCATCTCTAAAAGGGTTTTTTCGCAGTCAACTATTTGAATCAAGTGAGCCATCGTCAAAAGAAAGTCTTAGCTTTGGACCGAGAACACAACTAAATAAGTACTCGTCTGTACTTCGTATGCATCCCTACATAACCCGGTTGCCTGCTCAGTTGTGCGTCGATCCAGTCAGTCCATTAGAGCTAAATCAAATCACGATTCCGAGTACAGCAAGGTGTCTATGGATGATGAATAAAATACAAAATACAAATATATAAAAAATATATGGCACCATATAGAGTGGCGTTTACAATTTTGGATAAGATTTTGACATTCCCGCCCGTGAAGTCCCGCCTTAATTGATCTTAGGTGTACTTAGCCTGGTTTTTACCAATTGTTGATTCATTTTAATCGACACGTAAAGGCCCTTTATTACTAAAGTGCTGATTATCTTGTATTGGTATTGATTGCAAGCTGCTAAAAAGGCCCTTAGTATGTGGCGATTAAGCCATTCGGCAGTAGGTGAAAAAGGCCTTTAAAGAAATAAGTAGTGAGTGAATTCGTAATCGTACTGATTCGCCGGTGCTATCGCCATTGTATGTATTAGCAACTACACCCCCCACCATACAAACGAGTTTCAGTTGCCACTCCCGTAGATCCTGCGTCGTTGGCTGAATGGCCAGACTAATTGTTGGATTTAAGTAGGCCCCTGAATGTGGGACCCCGGTTTCCTCCCTTAATCTCGTGCAAAGCCTCTCCGGGAACGTCTTTACATCTGCGCTCCACAGCTGGAACGATTCCACCGCAAACGCGACGAATACAAAGTCCTTTAAAAGGTCTTTGTATTCGAAACGTTACAGAACTTCGCGTTAAGAAGCTAGTGCATGACTCTGTGCTATAGAGTCACGTCTCACTGTAGGCTCTCAATGTCTTCTACCTTCGTTCAACGCGGAACAGGGAGAAAATGCATATATTCACAGTCGGCATTCCAAAAATAAGATCCCACTTCTAGATCCATCATCTATAGAGTCGGAAAACTATGGAATGAACTCCCTTTTGAGGTATTTCCCCCAAAGTACAACCTGGAGTCCTTCAAACGTGGTGTGAAGAAGTACCAGGCAGGCCGGCATGGTTTTCGCAGCCCCCCTGTAAGTTCGAAATCCCATGGGAGTCGTCGGGCACCTTAAGATGTCCTGGCGTACGCCATATGCCACGCTTAACATAAACCAAAATCGTTTTATACAAAATGTACTGAAATTTCTTTTTTACTCGCTTTGTAGCTTCGTAATAATGATGTAAAGTTATCTTTTAAGTTTTACTTTGAAATAATGAGGAAAAGTTAAGAAATTGTATCGACAAAGAATCAGTGGGTCATCCCTTATTTACCATAAAAAAGAGTTTTTGTCTGAGTTTTTTGCTCCCGTTCACTTATCTATAAATGCAATCTATAAATGCACAGGTGCCCATGCTTTCCTTAAGGAAAACTAGAGAATCATACAGATTTCACAAAGAAACATTTCATATTCCATGAGCGTGACTCCAATGTAGTGATAACGATTTGAGAAGTTGTCTCATCGGGCAGATGTGCTCCATCTCTCTCTAACTCGCGGCAGTGGTACTTGAGTTGACGTCTCACTCCCGCAATTTGTTCGTCTTGTAAGCACAGCACGCTATGTTAGGTTAGGTTAGGTTAGGTTAGGCTTAATGGCCGATGTGATGTTGGCGTGTTTCGCTGCGCAGAACGCAAATTTTAGGTCAGCAGGATGATATCAGGACCAAAGAAGCACAGCAACTTCAATCGAGAAGACTCATTTAAGCTCTCTGCAATGTGGAGCCCCGTGCTTCAGCCACTTAGAAGGGGCCAACAAGACGATAATATCGGCGACGATATTGTCGGCTCATATTGCCTGTCGTCTGAAGTTCGGACCGCAGCCAGACACATTTCCGCTTCCGCCCCCACTCACAGCTACGATTTACGCCCACGGCGAGCCTAGCGGTCACCTGAGTCGTCTGCTGCGCACGAGCGCGGCGGATGCCTCCTTGACAACGGGCTGAATGATAAGCTCGAAACGTCGGAGAATATCTCTTCCTGCCTCGTGAAAAGCCGTAACATTTTTCAAACAGGATGATGAGGTTCGCCTGCGCAAGCTCGGACTTAACTATATTCAGATCGGCCGTCAGTCTGGTGCTAGCTGGCGCGCGCATGCTAGGTCTATGAGCTGTACTTACTTTTGCGAAACGAAACCTATTACGATAATAAGAATACACGGAATTTGCAAACAGCAAGTTTTCAGCGAATTTTCAAATTTTTTTATCAAGCTGCTCAAATTAGTGGAAAAACGGGTTTGCCGCAAAATCTCATTTATGATGTACACAAAATGTTAGATACTTCTGAATAAAAAATATACTCAATACATTGGCAGTAATATCGTACACATGCGTCTCAGTGGCTCGACTTCCATTCGGCCGATATCGGCAGTGTGTGTATTCGCAGAGATAACGTAGCGGTGATTGTTTCTTAGTGTTTATTTTATTCCTTCCATAGATCAGAAAGAGATGCAACTAAAACGAAAAGATGAATAATATTTTCAAAGATATCAAACAGATAGGCCCCGTAGGTTTCCCGTCTTGTGGCGAAGTTGTATTCCTTCCTCACGATTCGTTTCTTTGTTTTGCGTGGTTGCTCACGTGGTAATGCGTCAGTATTTTTGTTCCCCTGGCATGGCATCCTGACATGGGTGGCTAATATCACATAGCTATCGTCGTGATATTAGCCCAATACACCACATTCCAAGGAATTTCTCTTTCTTCTCTTTATGATCGCGGCTATACTAAACTGGATGGAAACACGGATAATATTTCATTGCCGTATCCAATCCACTGCATCCAATGCGGTGGTATCAACACCTTGTAGGGGAAAGGGAACTACAGTTTTTCATGAACTGCGAACCATGGAACAGCTCCCATTCTTAACGAAATGCACTTAGACCTAGAAAGAAAAAGAAAGCTTCTATCCTGCAAATAGCCCTGAAATCTGTGGTTTTGGCAATAATATCGGTCTTATGGATATAATAACAGATTTCGATCGATTTCTCATAATAATACAATCTATATATATATATAAAATGCTAATGTGCGTACGTAAAGACAGGATTTTCTCTATCTCCACTAACTCCAATCAACTTCCCGTTGGGGTGGTAAATACCTCTTGGTCTCCCGGTGGGAGTAAGGGAGTTTGGTCGCGGTGGGTGGAAGTGGGTGATTGTGGGTGCTGAAAATGTAGAAAAATATATATCTGCCCTTTTCTAACTTATGAGAACTTCCGCAAATGATATAAAAAAACACTTAATTGTGTGCGTCGATCTGGATTGTTCTAGAAAGTTCTAAAAATTTCTGGAATGATCTAGAAAGTTCTAAAACTTTCTGGAATAATCTAGATAGCTCTAAATTGTGTACAACTGTTGTAGTCGATCTGGAATATTCTAGAAAGTTCTAAAAATTTCCGGAATGATCTAGAAATTTCTAAAATGTGTAAAACTCCTGTAATCGGTCTAGAAGATCCAGATCGAAGTGATCTACATCTGAATGTTCTAGAGTGTTCTGGTACTAGAAATTTCGATATCCGATAGTATATAAACCGAAACTCAGCGACTTTTCGTCAGTTAAATCGTATTTACAGTCGAGAGAAGGTTAATCGGAGTTAAGAGTGAACAGTGGTCAAATGAATTGAAGTGATTTTGACAAGTGCAAAAGAACAAACTATTTGAATGATCTAGAGTGTTCTGGTACTAAACATTTCGATATCCGATGGTATAGAAACCGAAACTCAGCGACTTTTCGTCAGTTAAATCGTAGTTTCTTTTTATTCAGGAAATAATTCAGACCGAAATCAATCCATCACGACATTGACCCGAGCGGAGCCGGGTACCGCAGCTAGTAAAATAAATAAAATCATAGACCAGGTTCTATGCATAAAACAAATAAGATGTTAAACGTTGTATTCATTTGAATATAAAAAAAGGACTTTCATATAGAAAATGTTCAGGCTGATTTTTTCCCTCTCAGTATTCAACGGTTGATTCAATCTCGATTGATTTTATTTGAGGTCACGCACAAATCAATTTTTTTTTATTTATCCCGGCTTATAGCATGATCCAGTATGTTAAGAACGACGAACTGTGGCTATTAGGTGTGCCTGGAACGTACCCATTTTTAGGGTTCCGTACCCAAAGGGTGCCTCCGTCCGTTGGTCACAGGGCTGTAGTTAGGCAGCTGAAATTTTCACACAGTGTGTGTTTATTTTGCCGCTATAACCATAAATAGGTAAACTTTTTGTGTTAAATCTTGTACGATGATACGGAACCCTTCGCGTGCGTGTCCGACTCGCACTTGGCCGGTTTAAAAAAAAAGAAGCGGACTGTATTTGAGAAATGTATTCGTGCGCGTGCCATGACCGCCTCAGCTTACATCAATCGAGCCATAGTTCCCTTAATGAGCGCCAGAAGCCAATGCCAAGACATAATTTATTCACCTTAATTTTACCCCGTAGAGTGCCTCAAACAAGTTTCGAATAATCGCAAATAGTTGGTAACTTTACACTCAGCTGACAAAATGTATCTGCCGTTTCGTACCGCGAGCCTGCTCCCTCTAATGGCCTGTCAAACTTTATAATGATTGCCTCACTCTTGAACGTACGCCTCTACGCCTTCGTACATAGGGTACATAATCGAATGTCGACAGTGATTGATGGCTAAGTGGTCAATGAAGTTGGAATCTCATTTATTTAGATTTGTAAGTTACTGGATTTTGGGCGCGGCTGCGAATTCTCGTTCTCATTCGCCATTTCTCGGCGCTGTTCCGAAACGGTTCGGGAAGACGGCAGCGGTGAAGCAGCCGCGGATCTAGAGGGGGGCAATGGGTGCACACCACCTCCGGCTACAAAAATCCCAAAGATATCTTTCGGTTACACCATGTAAGTATGCAATGTAACTGAAAGTTAACTATCTATCGGTAGCTGGAGGTGGTGAAATCAGGGTTAAGGTGTTTTATTTCTGCAGTACACAATGCATTGGCCTCCATAGTTACCCCCCCCCCCCCCCCCCCTTTCGAGCTTTTTCTTGGTGAAGTCCTGCCACGCTTGAAAGTCTGGGATGGACTTTTTTGGTCGTCCGATATATCACCGAAAATATATAGATATTTTTTTCCATCCAATTCCATGTAAAAGCTGTCACAGATCGCTGTACGACATTTTGTGTTATCCGAAAGTCATCGCATGTCGCCCACATGCTATAATCATTTTGTATAAAAAACCGGCCAAGTGCGATTCGGACTCACACATGAAGGGTTCCGTACCATCGTACAAGATTTAACACAAAGAACACTTTTTTTATGGGGACCCCCTTGAATTTTTTAAATATTTTTAATCATACCTATTTATTGCTATAGCGGCAAAATAAATAAACACTCTGTGAAGATTTCAGCTTGCTACCTGTTACGGTTCATGAGGTACAGCCCTGTGACAGACGGACGAACGGACAGACAGCGAAGGCTTAGTAATAGGGTTCAGTTTTGCTACCCTTTTGGTACGGAATCCTAAAAATGACGATGGCTTTTTACAGAAGAATAATTTATTTTGGCTGGTATTATTGTTTGTTCAAAGTGTTTCCACTGCCCTATATTCCCTTGTGCGCCATCTGAAAATAGATCGAGTTGTATTCCCCACGCATCGACAAGAAACCGCTACATTTTCGAGCATCGCAGCCCGACTATACGGCGTGTCGTGTGACGATACCGGAAGTAGTCAACGGACGCCGTCTGCTCTCCCGGAAGTTAATCCATCCCATTGCAATTTCAAACGGGGCTGTCCATGCGAAAACTGGTTGGCCGAGAGATAGTCCCCAAAAAGCCTCGGTTGCCCAGGGCGTGTATTCTTGGCATTCAGTCATTGCGGATTCAGTAGAGTTAACAGTAATGTCAAAGTAAATTCTTCATCTACATGGTTCGGATTTCATTTTATTTATTTATTCAACTTCTGGCAGTCAAACTACACTAAGCTTGGTGTTAACCCAGTGCTGATTTGTTTTAATCGACCCCTCAAAGGACTGTATTACTAAAGTGCTGATTATCTATTACTAAAATTGATTGCAAGCTGCTAATAAAGGCTCAATATGTGGCGAATAGGCTAATCAGCAGTAGGTGACAATTTGATTGATCCGCGGATTCGATCAACTCAGTGAAGAAGAACCCGCAAAGAAACTTTACTTGTCTATAAGTTATGTATTTTTTTTCTTTTTTTGTCCACATTAATGGTATAAAACAACTATGATTTCATACCTAAATGATTAATGATAAATGATGATTTCACGTAAAGCTTTGGGTCACCTTCTTTACTTACTAGGTGGTAGGGTTAATCCCGCCCTGGTCGGTACCATCGCGTTGAATAAGTCTAATGAAAAAAAATCCATGTTTTCCATCTAGTTCAATGTAGCCGAGCATTATAAGAAAGTTTGAGTTTCAGAGACATCTACATTTGAAGCATTGTAATCAGATTTTGAAAATAATCTGAAAAAATATTGGTCGTGACATTCGTCGGAAGCAGGACGATTTTTAGATTATTTTCAAAATCTAATTACAATGCTTCAAATGTAGATGTCTCTGAAACTCAAATTAATGAGATAACGGTAATGTCGTATCCATTAAATACATAAAATTATCAAGTATAAGAAAGGTCCTGGCAGGGCACCTAATTCGCATGTGATGTGTTAGGCTAATATCACTAGTGGTTCTCTGAACTGTAGACATCGCGAGTCTCTCTTTGCAACGCTTAAAACTGTTTAAATGTTCACCGCACCCTTAAAACAATATCCTATTATATTTCTTGTATTTTTATCACCTAACATACGTTTTGTGACATTTTTGAACATGCGAAATAATTTTTGCCTTAGCTGAAACTGAGACACTTCGCTCGGTCAAAGAGTGTGCTTTTCAAAATCAGTTCCTCCTCCATTCCCTTGCTTTCAATGTCTCCGACGCCTCTGAAAAGAAATGTTCCCATTATTGGATACCGTTCGCTTGCGAAGCGCAGTCGCTAAACGAGGCCGTTCGGGGACGTCTGGGGGCCATTACAGCCCCCTGAGGTCACGGATAGCCCATTCGCGCAGGAGATATGGACGCGATTACCTGCGGAAGTGACGGCTCACTGACATTCATTGCCTCATTCGAGGCGGTGGGGCCGTCTTGGATGGCTTGTCGATCGACGTAGATGTGCATTAGCGCTGTCGGAAGCGAGGTCGGAAGTACCTACAGAAAGAACTGGGAAAGGTTCGGTAAATTTTCTCTTGGATACATTTGTGGATTTAACTAATTTCTAGTTTTTTAGGATTCCGTACCAAAAGGGTGCCAATAGAACCCTATTACTAAGCCTCCGCTGTCCGTCCGTCTATACGTCTGTCACAGAGCTGTATCCAATGAACCGGAAAGAGTTTGTAAAATTATTCCTGGCATTCCGTAATCAGGAATCAGTTCAGAAAACCGCTTTCGTAGCGGTTTTCGAAGCGATTTTCTTTACGAAAATATTCCGGAGCATAGTCTTTTTAATTAATCAAGGTTATCCTTCGAAAAACTCGCTTTGAAAATCGCTATAAAGGCGGTTTTCTAGACTCAGGATTCCTGATTACTGATTACTGAATGCCAGGAATAGACCTGCTGTACAAAAGAACAGCCGGACCATAGGAAACCATTTTTGTCCAATCCGACGCTCGAGTTCGCTCTTCACTCATCATCAGCACTTCATAAAACCCTTATACTGTTCAATTTCGCAGGAGGCCTTGGTTAGTAAATAAGGTCGACGGAATGAGATAGATAAAGCCAACCGAGCTAAAATTAGTAGCAGTTTTTCTCCGTGTAAATGGTCTCGTAAGCTCCTACTGTTGGACATTATCAGATACAGGGTGGGACAAAACGAGAATCGAGTATATGACATTGTTAAGTTTTTTCGATTAAGGATGTTCCGACCCATACAATGTTTTTTTTTATACAGAACGAAAAAAGTATTGCACTTTAAGGCACGAATTCGTCAAAAACAATAAATATAGCCATAGTAGTTGCAGCGAAAACATATTCACAATTTCAGGTTTAATGGTTTAATCATTTGAAAAACACTGTTCCAATTTGCTTGATATTTGTTAACATGTATTCGGCAATAAATATCTGTGTCTATTTTTTTTTTTGATGAAAAATCTAAAGCAAGTCAAAAAACAGACAAAAGAAAATCTTCAGACAAATTTAATTTTCTCTGTTGTGTGATGCAGGATACACTTTTCTAAAAGTCAAACACGTGCAGACATAGATATTTGTTGTTTGATATTAAATCACAAATCAAGCGAATTGGAACAGTCGCTTTTCGAATAATTAGTAAACTACGTTACTATGGGGAGCGTAATTTTCTAACGATTACGGGCCCACCTCATAAAATCCCGTTTTTAACATTAATAGTCGTTTTTTTTTTACCAAAAATGCTGAATTTATTGAGGAAGGAAACTAAATCATATTGTAGATGTCGCATGAGCGACCTTACCTTAAAAACGTCCAAACTGTCATTCCCGTCAAGTTTGATTTGAGAGTTTTAAATGAAAGATGTCCTCCATGACTCAGAATAAGGTTTAGAGGAAAAGAAAAGCTTTAATTTCTCTTCAAAAATGTTTAATGTCGTTGACTAGCACAAACTATTAAACAAAATATTATAGGTTATGTTTTTGTGATATTATCTTTTCCACGACTTCTTTTGCTTAGTATACATAAGAAAAAAATATTTTCGGAATAACTTGAAATTGAGTGATTTCAATTGCATAGATTGAGTAAATATATTTTTCAAACCTATTCTGTTTTATTTTGTATGGTATCTGATAACTTTGACGGTTCTTTTAGGTGAGTTCGCTTGGACGCCACCCGTCGTGATAAATGAGCAGTTCTCTTCCCAGTTGTATGCGGCGGTTGTGAGTAGGAGTCCTAACGTTTGTATAGAGTTAGGGGACGCCATGTACAGAGCTGGATGGAAGATGTTATTGGAGCCGTGGCCAGGCATTACATTAACTAGATTCCACAGATTTAGCCGGCCTAGCACGACTCGAGCTAGTTACGGGAAGCCTTTGAGCTCGTGCGGTGCATGTGTTGGACTCGAGTGGCTACTTACCTAGGACATTGTTTAACAACCTACTAGTCCGTGTAACAACGTGAAAAAAAGAAATATTATTAAGACGAATAATATATTATTCTTATATCTTATATTATTATTATATATATATATAATAATTCAGGTGTTATTAGTGAAAAATGCAGCTCCATTTTTACACTTATATTGGACAATATAAAGGGACTTTATACTGATATGAAATAATACGAAAGACTAATTAGTGCGCCATTTTGAAATCTATTTTTAAACCACAATAAGTGGCCATTGTGAAGAATACAATAATAAGTAGACATATGTTTTACACAAATGTGATAAGTTATGAAGAGGTTATTATTGAAGAATACGTCGCCATTTTTTTACACTGATATTAGACCATATGAAGGAGCTATTAGTCTAAAATACTGCTAGAGTACTAGATATTGAATGAAGTGTCAAAATATAGTGCTACGCTAAACGCATTCTCTTTTTATAGGTATTTAAAATGCTTAGTTGGAGACACATATTCGTTTTTGCATGAGAGAGCTTCTCGATTCCTTAACTGTGTGAAAACTGTTTCTAACTTTAGTATTTTTCTATTCTTATTAACGTCTTATATTCAGTGAAAAGGTACTGTCCAATCTGTTAAAATTCCTGTACCTTTTGAAACTGGACAGTTGCACGCCTAATTTGTAGTCAGGCGTAATGTGCAATCAGTTAAAATAACTGTTTAATACTAACCGATTCGTAATACATTAATAGTAATGAGAAATAGTTTACCATGAATGACTGAATTTTAACTTTGCTAAAACAGTAAACAGTTGGAGATATTTTTTTTCAGTGTACGGCTATAATTGGTTAACAAAATAATTTAAAATTGACCAAGCAAATTGATCAATCCCACCAACGATGAATTACTCATGTATTCAGGTGGGTGCGCAATTGCGAAGTTTCAATTGATCAATTATCACGGATCAATCTGGTCACGCAATAAAACCCCGACCGAGGCTGAAAATCGAATTAAAGGGAATTTTAATCTCTGTTCCGAATTCACGCTGTCAAACGATTCACCTCACAATGAACCATCCAATTGCACAGCTTACATACAATAGGTATATAGTTAGTGCCTATGTGTTCTATAACGTGAATTAGCAGGTGGGGTTGGTTTTTTTTTATGCGACCTGACATGGATGGCTATACCACACAACTACCGTTATGATATTAGCCCGATACACCACATTCCCGAAGGAATTAGGTGCCATGCATGTCGAAATCGAACCCAGGCCTCTGGTACGCTAGGCCAGTCCCCGCGCCACTAGGCTACGAGCCGCTCAACTACCGCTGCTTTGATGTAGAGTAGAGTTACATACAGCGAGCATGGAAAGGATGAAGAAGACCATTCATTCATTTATGGAAAATAGAAAAGTTCGGAATTAATTTGTTTTTTCTGCGATAGGAGAACCCGAGTTCCTCCAACCTTTGGAGATTGAAAAAAAAGTTAATGAAAACATAAAAATGTACTTCAGTTGTTTTTATGACTAGCTGTATACAAAAACAAGTGAATTCGTGATTAAAAAGTATGGAATTAATTATTGTATCATTATCGTTAGAAATGAGTTTTTTAATAACTCTTTCGGTGCAGGTAACAAGTTCTGAAAGTCTGCTTTGTCAGCCTTTTTTTGTAACAGCACATGGATGGTCAATACCACACCCATTCCGCACGCATTCCCGAAGGAATTAGGTGCCATGCCCGGACCTACCATTTATGAGTACGGCTACATTGAACTGAATGGGAAACATTGATAATTTTTCATTGCCGCTTCGACTCTCTTTCATCTAATGCGACGGTACCAACCCGTAACCTTAGCTTAACCCTACCACCTAGCAGGGGAAGGGGAGCTACAGTTTTACATGGATTCCGAGCCATAATGCAGGTCGTATTTGTGACGAAATCCACTTATCCAACCTAGAAAGAGAAAGAAAATGGTGCACAGTTCGTGGAAATTCAACCGGCCGGGAATCAAAACCATGACCTCTGACACGGAAGGCTAGTCCCCACGCCCCTTAGCTACGAGCTCTAAAATGGCTGAAAAACTCAGGACCGCAGAATAATTTGCGAAGTCTTTTATTCTCATTTGAGCTCATTAGCGTTAACACCGTCGTGATAAAATTCTGCAAAACTAAAAAGTTTGCTTAAGACTGTCGTGAGCGAGGCTCTGAGATTTGAAAATTTTAAGTAATGATTTCTTTGTCCATTGGACAAGGCACAATATTGCACGTCGACTGCTAATCAAACTAGCGAAATCGTCTTTTTTTTTTATGTGACTGGACATGGATGGCTAATACCACACCATTCTGTCATGGTATTAGCCCAACACACCACATTGGAGCTAGGTGCCATGCCAGGACCCTCCTTATATTGCACGGCTAAATTGAACTGGATGGAAAACACGGACAATTTGCCGCTTCGACCATCGTTCATCCAATGCGATGGTACCAACCCGGGCGGGATTAACCCTACCACCTAGTAAGTAAGGAAGGGGACCTACAGTTTAACGTGGAATCCGAACCACGGCCAGCCTCTTTCAACGGTCGAATGGTCACCCATCCAAGACCAGACCGGACCCAGCGTTGCTTAACTTCGGAGAGCGATCGCCGAAGTGTCGCGCGACTGGGCCATTGAGGCCCTAACGGTTCCCTATCCCTAAAAGTTATAAAATATTTAGATAACTTGATTCTATGTCCTTTGTATTGATTTTTATGTAAATATCCGTATTCTCCAGTAAAAAAAACTATAAAGACAGTAAAAAAGAAAAAAAAATCCAATGTTTATTAGCCATTATTTTTCAAGTCACCATCCCTTACCTTGGGCATGTATCCAGGGAAGCTTAGATACAAGAAGTAGAAGGAACAGCTATTTAAACGTTATGCACTAAGTTGGGCTGAGCAGTTCGCTGGAAAGGCAGCGGGCAGAGATTGCTGTGCCTGGAAAAACCCAATTAGAAATACGCGGAGCGGCAACTCTCTGTTACAAAGTGCGAGAGTTGCGACAGCGATGTAGGATCACTACGATATGGTGATCGCGCCTTGCGAGCGATTCGCTCAAAATAACCGCCCTAAAGCGAGCTCAGAGACCCTAGTCTCAGTTGTCACCTAAATTGGCGTTTACAACAAACTGATCGACTGGCGTTTTTCAAATGTATGGAGAATTGAAGATCGCGCGCAGTGAACTAACATCTGCGTGTTTTAGCCCGTAGTCTCAGTAGATATAGAGTTGGCATACCGTTCGAAACTCCATCGTCCACGATGTTGCTTGGGTAAAATCTTTGTCCTGTAGGCCTATTCTTGGAATTCCGTGCTCGGAAATCGGGAATCATTCAGTGTCTTAGTCCTTAATTCGGTCAAGAACTAAAATCGCATGATGTGGCAATGCGGTAGGCTACCATGTTGCTATGACGTGACTTATTTCGTAAAAAAACACTAGGTCGAATAAATATATAAGAAATCAGGTAAATATGATTTCTAGTATAGCAAAATATCTGAGCACTTTGTTTTTGAAGCCAGTGCCCGTAGTCCCAGCTGTCACCTAAATTGGCGTTTACGCCAAACCGATCGACTGGCGTTTTCAAATGTATGGAGAAATTGAAGATCGCGCGCAGTGAACTAATATCTGCGTGTCTTAGCCCGTAGTCCCAGTTGTCACCTAAATTGGCGTTTACGCCCAAACCGATCGCCTGGCGTTTTCAAATTTATGGAGAATTGAAGAGCGCGCGCAGTAAACTAACATCTGCGTGTCTGAGCCCGTAGTCTCAGTAGATAATAGAGTTGGCATACCGTTCGAAACTCCATCGTCCACGATGTTGCTTGGCTAAAATCTTTGTCCTGTAGGCCTATTCTTGGAATTCCGTGCTCGGAAATCGGGAATCATTCAGTGTCTTAGTCCTTAATTCGGTAAAGAACTAAAATCGCATGATGTGGCAATGCGGTAGGCCACCATGTTGCTATGACGTGACTTATTTCGTAAAAAACACTAGGTCGAATAAATATAAAATAAATCCGGTAAATATGTTTTCTAGTATAGCAAAATATCTGAGCACTTTGTTTTTGAAGTCAGAGCCCCTAGTCCCAGCTGTTACCTAAATTGGCGTTTAAGCCAAACCGATCGACTGGCGTTTTCAAATATATGGAGAAATTGAGGAGCGCACGCAGTCGGCATTAAGTGAACTAACATTTGCGAGTCCGAGTTTGATTTGACAGCTTACTCACCGTCGGAGTAAATAATTCGACGTTGCCGTTTACGCCGACTCCACGTTTTCATACAAATTGGAAGTCCGAGTTTGACTTTGACAGCTTGAAAAAGTAAAGCCACAGAATAAGTAGTAAACATTTGTATGGGGTTTGACGTTTTCACGTAACTTCGAAGTTCCGTAAACGCCAATTTAGGTGAGAACTCAGACTGACCTGAAAATTGGAAAACCCTGAACCTCCACTCAAGGATTACATGGGTAATATTTACAGCTTTAGAGAACTTTAAAAAAACTAGCACGGTGCTCATACCGATCCCACAGTGTCCCCGCACGGTTCTTTAATTGTATGCGACAACTTTCGCGTCTGTGGTCGGCCCAGTTCGTTTCGAGGAAAGTCGGGCAAGGCAAAAGTCTGCTCACTTAAGGCCCTGGTACTAGCCAAATAGCAAACTTAGACGAGGCACCCCGAGTAAATTAACT
Source organism: Incurvaria masculella (assembly GCA_946894095.1). Classification (NCBI taxonomy): domain Eukaryota; kingdom Metazoa; phylum Arthropoda; class Insecta; order Lepidoptera; family Incurvariidae; genus Incurvaria; species Incurvaria masculella. The sequence continues at coordinate 6,475,708 of OX335663.1, read as the reverse complement.
TAGTCTGACGATTAGAAGTGTCATTCATACAATATATAATTCCTTGTCTAGGGATCAACCTATTTTCGTTAATGTATGTTTCCTTTTTCTATTCAAAATACGTTGCGGAAACGGTGTCCATTTCGGAATTATTTTGACTAAATATAGAAATCTAAAAGCAAATGGAATTATTTGGTTATGCATATATGCTATTTTTCGTTATATCTAGAAATCATATAACGTTCCGATTTCTAGTGTAAAAAATCGACTTTATCATTATTATTACTTCAATAAATGATGGAATCAAAAAATATCAACAATTAAATATCAGTCTGATGTTCTATTTGGATTTGCTGAGGCGTTTGACCACACATTATAACATTTTTTCAAAGGTACATTTGTATGGCGCGAATAGTTGACTAGTCCTGGCGCCTTAAGTCGAAATTTTGTGCGGGTAGCCGTCCTTCGTAGGCTGTTGGAAGATACATTCCTACTTGTAAGGGTTTATTCATTAAGAGGATAATGGGGTGATCTAGTTCCATTCAAGTTCGTACAAGTTCGTTCGTCAATCGTGCCAGTTTCCTCAGTGAAATTAAGAAACAAGTTTCTGATATTTTGCAAATTAAATACTTAAATAAAAGCTAAAGCAATTTGTGTACGTTTAATTTTGGTGATAAATTTACTTATGTCCGAGATATACGCCTCTTAAAATTTGCATACATAGACAAAAAGTCGTGTATCATGCATAAAAGTTGATTTATCAAAAAAAAAAAAAACAAAAACGTACTGACGGGGATCTCAGTTGATTTATTTAATGAGAAAAAATTCAGAGAATCCTTAGTTTGACTGAGGAAACAGGTGTATAAAAAAATTTCAAAATCAATTCAATTTCTCTGAAACAGATCTGATAGATTATGCTATGTAGATTTTTTTATTATATAAGTAGCTCTGAGATGGGCGTAGGCTCATTCCTCCCTAATAAGATTTGGGAAGTCCCTTCCCCCTTTCGTGCTCACGTAATTAATGAACGTGAATGCGGCAAGGAACGTGGTCTGATAGGCTATAATCTATTAATCTTAGGATGATCTATGATATGGTCTGGCTCGTTGAAAGAGGATCTTAGAATGTAAGTTTACATATGTGGCGTCAGGACGTTAATGTACTCCTAAATATCGTCGGTATACTGATGAAACCAGCTTATTGACATTTTTTTGTAAAATGAGTTAATAATACAGTTCTACTTAATTTTCCAAGCTCTTTCTTATGGTAAAACCAATACATTGTTATGACGTTTAGTTTTAAAGTTATGTTGTATAAACACATGGACAATTGTACCAGCTATTTTATTATTATTAGCCATAAATAACAATAACAAAACAATAACAAAACATAGCCATTAAACTTTCAAGTCCATTAATCTCGAAACTCTAAAGGGTTTTATCAGTTTACTGACGTATCTTTAGATCACAAAGGATGCAAAAGTTCGTTTAAAAAATATTAAGTACTTTTCATTGGCGTTCGATATCTTAGTTTGCATCCATAATCTTAAGGCTGTCGTGAAGTCACAGGTTAGCTAAGATGGGAAAATTTTAAGAAATGCATTATTTGTCCAGGGGCTAAGGGACAATTGTGCACGGCAACTGCCATTAAGGTGGCCCAACCCGGCGGGCCTAACTCATTCGCGGGCGCGGTACAAAACCGTGCTGTTGCGCTCTGGGACTTTCTCTGTTTCAAAGAATAAGACAGGCTCCGTGATGAGGAAGATGCAACATGTCCACAAAAAAGACAATGTGCATAGTGTATGATTTGGTAAGATTTACGAAAATTTTAATTTCAAAACGACTTATAGCTAAAAGTAAACCACGACCGCTGTAGCCAAAAATCTAACAAAAACCAAATATATTATAAATCTTGATTAAATAAGCTATGTCTGATGACTAATTACCCGACTGCGAAAGAAGGAGGGTTATGTTTTTTTTTAAGATGTTCTTACTTTATCATTGCGTAATCCACCTCCAAAGTTATTGTATAAACCGCGCGAAAAATTCGAACTTTCAGACCTTATAACTTAGAAACCAAACATAATTTTACAATGCCAATGGTCATCAGACATCTATTTCGATGAAATAAAGCTATTTTGAGCAAAATTTTGGATCTCTGACAAGAAATATGGGCGTGATCTTCTTTCCCCTTTTGTATGGGGAGATGAGCGGGATGGGCCACCTTAAAATAGCGAAATCATCTTCACGGCCCTAACGTTTCCCTACCCCTAAACGTGGTCAGATTTTAATCAAATTGTGAAAGCTGTATTCTATGTCCGTATGTTTTGTTTTTTTTATAAATATCTGTATTTTTGGTCCTGACAATCTGGGTCACGCTCTGTTGATCCCGATATTAGATAATATTTTGCCCATCAGCTTCCACATTATGAACTATTCTCTGCTATCGGGTTCCTTTCCCGACCTTAAGTAATTCCTTTACCAAAAGTCAATAATCCTACTGAATTGAAAAATTACCGCCCAATTTCCATACTTCCCCTTTTATCGAAAGTCTTAGAACGCATAGTTTATTCTCAGCTTTCTTCATTTCTCATCTCTAACAAAATTCTCAGCCCTTATCAATCCGGTTTTCGTCATTCCCATAGCACTACTTCAGCTCTAGTTAAGATAATAGATGACATGCGCCAAGCTATGGACAGAAGGCAGCTAACTCTACATGTCTTGCTAGACTCTAGCAGCGCCTTCAACTCTGTTGACTTCGATATCTTGCTAGCTATTTTGTATTCTCTTAATATCTCAATCAGCGCTTGATTGGTTTTCCTTCTATATCCATGGACGCCAACAGTGTGTCCGAGTTGACACTGTTTACTCCTCGTAGAGCGACATCACTGCTGGTGTTTCACAAGGCGTTGTTCTTTCTCCCTAACTATTCTCAGTCTTCATCAACTCTATTGTTTTCCTTCTCATGTGTTCCTACCATCTCTGTGCCGACGACTTGCAGCTTTATCGACACATTAGTTCTGAAGACATTGACACTGTAGTTGCTATGACTAATATTGACCTCGACTCTGTATTTGATTGGGCTGTACGGTATGGATTACTTGTTAACCCCTCCAAGACACAGGCTATTATCGTGGGATCTCAAACAATTGGCCAAAATCGATAATATTCCTGCCATTGTCTTTGATGGGGTGATAGTACCTTACAGCAGGAATGTTAAAAACTTGGGATTATGGATTGATGAGAGTCTCACGTGAAGTAAACATGTACGTGAGGTCAGTCGCAAACTGTTCACCAGCATGCATTCACTTCTAGTTATTTAAAAGAACGCTTTGATTATCTTTCTTCACATGGCATTCCTATCAGGTCCTCGGAGAACTTATTATTAGGTATTCAATACCTGTCAAAGCCCCGCGTTTATGGAATCTGCTTCCTCTTGAAATTAGGTTCTCCTCATATAGTCAATTGTTTAGAAAGCGCTTGAAGTCATTCTACTCAGAGCAAAATTAAAGTTGAACCATTACACTTTATCTTTAAACTTGAAAATTAAAATGTTCTCTCTCATGATGATGTCTTACCCCTGAGACACATTAATCTCTGTCAATTTTGTGTATATGTTATTGTATGTACTAAATATATTTATATTATCTGTATCTTGTTTACCTATATCATAGTATTCTTATGTATGAGAATATTTAAATGTAAGATAAAAAATATTTACATTTTTTTTATGTTTTATCTTTAAAATGCTCTAAATTCTTTCTGTCTGCCGCCATGTACCTCTTTCTACATCCCAAAAGTTGGTAGGTAGAGAATGCCCTTCGGCATTAAGCCCGTCTATTGTAAACATTGTTAAAAGGTGTACAATAAAGAATCGTATTATATTTTTAAGTAAAAAAATCGAAAATGAACGTAAAAATAAAACTTCTTTTCAATGTTTATTAGCCAATATTTTGCAATATAAAAGGTATATAAAAAAAAATTGAAACATACAGACATAGATTTTTACAATCCAACATTTAAAAAACCTAGTAAAATATTAAGAGCATGGAAACAGTTATCGCCTGTAGTATGAGAATGGATAGGGTAACGACTCGTAAGAGGAATGACTACATGTTTTCGGAAGACAGGATAGAATAAAACATATACAAAATGTCATGAAAAAGGTAATTTTCATTTAAAATCACGGACAATGGCGTGGCCACTTCCAGATTTTTCCAGATGTCCGTCACGTTTGAAAAGATAAATAGGTAAAACAAATCGGTCCGGTTCGTTACTTGAGGGCTCGAAAGGTTTCGCGCTGCTCGCCGCTTCTCAGTTGGATCACGTAGCGGCTCCGCCCGCCCCCAATATTCCCGCCCTCGGGCCGCGAAGGTTCCGAGCCGGTGCGAAGAGGCCCCAGCTTGAAGGAGCCTTCGCTAAAAACTGCTTTAAAAAGGTTTGCGTCCGCGCTTTGTAAACATTTTGGGACCGCTCAAATTTTGCGGCAACTCCGCGTGTCTTATCGGAAAAGTGAAGAGGGTACTTCTCCGATAGCTCAGGCGTGTAGGCAAAATTATGTGTTACTGGCATAAGCGCGCCGTGCTTACAAGATGAATACAGTGTGGGAGCGAGAAGTCGACTCGAGCGCCACTACCGCGAGTTGGATAGAGGTGGAACCACCTTTAGCCATGCTGACCCGTGCATTTGTAGATTGTAGTGAACGAGCGTAATAACTGGGACCGATGCTCTGTTTTCTGATATTTATTTATGCAACCTGACATGAATAGCTTTTACCACACAACTACCGTTATGATATTAGTTCAATACACCACATTTCCGAAGGAATTAGGTGCCATGCCAGGACCTTCCCTTTATGAGCATGGCCACATTTAACTGGATGGAAACACGGTAAATTTTTCATTGCCGCTACGACTGTCTTATTGGGTACGGGCTCAAACCCTACCTAAACCCTACTTAAACATAACGTAACCTAACCTAGTGGGGGAAGAGGACATACATTTTGAACTGGATTCCTAACCATGGAGCAGCTCGCATTCGTGACCAAATGCACTTATCCAACTTAGAATGAGAAAAAAGTGGTGCATTAACGGGGCGAGGATTTGAACCCAAACCTCTGGTATGCTAGGCAAGTCTCCGCGCCACTAGGCTACGGCTAGGTTATTCAAATACATAACAGGACGCATTTCTTATATTTTCCATATTATTTAAAAATTAAGACCAGAAACATAACTTAAGATTATTGTTTTGAAGCAAGATGGCGAATGAAAGATGTTTTTGAGTGAAATAGGAAATTTCAAAGTTATTGGAATAACTGATTTCAAGTATTGTTTCCAAAATTCTGCTGGATTCCCCACAGCAGGTTATATACCCATAAATTTAATCATATACTCAAATTCTCAAACCAAACCTACCACTGCCTGCGAATACATCCCCATTGAACTTCAGTATCACCCAAAGGTTGGCTGGAAGAAATCTCTTTGAGGGATAAGCCCGTCTTTGCACCCTACTTATTACGTACTTTACTGTACTTTCTTTTGTAAATTGTGTTTTTTTTTTGCCATATTAAATACTTTTCAATCATCATATTCCAATCGAGGCAAACGTCTTATAAAATTCGCAAATAGAGTTGAGCTTACATATTCGTTCCATTACAAATGTGGCCAATACCTCCATGCTGGCAATTTTTCGTTATTGTTATCGGTGAGACAGACACATCCATAAATTCAGATCTGGCGTGTCTTCCACCTAAGCGGCCGGTGCTCAAACATTAACGCGGCCCGAGGGGCATAAGTCATATCATGTCTTCAGGGTTGCCATGCTTGGTCGGCATAATAATCAAATATATCCATCGGCAAACATTCGGATCCATCGCATACTATAACAGCCAAAAGCGGAATGGCACCATCTGCATGAACACTCCCTTAAGGCGCTAGGACTAGCCAACTACTCGCGCCATACAAATGCACTTTATAACAAATGTAATAATATGTAGTGAAACGCTTCAGCAAATCCAAATAGAACTCCAGACTGATAATGGATTGTTAATATTTTTTTATTCCATCATTTATTTAAATAATAATAAAAATAAAAAAGTTGATTTTTCTCGTTAGAAATCTGAAAGTAATTCGATTTCTTGATATAAGCAAAAACAGCATATATGTATAAACAAAAAATTCCATTTGCTTTTAGATTTCTACATTTAGTCAAAAAAGTTCGGAAATGGACACCGTTTCCGCAATGTATTTTGTATAGAAAAAGGAAACATACATTAACGAAAATAGGTTGATTTCTAGACAAGGAATCATATATTGTAAGAATGACACTTATAATCGTCAGACTTAGTTAGTTAACTTGGGGTGCCTCGTCTAACTTTGCGATTTGGCTAGTACCAGGGCCTTAAGAGAGTCGTTACCCTGTCAATTCCCCATACTACGGGCGATAACTGTTTCCATGCTCGTAATGTTTTACTAGGTGGTTGAAATTTTGGATTCTGAAATATATTATAGAAATCTATGTCTAGATGTAAATTTTTTTTAAATTAATTTTTTTTAAACATTGGAAAAGGTTGTCTGTTTTGACGTTAATTTTTGTTTTTTTTCACCTGAAAATACAGATATTTACAAAAAAAAACAAAACATACGGACATAGATTGAAGCTTCGAAGATGATCAAAATCTGAAAACGTTTAGGGGTAGGGAATCGTTAGGACCTGGAAGACGATTTGGCTATTTTAATGGCAGTTGCCGTGCAAATTGTGCCTTGGTCAATGGACAATGAATGCATTTCGTAATTTTTTCAAATCTAAGATTTCTAGTGACTTCACGACTGCCTTAAATCATGAAGCCAACGTTTTATGAAACGCAAGCAAGAAAGCAGTTCCCATGCGGTAGAAGTGAACCTTCAAAAAACTAAACTTTGAGAGAATGAGACGAATGAATTTGTTTATTTTTAACCGACTTCAAAAAAGGAGGAGGTTCTCAATTCATCTGTATGTTTCTTTGTATGTATGTTACTCGATTTCTCCGCAAACTGTCAGCCGATTTGAACAATTATTTTTCTCAAAAGTAGGGTATACCCACGGAGGATAGAGGGAAAGAGGAGATGTTTTTAACTCATATTACTAAGAATCGCAGCATGACACTGTGCGGGGAAGCGTGGGGAAAATCGCTTCATGGTGGGGTCATGCACCGCCCATTTTTGCGAAATCCATCTACCGGAAGAATCGATATTCTGGTAGCAGCTATTCCGAGAGCTATTTTTAGTGGTTACAAGACTGCAACTAGATGGCACCTTTTAAATTTTACTAAGTGTTTTTTCTATAAAAAAACCTTAGAAATTTAAATCTATGCCTTCGCGCGGATTCAAATAATTTTAATTTAAAAATATCATTAAAATTTGCATCATGAGATCAACATTTCTTACCGTAAAACGAAAATGATTGCGAGCCATCTATCGGCACATAGCAAGAGCAATACATCGATACAATGCTCGAATATTGACTCAAATTATAAAATATAAGGTGTTTTACTGAAAAATAAAACGTAATTCCACCTATAAACTTTAGATTATTTTGTCCTGTGTAATGTTTGCAACATTTTACATAAAATCTCATCGTGTAATCGACTGTTCGCCGAAAATTGCGCCGCAGACCATAATGTTGTCCCACAACCTAACACCGCCAGCACCATGTCGCGAATGTCGCTAAGCCACGCCTTCTTTATCACGCGGGCTGTGACGTAGCGACCCACTTGGTGGACACAGACCCAGTTTGCTTAGACCATCTCCTCTCTACCTCTATCCTCCGTGGGTATACCTCAGGGGTGGTCACTTTCATACATTTTTTTAAAGAATATTACTCCTCTGAGTGATTGAAGTCGGTTAAATGTTTTTTAAAACGGTTTTTAGTGTCAGTTTCTCGTTTTATCGAGTTTAAAGACAACGGTACTGAAGAAGTTCTCATGACAAACAACTGCTTTTGAGTCCGAACGAACAGCCCTGTGCATTTCTTGAGTGAAATAAAACCTTTTTTCCTTTCTTACAGGAATATATGTGCGGAAGGTTGTGATTTATAGCCGGTATATATCTTCGTCCTCGTATAGAATAAAACAAAAGATGCCACGATTAATAACACTTACCCTGATCTCGTATTAGGAATAAAATAATATTATTCTTTCGTGTCGTCAAAGGATAAAAGACAAGTTGGATGCATGTTAAGTAGATAACTATCAAGATATTGTCTCGGTATGATTTATTTCATGTATGTAAAAATTGATGATATAGAAACTTAAGATATTGTCTCGGTATAATTATTTGTTTTATGTATCTGGAAATTGATGATATAAGAACTAGGTCCATGCCTAGGTGCATGCACAACTGGATAGAAAACACGGACAATTTTAATAGCCGATTAGACCATCGTTCATTCAATGCGAAGGTCCGGTCCGCCCAAAATGGGCGGTCCGCCCAATACCTAGTATTCTGTTGGATGCGTAAGTGTGTGATGGAAGAGAAGAAAAAGAAGAGAAAAAAGCACATGGGCTCTTTTTTTGCAACCTGACATGGATGGCTAATACCACACAACTACCGTTATGATATTAGCCCAATACACCAGATTCCTGAAGGAATTAGGTGCCATGCCAGGACGTTGCCTTTTATGAACACGGCTGCATTGAACGAGATGGAAAACACAGACAATTATTTTTGCCGCTTCGACCATATTTTCATCCAAAGGGATAGTACCAACTCGGGCAGGTTTAAACCCTACCACCTAGTAGGGAAAGGGGACCTACAGTTTTAAATGGATTCCGAACCATGGAGCTCGCATTCGTCACGAAATGCACTTATCCAACTCAGAAAGAGAAAGAAAGTGGTGCATGGTCGGGCGAGGATTTGAAGCCAGACCTCTGGGCAACCTGCGCCACTAGGCTACGAGCCGCTCTAAAAGCCGCTTACATACGTGTATAAAATGATACTAACCGCTGATCCATGTGCCATTGAACGGCGGCACGCGGAACTTGTCGCCGAGCACGTCGGCGCGCGTGAGCCGGCGGCCGCGCACGCGCGCGCCGTCCGACGCCGGCGTCAGCAGCGCGATGCTGAACACGATGAGGCCCAGCACCGCCGCGATCACGAGCAGCGCGATCAGGATGCCGCGCCAGTTGCGCTGCGCCGGCGTCGCCGCCGCCAGCTCCTGCGGGCAAACACCTAGCGTCAAATTGTGCTAGTCTGTGACTGGTAAGGGCTGTCTAGATCTAGACGAGTCTAGACGTTGACGCCCGCGTCAGCAGCGCGATGCTGAACACGATGAGGCCAAGCACCGGCGCGATCACGAGCAGCGTGATCATCCACCGGCCCAAAGGAGCCGCCGCTATCTCCTGTGGGCAAACAACTAGCGCCCATTGGTTATTGTTTATTCATCATCCATAGCATGCACTCGGATTTGTCATATTTTATCATTAGCCAGTTCAGCAATTCCAGGAAGAAAAAGTGGCAAGAAACTCTGCTTGTTTTCTTTCAACGTCTACTTAGTCTAAGTTTATAAAATTATTTGCCACTGCTTACAATCACAGGTAGAAACACAAAATGAATATGAGTTTACGAGAATCAACAATTCATGTCGTAAGCAACAGTTCATGACAAAAATCAGTTTATTTGTAAAGACCGTACCCGCCATCTAACATGCTGCTAATTGGAGCAAGCCAGTCCCCAAAAACAGCACCCGTTCACGATCATCACGCCGGGCACAGCCATCGCCTCTGTCCACCATATTTTAGGAAAAGAGGAGAACCGAACCCAGCGGTTGCTAGTCTGTGAATGGTAAAGGCTGTCTAGGTCCAGGCGGGTCTAGAATTTGACGCCGGCGTCAGCAATGTAATGCTAAACGCGATGAAGCCAATAACTGCCGCGATCACGAGCAGCGCGAACAATATTCCGCGCCGGTTCGCTGTGCTGGAGTCCTCGCCACCAGTTTCTGCGGGCAAAGGCGTAGTGACAAATTGTGCTACCCTGTGGCTGGTAATGGCTGTTTAGGTCTAGACAGGGAATTTGATACCGGCGTCAGCAGCATGATGCTGAATACGCCCAGCGATGTGGCGATCACTAGCAGCGCGTACAATATGCCGCGGCAGTTGCGCTGTGCCGGAGTCGCCGCCGACAATTTCTGTGGACAAGGACCTAACGTCAAATTGTGCTAGTCTGGCTGGTAAAGACTGTCTAGGCCTAGAAGGGTCAAGAAACTTGAGGCCGGCGTCGTCAGAAGCCTAACACGGCGAGGTACAGGACCGCGGCGTCAACAGCAGAGACTTAGCGTCAAACTGTGCTAGTCTGTGGCTCGTAACGTCTGTCCATTTCTAGACGAGCCTGGAAACTTGTCACCGAGCACGTTTGCACTCGTGAACATGGCACCTAGTTACCATGCGATCACATAGCTTTAGGTGTGGTGTTAGACCAGTTATTTGAAAAAAAGGCTGTAGAGACGGGTCTAGGAGAAGCCTCTGGAAGTAACGTAATAACATTTCTAAATGACACCACGCCCAGGCGCACCTTCCCAAGAGGGGTGGATAACCGGAGATTACAGAGGACCAAGGGACGATCAGAGCATTATGATTTCGCTAAATCTACAGACAATCAACCAGGGACGTCTTTGGAGTCCGTGCGCTTCAAGGGGACAGGCCGCGGGCCTTTTCTGATCGGGGGCTGGACCGCTATATTTGACGGCATCGACGTCGAAAGACAGGCGACTCCAAACTAGGAGGACTATCATGGACGTTATGTAGTAGTGATCTAAGTTTTGTGGTACGTTCGTACGTTCGGGATGGTCGGTGGAAAAGTGGAGACTCGTTTGGGACTAATCAAGCCAACAAGAAAATTAGTGGATATAGCCGATACAAAGTATTTTTTTTTATGTGATTGGACATGGATGGCTAATATCACAAGTTCTGTCATGGTATTAGCCCAACACACCACATGGGAACTAGGTGCCATGCCAGGACCTTCCTTATATTGCACGGCTACATTGAACTGGATGGAAAACACGGACAATTTTCATTGCCGCTTCGACCATCGTTCATCCAATGCGATGGTACCAACCCGGGCGGGATAAACCCTACCACCTAGTAAGTAAGGAAGGGGACCTACAGCTTAACGTGGAATGAGAACCACGGCCAGCCTCTCTCAACGGTCGAATGGTCACCCATCCAAGACCAGACCGGACCCAGCGTTGCTTAACTTCGGAGAGCGATCGCCGAAGTGTCGCGCCACTGGGCCATTGAGGCTGACTGATGACTGAGTTGTTCTGTCAGGGGCGAACTACAGATGTCGCCACGGCCACTATAAAGGTTCATGTGCAATCACAGGGTTTTCAAGAGAACCAACTCCGTTTGTTCTAAAAATACAGTTAAACCGTTCGAACGACACCGTTCCGTGGCGCCTGCATTGTTTTCGTCGCAAACAGAACGATTCGGACGCGAGCAGATCGCTTTTACGACGCCATAAACGGACGCTGCGCACCACAGAAGAGAAATGGAAAGAGAAGTGACATGCGGCCTGTACTAGCGACGCCGCCACGTGCACAAATTGTGCATACAATCGTTTGGAAAGACAACCGCGCGTCGTATGCTACGCATTGCAAACAACGCCACCCGAAACCGAAGAAATCTAAGAAATGCATTCTTTGTCCATTTGTGCATTGGTTTTTTATGCTACCGTTATGATATTAGCAAAATACACCACATTCCCGAAGGAATTTGGTGCCATGCCAGGACCTTCACTTTATGACCACGGCTACATTGAACTGGATGGAAAACACGGACAATTTTTCATTGCCGCTTCGACCATCTTTTCATCCAATGTGATGGTACCAACCCGGTCGGGCTTAAACCCTACCACCTAGTAGGGGAAGGGGACCTACAGTTTTACAGGGATTCCGAACCATAGAGCAGCTGGCATTAGTGACGAAATGCACTTATCGAACTCGGAAAGAGAAAGACAGTGGTGCATGTCGGTATTGAGCCCAGGCCTCTGGTACGCTAGGCCAGTCCTCGCGCCGCTAGGCTACGAGCACGTGGTCTGCACGTGTTTGTTTTTTTTTTAAATGTATCCTGTGTCACACAACAAAGAAAATAATATTTGTATGAAGATATTATTTTGCCTGTTATTTGACTTGCTTTACATATTAAAACAAAAACATGCAGACACAGATATCTATTGTAGAATATTAGGTACTAAATATCAAGCAAATCGGACCAGTGTTTTTCAAATGATTAGTAAACTACGTTTGTATGAGGAACGTAGCTTACGGGCCGTTCTTAAGTAGGCGCGCTTGATGGCACATCTGCTTCCTTTCTTGATCTGAAGAGCGTACTCACGGCTCGTCCGAGCGGGGCGGCGACGATGGGCAGACGATCGGTCGTGCGCTCAACGAGCCGGACTTTACGGGCGGGGGCCAATTTTATTGTCCTCCAGACTCTAGTTGAGTCGAGACTTTAAGTGTACGCACATTCGACCATCGCGACTTTGAGGGGCTATTACAAATGAATCACATTTATCAAATTAAATTTGCGGGCGATACGTGGGGCGTACTGAAAGTTGTTGGAACTGGCCACTTTGATTTAAGAAATATAAAACCAATTTAAAATTTGAAAATAGAACTCTCTGAGATCATGTTCCGTTTTTTAATCAGATTGTCGTTTGTCTTTTCATTGTGGGGTTATTTTAAAAATTATGTGCCGGCATTTAAATTGATTTAACTCGAGAAATTTTTTCACTCCATTTTGTTCCATTTTTGCGAAATACCAGTTGACAAAGACTGTTTAGAGGCGTAAGTACATACCCCGTCGAATGGTTTCCTGTGCCGGCAGGACGTGGTCGTGAGTATTTGGGTTGGGAAGGACTCGAAAACTCACTCACACCTCGCGTTGCGTCGAGTTCCGGAGGCGTTTCGAAGCACGCGCAGTTGCGCGGAAGACGATTCCTCCTGGCTCCACCCCTGGGCACGAAGACTATCCTGCCACTACACAATGCCTGGGCGAAGCACCACACTAAATATTAGCTTTTGTCGGCAAAACGCGAGGAACGCGATGCGAAATGAACCGGACACGAATTCACACGATTCCACAGAAAAAATTGCCAACTCACTGTCTCTTTGACAGCTGAAGCTGGCAAACTACTTTATAGTGGCTTGCAATTTGGGACTAAACAAAGACTTACTAGATACTAGACTTAAATTTGGTGATGAAGCCCCATCTCGTAGCTCATTGTAAGCGGATTTCTCGACGGAAAGATTGCATAGCACGGTATTTCAATGAGTCGAGGTATTTCCGTCGAGAAAATAGCTTGGAAAACCGTTACAAAAGCGGCATTAACGACTGAAAAATACCCGATTCCTGACCACGGATTTTCAAGAATAGGCTTGCTGATGTTGGATTTTGTAAGAGTTAATGAAGAACCTTGTGAATATTTGTTATAACAAGTAGGTCACACAAATACAAAGGGCCAAAGTTTTAAATGTTTTGTTCATCACTTATTTACCTAGGAAGTTCCTAAACGAAAATTAACTTCGCACCCCTCATTAAAATCCTACACGCACACGTGTATTACTCTTCCGCCAAAGAATACCTATTAGACTAGGAGGTCGCGACAAAAATGGTAACGATAACGTCAATGGTTGAAACTGGGTTCACGAGATAAAGGCCAACCCTCTGAAGCTAAATGTGTCGGTCTGCCTATTTCAAGTGGTTGCGTTAAGTAGATAACGCGCCTGAAAAAGTAGATATGGTGACAAAAAATATATATGATAAGGTAAATGTATGAAAATGACGATGCATGAAAGTATCCGTACATACTTTGTTAGCAATACAAAAAATTAACAAATATTTGATTGCATATCAAAGTTATAGGCGATTTAGGTCACAGAGATAAATTTAGGTGTATTTAAGTATTTAATTAAAATATCGACTAGTTATTGTTGCATAATTAATAGGTATCAATGTTTCTAGAAAATCAATACATTCATCAGCAGGTACATTCCAACATTTATTTTATATAGCCAATCTAGATAACGCAACCACTTGGAACAGGCAGACCGACATATTTAGCACCAGAGGGTTGGTCTCTAACCTGTGAACCCAAATTCAGCCATTTGCCTTATCGTGACCAAAAATGTCCTGACCTCCCGGAATATATTTTCTTCCGCTATCAGCAACTGCCCTGAAACAGAGAGAACTTTACTGTAAAGTGTTCGGCGGGGTCTCATTAGAGTCGCTGTCGATTATCAGGAAACTTTTCGACTCCCCGTTTGGAGTTGGGCGCCGCCTGTGACCTCCCGAAGTTATCGAAAAGTTCACAAAACCCATTATGGAAAATCCGTTCCATGCCGGGCGGAATAACGATGGCTATGTACCAGTTTCGACACTGAAAAAAAATATGTTCAAGTGTTTACTTTTTTAGCACAGTTTAAATTCAGTCACTTACGGTAAAGTATTTCTCATTACTATTAATGTTTTACTGTAAGTATATATTAATGAGCCAAAGTTATCTTAACCGCTTGGTGAAAATAACTCGTTTGACAGATCAGATGAGTTTGAAACGGTTATGGAACTGATTGAACATTACGGCTGACCACAAATGAGTCGTGTAACCGTCCAGTTTCAAGAGGTACAGGAATTTTAACAGATTGGTCGGTACCGTTCCGCTGAATATAATAAAAAATACTAAGCCTAGAAAAAAAATTCACACAGTTGGGGAAACAGTAAGAGAAAACAGTTATGACACTCAGTTAAATATTTTTTTATTTTATGAAAAAACCGGTATGGGTGGCTGTGCTGAGGACCAAAGGTGAAACGCAAAACCACGCTCAGCGAGGCGCCATGCCAACGGATTTGCGGACTATGGCTGAGCTATCGAGCTTATTCAAATTACGCTTCCCAGGTTATAGCCAGGTGTGGTGGTGCGGAAATAAAACCAAAAATAGAGAACTTCATCAAACACATAGCAAGCCTGTTTTTTGTAGATTTAAAAAAAATTAAAACTAAGTTTTTTTGTTTATTTCTAGGACGTCAACATCTTGTCTTGAAATTAAATGTAAGGTTTCTCTATGATTGACTTCTTCAAAGTCACCTACTTCATGACCAATCAATGCAATACACAATCTCAATATTTCCCATCGAAGATAGAATAATGACTATCACGCTTAATTACCTATGGTGTAAGCAGTGAGGTTAAATATGAGAAAAGTTCGGATACATGCGACTATTTTTGGAAAAATCCCATTCCTAGCTAATTTTTCCCACCTTCTGATTGATGTCAAGCCCGTGTTCGCCATTATTTAGGAACAAAGGGGTGTAAGCAGATTCATTGATGCAGTTTATGGAACTAGAAAAGGATGGTTTATATAATCTAATATTTTCACACTGTGCTGGACGTGTATTCTTGGCATTCAGTCATTGCGGATTCAGTAGAGTTAACAGAAGAAGAATTTACTTTGACATTACTGTTAACTCTACTGACTTATGCAATGACTGAATGCCAAGAATACACGCCCTGCACACCCCAATGGCATTACACATAATATACCACAAACACATCCTCTACTACACGCATAAACCACACACCCTAACTCTATATCACACACACGTTAGTGGAATATAGTAACTTGTAAATTATAAGACACTAGCTGAGGTACCCGGCTCCGCTCGGGTTAATGTCGTTTTTGACTGATGTCGGGTTGAATTATTTCCTAGATATTTCTTTTATGTTTCACCCCCTTCGAGTGTAATTATCGAGAGAAAAGGTAGCCTATATTCTTCTTCAAGGTTCAGAATATCTCTATATATAAAAATTCATCAAGATTGGTTCAACCGTTTAGGCGTGAAAACGTAACAGACGTACTTTCGTATTTATAATATTAGTAGGTATCGATTATACATTCTTGGCTGAAGATTATTTCAACATCATAAAATATTCTACGAGTTTTTTATAAAATAAAATAAAATATGTTGATGATTTTCTTCGGTATTTTCAATACATTTTAGATTTGTTTATAGCAAATATGATCACAATCGTTTGGAAATTTGAAATGACGTTTCAGAATTAACAATATTTTATTGGTATTTAAAAAACTAGCTACAAAACAACATACTTAAGGTGGCCCAACCCGGCGGCCTCAACTCATTTGCGGGCACGGTACAAAACCGTGCTGTTGCGCTCTGGGACCTTCTCTGTTTCTAAGAATAAGACAAGCTCCGATATGAGGAAGATGCAACCTGTCCACAAAAAAGACAATATGCATAGTGTATGATTTGGTAAGATTTACGAAAATTTTAATTTCAAAACGACTTATAGCTAAAAGTAAACCACGACCGCTGTAGTAAAAAATCTAACAAAAACCAAATAGATTATAAATCTTGATTAAACAACCTATGTCTGATGACTAATCTTTTTAAGATGTTCTTACTTTATCATTGCGTAATCCACCTCCAAAGTAATTGTATAAAACGCGCGAAAAATCCGAACTTTCGGACGTTATAACTTGGAAACCGAACACAATTTTACAATGCCAATGGTCATCAGACATCTAGTTCAATCAAATAAAGCTATATTGAGCAAAATTTTGGATCTCTGACAAGAAATATAGGCGTGATCTTCTTTCCCCTTTTGTATGGGGAAATGAGCGGGTTGGGCCGCCTTAATACAGAATCTTACTTCATTAATATTGTACGATTGTGTGGTAATCTCAGGTAATCTGGTGGGCCGAGTAATCTGGAAATCTTAGATAATCCCGAGTAATCCTAGGGAATCAAGGAATCCCAAAGTACTCCCTCCGTCCTCATTTACACGCGCACTCACACCCTTTCACTCACATACACACCCTCACACACACACTCACTCGCTACTCATGTGCTAAAGGACTTTGGAAAAGGATGCGCTGAAAACCAGCTTCGCACACCCATTCAGTGCAACACAATATAAGCCTCTAGGTCTAGTCAGCCTCAGTGGCCCAGTGGCGCGACACTTCGGCGATCGCTCTCCGAAGTTAAGCAACGCTGGGTCAGGTCTGGCCTTGGATGGGTGACCATTCGACCGTTGAGAGAGGCTGGCCGTGGTTCGGATTCCACGTTAAACTGTAGGTCCCCTTCCTTACTTCCTAGGTGGTAGGGTTAATCCCGCCCGGGTTGGTGCCATCGCATTGGATGAACGATGGTCGAAGCGGCAATGAAAATTGTCCGTGTTTTCCATCCAGTTCAATGTAGCCGTGCAATATAAGGAAGGTCCTGGCATGGCACCTAGTTCCCATGTGGTGTGTTGGGCTAATACCATGAAAAAACTTGTATTAGCCATCCATGTCCAGTCACATAAAAAAAAAGTCTGAATAATAATTGTACACTATTATATAACTCGTGTTACGAGTACTTTTTTCTATATTTGGTTGAATTGGTGTTCTATGCATTTTTGTGTGGTGTGGCTGAATAAACTATTTGAATTTGAATCAATCCTATTAAATTGATGGTAATCTCGGGTTAGGCGACTGAGGAATCTAGAGCTTTTCTTTGCTCATTGAAAAAATCTTTCCTCAGAATTTTACACAAATCGGCCGCATTAACTTTTACTTCGGCCAATTCTAAAACTTGGACTTCAGTTATCAAAACAGAATTCGGACACGGTTCCTAATAAGAAATCCTAACTCTTACTTAAAATGAATGAGCCACAATCATTAATTTTGTGTTTGTTCTAGAAGTGTACATCTCTGCATACGAGGAGAATTTATCAGCTTTAGCATTACATGATTTATATTTAAGGAGGTGTAAGCACCTGAATGCATTCAGTTCCATAAGGGCGTTATTTCGATAATAAAAAAAAATACATTTGTGGATTGATGGACTAAGTATTATATAATAATCTAGATTTTTCTATTATTTATTAGATATTCTATTATAGATAACTCAAAGACAAAACTGGGCAAATATGTTTAAAAATCGTAAACAAAGTTTGAACAAAGAATGGGAGTTTCAGATATTTATAATAATATGTTTAAAATACAGCTAACCAATCAATGTAACTTTAAACTTTTTGATATTTAAAAATATATTGTAGTTATATTTAAAAATAATAAAATGTGCTTTCACTTACGCCCTTATGGAACTGAATCCAACCAGGTACTAAGACTCCCTTAACGTGGGAATCTGAAGATCTGACCTATAAAGGCCATCGACAGATTGAAGACACAACAGAAATATAATGTGTCCTTATTATGTAGAGAACCAGGTCAGAGCCCGTAGTCCCAGTTGTCACCTAAATTAGCGTGTACACCAAACCGATCGACTGGTGTTTTCAAATGTATGGATAAATTGAGGGGCGCGCAAAGTGGGCGTTAAGCGAACTAACATTTGCGACTGCGGGATTGACTTTGACAGCTTGAAGAAGTAAAACCACAGAATAAGGGTTTTGACGTTTTTACTTAACTTCGAAGTTCCACATCCTAGGCTTAAGATTCGGTATAATCTCTGTGAAATCAATCAAATGTACAGACACCTGCAAATAACTAGAAACCTGGCGGGGTGCTTCTTCGCGTAGCAAATTCACACTCCTGGTTCACTGTAAAGCCGAGCGTCGATTAGGCCGGTCATTCGGGTCGCAATAATCCGCCTTCCTATGCTCAAGGGAGTGTGTGCGTCAAAGTAGATGGTGCCACGGTCGTTCGCAGTTATTTCTGCTATAACTCCTTAGATTGATGAAGATACAAACTATAACTGGAATGGCGAGCTCATTAAGAGTTTCTATATTTAATCTCATAAAATAGTGAAAAAAACATTCTGGAATTTATGAGGTAATTATGAGGATGTATGCAAAAAGTTGCCATTTACAGTTAGAAAATGTTTGCGCTATGCCTCAGAATAAACTCACAAATGCCAGCTTTTTTATATACATTGTTTTAAGAAGTTAAATACACAACTGCTCAGTGTCCTCGCCCATACAGTTATAGTGTGTATTTTGGGAAGTCATAGCACGAATAGCGTCGAACGACTGTGGCGCCATCTACATGGGCGCACACACCCCTTTAAATGGAAGTGCGTCCACTAGGCGCGGAGCGAGCGGGCCGCTGCGGGCCGCTGCTACTCAGTGGGCGCACTTCCATATAAACATAGGCAGGCAGATTATTGCGTTGCGATGCGGCCCGCCCAGTTCCGCCTAAAGGACGCGCTTACAGAGGTACACAACAATGCCGATACTGTATGTGTACTTGTGTAGGCGACAGGCTGGTCCGTTCCCGCGGGAATTCTTTGCATGAATTATTCAGCAGTCGAAGCCGATTCGGACCGCATCGACGTATGCCGATTTGCCCTTTGTCTCCTTTCGTGTCCTGCGCGTAAGTCGCTCTGATCTGCAAGATTACGTACAATGCCATGAAATTATAATGGACGAATACTACAAAGATATGTTCATAGACATGGAACTATTTGAAGCTGGGGTTTGATAGCGGATTCATCGATTTACTCATTATAAATGTCGGTGTTTCTATTTCAGTCGAAGCACTACAGTGACTAGAAGAGTATTTCTTGTGTCACCTGTTTTATAATTTAGAAGACATTTTCAATTACTTTGATTAAAATTTCGACAAAAATTCATAATTAATTTTAAGTGAGTTTGCTAAGTTTTTCCTGTTACGATTTATTTTATACGCCCGAAACAGGTTATTTATTTATCCATATTAATTGAACTCAAAAAATAATTTGGCAAAAGGTACTACTACCTTATAAAGGTATCTTTGGATACCGTTAGCAGTAGTAGTTAATATGTTGACGACGGCTTTTACACAAAAAAATTATTGCAATACTGCATTTTATTGTACAAGCAACTTTGTTAGTTAAGTAATTTATATTTCTAATCCATTTGCACTGAGGGTTGTTGTTTACTTTGTTCTTGTTATTTGCCTTAAGTTGTTCTACCAAGAATTGTTTGGCAGTAGTATTTAGATCAAAGTATGTATTCCATACTGTGGATAAAAATGCAGTAAAGTTTCTTTGCGGATTCTTCTTTACTGGTTGATAGAATCCGCGGATCTATCAGATTTTGACGTTACTTAGTAAAAGGAATGTGATACGTACGTATGTTTTTTTTACACAGAACGCAAAAAGTATTGCACTTTAAGGCGCAGATTCGTAAAAAAATATTAAATATAGCCATAGTAGTTGCAGCGAAAACATATTCACAATTTCAGGTTTAATGGTTTCTTTCTAATTGCCGATTAGAAGTTTTACACCGTTAGATGGCGCTGTTAAATAAAAATCGTATTTAAATAAATTGTAACTAAACCAATAATCCTGAAATTGTGAAATTGTTTTCGCTGCAAGTAATATGACTATATTCAACTTTTATTATTAATTCGTGGCTTAAGGTGGCCCAACCCGGCGGCCTCAACTCATTTGCGGGCACGGTATAAAACCGTGCTGTTGCGCTCTGGGACCTTCTCTGTTTCTAAGAATAAGACAGGCTCCGTGATGAGGAAGATGCAACCTGTCCACAAAAAAGACAATGTGCATAGTGTATGATTTGGTAAGATTTACGAAAATTTTAATTTCAAAACGACTTATAGCTAAAAGTAAAGCACGACCGCTGTAGTCAAAAATCTAACAAAAACCAAATAGATTATAAATCTTTATTAAATAAGCTATGTCTGATGACTAATCTTTTTAAGATGTTCTTACTTTATCATTGCGTAATCCACCTCCAAAGTTATTGTATAAAACGCGCGAAAAATCCGAACTTTCGGACGTTATAACTTGGAAACCAAACACAATTTTACAATGTCAATGGTCATCAGACATCTAGTTCAATCAAATAAAGCTATTTTGAGCAAAATTTTGGATCTCTGACAAGAAATATGGGCGTGATCTTCTTTCCCCTTTTGTATGGGGAGATGAGCGGGTTGGGCCACCTTAAAGTGCAATACTTTTTGCGTTATGTGTGCAAACAACTTTATATGGGTCGGAACAGCCTTAAGCAAGGACACATTAATTAAAGAAAGAACTACATACTTAAGAATATACTGCAAGGGCTGGACCCGAACCAGCAAAACACACCATTCGCGGGTATTGCGTCTACCGATATCTGCCAATAATTGGGAATTCTCCTACAGTCCCTACAGTGGAGTAGTGGGCTAATATCATACCGGTTGTTGTGTGGTATTAGTCATCTATGTCAGGTTGCATAAAAAAACCGGCCAATTGCGGGTCGGACTTGCACACGAAGGGTTCCGTACCATCGTCCAAGATTTAACAAAAATAAATCACGATTTTTGTATGGGGATTTTCAATTATTTTGCTTATTTGGCAAATAAATACATAAATGGCATAATAAATACACACTCTGTGTAAATTTCAGCTGCCTACCTATTACGGTTCAATGAGATAGATCCCTGACAGACGGACGGACGGACGGACGGACAGCGGAGGCTTAGTGATAGGGTTCCGTTTTAACCCTTTGGGTACGGAACCCTAAAAAAGACAAAATACTTACATCCGAATCAGTTTGTGAGGGGTCAGAACAAATTGGACCTGACCTCCAAAATTCGCCCCTGATGCAAGTATCGGATGTCTACTCACCCAGCAAAACGTCCATGGAACGTCCGCTCAGCTCAAATAATAATTACGTATTTTTGTTACTCGTCATTGTTACGAGTTTTGATTATCATCGCTCGTCTATTATGTCCTAAATACCAGCCACTCGAGGTCCCCTATTAATCACATGCAAATGAAAGGCCGCCTCCGTTCATGTCAAAACGCGGCCGCCACTTGGGATGAATCGTTTCGAAGGGGCGAATGAAGCCGCCAGATTTTGGAGAAGAGCTTTGAGGATTGTTTTTATTTATTTTAGATTATCTCGGCATTGGTTCTGCAGGTATATTCCTGGCGTTCAGTAATCGGGAATCAGGAATCCTGAGTCTAGAAAACCGCTATTATAGCGTTTTTCAAAGCGAGTTTTTGGACGGAAAACCTTGATTAAGTATCTATATTATAGCAAATATTTATATGTATGTTTATATGTTAGATACAAATTATTTATATCGATAATAACAGTCATTTATGTTTTATCTTTAAAATGCTCTAAATTCTTTCTGCCTGCCACCATGTACCTCTCACTACATCCCAAAGGTTGGTAGGTAGAGAATGCCCTTCGGCATTAAGACCGCCTATTGTAAACATTGTAAAAGTACACCTTTAAGAATTTTATTATTTTTATTGTTATTATTATTTATTAAAAAAACTATGCTCCGGAATATTTTTGTCACGAAACTCGCTTTGAAACCCGCTTTAAAAGCGGTTTTCTGGACTCAGGATTCCCGATTCCTGATTGCGGAATGCCAGGAATAGGCCTACTGTGTTGGTGATCGGATACCACAAAATAAATTCGCAGTATGGCCGAGTGCACGAAAGGACAAAAAATAAAAATCAACGTCAGCGTCTGATCAAACACGTCACTTTGTGTGGACAGTATGGAAGGAACTCTATGCGGTTCACTAAAAGTGACGTGTTTGAACATTGATTAACTCGGCCGTCTCTTCGTGCAACCGGGGCGTAGTCTACTAAATAAGTTGTCAAAGTGACGTAATTGTCGTTCTTCGGGTTCTTCTGGTTCTTCTTCACTGAGTTGATCGGATCCGCGGATCAATCAAATTGTGACATGACTCAGGCTGGTTTTCACCAAGTGAAGTTTGACAACCAGAAGTTGAATAAATAAATTAAATTAAATAAAAAAAAGTACGCTTGCGATTGCGATACGGTTTGCGATTCCTCCGAGCAAGGGCTCGCAAAACTTCGGAAAGTTCATTAAAGAAATAAAAAAATGTATTTCGATTCTAAAAATTCCGACTTTCAAGTTGGTCGTATCGCCCTTTACAATCGAAAGTTCGTTGGAAGTTGAGGTTGTAAAGGAGGCTTTTCCAATTACTGAAAGCTGAAAAGAATCAGAAATGCACATAATTTTGGAGTCGCTTTCTTTTAATTGTAAACGTATATTTAAAGCTAAGCTAAAGCTAAGAAAATCGATTGCTTTGTCCATATTTGTTTTTGTCTCGTGTGTTTTTTATATTTTGATTAATTCAGGAAAAATATGTAGGATTAGCCTCCGCTGTCCGTCCGTCCATCTGTCCGTCGGTCCGTTAGTCCGTCTGTCACAGGGCTGTATCTCATTAACCGTAATAGGTAAAAAGCTGAAATTTTCATAGAGTGTGTATTCATTTTGCCGCTATAACAACAAATAGGTAAAGTCAATAAATAAAACAAAAAAATAATTTTTTTTGTGTTTAATATTATACGATGGTACGGAACCCTTCTTGTGCAAGACTGACTCGCACTAGGCTGGTTTTGGATTCTTCTTTACAGAGTTGATAGAATCCGCGGATAATTCAGTTTTTGACGTAACTTCGTGTAGTTTGCCTACCAAAAAAGTTTTAATATATGAAACGAAACATGTCAGGCTGCATAAAAATGAGATACTCATTTGAGGATCAGGATTTTTTTACATCACAAACTATTGCTGTCGACTTCTTAGAGGGATCTTTTCTATCCAAATGGCTTTAATCGAACGATTCATTGCTTCAAGATAGTATTGGCGACTGAAATTCAATGTTCATTTCGAAATGAAAACGGAGACAAGGAAAATCAATTAAACTGAAATCTATCGCGTTGTTCGCTAGAGTGCGTTGCGATCAACATGGATGCAGGAATGAGAAAGCATTGTAATAATACATTTAAAAATTAATACATTAATATCTACGCCATAACAATGCGTAACTTAAGGTGGGCCATCCCGCTCAACTCCCCATACAAACGGGGAAAGAACATTACGCCCATATTTCTTGTCAGAGATGCCAAATTTTGCTCAAAAGAGCTTTATTTGATCGAACTAGATGCCTCATGACCGTTGGCATTGTAAAATTGTGTTTGGTTTCTAAGTTATAAGGTCCGAAAGTTCGAATTTTCTCGCGCGTTTTATACAATAACTTTGAAGATGGATTACGCAATGATAAAGTTAGAATATTTTAAAAAGATTAGTCATCAGACATAGCTTATTTAATCAAGATTTATAATCTATTTTGTTTTTGTTCGATTTTTAACTACAGCGGTCGTGGTTTACTTTTAGCTATATGTCGTTTTGTAATTAAAATTTTCGTTAATCTTACTTAATCATACACTATGCACATTGTCTTTTTTGTGGACATGTTACATCTTCCTCATCACGGAGCCTGTCTTTTTCTTTGAAACAGAGAAGGTTCCAGAGCGCAACAGCACGGTTTTGTACCGTACCCGGGAATGAGTTAGTCCCGCCGGGTTGGGCCACCTTAAGAGGATAATGAGGTGATCAAGTACTATACAGCGGCTCGTGCCTGTTTCCTCAGTCAAATCAGGAAATATTTGGCCCGTTGAATAAATTAATTAAAAAATAAAATAAAAATGTGAATAAGTGACATCGATTAAACGACACTCGACAACTCGATTAAATCAGTAACTGCAAAGAAACTTCACTGGTTTATAAGTTTGGCCGGTGTTGAGTTCATAATTCATAAATCGTATCAAAATTTGCCAAAAATACAAATTATATAAAAAAATACAGATTATATAAAAAATACAGATTATTAAAAAATACAGATTATAAAAAAATAAACAAATAATCAACTTGATACAAGTGTTTTCAAACGTTTACACTGAAAATTCAGAGGAATTCGAGATGTATTTTGGTACATTGTCGTCGACCAGGGGGCCCATTCAGGTAAGAGTGAGTTCGAGTTCAGGAGTGAGTTAACCTAAAATTTGCTGGGAAATATATTATTATTTAAATAACGGAACCGTTATTTATATTTCCAACGTATTTACGGGACGGACTAGATTTTTACCCAACTGTAATGATGTTCAAGAAGTGTGGAAACATTGACTATTTAAAAAAGTGAGTTGATATTTAGTGACAAATTCGAACTCACTCTTGCCCTGAATGGACCCCCAGGCAAGAATCCTCTCTCTTTGCAGTGCGACAACATAACAATACGTAATTGTACACTGAAACCAATTCGCTGCTTATATTCATTATACATGATTTGACAAATTACTCACAAGTCTCCAGATCTCATAAAAGCTTAGTGCCTCCATGTTAGCCCAGCGCGGAGCAAGTCTTTGGGGATATTAAAGTAGGTTATACCTATCTACAGATGCAGTCTCTATGCATGAGGTGATTTCTGGGGCTTACAGAAATAATTTATTTATTACTACCTGAGTTTATTGACTTCACTCAGTACAATTTAGTTTCAAAATTCATCCGAACGGAGCCCGGAAAAATGTAACTAGAGACCTTCGCAGGCGCGTTATTCAGACGTCTTAAAAATATGGATCGTGACAACACCGCCATCTACCGGGTCCAACTGTAGCCAAGAATTATCCAGGTGACCTCATAACACGGAAGTCGACCTCATATAGATGCATTTTTTTAATCAGAATCAGTCAAGGCCGTTGGTGTACGGCTAAATCAGCTCGTGTTGTAGGGTCTAGTGGACTTGCCTGTAATGCGAGAGAATCCATGTAAAACTGTAGGTCCCCTTCCCCTACTAGCTGGTAGGGTTTAAGCCCGCCCGGGTTGGTACCATCGCATAGGATGAAAAGATGGTCTAAGCGGCAATGAAAAATGGTCCGTGTTTTCCATCCAGCTTAATATAGCTGTGCTCATAAAGGGAAGGTCCTGGCATGGCACCTAATTATTTCGGGAATGTGGTGTATTGGGCTGATATCATAACGGTAGTTGCGTGGTATCAGCCATCCATGTCAGGTTTAATAAAAACAAAATCAGTAACTTAAAAACAACTCCAAGAACCATGTTTTTTTTCTAAATAACTGGTGCTCGTAACTTGGAATCCTTTTTGGACAAATAGACAAATTTTGTAATACAATTATATCCATGAAGAAGTATTTTCATGCTAGAAGTAAATTCTGAATAATCTACAGTCACCCCATTCTATGGCGGCCTAAAACCTTTTGCTGAGCTAAGCGCTTGCGTGCTCACGCGTGCTCAGGGAGTATATTCTCGGAATTCCGTTCTCAGGAATCAGAGGTGCGTCCGTGGAGAAACCCACTTTGCCAGCTATTGTGAATGTGTTTTTATCGATGGAAAGATTCCTGATTTTATGATCTTGGTTTCCGTCAGGAAAAACGCTTTGACAACCGCTTTTAAAGGGTTTGCTCGACGGAAATACACCTGAGTCAGGAGAACTGATTTCCAAGAATAGTCTCACCAGTTCTGTGAAGCATACATTTCGCCCATTTTCTTTATTGTATTCGCGATATTTTTAGCGGAAAATCGTGTCGCATGTTGTCACGCCTTTGTGCCGTGTGCTTATAGAGAGTACCATAGAGTTGGAAACTGGTAATTGTTTATTGTTGTTGTTTATTGTTTATTCATCATCTATAGACAGTACACTGCACTCGGATTTGTCATATTTTATCATTAGCCAGTTCGGGGAAATCCCAGCGAAGAAGAACTGGAAAGAAACTCCGCTGGTTTTTTTTTTTTTCAACGTCCACTTAGTCTAAATTTACAAAAGTATTTAGACTCATAGATAAACACGCTAAATTAATATGAATTGATTTGATGAAATTAATTGAATTAATATGAATCAGCAATTCATGTCATATGCAACAGTTCATGACAAATATCAGTCTATTAGTAAAGACCATGCCCGCCATCTAGAATGTTGCCAATTGGAGCAAGCCAGTCCCCACAAACAGCACCCGTTCACGAGCATCACGCCAGGCACAGCCATCGCCTCTATCAACCATATTTTAGGGAAAGAGGAGACCCGAACCCAGCGTCGCCGCAAGTAGGGACCTTAAAGCGATGCACTACTCCAGTGGCAACATGAAAAAGTTGTGAAAGCTCTGTACGATTTAGTTTTAATACGATTATTTCTGTCATGAACTACTACAGTGAACAAAGAGTCAAAATACAAAATACATTATTATTCTTACAGCTAAAAAAAAACTATATAATATTACACTTTAAATGCTACCACCTACAGAAAATTAAGAGTACAATGGTTTGAGAGCAACCATATACGAATAAGATTCCTGAAAGAGATTCTGACCAACACCTACAGTTAAATAATGCTTTAATACAGTTCGGGTGTACAGAGCCCTCGTCATTATTGATACGAGTTAGATATTGCCACTAGTAAATAATAGCATATCGGGCGCACGCACGTCTCGGCGCAGAGGGATAGAGTCTCAATAATCCGGCACACATAATAGTATGGGAAGTCGGCCGCGCGTCGCATGCCACACACTGAAAAAAATTATGTGCAACTGTTTACTGCTGTAACACAGTTACAATTCCGTCATATATGCCAAGTATTTCTCATTACGATTAGTGTATTAAGTATTTATTAATAACCGGTTGAACAGTACCGCTTGGTGAAAATAACAAGTGTGACAGATCACATGATTTTGACACTGTCTTTGCAACTGATTGAAAATAACCACTGACCATACATTAGGTGTGCAACTGTCCAGTTTAAATAGGTACAGCAATTTTTTTTGGTGTTTGGGTTTAATTGTTTTTTGGGTAAAGTATTTTGGTAAGAAATAAATAAATTTGAAATTTTAACAGATAGGACAGTAGCTTTTCACTGAAAATACTAAAGCTAGAAACAGTTTTAACACAGTTAGGGGAACAGTAAGAATTGCACACAGTTAAAAAAACGATTAAAAGAAACAGTAACAATTAATGTTTAAGGCTGTTTTCACTCAGTTATAGTAACCGATTTACTTAGTTGGCTCTATTGTAACGTTGAAAGACGGTTGTTATTATTTGAATTACAGTTATATTCACTAATTATTTTTTTCAGTGGAGGTGCCATGCCAGGAACTTATCTTTATGAGCGCGGCTACACTAAACTGGTAACTAGCTAACAGTTGCCGTCACGTTTCTAGGGGGGAGGTCAAGAAATTGTTGTTATTTCTATACGAGTTACTCAAAGCAAGTGCCATTCAACCGATTTTTTTTCATGTGTAAATGTCATTCATCACTACCTCCATAAACATGGAGAAAACATTTAAATTAGTTTAATGAAAATATTTACTTTTTTAAAGTTTTTGCCGATACAACCTTTATAGGCAATGCATAGGTAATTGTTTAGAAAATATCAATGTTCTAGATTCGAACAATCAGGGACCTTGACTTCACAGCCCTAACCCGACCTCGCTAGCCCTCGTGCCAAACGCACGGTTCTGCTGAAAAACTTTATTTATGTATGAAGCTGGGACTGGCTTGTTTACGACCAAGTCAGATAAATGTTTCTCGGACCATAAATAACGAGAAAACAGGAAGGGATAAAAGTGCATGGTATGTGCGTATCCTTTTTAGGGTTCCGTACCCAAAGGGTGCCAACGGAACCCTATTACTAAGCCTCCCCTGTCCGCCCGTCCCTCCGTCCATCCGTCCGTCCGTCTGAGCCAGGGCTGTATCTCATGAACCGTAATAGGTATCAGCTGCAGCTGATTTTTTCACAGAATGTGAATTTATTTTGCCGCTATAACATAAAATAGGCAAAATAAAAAAAATATAAAAATTAAAGGGGGGCCCCATACAAAATGCGTGATTTTTGTGTCAACTCTTGTACGATGGTACGGAACCCTTCGAGTGCGAGTCCGACTCGCACTTGGCTGGTTTTTATATTTGCTGAAAGTAACTGTTGAGTGTTCTATAATATTTTGATGAGAATTCGTTCATGGATTACTTTTGGTTCTCGAATAAAAGAGAGGTATGGCATAACACCATTTCAGCTGTGATAGCTCGGTGGCGTGACGCCTCGATATTCGAACATTGAAGTTTATCAACAGTGGGCGCGGTCGGGTTATGGGTTACCCGTTTAACCGTTAAGTCTATCTCTTCTAATTGCTTACTTATCGCATTGAAATGAAAATGGTACGAGTTAGATCTGGGCATGGATCGAGCACAGCTCGTGGTAGTTAGAGCTAGAGGTAAGAGGACTTGCCTTTCATACGAGAGGTCTGGGTTCAAATCCTCGCCCCAGTCATGCGCCACGTTATTTCTCTTTCTGAGTTAGATAAGTGCATTTCGTCGCGAATGAGAGATGTTCTATGGTTCGTAAAAGTGTAGATCCCCTACAAGGTGGTAGGATTAAGCCCGCCCGGGTTCGTACTATAGCATTAGACGAAAATATTTAAGAAACGGCAATGAAACATTTGTCCTTGTATTCAATCCAGTTCAATGTAGCCGTGCTCATAAAGAGAAGGTTCAGGCATGGCAGCTAATTCTATGCTGATATCATATGTTGGCTAATATCATGACTGTGGATGTGGTATTAGCTATCCATTTCCAGTTATATAATACATAAAAATGAGTTCAACCAACCGTTTTAAAAAACATCTAACCGATTTAAAACACTAAGGTTATCTTTCACCAAGTACTAATCAACTTAATCCTCACATTAAAGGGCCTTTCTTACCATGTCGCAACGATACCCTTGCAAGATAATCAGTACTTTAGTAATAAAGGCCCTTTAAGTGTCAATTAAAATAAATCAGCAATTGGTGAAAACCAATCTACGAGAAGTAATATACTTTCATATAATTAATGAGACAGAAATAATCATTCAAATGGGTTGACAATTTTCGGAGATATCGAGTAACAAACATACAGAAAAATTGAGAACCCTCACCGTTTTTGAAGCCGGTTAAAAATAAATCGGACGGGAGATTAAAAGAACAACTATAAGTTGCTCGTATGTAAACAAAATGCTAATAGTGCCCACATTGCATGAAGACATGTCCATTTTTTTCTCTGTGCGAACATCGGACCAACAAAAAGCAACACAAATATTTAGCATTAGCAGGTCGTTCGGGCCTTTCCGAATAGCGGCGCCATCTGTTGCCAACGAATGTTTTTGCAAATGGCCGATTTAACCCGGCGACACCGCTCCGAGCGTTCGCTTTCGATAATCTTATTTGGATTCAATTCTCTCGATTGTATTCAATACTTACACAGGATGTTGTTACTAGGAATAGTGTGATGTTTAAGGTATACCTTTATGAACTTTGGGTTTTTGTTTATTTACGTCTTTTGTAGTTAGAAATCGCTCTTAAGGGCGTGATAACACCTGATTGCATTTCATTTCATTTATTTAAACTTTTTTGTTGTCAAACTACACTAAGTTACGTGACAAAGATACGCGGATTCGATCAACCAAGTAAAGAAGAACCTGCATAGAACGGGTTTGAACACGGTGTTAAACAAGATGGCGACATTCCCGAAAGGGGGTTATTTTCGGTCACATACTTATTCCGAAAATGAAGGATTTTTCTTGTTTTGAGCTTTTGTTTTAAAATTTTCGATTTCTAATACTAGTATGAAAACATGGTATTTCGAAATGGGAATCGCACTGCGTTAACAAAAAGTTCTAAAGCAGGACATTTCTTAAAATCTATGTGAAAATTTACATTCGGATTGACGCGATAAAATTGGCGGCGGCGCGCAGTCAGCTGCGGGACAGCAAACACGTGACCTTGGCAGTGGCGCGTACACATGGCGTGCTTACACCATTCCAAACGAAAATTGTGCTGAGGTAAATGTTTGGGTTAAATCTTGAATGTTTTTTACTATTTTAGATTTATTTTTTAAATAGGTACCGCAAAATAATCAGTATACGAAATTGTTAAATAATCGGCATTAAAATAGTAATGTCGCGAAAAAAATTAACACCGTGTATAACATATTTTTTCTGTCGACAATTTATAATGAAATACACACTTCGATCTAAATGCGTTAAAATAACTACTATATACTTATTTTGGAATTTCAGAAAGATGAAAGATGCATTGATGGTTTAGCTTAATTCTGCTCATATTATATATACGCTCATAATCTGTGTTCAACATTTTTCATGTACATTTATGAATATTTGTTTAAGTTGAGAACACAAAGAACCAGCGACTTACGGTTTTATCTTTAAATTATAGCTAGACCATCATCGATATATTTATGTTTTGGGTTACTGAAATTCGTCGTAGTTATTTTTGAATATAATTAAATGTTGTTTAACGACCTTGTCACACTGAACGCAATCAGCTCTTATCCCGCCCTTAATTATAAGTTGACATTTGTCAAAGAATATATACATTACGGTTAAGTCCGAAAAAGTTGGTTAAAGTTCGAAATTATTTTTTCCTTGAAGTTTATTGGCATTTTGCATTGTACACTAATTAAGAGTTGATGCCAAGAAAATAAAAATAGAACTTTAAAATGTTTTTTTTTATTCCTTGTATGAAAAACAAAATTTTTTTCTTTCCATGATGTCAAAATTAATGCACTCGACACGAATATATCTTGAAAATTTAAATAAAAATTCAAGGAAAAAAGATTTTGGCTTTTACCAATATCGGGCTTTAACCGTAATATATACACTACCGTTCTTTGTGCAGTATTATTTTTTGCTGTATTTTACTCCGTAATTGCGTTTTTCTGTTTGACAAGCAAGAGTTTATTCGTTCATTCATCAATCAAAGGTCCCAATCATTGCATGTAATTAGTTAATCAATGACGATACCTAACGTTACAAGAGCATGGAAGGAAGTTGGTAGGTGAGGTAGGAAGGCAATTTGGCTCGGGCAGTTCCGCCTGAGCCGCTTTGAGTAATGGTGCCCGTCAGAAGGGACGGCAGAGGGGCGGTCGCTTCGTTATGGCTCCCGTAGCCTTAGCCCGTAGCCCGTAGCCTGGGCATTATTCTTCAACGTAACATTTTGTGCACCGAAATGTCTAATTCGCAGACCTATTCCCCGGTTTTTAGAGGCGAAGACCCAGACGGAATTCAAGGTATGCAGTAGTCGTGGGACGAGAAATGAGAAATGGGTTTGTATAACTGTTACTAGTGTAAAAACGAAGTATTCATTTTACGCCGAGCAGTATGACCGCTACAAATTTCTTGTAGCGCACTGGATCGCGCACGCGGCGCGCCAACGAAAGCCCGTAGGTTGCGAGACGTCTAGACGCAACGACCCGCCAGCCGCGACTGTCTCGCTCGCGCAATGTACTATAACCGGCTTGAAGCCGGCGACTCTCGTAACTGGGGTTACGAGTAATAGTTAGTAATATTAATAATTACTTCGTTGCGGCTTGTAGCCGGCGACTCTCGCAACTGGGGTTACCGCCGAAACTGTAATGCGCGCGCGCAGTGCGCACTGTAGTCGAAGAGGGGCTACATTCTTAACGACCGCCGTTGTGGTTTGCTTACAGAAAAAGTCCAACGATTAGTATTTCTAAATGCTAATAGGCATATGAAATAAATGATAAATATGTTTATTTATCATTTGTGTTATATTATTTCTGGGGATTATTTTGTCGAGGATAAAAAGTTTTGTCTGACTTCTTAATTGTTTGCGATAACTACATAGTAACAAAACCTCTTTCTTGATTTAGATTTTTGTTGAGAATACAGGTCACTGCACTCGAGATTCAGAATTCATGTGAGATGATCGAACCGTGCTAGATGTCATTATACCCATTCATGTCCAGCAAAAAAAAAAAAAAGGGGAGAAAAAGGGAGAGGGAGTTTTCTTTCATTTCTTTTTGAAACGGTTTCCGCTAACGGCTATCGGCATCAGCATTAACACCAACGTTTTACAACTAACGTTTTCGAAGACCAGTGGACTGAAACCCGACTTATCTCACTAGCGTAATTTCAGCTAATTGTAGTATTGTAGTAGTAAGAAGAATCCGAGCCAGAAGACAAAATAATGAATCGCCTCTTAAAACGTGTAAGGAAACAAATGCAGTGTGATGTTTTGACTTTTTAATGTGCTAGCCCAAAATTACGCATTGAATATGGGAAAGTATTCTCAACGTTTTATAAAAATCATTTGAACCCCCCTCGTCACTATAACACATTTTCTAGATAAAATAACTGAAAACGTGATAGTTCATTAAAGAAGAGCCAGTGTAGAATACTTGTCGAAACGAATTGAATGGTGTGTACAGCTGTTGCAGTTCGCAGGGGGAACAATAACATTGGGTGGACTCCCAGCGCTGTTGCAAACCAATTAACATGGATCGAACAAGGAGTGCAGGTGAAGCGTCTGTTTTTTTAATGACCCATTATTGAAAAGCTCTCGAAGAGTAAAGCTTACAGGTTAAATGAGACAAAATAAAGCTCTCTTAGGGTAAAACTTAGAGGTTAAATGAGGCCAAATTAAGCTCTCGTGGGGTAAAACTTAGAAATTAAATGAGGCCAAATAAAACATTTGTAAATATATGTGCACCCATCCACTAGACGTGGCGAATGATTAATTAAAGCATAACACACGAGTTGGTTTACTCGCCGGCGAGCGCAGCACCACATTCTCGTCGCGTGTGAGGATGGATGGGTCCTGTCCGCTGAGCAGTCGCTTCTTGCACTGCTGCAGCTACAAAGACTCCTTGCACGCAATGCTGTCGGACGAAGCATGCTTCTAGAGGAGCATACTTGAACCGACAAAGCCGGCCCGAGCATGTTTAAACCGGTTAAGCCCAACATTTTCAATCATCTCCCCGACTTACCTCGACGTTGATCGGCGGCGGCGCCATAGTGATTTTCTTGACGGCTGGCAAGCGCAGCACCACATTCTCGTCGCGTATGATGATGGACGGGTTCTGCCCGCTGAGCAGTCGCTTCTTGCACTGCTGCAGCTACAAAGACTCCTTGCACGCAATGCTGTCGGACGAAGCATGCTTCTTGAGGAGCATACTTGAACCGACAAAGCCGGCCCGAGCATGTTTAAACCGGTTAAGCCCAACATTTTCAATTATCTCCCCGACTTACCTCGACGTTGATCGGCGGCGGCGCCATAGTGATTTTCTTGACGGCTGGCAAGCGCAGCACCACATTCTCGTCGCGTATGATGATGGACGGGTTCTGCCCGCTGAGCAGTCGCTTCTTGCACTGCTGCAGCTACAAAGACTCCTTGCACGCAATGCTGTCGGACGAAGCATGCTTCTAGAGGAGCATACTTGAACCGACAAAGCCGGCCCGAGCATGTTTAAACCGGTTAAGCCCAACATTTTCAATCATCTCCCCGACTTACCTCGACGTTGATCGGCGGCGGCGCCATAGTGATTTTCTTGACGGCTGGCAAGCGCAGCACCACATTCTCGTCGCGTATGATGATGGACGGGTTCTGCCCGCTGAGCAGTCGCTTCTTGCACTGCTGCAGCTACAAAGACTCCTTGCACGCAATGCTGTCGGACGAAGCATGCTTCTTGAGGAGCATACTTGAACCGACAAAGCCGGCCCGAGCATGTTTAAACCGGTTAAGCCCAACATTTTCAATTATCTCCCCGACTTACCTCGACGTTGATCGGCGGCGGCGCCATAGTGATTTTCTTGACGGCTGGCAAGCGCAGCACCACATTCTCGTCGCGTATGAGGATGGACGGGTTCTGCCCGCTGAGCAGTCGCTTCTTGCACTGCTGCAGCTACAAAGACTCCTTGCACGCAATGCTGTCGGACGAAGCATGCTTCTTGAGGAGCATACTTGAACCGACAAAGCCGGCCCGAGCATGTTTAAACCGGTTAAGCCCAACATTTTCAATCATCTCCCCGACTTACCTCGACGTTGATCGGCGGCGGCGCCATAGTGATTTTCTTGACGGCCGGCGAGCGCAGCACCACATTCTCTTCGCGTATGAGGATGGACGGGTTCTGCCCGCTGAGCAGTCGCTTCTTGCACTGCTGCAGCTACAAAGACTCCTTGCACGCAATGCTGTCGGACGAAGCATGCTTCTTGAGGAGCATACTTGAACCGACAAAGCCGGCCCGAGCATGTTTAAACCGGTTAAGCCCAACATTTTCAATCATCTCCCCGACTTACCTCGACGTTGATCGGCGGCGGCGCCATAGTGATTTTCTTGACGGCTGGCAAGCGCAGCACCACATTCTCGTCGCGTATGATGATGGACGGGTTCTGCCCGCTGAGCAGTCGCTTCTTGCACTGCTGCAGCTACAAAGACTCCTTGCACGCAATGCTGTCGGACGAAGCATGCTTCTTGAGGAGCATACTTGAACCGACAAAGCCGGCCCGAGCATGTTTAAACCGGTTAAGCCCAACATTTTCAATCATCTCCCCGACTTACCTCGACGTTGATCGGCGGCGGCGCCATAGTGATTTTCTTGACGGCTGGCAAGCGCAGCACCACATTCTCGTCGCGTGTGAGGATGGATGGGTCCTGTCCGCTGAGCAGTCGCTTCTTGCACTGCTGCAGCTACAAAGACTCCTTGCACGCAATGCTGTCGGACGAAGCATGCTTCTAGAGGAGCATACTTGAACCGACAAAGCCGGCCCGAGCATGTTTAAACCGGTTAAGCCCAACATTTTCAATCATCTCCCCGACTTACCTCGACGTTGATCGGCGGCGGCGCCATAGTGATTTTCTTGACGGCTGGCAAGCGCAGCACCACATTCTCGTCGCGTATGATGATGGACGGGTTCTGCCCGCTGAGCAGTCGCTTCTTGCACTGCTGCAGCTACAAAGACTCCTTGCACGCAATGCTGTCGGACGAAGCATGCTTCTTGAGGAGCATACTTGAACCGACAAAGCCGGCCCGAGCATGTTTAAACCGGTTAAGCCCAACATTTTCAATTATCTCCCCGACTTACCTCGACGTTGATCGGCGGCGGCGCCATAGTGATTTTCTTGACGGCTGGCAAGCGCAGCACCACATTCTCGTCGCGTATGAGGATGGACGGGTTCTGCCCGCTGAGCAGTCGCTTCTTGCACTGCTGCAGCTACAAAGACTCCTTGCACGCAATGCTGTCGGACGAAGCATGCTTCTTGAGGAGCATACTTGAACCGACAAAGCCGGCCCGAGCATGTTTAAACCGGTTAAGCCCAACATTTTCAATCATCTCCCCGACTTACCTCGACGTTGATCGGCGGCGGCGCCATAGTGATTTTCTTGACGGCCGGCGAGCGCAGCACCACATTCTCTTCGCGTATGAGGATGGACGGGTTCTGCCCGCTGAGCAGTCGCTTCTTGCACTGCTGCAGCTACAAAGACTCCTTGCACGCAATGCTGTCGGACGAAGCATGCTTCTTGAGGAGCATACTTGAACCGACAAAGCCGGCCCGAGCATGTTTAAACCGGTTAAGCCCAACATTTTCAATCATCTCCCCGACTTACCTCGACGTTGATCGGCGGCGGCGCCATAGTGATTTTCTTGACGGCCGGCGAGCGCAGCACCACATTCTCTTCGCGTATGAGGATGGACGGGTTCTGCCCGCTGAGCAGTCGCTTCTTGCACTGCTGCAGCTACAAAGACTCCTTGCACGCAATGCTGTCGGACGAAGCATGCTTCTTGAGGAGCATACTTGAACCGACAAAGCCGGCCCGAGCATGTTTAAACCGGTTAAGCCCAACATTTTCAATCATCTCCCCGACTTACCTCGACGTTGATCGGCGGCGGCGCCATAGTGATTTTCTTGACGGCTGGCAAGCGCAGCACCACATTCTCGTCGCGTATGAGGATGGACGGGTTCTGCCCGCTGAGCAGTCGCTTCTTGCACTGCTGCAGCTACAAAGACTCCTTGCACGCAATGCTGTCGGACGAAGCATGCTTCTTGAGGAGCATACTTGAACCGACAAAGCCGGCCCGAGCATGTTTAAACCGGTTAAGCCCAACATTTTCAATCATCTCCCCGACTTACCTCGACGTTGATCGGCGGCGGCGCCATAGTGATTTTCTTGACGGCCGGCGAGCGCAGCACCACATTCTCTTCGCGTATGAGGATGGACGGGTTCTGCCCGCTGAGCAGTCGCTTCTTGCACTGCTGCAGCTACAAAGACTCCTTGCACGCAATGCTGTCGGACGAAGCATGCTTCTTGAGGAGCATACTTGAACCGACAAAGCCGGCCCGAGCATGTTTAAACCGGTTAAGCCCAACATTTTCAATCATCTCCCCGACTTACCTCGACGTTGATCGGCGGCGGCGCCATAGTGATTTTCTTGACGGCCGGCGAGCGCAGCACCACATTCTCGTCGCGTGTGAGGATGGACGGGTTCTGCCCGCTTAGCAGTCGCTTCTTGCACTGCTGCAGCTACAAAGACTCCTTGCACGCAATGCTGTCGGACGAAGCATGCTTCTTGAGGAGCATACTTGAACCGACAAAGCCGGCCCGAGCATGTTTAAACCGGTTAAGCCCAACATTTTCAATCATCTCCCCGACTTACCTCGACGTTGATCGGCGGCGGCGCCATAGTGATTTTCTTGACGGCCGGCGAGCGCAGCACCACATTCTCGTCGCGTGTGAGGATGGACGGGTTCTGCCCGCTTAGCAGTCGCTTCTTGCACTGCTGCAGCTACAAAGACTCCTTGCACGCAATGCTGTCGGACGAAGCATGCTTCTTGAGGAGCATACTTGAACCGACAAAGCCGGCCACAGCATGTTTAAACCGGTTAAGCCCAACATTTTCAATCATCTCCCCGACTTACCTCGACGTTGATCGGCGGCGGCGCCATAGTGATTTTCTTGACGGCCGGCGAGCGCAGCACCACATTCTCGTCGCGTATGAGGATGGACGGGTTCTGCCCGCTGAGCAGTCGCTTCTTGCACTGCTGCAGCTACAAAGACTCCTTGCACGCAATGCTGTCGGACGAAGCATGCTTCTAGAGGAGCATACTTGAACCGACAAAGCCGGCCCGAGCATGTTTAAACCGGTTAAGCCCAACATTTTCAATCATCTCCCCGACTTACCTCGACGTTGATCGGCGGCGGCGCCATAGTGATTTTCTTGACGGCCGGCGAGCGCAGCACCACATTCTCTTCGCGTATGAGGATGGACGGGTTCTGCCCGCTTAGCAGTCGCTTCTTGCACTGCTGCAGCTACAAAGACTCCTTGCACGCAATGCTGTCGGACGAAGCATGCTTCTTGAGGAGCATACTTGAACCGACAAAGCCGGCCACAGCATGTTTAAACCGGTTAAGCCCAACATTTTCAATCATCTCCCCGACTTACCTCGACGTTGATCGGCGGCGGCGCCATAGTGATTTTCTTGACGGCCGGCGAGCGCAGCACCACATTCTCGTCGCGTATGAGGATGGACGGGTTCTGCCCGCTGAGCAGTCGCTTCTTGCACTGCTGCAGCTACAAAGACTCCTTGCACGCAATGCTGTCGGACGAAGCATGCTTCTAGAGGAGCATACTTGAACCGACAAAGCCGGCCCGAGCATGTTTAAACCGGTTAAGCCCAACATTTTCAATCATCTCCCCGACTTACCTCGACGTTGATCGGCGGCGGCGCCATAGTGATTTTCTTGACGGCCGGCGAGCGCAGCACCACATTCTCTTCGCGTATGAGGATGGACGGGTTCTGCCCGCTTAGCAGTCGCTTCTTGCACTGCTGCAGCTACAAAGACTCCTTGCACGCAATGCTGTCGGACGAAGCATGCTTCTTGAGGAGCATACTTGAACCGACAAAGCCGGCCACAGCATGTTTAAACCGGTTAAGCCCAACATTTTCAATCATCTCCCCGACTTACCTCGACGTTGATCGGCGGCGGCGCCATAGTGATTTTCTTGACGGCCGGCGAGCGCAGCACCACATTCTCTTCGCGTATGAGGATGGACGGGTTCTGCCCGCTTAGCAGTCGCTTCTTGCACTGCTGCAGCTACAAAGACTCCTTGCACGCAATGCTGTCGGACGAAGCATGCTTCTTGAGGAGCATACTTGAACCGACAAAGCCGGCCACAGCATGTTTAAACCGGTTAAGCCCAACATTTTCAATCATCTCCCCGACTTACCTCGACGTTGATCGGCGGCGGCGCCATAGTGATTTTCTTGACGGCTGGCAAGCGCAGCACCACATTCTCGTCGCGTATGATGATGGACGGGTTCTGCCCGCTGAGCAGTCGCTTCTTGCACTGCTGCAGCTACAAAGACTCCTTGCACGCAATGCTGTCGGACGAAGCATGCTTCTTGAGGAGCATACTTGAACCGACAAAGCCGGCCACAGCATGTTTAAACCGGTTAAGCCCAACATTTTCAATCATCTCCCCGACTTACCTCGACGTTGATCGGCGGCGGCGCCATAGTGATTTTCTTGACGGCCGGCGAGCGCAGCACCACATTCTCTTCGCGTATGAGGATGGACGGGTTCTGCCCGCTTAGCAGTCGCTTCTTGCACTGCTGCAGCTACAAAGACTCCTTGCACGCAATGCTGTCGGACGAAGCATGCTTCTTGAGGAGCATACTTGAACCGACAAAGCCCGCCACAGCATGTTTAAACCGGTTAAGCCCAACATTTTCAATCATCTCCCCGACTTACCTCGACGTTGATCGGCGGCGGCGCCATAGTGATTTTCTTGACGGCCGGCGAGCGCAGCACCACATTCTCTTCGCGTATGAGGATGGACGGGTTCTGCCCGCTTAGCAGTCGCTTCTTGCACTGCTGCAGCTACAAAGACTCCTTGCACGCAATGCTGTCGGACGAAGCATGCTTCTTGAGGAGCATACTTGAACCGACAAAGCCGGCCACAGCATGTTTAAACCGGTTAAGCCCAACATTTTCAATCATCTCCCCGACTTACCTCGACGTTGATCGGCGGCGGCGCCATAGTGATTTTCTTGACGGCTGGCAAGCGCAGCACCACATTCTCGTCGCGTATGATGATGGACGGGTTCTGCCCGCTGAGCAGTCGCTTCTTGCACTGCTGCAGCTACAAAGACTCCTTGCACGCAATGCTGTCGGACGAAGCATGCTTCTTGAGGAGCATACTTGAACCGACAAAGCCGGCCACAGCATGTTTAAACCGGTTAAGCCCAACATTTTCAATCATCTCCCCGACTTACCTCGACGTTGATCGGCGGCGGCGCCATAGTGATTTTCTTGACGGCCGGCGAGCGCAGCACCACATTCTCGTCGCGTTTGAGGATGGACGGGTTCTGCCCGCTGAGCAGTCGCTTCTTGCACTGCTGCAGCTACAAAGACTCCTTGCACGCAATGCTGTCGGACGAAGCATGCTTCTAGAGGAGCATACTTGAACCGACAAAGCCGGCCCGAGCATGTTTAAACCGGTTAAGCCCAACATTTTCAATCATCTCCCCGACTTACCTCGACGTTGATCGGCGGCGGCGCCATAGTGATTTTCTTGACGGCCGGCGAGCGCAGCACCACATTCTCTTCGCGTATGAGGATGGACGGGTTCTGCCCGCTTAGCAGTCGCTTCTTGCACTGCTGCAGCTACAAAGACTCCTTGCACGCAATGCTGTCGGACGAAGCATGCTTCTTGAGGAGCATACTTGAACCGACAAAGCCGGCCACAGCATGTTTAAACCGGTTAAGCCCAACATTTTCAATCATCTCCCCGACTTACCTCGACGTTGATCGGCGGCGGCGCCATAGTGATTTTCTTGACGGCCGGCGAGCGCAGCACCACATTCTCTTCGCGTATGAGGATGGACGGGTTCTGCCCGCTTAGCAGTCGCTTCTTGCACTGCTGCAGCTACAAAGACTCCTTGCACGCAATGCTGTCGGACGAAGCATGCTTCTTGAGGAGCATACTTGAACCGACAAAGCCGGCCACAGCATGTTTAAACCGGTTAAGCCCAACATTTTCAATCATCTCCCCGACTTACCTCGACGTTGATCGGCGGCGGCGCCATAGTGATTTTCTTGACGGCCGGCGAGCGCAGCACCACATTCTCGTCGCGTATGAGGATGGACGGGTTCTGCCCGCTTAGCAGTCGCTTCTTGCACTGCTGCAGCTACAAAGACTCCTTGCACGCAATGCTGTCGGACGAAGCATGCTTCTAGAGGAGCATACTTGAACCGACAAAGCCGGCCCGAGCATGTTTAAACCGGTTAAGCCCAACATTTTCAATCATCTCCCCGACTTACCTCGACGTTGATCGGCGGCGGCGCCATAGTGATTTTCTTGACGGCCGGCGAGCGCAGCACCACATTCTCGTCGCGTATGATGATGGGCGGGTCCTGCCCGCTCAGCAGCCGCTTCTTGCACTCCTGCAGCTGCAGCGACTCCTTGCACGCGATGCTGTCGGACGACGCCTGCTTCGAGGAGCACACCGACGTATTTTTGCTAGACAGCTTTAGGCTGTCGATGGAGGCGGTCTTTTTCGAGTCTTTCCCGTTGGAGGACGCCATTTTGGATTTCGTTTTGGAATTTCACACGGTCAGTTCACATTGTTTATTTGATTTTTTGGGCATATCGATGACAATATTATGTTGAAGACTTCTATGGTTGATTTGGTTTTGTTGTTTCACATGGTATTAATCACCGTTTTCAACAAACACGTCTTTTAACACATTTTATTTGATTAAGTGTCTATGTAAATATAATATTTTATTACTAATGTTTTAGAATTATAATTTAACTAGCAGCCCGTCCCGGCCCTTGCACGGGCATAATGTCATTTAAAAAAATATTATTTTGACACAATGATACACAAATAAACCATTTTTACGTAGAGTTCCTACATTGAGATATTTGAAATAAAAAAAACTTAGATATTATTATTACATGATTATTAGATATTAGATAAATAATAAATTCAAAGTGCTATAGGGAGAACCGCGGCCTCCGAGGCATGCTCCCGCCGCCCCGGCCGGCCGGTACCGCCGCAAACACTACATCCCGCAATTTTTAAATCTATAATATCTTCGAAAATATTCATTTAAATCATATGCTGTAAAGGGCCGTATAGATCTATATTAAATCAACAATGTATTTAAGGTATTCAATTGGATAAGGATTAATGCTGTATTGGTTAAAATCGCTTCGAAAATTAGCCATTATTTGTCGTAAAAAGTAAATGAGAAAAAAATGCTATTGTGGGATATCCATAAGAGATAGATATATACCATCGCGGAGTTTTCTGTAGACCTTTTCAATGTATACAATACTTAGCACATTATTTTGATAAATCTCGTAGGGTTCAGCCTGCGTTTGCAATGTAAGCGGAAAAAAATTATTTTTTTACGACATCACATTGGAAACCTCAAAAATAACAGTATTTCTCCAATATTTAATGGATGTTATTATACATATAAACCTTCCTCTTGAATCACTCTATCTATTAAAAAAAACCGCATCAAAATCCGTTGCGTAGTTTTAAAGATTTAAGCGAACATGGGGATATAGGGACAGAGAAAGCGACTTTGTTTTATACTATGTAGTGATTAACATAGGATAATCCAAACTTATTAGCATCACTCCCACCTTTTTATTCCGTTAAGTCACTGTAAGGTCCAAAGAGTTAATTTTAACTTTGTTTTTCTATCGTCGTTGCAAACAAATCTAATTAAGTAATAATATAAATGGGAAATTTTGGATGGTTGTTATTCAATGACGCTATAAAAGATGAATTAGTTGCGATAAAACTGCACAAATTTACAGTCGACATTC
The DNA here is from genome assembly GCA_946894095.1 of Incurvaria masculella. NCBI lineage: Eukaryota > Metazoa > Arthropoda > Insecta > Lepidoptera > Incurvariidae > Incurvaria > Incurvaria masculella. The sequence continues at coordinate 6,433,285 of OX335663.1, read as the reverse complement.
ATAAAATAAGAACCCACCGATCCTCTAGATCCTTTATCTATACGGTCGGTAAACAATGAAATGAACTCCCTTCCGAAGTATTTTCCCCAAATTACGACCTGGAGTCCTTCAAACGTTTTGTGAAGAAGCACCTGGCCGGCCGGCACGGTTTTCGCAGCCCCACTGAATGTTCGAAAACCCATGGGCGTCGTCGGGCACCTTTGGGTCCTGGCGTACGCCATATGCCGCGCTTAACATAAAAAAAACGTGTATGGAGGTTGTCTATAGCGTGGATTTGAATATGAGGTACTGACACAACATATTTTTTTGGGATATTATATGTTAGTATATGTATTCCCTAAAGTCATGAGCAGAGCCAGGTGGAAAGAGAGAATTATGAAAATATATCTACAGTCCACTTTCCATTCTTAACTCGAGCAAGCTGCTCGAGAAAGTGTTGTATGATCAAATATATCCAATTCTACCAAAGTCAATTTCTACTCGGCAACACGGCTTCATGAACGGAAGATCGGTCACCACAAATCTCGTGCAATTCGTTGAATTCATTTTAAAAATCTTGATAAGGGAATCAAAGTTGACACTCTGTACATGGACTATGAAAAGGCTTTCGACAGAGTCGATCATTGCATTTTGTTGAAGAAGCTTCAGGAGGTCGGTGTGCATGGCAACCTTTACAGGCGGTTTTCATCATACGTCAGCAATCGCTGTCAGGCTGTGGTTGGTGTTGTGGTGGCAGGGATTGGTCGGAATTGTGCGAATTTTGTGGGTCACGAATTGGTGGAATCACGTGTCCCACAGGGTTCACACCTAGGCTCATTATAATACAACGTATACACATGTGTCAGATTCTCGGAGTGTCTATTCTACGCTGATGAATGTAACATTTTCGCAGCGGTTAGAGGCACTGAAGATTGCTTAAAACTTCAGGTGGACTAAGACCGGATCGAGTCTTGTTGCAAATATACGAGGATATCCATCAATGTTGGCAAATGCGATACAATCTCTTTCATAATAAGTAAGAATCCTATTCCTATCCTCTGAGTATATCCTATCCTCTGAACTACATTGCCTTCCGGCGAGTGGCAGCAGCTCTCGATCTGGGAAATCTGATTGACAGCAAATGCAAATGGTAAGTTGTTTAATTATAGAACACAAAGCACCGAATATTTACAGTTTTATCTTAAAATTTAAAATAGAAACATCAATCTACATATTCACTTTTTTGATTAAAGAAATTCGTTGTGATTATTTTTAAATATAATGAAATGGGTTTTACTTACTTCATTATCAAACTGAACGCAAACGCCTCATGTCACGCCCTAAGGGCAATGTTAACATTTCGCTCAACAAAATTATATACCTCAGTTATCTTTGGTTAATGTTACACAGTTATTATAGATCCGTCCTTATTTTTGGCCTCACGAAGAGAGATAGATATGTAATAACCCTAATTATAACACTAACCAGAAATGGTACACTCTAGCCTTAGATTTGCTTAACTTACTCTTAGAAAGTAAAAGAAGCAATTTCTGAGGGCCTTTCAAGAATCTTTGAAATTCCAGCGAGAATTGAAGCAGCCCTTAAAATTTACAAGCATTATGAATAATAAGGCACAATGCCTTAAGCCGGGTCCTTACTCGGGACATCTTAAACATAATTATGTTCATTCTTATGTGTTGAAAAGAGGCCTAAACTTTTACTGATTGTTTTCAAAATCGAATTAAAATATTTTAATTATAAGTCGTTCCATAACCTCAAATAAATGAGACATCGATGTTTTTAAATTGTAGTAAATGGACGTAAGTAGTATATAATATATAACAAATGTTTTAGTGAGAAATATTTAAGTACTGTTATCATTATTACCTTTTTTTACTTTTACAATTGATATGTTTGTGTTTTTTTCTAATTCATTATAAAAATATTAGCGAATCAAAGCCATATAGTCTTACAAACTTTTTATGCCAACGGTTGCAAGTCTCCATTTTTACGTCTTCGTTGACGCGCCATTTTATTGTTCTATAGTTTAGTTAAAGTTCTTCGCTGAATTACCACAAAAGAGATATGTTTTATTTAAGGCTCCAACTGAGTCCAGCGTTCGGCAAACAAACGATTGCTATAAAAAAGTAAATTGTTTAAATCATTTATGGTTATAAGCGCCGGCTAATAAACCAGGTAAAAACCTAGTAAATAGGTGTTTACAAACATATTTTTTTAAAGAATTCAAACAATCCATTAAAACCGTTTTACGGTCACACACTAGATTTTTAGAGTCTAAACTTTGATATTTTGATTTTTCTAGGTTTGTTGATTCTTAACCGACGCCGAGGAAAAACAAAAAAAACCCCAAAATATTGGATGTTAGCGTCATATGGAGCCTTAAATGATTTTACTGAGAATGACTTAAGGTGGGCCATCCCGCTCAACTCCCCATACAAACGGGGAAAGAAGATCACGCCCATATTTCTTGTCAGAGATCCCAAATTTTGCTATATGTCTAATGACCGTTGACATTGTTAAATTGTGTTTAATTGTTAATATATGTTTCCCTTTAAAAAGCTTAATGTTACACAGTTATTTAGGGAGTTGCATTTCACAGGTCAATTAGTGTGTGTATCTGGCAAGCATGTTTTCAAGTGATTTAAAGTGTGATATGGACATTGGAAGGGTAAGTTAAGCTGATTCTGACATGTAGAGCGAATGAGTGACAAAATAATGGCTATAGAACACCACGAAGCATAGGCCGGCAGCGCAGCCATATATTTGTTAAAATGCATTGATGATTGTTTCAGGACGCGCAAGATCGAATGCCCGTTTCGGTAAATGCCCTGGCCCCCTACTACGAACGCTATCGAGGAAGCGTCATCGAGAAGGCGACATCGCCTGTCAAACATATTGTATGCGTTTGACAGTTGGTATCGAGAGCGCTTTCGATACCAAACGTATGTGTTTCGGTCACAGCAGATGGATAAATCATAGTAGGGAAAGATTGCTAACGTCGAAGAATACATTAAATAAGCCAATAAACAAACCAATCATATAATGCATATCGTACGTTGGAAAGAGAATATCGGCTAGTTTCGGCTTTGTAGAGCGGCGTCGCTGTCACGTGCTGTTTCTTTAAATTAGTACTTGTTTACCACGCTTTACAAATCAGAAACTAGCCGATTGTCTCTTTCCAATGTCCGATTTTTTCTGCCGGGAACTCTATGTCTTATCTTTTTGACATTAGCGCGCTATGCTCCGTGCAGGGGGTCTACTCATTAAAGCGAAAGCGAAACGTTCTCGTGTTCGCTTCCGGCAAACTCTATACAGAAAAGAAGTAGGCATTTTTTTTCTATATAGAGTTTGACAGAACCGAACACGAGAACTTCTCGCTTTCGGTTTCCTGAGTAGATGGGCTGGACAAATAAATAGTTCTGTCGTTTCTGTCCCCAGTACCGCGGTCACTGGCGGCGGCGCGGCGCGTTGGTTGGCGACACGACGGCGCCGCTGACGTCACTGCCTGCCCCCCTTTCCCGCCGCACCGAGCAAATCTACCCCGTCGCTCGGCGCCAGCGAGCGTGGAAGGACGGTAGTAGCAACCGAAACGCGTTTGTATGGGGCGGCGTAGATTACTCACTACTACTTAAATTGAAAAACAGGCCAAGTGCGAGTCGCACTCGCACACGAAGAGTTCCTTTTAATATTATGGTATGGAACCCTTTGTATGCGAGGCCGATTGCACTTGGCCAGTTTTTCTCTAGTTCCTGCGACAACTAAGAACACGTAAAAACTTCACAGGACGCTATTTGGTACAAAGAACATTCGTTGCTGCGCGTCCCAAATTCGTACACTGAACAAAAAAAAACAGTGAATCTAACTGCAATTCCCGTAATAACACCCGTCTAGCAACGTTAAGATAGAGCCAACTAAGTGAATTGGTTACTGTAACTGAGTGAAATCAGTTGCCTTAAATAATAAATATTACTGGATCTTTATATTAACTGCTTTGGCTCGTTGATAAATATTTACCTTAATTGCTTAGTTATAAAAAATATTTTACCAGAAATGACTGAATTTTGACTGCACATATATTTTTTTTCAGTGCAAGCGAACTCACTAGAGTTAGACGTTTTTCACTAACGCATAGCTACGCTGCCGCCATAAGAATGACTTTACATCGCTACTCCTGTCCTTCCATGCTCGTTTCTCGGCGGTTTCCATATTCACTGTGGTATCGCATCACCCCGATTGAAGGTTTTATGGATGGGTTCATTTCAGAGCGTTATGTGTATTACGCTGAAAGCAATGAAATTGGATTCATTCTGATTAGAGGATCAATCGACGAGGGCTTCATGAAATAATATGTTTTATACGTAACTTATACATGGATGGTTAGACACACATACTGTCACGATATTAGCCCAACACACTGCAAGGGAGCTAGGTGCTATGCCAGGAGCCTTCGTATATTCTGGCCTCCTTATTAAAAAGGCGGTAACTACATATATGAGAGGGTAAACCATCTGTAGTTACCGCCTTTTTCATACATAATTGTATTGCCCGGATGCTTCAATAAACTGGATGGAAACGCTTCGACCATCGTTCATTCGATGTTATGGTATCAACCCGTTCAGGATAACCTTACTCCCTTGTCAATAAGGGAGGAGACCTAAACATGTGGAATGCAAACCACGAACGAGTAATACCTTAGTCGACTCTTACGACACAAACGGGAAAAAATCAGACATTTGCCTGCTAATTTAAAAATATTCATGATAATCTTCTTAGGGCCTCCTACTGCTGATTAGCTTAATCACCACATATTAAGGGCCTTTCTTAGCAGCTTGCAAACAATACCAGTAACAGGATAATCAGCACTTTAGTAATAAAGTCCCTTTAAGTGTCGATCATGATAAATTCGCACTTGGTGACAATCAGGCTTAAGGTGGGCGCCCGTACGCATCAGAAAATTTCGCCTCCCATACAAACGTAGTTTACTAATCATTTTAAAATCACTGTTACAATTTGCTTGATATTTGGTATCTAATATCAGGCAACAAATATCTGTATCTGCATGTCTTTGTTTTTTCGGTTAATTTATCCTGAGTCAAACCACAGATAAGACAAAATTCGTATAAAGATTTTCTTTTTGCTTTTATTTGATTCGGTTTGAATTTTTCAAAAAACAAAATCGTAGTGACACAGATATTGAATGCTTGAAATTAGATATCAATTATCAATTCAATTGGAACAGTGGTTTTCAAATGATTAGTAAACTACGTTTGTATGGAAAGCATAGCTTACGGGCCGTTCTTAATCTATGAAAATTACGTATGGCTATGTACGCACACGTTAATATCCATAACCACCCGACCGAATTCAATGAAATTTTGTGAATGTGTATGGTTCCTTCGCTTGAAAGATTTTCCATTTTTTTTTCGGTCTTGCCCTGATTAGATAAGGGTAACGCTGTTAGTGATATAAAAAAAGTCACGTGTCACTATTTCTCTCAAACGGCATCACCTAGACAACACACATCGGACTTTGATCCACGTAGGTTTTACTTGCAAACGCAAATGCCTACTGTGGCACCGAGGGTGATGCGCCCCGTACATGTTAAGGCTTTCGTGAAGTCACAGGAAGTCTAAGATTTGAAAAATGTAAGATATTCATTGTTTGTCCATTGACCGAGGCACAATTTTGCACGGCGACTCCCATTAAAATAGCGAAATCGTCTTCCAGCCCCTAACGTTTCTCTACCCTTAAACGCTGTCAGATTGTAATTAAAAGCTTGAGCGGCTCGTAGCCTAGTGGCGCAGCGACTGGCCTAGCGTACCAGAGGCCCGGGTTCAATACCGACTTCTGTCTTTCTCTTTCAGAGTTCGATAAGTGCATTTCGTCACGAATGCGAGCTGCTCCATGGTTCGGAATCCATGTAAAACTGTAGGTCCCCTTCCCCTACTAGGTGGTAGGGTTTAAGCCCGCCCGGGTTGGTACCATAGCATTGGATAAAAAGATGGTCGAAGCGGCAATGAAAAATTGTCCGTGTTTTCCATCCAGTTCAATGTTGCCGTGCTCATAAAGGAAAGGTCCTGGCATGGCACCTAATTCCTTCGGGAATGAGGTGAATTGGTCTAATATCATAACGGTAGTTGTGTGGTATTAGCCATCCATGTCAGGTCGCATAAAAAAAAACCCTAGTAAAAGCTTCATTTTATGCACGTATGTTTTAATTTTTTTTTCATATCTATATTTTTTTGTAAAAAAATAATATTAAAATGAACACATCAAACACGACTTTTTTCCAATGTTTATTATTCATTTTTTTCCAATCTAAAATGTATATTGAAATTTTTTAAACATGCAGACATAGATTTCTATAATGTATTTTAGAATTAAAAATTTCAAAAACCTAATAAATCATTAGGAGCATTGAAACAGTTATCGCCCGTAGGTAGTTGGGGAATTGTTAGGGTAACGAGTCTCTTAATCTCGGAAACCAGCCATCCGATTTTTTTTTGTATGGGTATGATTTGTTCCCGATTGAAAGTTTGGTTAATTTTTATCCGAAAAAATATTTGTTTTCGGTCTTTTCCTGAGTGGAGCCGGGTACTGCAACTAGTATAAAAAGCATGCTAGAATGATCACTATAAAATAATGTTTTTTATCAGAACACCTGAAATTTTGATCAACCTCCTAAGACGTAGGATTCGAATCGGTTAGGTTTTGATAGTTAGTTTGATAGAAGTAAAATTAGGTTGTTTTGATGAATATCCTGAGGTTTACATAACCTTTAAAATTATGAGCATTAGGTATTGAACTCGTTTGAAGAAAACTAAATTCACGGTATATTGTTTACGACTGAGTGATTTCGCTTTCGCAATACAATTAGTCAACTAAATAAAAATTCGTTAACATACGAAATGTCTCTGTCAGAGACTCAACGAAGCCACTATGACTTTCAAAACACTGTTGACCCTCCACCGAATATCCAAACACGACGAAAATATTTGCCAGAAAAAAATAGAGCCGAGAGATCATTGTAAGTTGTCTTCTCCTATTGGCCATTCTATCTATTATAACGAAAGGCCAAAAAATATGTGTTTGTGCATGAGGAGAGCATCAGAATCCAGTAAGTACCTGTTCCCCTTGTGGCTCAACATTCAAGTGCATAAGGCTCAAACAGAGCTGCGTTTTTAGGGTTCCGTACCCAAAGGGTGAAAACGGAACCCTATTACTAAGCCTACGCTGTCCGTCCGTCCGTCCGTCTGTCACAGGGCTGTATCTCATGAACCGTAATAGGTAGGCTGCTGAAATTTTCACAGAGTGTGTATTTATTTTGCCGCTAAAACAACAAATAGGTAAAATAAAAAAATAAAAATAAAGATATAAAAGATACAAAAAACGTGATTATTGGTATTGATGGTACGGAACCCTTCGTGTGCGAGTCCGACTCACACTTGGCCGGTTTTTGTATCGTTTTGCAATTTATTGCTTTCTTAGCAAAAGTTGTTCTATTTTAGATATCGATTTAATCACAAAATTATGAGCACTTATTTTAAGACATTAAGGTGGCCCATCCCGCTCAACTCCCCATACAAACGTGGAAAGAAGATCACGCCCATATTTCTTTTCACAGATCCCAAATTTTGCTAAAAATAGCTTTATTTGATCGAACTAGATGTCTGATGACCGTTGGCATTATAAAATTGTGTTTGGTTTCTAAGTTATAAGGTCCGAAAGTTCGATTTTTTCGCGCGTTTTATAACTTTGGTGGTGGATACCGCAATGATAAAGTAAGAACATCTTAAAAAGATTAGTCATCAGACATAGCTTATTTAATCAAGATTTATAATCTATTTAGTTTTTGTAAGATTTTTGACTACAGCGGTCGTGGTTTACTTTTAGCTATAAGTCGTTTTGTAATAAAATTATTCGTAAATCTTACCAAATCATACACTATGCACATTGTCTTTTTTGTGTACATATTGCATCTTCCTCATCACGGAGCCTGTGTTTTCTTTGAAACAGAGAAGGTCCCAGAGCGCAACAGCACGGTTTTGTACCGTGCCCGTGAATGAGTTAGTCCCGCCGGGTTGGGCCACCTTAAGCGTTGAGTGCACAATATCTGGTTGGTGCTACTTATAAAATTAAAATATTACCGTCCTTATTTTTCGCCCAAAGAAGATCTATAATAACCATAACTATAAGAATAACCAGAGATTGTGCACTCCAGCCTAAATTTACGCTTAGAAACCCTTTAGAAATCAGCAAACCAAATAATCGAATTCCATTTCAAAACCTTATTCAGCAGTGTGAGAACTTCTCAAAATTAAAGGCGGGGTTTGAAAACAATTCACAATCAGCCCGCCCACGAACCGCAAACCCGTCTCACCTATGAAGACTCGTTATACGTAAGATAGGCAATATCTGGGTTTGTTTTCGCAAGATATAGTCTGTTTGCGTAGTCGAACTGTTTGATGCAAACAATATTTTACCTTTTTTTTTTATGTGACTGGACATGGATGGCTAATACCACACGTTCTGTCATGGTATTAGCCCAACACACCACATGGGAACTAGGTGCCATGCCAGGACCTTCCTTATATTGCACGGCTACATTGAACTGGATGGAAAACACGGACAATTTTCATTGCCGCTTCGACCATCGTTCATCCAATGCGATGGTACCAACCCGGGCGGGATAAACCCTACCACCTAGTAAGTAAGGAAGGGGACCTACAGCTTAACGTGGAATCCGAACCACGGCCAGCCTCTCTCAACGGTCGAATGGTCACCCATCCAAGACCAGACCGGACCCAGCGTTGCTTAACTTCGGAGAGCGATCGCCGAAGTGTCGCGCCACTGGGCCACTGAGGCTGACACCAAGACCAAGACTTATAATAATCATTTAGGCTTAGATATTTTTATGGAACCCGATATGGATGTCTAATACCACACAACGGCTGTCATGATAGTAGCCCAATATACCCCATTCCTGAAAGAATTAGGTTCTCTGCCAGGACCTTATCTATATGATAGAAACAGGGAAATTTTTCATTGCCGCTTCAACCATAGTTTCATTCAATGGGGTAACCGCCTAGTAGCGGAAGTGTTCAACCTACAGTTTTTCATGGGTTCCGAACAATAGCTCGCGTTTGTAACAAAATTATCTTATCGTACTCAGAAAAAAAGTGGTTTTTAACCCATAACCCCTCGCATGTAAGGCAAGTCCTCGAGCCCCTAGGCCACGAGCTAAAATATGTGATTTAAAAGACTAAGTCTGGTTTTCACCAAGTGCTGATTCCTTTTAATCGACACTAAAAGGACCTTTATTACTAAAGTGCGGATTATCTTGTACTGGTAATGATTGAAAGCTGCTAAGAAAAGCCCATAATATGTGGCGATTAAGCTAATCAACAGCAGGTGAAAAAGGCCTTGAGTGCTCCAGTAAAAGCCAATTCGGATTCTACTTAATAACTATAAATGCGAATCAAAACACACAATAGGGTTCAATTTGACCTCATTCATGTTTTGACAGGGGTTGAATCAGAATAGATACCTAAATAATTGATTCGTATACAAATCTATCAATCGCACATCTATTAATTGTCATGTGTTCTGTTCTGTGTACATTATCTTCTGATTACTCCGTACGAGTACTACGCTAGGTGACCCGCATTCATTCGTAAATGAAATGTTTAGAAATTTCTGCCGAGAACATTTCGAATTTATTTTATGTTCAGAATGAAACATTTTGTTCGCAACGAGAACTATGCGCATACATAGTCATAGGCTCAGTGGCCCAGTGGCGCGACACTTCGGAGATCGCTCTCCGAAGTTAAGCAACGCTAGGTCCGGTCTGGTCTTGGATGGGTGACCATTCGACCGTTGAGAGAGGCTGGCCGTGGTTCGGATTCCACGTTAAACTGTAGGTCCCCTTCCTTATTTACTACTTATTTGGTAGGGTTAATCCCGCCCGGGTTGGTACCATCGCATTGGATGAACGATGGTCGAAGCGGCAATGAAAATTGTCCGTGTTTTCCATCCAGTTCAATGTAGCCGTGCAATATAAGGAAGGTCCTGGCATGGCACCTAGTTCCCATGTGGTGTGTTGGGCTAATACGATGACAGGTGTGGTATTAGCCATCCATGTCCATAAAAAAATCCAAAAAAAATAATACATTGTATTTGTTTTAGCCTTACAATGCTAACAACTTGGAAGAAACAAATTAATTCAGAATATACGATTACTAAGTTTGCATGAACTCACCTGTGGATAGTATTTAAGTTATGGTTATTACAGATCTATATAATATAAGAAATATCTTGGAGTGCTGATTGATTCCAGACTTACTTGGAGAGCACACATAGACCAAACCACCTCAAGACTAAGAAAATATATATACTTTTTTAAGCAGATTCGAGATATATTAAAGCCAAAGCAGCTTAAAATAGTATATTTTGCATTGGTTCAAAGCACAATCAGATACGGCATCTTGGCTTGGGGAGGAGCAGCCAAAACGATAATTAATCCACTGTTTAAAACCCAGAAAGCTATTATTAGAGTAATGTTCAAAAAGGATTATAGATACCAAAGCAAGATACTTTTTAAGGAAACAGAGCTCCTCAGCGTTCGTCAAATCTATATGCAGACTGCTCTAGTTCATTTTCACTCAAGCTCTCACCTGCACGTTCTGCCAAGCCATGATCATGCTACGCGAATTTCAAGTATGGTGCGCCCTCCCCATTGCCGTACCGCTTTCGCGCACCGGTGCCATACATATCTCGCGCCTAAAATCTACAATACCTCCGATAATTGGGCACACATTAAAAGCATGCACACATTCAAAAAAACAGTGGTGAGGTGGCTGTTAGATAAGGATATTGATGGATGCGAGGAAATACTTTCATACAAAATTCGATGATATCTTCCCAATTAATTCTGCAATGCACCCAGCATTGCAGAAATAAGATATTTAAATAAAATAAATAATAAAACACAATTTCTTAGAAACCAAGTTTTAATAGTTAAATCACTATAATATAATAAAGAGGTGCAGTCATTCAAGAAAATATTGTACTTATATAATAATTTAAGAGTTACTTTACTTAATTATTTTTGTTTTGGATAGCTGACTTTTCTCTATTATTTTATTTTTTCAAGTGGTGGTGGGTTAGTAACATTTTTGTAACCTATATTGCAATAAGCATGTAGCATAAGTTTAGTTTAAGTCAAGTGCCGCTTACTATTAAAAAAAAAAAGGACTAGCCGAGACACGGGCGACACCGCCCAGTTCGGCTATACATATATGTATACTGAATATGTGTAAATTGTACAATTTAAAGGAAATAAATAAATAAATAAAAAAATAAAAAAAATAAAATAATAATAATCTTCTTTCTTCTTCAGGCGAAAAATAAGGACGGATATATTTTAATTTTAAAAAATATCACTAACCAGAGACGGTGCACTCCACCCTAATGCTGAGATTCATAGACCTTACTCGTGCTTGGCTTAGCTACCGACTGTCAAATTTGACATTCGTTCATACATTTTATGTCAATACTGACAGTTGGAAGGCATACTTTGGCTTAGCCAAGTACAAGTCATCTTTATGAATAGGATAGGAGTTAGGATATATAGAATAGGAGAGATAGGATAGAATAGGAGCTTCCACCTATATGTGTATTTGTTGAGAGTTGAAAGATTGGTATTTGATGATAGCTGAAAGAGTTGTATTTGTTGAAAGTTGAAAGAGTTGTATTTGTTGAGAGTTGAAAGAGTTGTATTTGTTGAGAGTTGAAAGGGTTGTATTTGTTGAGAGTTGAAAGAGTTGTATTTGTTGAGAGTTGAAAGGGTTGTATTTTTTTGAGAGTTGAAATAGTTGTATTTAATGAGAGTTGAAAGCGTTGTATTTGTTGAGAGTTGAAAGAGTTGTATTTGTTGAGAGTTTAAATAGTTGCATTTTTTTTTATGTGACTGGACATGGATGGCTAATACCACACTTTCTGTCATGGTATTAGCCCAACACACCACATGGGAACTAGGTGCCATGCCAGGACCTTCCATATATTGCACGGCTACATTGAACTGGACGGATAACACGGACAATTTTCATTGCCGCTTCGACCATCGTTCATCCAATGCGATGGTACCAACCCGAGCGGGATTAACCTTTGCCCTACCACCTAGTATACTAGGTGGTAGGGTAAAGGAAGGGGACCTACAGTTTAACGTGGAATCCGAACCACGGCCAGCCTCTCTCAACGGTCGAATGGTCACCCATCCAAGACCAGACCGGACCCAGCGTTGCTTAACTTCGGAGAGCGATCGCCGAAGTGTCGCGCCACTGGGCCATTGAGGCTTTGTTGCAGCCAGGTGAATGAGTTAGAAGGGTAATTTAAGTTGTTTTCGTATGGTCGCAATAAAATTAAGGTCCTGGCATAGAACCTAACTCCTATGAGGTGTGCGCGTATCATAACAGTAGTTGTAGTTTTAGCCATCTATACATCCAGTCACATAAAAACAGGTTCTATCAAGTTTTAGGTTCTTAAAATATTAACTGTAAATTATACGAATGGTACAGAAAAAGTTATGGACAATGTATTTTTAATGATAAAGACAAGTAATGGTTGTGCCTCAACAATGAGGCACAATGAGGTTCAACATGTATATACATTGGTACACAATATCTTAATGTTGTTTAGTTAAGTTTTAGTATTCGAAGGTATCAGTGTCTGCCAGGCAGAGGTTAAGTCCCCTATTAGTTTCCCGACAAAGGCACAACCACTGGCAGAAACGGGTTTTAGACGGCGGCGGACTAAGATTTATCTCGAATTCAAAGCAATACTAAAGAGAACTGAGGCGTTTAAGTGAGCACTCAATGCTTAAAAAAGAACTAAATAAACCATCGATGACATGGAGGTGAAAAATGTATGGAGAAATAATTTCCATACAACGAGCGCGCAAAAAATGACGCCACGCGACTTACAACATTATTTCGCCGTACACATTTGTACCGCAACAGTGATGAAAACGGACAAAATCCAATTTGAAATCTGCCAAATTGGTAGGTAAACTGATAAAGAAAAGAATGATTTTTCAATAAACCATATGGTCTTTAAGTCATTCTTCGTTCGTAATGATGTATTCAGCGAGTGCCAAAACGTTCGTGCACTCGGCCCTAAGTGAAATATTTTTACGTTTGTTTTGAATATAATTATGACGAGAGATCAATTTCTTAAGTTTAATAGGAATACATAATTTTGGCACAGCAAGGAAATCGCAAGAAACACAGGCGAATGCCACACTTTAACCTCATAGGCTGACGCCAAAGGCTAGCGTTGCGGGATCGATTCATAAAGCCAGCTATGTTAAAATAAAGGTCTGCACAGTTTCATTTAATGTTATCTCAAATATTTGTTCGGACCGTAAACCTTTGAAGCAGAGTTAAGTTAATTAACAAGTAAATATTAGCAGAAACTCTAGCAAATAGTTTACTGTAGAAGCCGGATTACCTAACAGTTAGGAAATGTAATTTGAAAATTATATTATGGTTTGGATTGGGTATCAAATGTTTATTACAGGGGGCGGTAAAGTTTGTTTCCCGCAGAGTATTTGATTTGATTTCCAAGATCATAATGTGGATTTAAATAAATTGAGATGGAGGCTAAAAAGTAAGCCATTGGTAATGTTTCCTGGTTACATAAACATCCCATTATGTACGTAGTTTGCACAAAATCCGTTTTGTTCAATTAAGTAGTTTGGACGCTAAGATAAGGCTTAGTTATTGTTTATTGTCTATTGTTTATTGTTTATTCATCATCCACAGGCAGCACACTGCACTCGGATTTGTCATATTTTATCATTAGCCAGTTCAGAGTTCACGGCGAAGAAGAACTGGCAAGAAACTTCGCTGATTTTTTTCAACGTCCACTTAGTCTAAGTTTACAAATTTGTTTGCCACTGCTTACAGAAACACGGGTTATTGGTACCCGTTTATGTCAATACATTAAATTAATATTAATTCACAAAAATCTACCATTCACGCCGTATGCAACAGTTCATGACAAATATCGGTTTATTCTGCAAAGTCATGTCCGTGATCTAACATGTTGCCAATTGGAGCAGGCCAGTCCCCACAAGCAGCACCCGTTCACGAGCATCACGCCGGGTCCAGCCATCGCCTCTCTCAACCATATTTTAGGGGAAGAGGTGACCCGAACCAAGCGTCACCACTAGCAAGGACCCTGAAGCGATGCTCTGCTCCAGTGGCAACAAGAAGAAAAAAAAAATAAAAATTGTTTTACATGTCCACGTTTAGTTTTATTACTATTACTATTATTTCTGTCATGAACTACTACAGTGACTTGATCACATAGTAACATAACGAAAAGCTAAACTTATTATAAATTTAACTGATTTCTGAAAAATGTATTCCGACAAAATTAACTAATGATCAATAAGAATCTGGTGTAAAGAGCCTTCGTCAGAAATAAAATATGTATATATGTAAATATTACATAATAGTCTGAAATGGTGGCTGTGTTTAGTTTAGGCTGTACGGAGAAAGGTCCTTGCCTTCCCCCTTACCAAATTTCCAGGATAAGGAACAAAGTTGCCTTTGAATTGACTGTCAATAAAATTGGGGTCAGTTCGAGTGCGTTTGGGAGTTCATTATGCTATAGATTTGCTTTTTGGTCCAACGTGTTGTAAATTGCTCTCCGACTAGTCATCGGGCTGAATCACCTGTGGCCAATGCCTGCCCGTATGCAGTGTCGCCCGCAAGACCCAACCCGAATAGCGACAATAGAAGTAAAAGAAGTTATAATAACTGACTATTTTTTTCAGTTTTGATGAAGTGTAAATCATATTACGATGCTCTTTAATAATAATAATAATAATAATAATAATAATAATAATTTATTTCAGGTGCATTGTCCCATAACATTGTAAATAATATTAAAACTAAGTTACACATTAATAAAATCCTTATAATAAATTCGTCCCAAAATGTTTGCTACTATTCTATTCTCACTGATGGCTGAACGGCGAAGGAATGCCGCCTTCTGTTTGCGCAGTACACCAAAGAAATCAGTCAAACCATTCTCCGCGAACATGCCAGACGCACTACACCGCCACGGCAGTCCCATCATGCAGCGCAACGCATTGTTGTACTGCACACGCAGCGAGTTAAACGCTCGCTGCGTGTAGCTGCACCACAGGTGACCGGTGTAAAGCGCCTGACAGTATGCCTTGAACAGAGTAAGCCTGACCTCTCCAGAGCACTGCGCAAACCTGCGAGCCAACATGTTACTTCTCATGGCGATAGCCCTCCGCTGCCGCTCCATGTCCTCGTCGTCTTTCAGCCTATCGGTAATCACGTGCCCGAGATATTTAAACTTTGTAGAAACTCTCAATTGAGAGTTTCGTAAAGTTATAGGTGGCACGTGATCCGGTCCGGCACCATATTTGAAGACGACCACTTCGGTTTTACTGACGTTGTAGGTCAAATCGTGCACAGCGGCGTATTGCTCACAGATACCTATCAGTTTCCGTAAACCCTTCACTGAGGGGCTCAACAGCACCATATCGTCCGCATAACTCAGGTTATTCATGCTTAAATGGTAAAAATGGTAAAATTCATGGTTAAAAACACTCCAAATTATACGGGAAAGAGCAGGTGGCGGAATCGGTCACAGCATTCCTTGTTCAGGTCTTTCAAAATCACTTTAAAGCATGGGTGATATTTTGACTCTAAAGTATCGCAGTACTGTGAGATTTTGTGCGTGAAGATGGCTTAGCAGGACAATAAATAAGAGACAGAGGCAGCGAAATTATTTTCACGAAGGTTCCGGACGTCGGCGGATGAATTAGCGGGTAATAATAGTCACCGAGGACAATGGCCGCTTAAATAAAAAAAAGGAAAATATAACAGTTAACGGCGCAGTAAAATGTCTAATTGCTTTTTTAGGGTTCCGTACCCAAAGGGTGAAAACGGAACCCTATTACTAAGTCTCCGCTGTCCGTCCGTCCGTCCGTCTGTCCCTCTGTCACAGTGCTGTATCTCATGAACCGTAACAGGTAGGAAGCTGAAATTTTCACAGATTATGTATTTATTTTGCCGCTATAACAACAAATAGGTAATATTATAAAATAATAATAATCAAGGGGGACCCCATACAAAAAACGTGTTTTTTTAAATCTTGTGCGATGGTACGGAACCCTTCGTGTGCGAGTCCGACTCGCACTTGGCCGGTTTTTTGTTGATGACTTTGTAACTATACAGTTGTTTTATGTAACTGGACATACGCCTGTTTCCACCACCTCCAGCTGCAAAAAAAGCAAAGTTACCTTTCGGTTACACTATGTAAATATGCCTTGTAACCGAAAGTTACTTATCGGATTTCAGAAAACCGGAGGTGGTGAAAACAAGAGATATAGAGCTAATACCAAACCGACCGTCATGATATTACACACCACTTGGGAACTAGGCGCTATGCCGGGACCATCCACACGGATGATGTTCAATGCCGCCTCGACCATCGTTCATTAAATGCGAAGGTACGAACTCGGGCGGGCTTAAACCCTACCACCTAATAGGGGAAGGGGGATCTACAGTTTTACATGGATTCCGAACCATAGAGCAGCTCCCATTCGTGACGAAATGCATTTATCCTGCTCAGAAAGAGAATGAAAGTGGTAGATGAAAGGTGCGAAGATTTGAACCCAGACCCCTGGTATGCTAGGTAAGTCCCCGCGCCACTAGGCTACGAGCCGAATTAACTAAAGTTAGACGTTTTCCACTAACTCATGGCTACACTGCCGATATACGAATGTGTTTCGATCGCTCCTCTCGTCTTTGGATTAACCCAGGATTAACCCTACCACCTAATACATAAATAAACGGACCTACTGATTTCGGAAACCAAACTCACGAACGCGCAACCCCTTAATCGCCTTTTTTTTATGCAACTTGACATGGATGGCTAATACCACACAACTAACGTTATGATATTAGCCCAATACACCACATTCCCGAAGGAATTAGGTGCCATGTTTCATACAATGCGGTGGTACATAATTTCATCAGGCACGCGAAAAAATTCAGTGGGACCGAAATCAACAAAGAAAAAAAATATTTAGGAAACAGAGACTCGTCAGCGCATTGTTGTGTCATCAGCTTTTGCTAGAGTTAGGCTCTCACGGTGTTTTCCTTCATCGTAATCATTCGTATGTTATATAAGAGAAAGAGTTGGACGCAAACGGGTATCGAACCTGCGCATCCCGGTGTGAGAACCGCGGTCCAAAGTGCTACCCTACGCTCACGAAGGATTTTTACATTAATTAAAAAATAATGAAAAGGTTCCTCCTTAATGTTGTTTTCAAAGATCGCACAGGAGCGTTAAAACAGAATGAACGAGAGATGTCCAAAGTTCCATATCACTAAACCCGTCGTCATAATCGTTTTCATGGTTCTTACAAAGAAATACGGAAAAACTATTTTTTTAAACATTAATACACGTTAAGATTTGTGTTTGTTTGTTCACATTTATGAAAGTTCTGTAATGTATGCATGAATATATGTACAGGGTGACTCGGCGATCTTTTTTAAAAATCAGTTTAAAAAATAAATTGGAGGGCAACGGAACTACATAGCACGGTGCGGCATTCGAAAACTAACCGTTGGGGACATTTTTGTTTGCGCCATATCGTGATCGGGAAGGGTCGCCTTCATAAAGTCCAAAAAGCATAAGGTCCAAAACCCAGAACTTCCAAAAGTATGTATGTATTATAATATGCTTATAATCTAACCTAACCTAATTAAAAATATTCGTATTCATAAGTATTTTGGACGGTATGGGTTTTGGACTTTGTGCTTTTTGGACTTTATGATGCGTCCCCCGAGAACGCACCGCGCGTGCGCAGCGGAGACTTACAGCAACGGTAACTCGTACACGAGCGTTTTGCGTATTTTACACACATTATAAAATCCGGTATTTGCGTGATGCACCAAGTGTCTAGTTAATAAAGACGAATAGGCTTTGCCAACCCGCTTGCCAACCTTGAAGATTGAAGATAAAAATAACGGAAAAAGTCCACTCTATCCCAAGCGATGTATTGCAGCGTGTGATAAATACACGCGTACACCTTAAATAGTGTGTACGGTGAGAAGGAAACCATCTTGATGATGTTATTTTTTTTATTAAAGTCCCAATTCGCAGACTTTCATTTTGTAATATTAAAGTTACTGTAAGTACCATTGGCATTTTTTAATGTTAAAAAATGTACACTGTAGGTCCGCTTCCCCTACTAGGTGGCAGGGTTAAAAGCCCGCCCGGGTTGGTATTGTATTGTATATCATTTTGTCAAATTGGTAGACAAGCTACACTCAGACAGGTATTTTTTTCTTATTTTAAGGCATACAGGCAAACATAGATTCAGCTTACAATTTCTGGCATATACGCGTTGGATGAAAAGATAGTCGAAGCGGCAATAATTTTTTTTCCATCCAGTTCAATGTAGCCGTGCTCATAAAGGGAAGGTCCTGGCATGGCACCTAATTCCTTCGGGAACGTGGTGTATTGGGCTAATAATGGTAGTTGTGTGGTATTATCCATGACAGGCCGCATAAAAAAATGGAGTGAGTCGCCCTGTACAACAAACTTTTATTTCACATCGCAGCTAGTCTCGCGCTTAGCCTTTACAGTAAGCTCGTTGTGTTGCGTTTTCCGGGCGTATCTCTAGCCCATTCCTTTTTAACGTTCTTTGGAATTTGCATAGCGGAGATGAAATATTTTAAGACTTTTTCTGAAAAGAAACTGCTGTGAAGGGAGGACAAAGTTGTGAAACAGAAAGACAAAGATTCGTGATTAAAGCTGCCTTAGTTTCAATATTCTGCAATATACATGATACTTATGCTTATACATATACAAGTCAGCTTATAATATATTTAATGTGTGCGACGCCTTGCGATTCGATAAGCTTGGTAAAGCACCTCTGAGCGCGGTTAGGTTCTGGATGGGTGACCATTTGTAACCTTTGAGGCTGCCCATGGTTAGGATTCCACGTAAAACTGTAGGTCCCCTTCCTTACTTACATACTAGTGGTAGGGTTCATCCCGCCCGGGTTAGTACGATTGTATTGAATGATTATAAGTCAACAGACTAACCAGACGTTGGAATTTAAAATTGTTGTTTATTTTTTATATATCATCCACAGGCAGCCCACAATACTCGGATTTGTCATATTTTATTATTAGCCAGTTCAGCATTCACGGCAAAGAAGAACTGGCAAGAAACTTCGCACATTTTTTTTCAACGTCCACTTAGTCTAAGTTTACAAATTTGTTTGCCACGCTTACAGAAATACTGGTTATTGATACCCGTTCATGTCAATGCATTAAAATAATATTAATTCACAAAAATCTACCATTTAAAAAAAAAGTTACATAAGTAAAAAGTATCTATGGCATAAGTTGCATTCGGTTGCACTTCTTCATAGCTCAGGGGCATGGGACCTTTCCTTTAATGCCAGAGGCCACGGGTACGATCCCGCCCCAGTTATGAATCACTTTCTTTCTCTTTCTGAGTTGGATGAGTGCATTCCGTCACAAATGCGAGCTGTTCCATGAATCGGAAGCCATAGAAAACTGTAGGTGGTAGGGCTGTAGGTTGGTATAGTAGCATTGGATGTAAGCGGCAATGAAAAGTTGTCCATGTTTTCCATCCGGCTCACTGTAGGCATTTTAATTATTTAAGGAAAAGACACAGAAACAAATATGCAAATACATACAATGAAAAACTTAACTTGTTTCTACTACGCTTTCCACTGAAACATGCATGTTCATAAAGGGAAGGTACTGGCACGGCACCCTTATTCCCTCGGGAATGCGTTGTGTTACGCTAATGTCGTGACGGTGTGTGTGTATTAGCTATTCATGACCTATTACATAAACAAATTTGGATAATGAGACCATAAGATTACCAAACGGAACTATATTAATGTCACAAGGCCAGATTCTTTTCATTCGCCCAAATTACTGGGGTTAAGAAATCGCTCTTCGTTGTATATGCAAGTAAGTATATAGCGTGTGGCATGGCCTCGTTCGGCTGGCTACCTTCTGCAGAAGTTATTATTCTCCATTCAGTCCTTCAGATTAGCAAGTTCACCGCTGATGGTTATTTAAATGCGAAATTACCCACCCATGTCTTTGACTCCAAATCCACACATTTTCCAGATTTACAGGCAAATTCTATTTAAGGTGGCCCAACCAGGTGGGACTAACTCATTCGCGGGCACTGTACAAAACCGTGCTGTTGCGCTCTGGGACCTTCTCTGTTTCAAAGAAAAAGACAGGCTCCGTGATGACGAAGATGCAATATGTCCACAAAAAAGACAATGTGCATAGTGTATGATTTGGTAAGATTTACGAAAATTTTGATTTCAAAACGATTTATGGCTAAAAGTAAACCACGACCGCTGTAGTCAAAAATCTAACAAAAACCAAACAGATTATAAATCTTGATTAAATAAACTATGTCTGATGACTAATCTTTTTACGATGTTCTTACTTTATCATTGCGTAATAAACCACCAAAGTTATTGTATAAAACGCGTGAAAAATTCGAACTTTCGGACCTTACAACTTAGAAACCAAACACAATTTCGCAATGCCAACGGTCATCAGACATCTAGTTCGATCAAATAAAGCTCTTGTGCGCAAAATTTGGGATCTCTGATAAGAAATATGGGCGTGATCTTCTTTCCCCGTTTGTATGGGGAGTTGAGCGGGCTGGGCCACCTTAAGGGCGTGATAACACCTGATTGAATTCAGTTCCATAAAGACGTGAGTGAATACTCATTATTTTGGCATTTCAAAAAGATGAATTGATGATCGGGAAGACCTTTATAAAGCATCGATAAAGGTAGGTCTGAAGATGAACCGGCCGTGCGATTACGAAGCGCGGCATGAGGTGTAGGTGCCGCACCTACCTCAAATTGACATCAAAATGACGGCTTTCGCGTACAAAATATGTCAGTTTGTAGTACTAACTGCACCTACACCTCATTTTACGCCTCGTTATCGCACTGCGGTTGCCGGTGTTTCCATTTCTTATTTGCAATAGCTGTCAGATGCAACCGACCTCCCCCGTTTCGTGATTCGTAATCGCACTGCGGGATGAACAAGGTCATGGTGACCGAGGGTATGACGGGAGGACAAATCGTTATCGACGGAGAAGTGATCGAACTTGTTGATGAGTACGTATATCTCGGTCAAATTCTTCGGCTTGGTAGACAAGGACTGACTACGGAGGTTGAGCGAGTCCGACTCGTACTTGGCCGGTTTTTTCCAGGTGTTACCGATTGGGTGGCCCGGCCGGAGTGAGGTCCTTCCAGCCTCGGCCTACTCGCGTCATTAATCACGAAGAAAAGAAGACAGAGGCCGGGGAAGGCAAAATTATTTGCTCGTTGTGACTAAAGTTTATTCTGCGACATTCGGTTATGCTCTGGAAAGTGGTAAGCATGGAGGTGACGAAGCACCGTGGTTGCAAGAATGACAGTTGTCTGATTAACCTTAAATTAAAATTTGTTTTAAGTGTTGATTATTAATATAGACCTTCTGCTTAACATGACATAGAGTAAGCCCCGGTTGCAAGAAGATACGGCTGAGATAATCAATGTTGAAACACGTCACTTTTAGTGATCCGCATAGAGTTCCTTCCATACTGTCCACAGAAAGTGACGTTTTTGATCATACTTTGACGTTGATTTTGATTTTTTGTCCTTTCGTGCACTCGGCCCTAAGAGTAGTCTTAAAAAGTATGAATAAAAAAATCGGCCAAGTGCGAATCGGACTCGCACACGAAGGGTTCCGTACCATTGTACGCGATTTAACACATTTTTTTTTCATTGTATGGGACCCTATTGTAATTTGTTGTTATAGCGGCAAAATAAATACACACTCTGTAAAAATTTAAGCTGCCTACCTATTACGGTTCATGAGATACGGTTCATTAGATACAGCCCTGTGACAGACGAACGGACGAATGGACGGACAGACGGACAGCGGAGGCTTACTAATAGGGTTGAGTTGGTGCCCTTTGGGTACGAAACCCTAATAAAAACCGAGAACTACGAGTAGTAATTGCGCGTGTTTAGCACAGACAATATATTTACGCAATATATACGACTTGAAATAAAATATATTAGAATAAACGATGGTACGTTGAATGATAGCGAAGAACTTTTAATGAAAGATATTCAATTACATTTCCGGATTGAGTTCAAGTAGAAATATACCGTAACACGATTAATTTAGGGCGTCCCATATTTCATCATTAACCTCCTATTTGCTCCACCAATTCACCGCTAACCGCCTAACCTTCCCCGGTATTCTGGATGAAGGCGTGTCTAATATACCATCCAAATCTTGTTATTAGAGTTTGCGCACGGCGTAGCAAACCGACCTAACAAACGTATTTAGTACTGTAGATTTTGCCCGCGGCTCAGCTGGTGAAGAATTAAATAAAAGGCACACTTACAACGATATAGTAAAAGGACATCCGGACTGCAAGTGTAATCACTAAATTACATATAATCATTAATGTATTGAATCTACCTACTTGCACTTCTAAGTGCTGATTTTTTAATAGTCTGATAAACAGCCAGATAACTATTCGACGGATTTATTTACGCTTCTGCTTATCCGTTCTATATAGTAAGTACATATGTTTATTAGTCAAATTTTAGTCATATAATTATGATAGAAGATATTATTCACCGGCAATGTCTATCCGTCTTTTGACAAACGTGAATTTGTACTATCATTCCGATAAATACTATCTGAGAATTAAAAAAATCGGCCCTAAGAAAAGCATTGGGAATCAAACCACTTAACTTAAATTGAGCCAAAATCTACACCGACCAATCTGGAATAGGTACAGACATAGAAGTTAATGTCTTCTCACTGGATCTGGGTATAAGGAAAACCGTCCGTCTGAGCGCTCACTCAACAGTATTTCGAACAAAAATCGTTGGAGTTATTCAGGCACTGCAGCAATATATAAAAGCAATGTCTGGCAGCTTTGCAACGAGGTACTCGTAAGTGGATTGTCTCTCTTACATTCTCAGCAGCCTTTGAAGGTCTTTGTTGGAAATAAAGTGTCAAGGAATCAAGATAAACAATAATGACGATGAAAACAACGATGCGATTAGACTAAACACAGTGGTCTCCAGAAAGAATTGTATGGGCTCGAAGTCCTTTTGGAAACCATCTTCAGATACACAAAGAACCTATAAGCGCCGTAGTGCATTGAAAACACATGTTTAATGCAAATACAAAACAAACTGAATGAATTCAATGCCACTGTGCCAAAACAGGAAAGCTAAATCTTAGTAGAAGAAAGTTACGCACAGACATTGCACTTAGCCACACTAGACCGTCTATTTGATAATCAGAGACATCATGAAAAAGAAGCGACGGCGAAGCACGCGCTATATTAGTGCGAAGTGCATGCCGAAGAAGGAAGGGAGACCCTTGACATGCTACTTAGGAGGAATCATGAAGTGCAGGACCCAGATCTTATTGTTTTCATTGATATGCAAAACGACCCCAATTTGTATAAGTAAACAACGATAAACTTTAAAAAACGTGGCTGATATTGTCATGTTTAACTTCAATTAAGGGAAATCGATAAGCACTGCACCCGGTATTGCTAAAGCTCTATATTTCTAGCTGTAGGCCGACATTTGCTAGTTCTTCTAGTGCAGGTTGGAAGGTCACATTTAGTGAAGTTGCTTTCGGTTTTGGTGGAGGAGATTTTAGTTAATTCTTCGCTTTTAGTCAACTAGTCATCAGTTTTAGTGCAGTTGCTTTTCCCTTTATCATAATCTTCAATCCTGTTTTTCTACGAAACCCTTAAGACACTATTTCAACATTTATTACCTAGCCATCATTGCTGCTTCGTACGAAGGTCGGTCCTGATGTATTAATGCTTACAAATATATTCAATTATTTTGCCTCATCTGTGACGAAGGTCTAATTAAGGGTAACATGGCCGTAAGATGTTTCTAGGAATCCATATTCTAGTCGAGAGTACTACGGAAAGCTAAATGCGTTGTCTATTTTGTTATCTTAGAAAGAGGACAGGAGAATCCCTTTTATCTTGAGTCGGATTACAGGATTTAGGACTTTCCGGGAATAATACGGTCGATGTCATCACCTTAGTAAGAATAGTTTTCCAACATCTCGAGAAGGGTTCAAGCAATGAAAGCGATGACAAATTTGAACCTTCCTTCAAGAGTATAGCTTTCATATTGCATTGCATCTTGGTAACGTGTAACCGAATGATTAAATTAAGCATGGTTCGAGTATCGAAGGACAAAGATCCGTATAGCAGAAATACGGATGAATGGGGTTTTAAATTTGAATATCCGCGACATCTAAATTTAAAGCCTTGTAATCAGATTTTGAAAATAATCAGGATTACTTTCAAAATTACTTTTACAATTCTTCAAATGTACAGCGACAAACTCAAATTAAAAATGTCGAATGTCGTAAATGGAAAATTTATATATTCCTCAAGTTTCGCAATAGTAAACCACGGAGATCGAAGATCGGTGACGATCTCCGTGTAGTTAACGACGATTTCAATATTATGTTTATGTAAACGACCTAAAAATTTTGACACGACTAGGATGAAGCCTGGAAGCACTGGAGGAGCGATCGAACTCATTCGTATGGCGACAGCATAACCACCAATCGATTACGAATTTGGGACGGGCAAGATCGAACGTTCCTTGCACCCATTGCATGTGAAGACCCAGATCTTACGTGTCGTTGGAACTTGAGAAAATCAGCATTGAGCGAATTCGCAACCGAACTGACCCATGTTGCATGTCCCATGAAAATGTTGTATGTAAAAATGTCTAATTTCCCCCCTATGAAGAAGTTCGGTTTCGTATCCCGTCCTTCCAACCACGTTGATTTCACATAACAGCAAATCAAGGCGTAATAACTATATTAAAGTAAGAAGAGAACAACAGAGCCTAGTTGCACTTGTCACCTAATTTGGCCTTTGCGAGTTTATGTTTGATTAGGCAGCATACTCACTGTCGCCGGTAAATACGCTGACATTGTCGTTTTCGCCAACTCCGCGTTGTCATAATTCGGAAGTCCGAGTTTGATTTTGACAGCTTGAAGAAGTAAAACTAAAAGAAAACAGCTAAAGGAAAAACAACGTTTTTATGCAACCTGACATGGATGACCACACAACTACCGTTATGATATTAGCCTAATACATCACATTCCCGAAGGATTAGGTGACATGCCACGACCATCCCTTAATGAGCACGGTTACATTGAACTGGATGGAAAACACGGTCAATTTTTCATTGCCGCTTCAACCATAATTTCATCCAATCTAGGGGAAGAGAACATACAGTTTTACATGGGTTCCGAACCATGGAACAGCTCGCATTCGCAACGGAATTCACTTATCCAACTCAGAAATAGAAAGAAAGTGGTGCATGACCAGGCGAGCATTTGAACCCAGACCTCTCGGATGAAAGGCAAGTCCTCTAGCCCCTAGACCACGAGCTGTACATGCATGGGGTTTGACGGATTTACGTAATTACGAAGTTCCGGAAACGTCAATTTAGGTGAGAACTCGGATTGATCACTCCGATTCGATATCGATGAATAAACTTTCAAATAGCCTTCCAGAAATGCGTGCATACTCTTTGACACAGAATGTGAAATACAGATTAACTTCAACGTTTGCATATATCATTTAATACGAAATTAAAATTCTACTAGCTCTTCCAGTCTACGTGAAATACCATATAATATGTTACATTATAGAAAAACGTATTTTTACCATCCAATACTGCTTCAAGAGCAACCATTTGTGTTAAACAGGAAAGCAATCTCGACCAACAAAAGAGGTCCTCCTTTGGATTTTCGTATTCCCTTCCCCTGCCTTTCATTTGTTTGAACGCTGGGCGAATGTGAGCATTCATCGGAAGCATGCCTTCAAAGACATTCAACTAAGGGTTGCTTAGCCCGCGGAGACTCGAGCATCGCAGCCTTTCAACCATGCGACGTTAGACTGGATTGCCTAACTTATTTCTGGGCCGGGATATGTTACTCATCAAATATCTGACCAAGAATTAGTATTAGTATTTGAATACATTTATTTTCACGGAAATACCGCCTTATTAAATTGTGTTGTAAACCAAAGTGAATAAATGCGAAAACCGTTTAAAAAAACATTATTTACTTCAATCACTAAGACGAGTAATATGCTTTCATACAATTTATGAAAAGACCCCACCTGAGATATACCCCACTGATGAGAAAAATAATTATTCAAATCGGTTGACAATTTGCGGGGATATCGAGTAACATACAGACAAAAAAACATACACACGAATTGGTAACTTCCTCCCTTTTTGAAGTCGGTTAAAAATGTAAACTAGGCGTTTTACAAAGTTGCTCATCATATCATGAAGTACAGATAAAAAAAAATGTCTCAATGAAAAAAAAATACGTTTACACTTTGGCCGCTTGCTGCGTGAAAGAAGAAAAATGTATCTTTCCTTGTTTCACGCAGCAATAATATAATTGTAGTGCCCGTAGTGTCATTCAAATAAGTGGGACAATTCGCCATCATAATTCTGTACTCTAAACTCGTTGATTATAAATTATATAAACTGTGTCATACCTAATCGACTCCCTGCGCAAGTTTTTCCCTCAAAGTACAACCTGGGGTCCTTCAAACATAGTGTGAAGAAGCACCTGGCCTGCCGGCATGGTTTTCGCAGCCCCTGTGAACGTCCGAAAGTCCATGGGCGCCGTCGGGCACCTATTTTGTAAGATCCTGGCGTGCGCCATATACCGCGCTTAAGGCCCTGGTACTAGCCAAAAGGCGATGTTTGGCGAGGCACCGCAAGTAAACTAGGTCGTTCTGACGGCTATAAATTGTTTTGAAATGCGTAATGGTTCTTCTTCTGGAAATCGAATTATTTTCGTGTTCGTTGACATGACATTTCCATATAAATTATGATGTCGAAAGAGTGTCGATGTCTAAACTTTTTTGACTAAATGACTAAAGGATTTAAAAAATATTGATTATAGAGCATCTACGTCTGTATGTCACGCTCATCAACGATGCCGTATTGTGAGGCCAGTGATACTGTAAGCAAATGGCCTGGCCCGCCCAATTGAATTGGACCCTCTTTTTCATATAAAAAAAATTCCAATTTTTTTTTTCATGAGGAAATGTCAAGTTTCTACGCTTTCGCTACGCGCTACGAAAAAATATTCGCTCCGGTGCTACGAAATCGCGCTACGAGCTGGCTGTACCTAGCGTCTTAACTAACATACATTTATTTTTGCTTTCACGCAGTTATAGACATTCTCTTGGCAGAATCTCGTGGGTTTCGCGTTATCGTTTTCAGGTTATAGGAAGGACCTACGAGAGTGGGCATAGTACATAGAATCCCCTTGAGGCGAGAAGGCATAGTAGTCGTGTCTTATTGCTGTGATTAAGATAAACTATCCCACTTGCACTTCTTTGCAGTAACTGACCGGCTAGTAAGTATACCACACAAATGTATTGTAATTATTCTTAACATTTACACCAAATAATATGTTTAGTATTTCTTTTTTTTTATGCGACCTGACATGGATGGCTAATACCACACAATTACCGTTATGATATTAGCCCAACACACCTCATTCCCGAAGGAATTTGGTGCCATGCCAGGACCTTCCCTTTATGAGCACGGCTACATTGAACTGGATGGAAAACACGGACAATTTTTCATTGCCGCTTCGACCATCTTTTCATCCAATGCGATGGTACCAACCCGGGCGGGCATAACCCTACCACCTGGTAGGGGAAGGGGACCTACAGTTTTACATGGATTCCGAACCATGGAGCAGCTCGCATTCGTAACGAAATGCACTTATCGAACTCGGAAAGAGAAAGACAGTGGTGCATGTCGGTATTGAACCCAGGTCTCTGGTACGCTAAGCCAGTCCCCGCGTCACTAGGCTACGAGCCGCTCAAATTTCTAAAGGACAATGACCATTCTTCTATTATGTGGGCAAGAAAAGCGATGCCAAATTGAATGGAAAACCGCTTAATTCAATATCAAAAACGTAGTTCCGTTTTATATATTTAGATAATTTTTTATAAATAAAACTTTACATTCGGTAACAATTGATTTAGATTTTCTTAAATCAATTTTATTAACTAAAACTGGCTGATGTCCTACCCAGGGCATATAAAGAAATCGTATCATGTGTGGCAACATCAGAAAAAACTTCACCAGTAAGTTTCCGTTTCTATAATCAACATTCTGCGGGAACGAGAAGGGTTACGGGAAACTTATTGCATCTGTTTTTTTTTGTGTTTCCATTTTTGTATTCAAGAAACAGTCAACAAAGAAATTAAAAACTAAAATATTATACATTATCCTATAAATTAAACTATTCCTAAAATTACACACATTTATAACAAATAATAAATTTCAGCCATATCGCTGCCAGGCGGCAGGGTGCCCAAAAGACTGGCCGCATTCCCTCTCTGGATAGCTAGGCTCAACCTCTGCTTTGTTTCTACAATAAAAAAATATGAAGTTTTAATTAAATAATTGTTACCATTCATGACGCTCTACACCTTGGTTTACTGCTGCAAGTGTCCTTTGCGTAGTCAGTAACAATATATTTTAATCAAAACATTTTGTCAATGCCAATTTTACGTGTAGTTTACTATAATATGACTGATGATTTAATAAATAAATAACAAACATGTGCGTTAACTTGTTTCCGCTTGGCAAAATCGGAAGTCAAAATTCAAGCATTTCTTTGTTTTTGATAACATGAGATAATTGCATGAAAATATATTTTATGAATAAAAAAATCCAACAACGAATACACTTTCTTATTTAGCCAAACTCACAGGCTCGCCTCTACTTTTATTTTGGTCATTATTTACCCCACGATTACGTTTTAATTTCTCGAATTTCACTTGTCCCCGAGTAGTCCAACTACCCAAGGACCGATCAATACATCAGACAATAAATAATAGGGGTTTTTTGATACCCAATCACCCATTATTCTCGAGCGGCATCGCCGTTCTCTTCATTTATTCAGGAGCATCGCTTTAAGTTATTTTATCTCGAAAGTTCCCCAAAAGCTGTCGGCGTTTCGCCGAAAATCCAATAAAATCTACTTCGAGTATAGGACACTTTCTTCGAACCCTCGTCTCTCGAAACAAAGTACGCACTCCTCCCATTTCCCAAGCCTCGAACGCGTGTATTCCTCCGAGTGACATTTTCATTTAGATGCCCCTGATTCGTGGTGCGGTGACGGCGCGGCGGGTCCTCGGAGAGTTCATACGTGGGATATTGAAAATGGTTCAGTGTTAGCTCGAGTACAAATGTATTCGTATAGCCAAAGAGCTTTTAGAATGAGTAGAGAGAGAGCGCGATTCATGTTCTACGAATATGACTCGGCCGGTCGCCTGAGCACCGATATCGTCGCAACGATTTAAGGTGGGCCGTCCCGTTCAACTCCCCATACACACGTGGAAAGAAGAACATGTGCATATTTCTTGCCAGAGATCTAAAATTTACTCAAAACCTTGTTTGTGTTCCTTGCATTTTTCGTGCATTTTCAT
The DNA here is from genome assembly GCA_946894095.1 of Incurvaria masculella. Classification (NCBI taxonomy): domain Eukaryota; kingdom Metazoa; phylum Arthropoda; class Insecta; order Lepidoptera; family Incurvariidae; genus Incurvaria; species Incurvaria masculella. The sequence continues at coordinate 6,403,606 of OX335663.1, read as the reverse complement.
ATTTCATATTTATATTCATATTTATAACCTTGGACGTGGATTAATCAACGATAAAATAAAAACATCTTAAAAAGGTTAGTTATCAGACCCAGCCTGATTCATAAAAGATTTATAATCCAAGCCAAACGTTTGGCTCGAAACGTCGTGCTCCGCACAAATCATGCCGTTAGTAGAAAGCCGTTTAATCTTTTAAAATGAACAGTAACCACGGTAATCTAAAAACTTACATGATTTATAATCAATTTGGTTTTTGTTTCATTTTTGACTACAGCGGTCGTGATTCGCTTTTAGCTATAAGTCGTTTTGAAATTAAAATTTTCTTAAATCTTATCAAATCAAACACTATGCGCATTGTCTGCTTTGTGGACATGTTGCATCCTCCTCATCACGGAGCCTGTCTTTGTCTTTGAAACAGAGAATGTCCCAGAGCGCAATAGCAAGGTTTTGTACCGTGCGCGCGAATGAGTTAGTCCCGCCTGGTTGGACCACCTTAAGTATTGTAGCATCACTTAAAGTTGTGCGTGAGTCAAAGTAGATGGAGCCACGGTCGTCCCTAGCATTTTTGCTGCACATTAGGGCAATGTAATATATTGAATCTCTAAAAACAATTCGAAAAATAAGCTGGAATCTATTAGATAACTAGCTGAGGTACCCGGATCCACTCAGTTCAATGTTGCTTTGGACTTCGGGCTGAGCTATTTCTTGGATATTATATGAGTTCCCCTAACTTTCTTAGGCTATATATTTTCGATATATTGGCCTAACTTTACGAATATACTGCAAGGCTGGACCCGAACCAACAAAACATACCATTCGCGGGTATTGCGTCTACCAATTTCGCCACACATAAATTGAAATCCTGCATAAAAGTACCTCCTCCTATGTTTGAATGTTCAATCTTTGCAGTCAACGTCCGCAGCGGAGGTAAAGCAGGTATAATCTTAAACGCTGTGTTTGTTGGAGGCATTGATTACGGGAGGAGGGACTGTAGAATTAAAAATTTTGTAGGAAATTGATCACCTCTCTATTATCTTAATTATTATTTTTAAGGTTCACTATTTGTTGCTATAGCGGCAATATAAATATATAAAGATATAAAGAATATAGAAATAGGCTCTCTGTGAAAATTTCAGCTGTCTACCTATTACGGTTCGTGAGATACAACCCGCTGACAGATGGACGGACGGACAGACGCACTGCGCAGGCTTAAGTAATATAGTTCCGTTGGAAACCTTTGGGTACGGAACCCTAAAAACGGTAAACGAAGAACAAAGCGACTTCACATGAGCGAACAATATACCTGACGAAAATTAAATTTATTTCAAACTCCTAATTTCGTTTGAAAAATAATTATTTCTTGGAATTTCATAATGAAACCTTGTGGCTTTAACAATATCGAGATTCCACGAATTTAATTTCATATTTTCTGATACTGACCTACTTAAGGTGGCCCAACCCGGCGCGCCTAACTCATTTGCGGGCACGATACAAAACCGTGCTGTTGCGCTCTGGGACCTTCTCTGTTTCAAAGAATAAGACAGGCTCCGTGATGAGGAAGATGCAACATGTCCACAAAAAAGACAATGTGCATAGTGCATGATTTGGTAAGATTTACGAAAATTTTAAATTAAAAACGACTTTTTTTTTTTTTTTTATGTGACCTGACATGGATGGCTAATACCACACAACTACCGTTATGATATTAGCCCAATACACCACATTCCCTAAGGAATTAGGTGCCATTATAGCTAAAAGTAAACCACGACCGCTGTAGTAAAAAATCGAACAAAAACCAAATAGATTATGAATCTTGATTAAATAAGCTATGTCTGATGACTAATCTTTTTAAGAGGTTCTTACTTTATCATTGCGTAATCCACCTCCAAAGATATTGTATAAAACGCGCGAAAAATGCGAACTTTCGGACCTTATAACTTAGAAACCAAACACAATTTTACAATGACAATGGTCAACAAACATCTAGTTCGATCAAATAAAGCAATTTTGAGCAACATTTTGGATCTCTGACAAGAAATATGGGCGTGATCTTCTTTCCCCGTTTGTATGGGGAGATGAGCGGGATGGGCCACCTTAAGGGCACTCTTTGTATTCACATCCGACCAACACAATTGCGTTCTCGTAATAACTTTATCATTTTCAATCCAACGCTAAAAAATAACGAGACTTCAGACGTTGACAAGTTTCAAATTCTCAATTCTTTTAACGTTCCGTACAAACGTGGAAAGAAGATCATGCGCATATTTCTTGTCGAAGATCCAAAATTATTCTTAAGGCTGCTGTGAAGTCACAGTGAATCTAAGATTTGAAAATTTTCCAATCTAAAAGGTATATGAAAAAGATACTGATATAGATTTCTACAATACACTATGATCAATAAGTTCCGGGAATTTGTAGTTTGAATTTAAAACGCTTTACCGATGCGATTTTTTTTCTCAGGTTGGTACACCTTTCCCTGACACTCTTGCCAAATGTCAAATATTAAATGTCATTAGTAATTGTGTGGCGTCTGTTTATATCAATCAAGTTTTTGAAGTTCGTCGCATTTCAAAATGGAAAAAAATATTGAACAAAGAATTTGTTTGAAGTTTTGTGTTTCCAACGAAATCTCTTGTGATGATGCATTCAAAATGCTACAAAAAGCCTACGGGGACTCTGCTCTCTCAAAAACAAGAGTATACGAGTGGTATTCGTCGTTCAAAAATGGTCTCAAAGAAGTTGACGATGCACCTCGTCGTGGACGCCCTTCAACATCAACTACCGATGTTAACGTCGAAAAAGTTCAAGAAATCGTACTCGAAAATCGTCAACCAGTCAATAAGGAGTACAAGCTGGCCGTAATTAAGCGTTTGAGAGATGCTGTGCGTAGAAAACGACCGGAATTGTGGCAAAACAACTCATGGATCTTGCACAACAACTCATGCGATGCACCACAAAGCGCGCATCGTGACCGATTATTTGACCAAACATACTGTAAATACAATTCAACAGGCACCGTATTCTCCGGATATGGCACCATGTGACTTTTTCCTGTTCTCAAAACTTAAATTTACCCTTCGTGGAAAGAGATTTTCGAGCAACGATGAAATAAAAGAAAATGCGACGAAGGCATTGAAAGCCATTCCTTCACCGGACTATCAAAAGTGTATGGAAGAATGGGTTAAGCGTTGGCGTATGTGCATCGCTTCAGACGGTTGTTATTTTGAAGGTGATTAAATTAATGTATCCGAAAATTAACACAATTTTTTTTTATTTATTAATTCCCGGAACTTTTTGATCATAGTACGTATAATTTAGAATCAAAATTTCAAAAACCTAGTAAAACATTAAGAGCATGGAAACAGTTATCGCCCGTTATATGGGGAATTGATACGGTAACGACTATGTTAAGGGGGTGATAGCACCTGATTGCAATCAGTTCCATAAAGGCGTAAGTAAACAATATTTAATTACATTTAAAAATAACCACAACGAATTTCGAAAATCAAAAAAGTTAATCGTCTAGGTATATTTACAATAGCACGATTTTGTGCCGTGCCCACGAATAAGTTAGTCCCATCGGTTAGGGCCCTCTTAACAGAAAATACTGCTCAAAATGTTTCATAGTCGAGCAAATCATAGATTTTTAATATGATCGTCGACCAACTTAAAGATTTAGAAGATTTAAAAACTTAGTTAGTAACCATACCCTTAAGGCTGTCGTGAAGTCATGAAAAATCTAACATTTGAACATTTTAAGAAATGCATTCTTTGTCCATTGGCCAAGGCACAATTTTGCTCGGCGACTGCGTTGTCAGATTTTAATTAAACATTTTATAACACTAAGAAAGCTTCATTCTTTGTCCTTATGTTTTGATTTTCGTGTAAATATTTGTATTTCTCAGTAAAAAAAATCGAAAGTAACGTAAAAAAAGACAACTTTTTTCCAATGTTTATTAGCCAATATTTTCCAATCTAAAAGCTATATTAAAAAAATTAAAACATGCAGCCATAGATTTCTATGATATATTTTAGATTCCAAAATTTCTAAATCCTAGTATAACATTAAGAGCATGGAAACAGTTATCGCCCGTAGTATGGGGAATTGATAGGATAACGACTCTCTTAATGCCTACCGAAACGAACGTGCGCTGTTCAAATTTATCTTGATTTTAATTGGCAACAGCAAAACAGACAGGCGGTAATCACACCGATAATTAGCGTTTCAATATTAACGTGGCTCCGAACGTGTCCTGCCCATACTAAGTTTCTTGTGATGAACGCACAAAAAGTAATGGTCTTTGAGCCACTAATCCATACTTATATTATAAATGCGAATGTTACTCTGTCTGTTGCATTTTCAGGCCTAAACCACTGAACTAATTTTGGTGAATTTTGGTATAGAGATAGTTTGAAACATGGAGAAGGACGTAGGATACCTTTTGTGACGAACATTATAGGTACTCGAAGGGGGTGATATAGAAGATGTAAATGTGTAACCCATAAACCTCAGCTAGTTAATTATAAATATTAATAGCCAGAAATACTAAATGCTATTCCATTTTCGGTTTTGGGTTCATTAATTGTAATTTAGTCATTGAACGTTATATTTTCATTTTATGAAAAACCGGTATGGGTAGCTGTGCTGAGAGACCGAAAAGTACTCAGAAAAGCCAGATTTTTTTTTTATGTGATTGGACATGGATGGCTAATACCACACCTTCTGTCATGGTATTAGCCCAACACACCACATGGGAACTAGGTGCCATGCCAGGACCTTCCTTATATTGCACGGCTACATTGAACTGGATGGAAAACACGGACAATTTTCATTGCCGCTTCGACCATCGTTCATCCAATGCGATGGTCCCAACCCGGGCGGGATTAACCCTACCACCTAGTAGGTAAGGAAGGGGCCTACAGTTTAACGTGGAATCCGAACCACGGCCAGCCTCTCTCAACGGTCGAATGGTCACCCATCCAAGACCAGACCGGACCGAGCGTTGCTTAACTTCGGAGAGCGATCGCCGAAGTGTCGCGCCACTGGGCCACTGAGACTGACAAAATACTTCGTGAAGAGATCCACCCCACTTCACGAAACCACGCTCAGCGAGGCACCATACCAGCGGACTTGCGGACTATCGCTGAGCTATCGAGCTCGTTTAAATTACTTGTGAAGACTGCCAGGTTATAGATTTGATAAAAAAATTGATATGTCTATAGCGCTGATATTCTGGTGGGCCCGGGCGGTTGTTGATGAACAATATAAAATAAAATAATAAGAAAATAAATAATTTACAGGCGAAGAAGGTGTGAAGAAGCACCTTGAATGTTCGAAAACCCATGGGCGTCGTCGGGCGTACGCCAAATGCTGCTAGAAATTTGAAATGCAGGAAGTTGCTCAACAAAGTTATATGTACGTTACACGAAAAACAAAAAAAAACATTCCAATTTTTTTTGTTGCTCGCTACATACATAGTCGCTACATAAAAAAATAAAAAACACATCTCAAATAAAATACAAGTTGAAAAAAAATAAATAATGAATCTAACCAAGTACATATGAATACCGATTCAGCATATTTTGCCGTTAAGGCCCTGGTACTAGCCAAATCGCAAAGTTAGACAAGGCACCCCTAGTTAACTAACTAAGTCTGACGATTATAAGTGTCACTCTTACAATATATGATTCCTTGTCTATTAATCAACCTATTTTCGTTAATGTATGTTACCTTTTTCTATACAAAATACATTGCGGAAACGGTGGCCATTTCCGAACTTTTTTGACTAAATGTAGAAATCTAATAGCAAATGGAATGTTTTGTTTATGCATATATGATGTTTTTGCTTATATCTATTAATCGAATTACTTTCAGATTTCTAATGAGAAAAATCAACTTTTTTATTTTTATTATTATTTAAATAAATGATGGAATCAAAAAATATTAACAATCCATTATCAGTCTGGAGTTCTATTTGGATTTTCTGAAGCGTTTCACTACATATTATTACATTTGTTAAAAAGTGCATTTGTATGGCGCGAGTAGTTGGCTAGTCCTAGCGCCTTAATGTATATGTATTGACGACAATATTCATATCTTATTAGATTCAGGTTATTGCAAAATTCAGGACGGACCGCTGAATCCACTCCACCGCACCGCCCCGCTTGTTTGTGGCTTGCCCACATGTTTTCCCTTATGTGGCGTTCTCACGCTTCTATTTTTATTCTATTCTGTTTTGATTCCATCTGTATTTTCAGTGAAAGGAACACGAGCTCACACGGCTCGATTTAAGCGGCGATTTTGTGTTGGTAGAATTTGATTGTGTCGCTGAAATTATCGTACATAAAGGTACTTTATTGGTAATTTTTGTTTTCTTGTTGCGCCGGCTTTATACGTTTTAAGAAATTCGTCAAACATTTTGCTTAAAATATTCATTTGTTGAATAGACAGGCTGGTTCAAGGTTGGTTATCAGCGCTCATATTTGTTCCTCTGCTCCAGTTAATATTTCGCTTAGTCACTTCTTTGTAATTCTATCAATGTAATTTTTAGGGTTCCGTACCCAAAGGTTGAAAACGCAACCCTATTACTAAGCCTCCGCTGTCCGTCCGTCCGTCCGTCTGTCCCAGGGCTGTATCTCATGAACCGTAATAGATAGGCAGCTGAAATTGTTACATAGTGTGTATTTATTTTGCCGCTATAACAAGAAAAAGGTAACATTTAAAAATAATAAGAATTAAAGGACCCCCTTTAATTCTTATTATTTTGTGTTTAATCTTGTTCGATGGTACGGAACCCTTCGTATGCGAGCCCGACTCGCACTTGGCCGGTTTTTCTTGAGTTCTTAAGCTATTTGTTGAGGTAAGTGTCTAAACGGTTTTTTAATTGATTTTGTTGTAACAGTTTGTGATACATCGACACATGGAAGGTTAAATAGACGCGTGAGAACTCGCTATTAGTGATTTGCCGGCATTGTTTGCGTCTCGCAATCTTCTCAAATTACAGTCATTTGGTAATATTTTCAAATTTAGCTTATTTACTTTCATCCTTTGTTGAAAGTTTTTTACAATATTACCGCCTTTCCATTCATTTGAGAATATAGTAGAATAGAATAATTATCCAATTTTAAAATTATCTGATTTTTTCCTCTGAATAATTTATCCAAAGCAGGATTTGAGCCTGACACATTCGGATTACATGGACATTGCTGGCTGTAACGAACGGAGCTAAGCAGACGATCCCTTCAGCTGACGAATTTATATCTCACTAGCTGCGGTACCCTGCATCGCTTGGGACATTTTCGAAAATATTTTTCTGAGATTCAAATAAGCTTATGTTACTCTACGTTCCATAAGGCGATCTGTTGTTTGTTTGAACCGAAATAATGAAACCGGTGGTTGTCGGTGGTTCGCTTTTATAATATTAAATTAAGCTATTGTAAAACTGTTAAAATATTAAATCCAAGGTGAATAAAAAAGTACTAACATAGATTACTATAAAACCTTGTAATTATCAAGCTCATCTCAAACGTAACGATGCAAGTAAGGAGATAATTGTACGTAGTTAGGTATACGCTGGGGCACTCTCAAGTGCGACGGAATTTGAGACCCCAGGGAGCTAAGTTAACTGAGGCTCGGATTCACGGAGGTCGTTGCACCGTAGTTACACTCATGCAAGTAATTCACGTCTTTAGGAACGAGACGAACTCACTACATTATGGCGAGTTAGTTAATACTAAGGATAATTACACTTTTTTAAGGTACCCAAAGGGTGAAAACGGAACCCTATTACTAAGCCACCGCTGTCCGTCCGTCCGTCTGTCACAGGGCTGTATCTCATGAACCGTAACAGGTAGGAAGCTCACATTTTCACAGATTATGTATTTCTTTTGCCGCTATAACAACAAATTATAAAATAATAAAAATGACCATACAAAAAACGTGTTTATTTGTGGTAAATCTTGTACGATGGTACGGAACCCTTCTTGTGTGAGTCCGACTCGCACTTGGCCGGTTTTTTTTTATGGAACCTGACATGGATGGCCACTCAACTACCGTCATGATGTTAGTCCAATAAACCACATCTCAGAAGGAACTTGTGCCATGCCAGGAATTTCCTTTATGAGTACGACTACGCAAAATTGTATGGAAACAAGGACAATTTTTTCATTTCCGCTTCAACCATAGTTTCAAGGGTGAAGTAAGTTTTTCTAATGTGCACCAACGGAACAACGGGTCGACGTGATTTTTGAATCCAACTATGTGACAGCCAGGAGAGGAGATAGGTGACTTTTAATCACGAAAAAAATGTTTCGATATAGCACCGAGCGGAGCTGGGTACCGCAGTTAGTATTATAATAGAATTAGAATTCGGGACGGGCAACACCGGATGTTTTTTGCAGTAAATAGCCTCCTGCGATGTTCTTATGTGTCCTTGGAACTCGAGAAAATTACACTGAAAAAAAATATGTCCAACTGCTTACTGTTTCAGTACAGTTAAAATTTAATCAATGCGTATGATTTCTTTGCATTAAATTCTTGAACCTTATGGAGTGAGAACATTAAAAAAAAACATGTATAATTTCAGCTAACGATCTACCAATATAGTAAAAAAATATTAAAAAAATTATAGTTTTTTCAAAATTGCAAAAAAATGCTGAAGTCAGGTCTCAAACGCATTAATTTTCTATTTTCCTGCTCATTTTGACAGTAAATTATTTTGATTTAATTATCATTTAAAGAGCATTTCATTATCTGCCAATTTAGTTAATATTCCGGGAGGTCACGACATTTTTGGTCACGATAAGGTAAATGGCTGAATCTGGGTTCACATGTTAGAGACCAACCCTCTGATGCTAAATATGTCGGTCTGCCCGTCCCACGTGGTTGCGTTTTCTAGATTGGCTATATAAAATAGATGCTGGTATGTACCTGCTGATGAATATACTGATTATCTCGGAACATTGATACCTATTAATTATACAACAATAACCAGACGGTTACTTAATTAAATACTTAAATATACCTAAAGTTATATCTGTAACCTAAATCGCCTATAACTACTAAATGCAACCAAAGATTTGTTCAGTTTTTGTATTGCTAAGCAAGTATGTATTGATACTTTCATGCTTCGTCATTTGCATCCATTTACCTTATCATATGTATTTTTTGTCACCATAACTACTTTTTCAGGCGCCTTATCTACGTAACGCAACCACTTGGAACAGGCAGACTGACACATTTAGCTTCAGAGGGTTGCGTGAACCCAGTGTCAGCCATTTACGTTATCGTTACCATTTTTGTCGCGACCTCCTAGTCTATAAGGTTATGTTTAACTTTTTGAAATTTCTTTAATGAAACAGTAAAAAAATCGGTTTCACGAGTTTTCGGGTTGGTCACATTTCGAAAGATTTATTCCCAGCTGCTCTAACTAAGCGACGTTAGACTCTGGCTGGCGTTTCAATCGCAAAAATCGGTCGAAAATGTTTAGGGATACGGCATAGAAATAGCGCTGCGCGCGCATGCTAGGTCTATGGGATAAGGATGCTCTTAATAATCATAAACAGCAAAACTGATGACAGAAATGTTTTTTTTTTGTGTATCGAAAATTCCCTTCAGAGCATAGATCTACATTTTATTTTACATTCCTCAATTGTACAGTTTTGAGTTTGTATGAGAACTGATGGAATTATTCACAGGCGACTTTTTGTGACGAAATAAATAACCTGAGAGGAATTGCTGAGTTTCAATTGGTTTGACAATTGGCGAATTCTATCGACGAACGTCAAAGGAACGCAAACAAGCGCAATCATGACAGATGGTCTTGTTTGTTGCTTCGCATTTGTACTTGAGATCTCGCCCTGCCGAGGCGGCTTTGACAGCCTTCGTAGCCCATATTACGACCTGCGAGGCAGAACTTTACAGGCTGATTCTGGACAATCACACGTTCTAGAGGATTCGGGAATAAAATATTAGTGAAAGCAAATGTTGTCACTGATCAAATTGGTCGTGAGGTGACTTCGAAAATATGATTGTGTGACAGGGACATTTTTAGGGTTCCGTACACAAAGGGTGAAAACGGAACCCTATTACTAAGCCCCCGCTGTCCGTCCGTCCGTCCGTCCGTCCGTCCGTACGTCTGTCACAGGGCTGTATCTCATGAACCGCAATAGCGGTAGCTGAAATTTTCACAGAGTGTGTATTTATTTTGCCGCTAAAACAACAAATAGGTAAAATAAAAAAAAATAATGGGGCCCCATACAAAAAACCTGATTTTTTGGTGTCAATGGTACGGAACCCTTCGTGTGCGAGTCCGACTCGCACTTGGCCGGTTTTTAAGGTTTTTCTATTTGTATGTATAAACATACATACAAATAGATGTTAAAAAGATATATAGATAGATTAATTAGTGCTTCAAAGGCTTTTTCCTCGAGGAAAGCATGCTAATAATTTAATGAAATTTGATGTAAGCCTGCAATATGGTTGTAGTATAAAAATAAATGTTTACATGAATACTGTAAATTATTTTACCGCTGTAGTCAAAAATGTAACAAAAACCAAATAGATTATAAATCTTGATTAAATAAGCTATGTCTGGTGACTAATCTTTTTAAGATCTTCTTACTTTATCATTGCGTAATAAACCACCAAAATTATTGTATTAAACGCGCGAAAAATTCGAACTTTCGGACCTTACAACTTAGAAACCAAACACTATTTTACAATGCCAAGGGTCATCAGACATCTAGTTCGATCAAATAAAGCTTTTTTGAGCAAAATTTGGGATCTCTGATAAGAAATATGGGGGTGATCTTCTTTCCCCGTTTGTATGGGGAGTTGAGCGGGTTGGGCCACCTTAAAGTGCAATACTTTTTGCGTTCTGTGTAAAAAAAACATTGTATGGGTCGGAACATCCTTAACGATCGATTATACATAGATACGTACCACATTCATTTTACTAAGTAACGTCAAAATCTGATAGATCCGTGGATTCTATCAACCAGTAAAGAAGAATCCGCAAAGAAACTTTACTGCATTTTTATCCACAGTATGAAATACATACTTTGATCTAAATACTACTGCCAAACAATTCTTGGTAGAACAGCTTAAGGCAAAGAACAAGAACAAAGTAAACAGCAACCCTCAGTGCAAATGGATTAGAAATATAAATTACTTAACTAACAAAGTTGCTCGTACAATAAAATGCAGTATTGCAAGTATTCTCTTGTGTAAATGCCGTCGTCAACATAATAACTACTACTGCTAACGGTACCCAAAGGTACCTTTATAAGGTAGTAGTACCTTTTGCCAAATTATTTTTTGAGTTCAATAAATATGGATAAATATATATAAATATATGAATGTATACTTCAGCTCTTTTTCTTTTATAAATATTCACGATCGATTCTAGATATCACATTCATTGAAAAAAGTGACATACTCGCTTAGTAAGAAAAAGTATATTTCAAATTATAATATATAATTCAAATTATCGGCCTAATCCGAAACTATAAGAAATAGCGAATAACAATCAAAGAAGTAATGAGGCCGATCGTGTTAAAAACGGAAACTGCATTATTCGATTTTGCGATGCCTAGCCGTCAATCGAACTCGTGGATTTTGAGAAAAATAAAGAATCCTGTATTTTTTGGCCTGTAATTTTTAAGTTTCTAAGGTAAGGCCGCCCATACGACACCCAAAATGAGCTATTAAAAATGTTTCTCAATAAATATTTGATTACCTCATTTCAAATACAAATTCGTTCAAGTGTGCACGAGCCTCAATTCACTAAAAGCTTCAACATCGAAAAGCTCGACTACATACAAATTGAACGTCGAGTGAATTGAATGCGCCGTGAAAAGGCGCGCTTTCCGCCGGGAAAATGATCGAATAATGGACTTAGATGAATTTGCGTGCCGCCTAACGAGCGAAAAATAATAAATTACAACTTTACAATCGCCTTAATGTATCCGCACTGGGCACTTCGCGGGGTTTGGTAAGGTTATTAAATCTAATGAGGAAGGTCTTATAATGATTGAAGGCGTCCCATTGGCTGGGATGGATTAAGGTGGCCCTTCCCGGAGGGACTAACTCATTCGCGGGCACGGTGCAAAACCGTGCTATTGCGCACTGGGACCTTATCTGTTACAAAGAAAAAGACAGGCTTCGTGATGAGTAGGATGCAACATGTCCAGAAAGCTGACAATGCAAATGTGTTGGATTTGTTTTTTTTTTCTTTTATGTGACTGGACATGGATGGCTTATACCACACCTTCTGTCATGGTATTAGCCTTACACACCACATGGGAACTAGGTGCCATGCCAGGACCTTCCTTGAAATTGAACATTGAACTGGGTGGAAAACACGGACAATTTTCATTGCCGCTTCGACCATCGTTCATTCAATGCGATGGTACCAACCCGGGCGGGATTAAGGAAGGGGACCTACAGTTTAACGTGGAATCCGAACCACGGCCAGCCTCTCTCAACGGTCGAATGGTCACCCATCCAAGACCAGACCGGACCCAGCGTTGCTTAACTTCGGAGAGCGATCGCCGAAGTGTCGCGCCACTAGGCTATTGAGGCCGAGTAAAGAGGCTGGTAAGATTTACGAAAATTTGAACTACAAAACGACTTACAGCTAAAGGTTAATCATGACCGCTGAGGTCAAAAATCTTTAGCTCACAAACTTAAGCGTTTTTACTATTAGTTAGTAGGATATCTTTATAAATTATAGCCTATATGTTATTCTGATGTTTGCATATGCTATCAGTATTATTGTAATATTTAATCAAAATCTGTTTGGTACTTTTCGCGTGCATTGTATGTACGGATATCCATCAATTGTATGTCCGTACATACAATTGATGGATGTTCGAAACATCCATCAATCCTCACAAACTTTCGTGTTTATAATATAGCATAGTAGAAAGTAGGATTATATAGCAAAATAATGTCGGACCAGAAATATACTGTAAAGTCCTACCAAAACAGTCGGGTTATTTTTGAATTCTCTGAAATGTAACCCTACTGCTCACACCTTACGTAATTTAGCGCGATAGTAAGTGATAATTCGGTTAGGTGATTCTTAAGTTAATAATTATTTTAATTTCATAGATTCTAGAACCTGGATTTTAAGTTAGTGATTTATAGTTAACGATTGTAGAACATATCGAACAAACCAAGTAATTGAAATACTTACTGCATTTAGAAGTCGTATGAAAGTAACACTGCGAGATATTTAAGAAAGTATTCACCTTAAATCACCTACTTATACATTAGTGATTCCTTTCCAACTGCTCTTACATATTGATGCGCAGGTTACAGCGTTGGGCGGGAAATCCGCCTCAGGGGAGGCCTATGGGGCGCGAGGGGTGTAATAACCCAAAGCCTTTTAAAAACCACTACAGATACGTCGTGTCTTTTTCCTTATTGATCACCTCCTACTATATAAATTTAGATTCATATTCTTTCATTATTTATTTGAATGAAAATAGTAACGAAAAAACACTGGGATTGCTCCAGCAAAGACTATTCACATTGACGGTTTGCATCACCAATATTTAGAAACACCACCTGATTTTATTTCCGCGTATATTCGCAACGACGTCGTTTCGCCCGTGTAAATAAACAGAGCGAGTGAAGCGCGCGCGGTCCGCGCGGCTGTCGGGAGTACACTGACGCTGCGTTGTCCGAGTGTGCGTGCGAAGTCAGCGCCACCTCGCGCCCGCCCCCGAACCACCGCCCAGAAGTCCTCGGGAGCGTGCCTCGTACGGTTCGCAAACATTAGTTTATACATTTGGAAGAAAACATATTAGGTTGGGGAAAAAGTTTCTTCGCATTTTTTAAGAAAATTCAAAACATTTTTTAATATGGTTTATTTACATTTAACTAAAGTATGTAGGTACCATTTTATTCGATAACTTTTTGCCATCTTGTAGGTAGGGACATGATCCCATTGCTATAGAAATATTGGGACTTCTGATCAATATACCGCGACAAGTGGTTTTGGCAGTCCTCTCGTGTTGTTAACCTGACACTGCCTAAAGAATTCTGAAGAGACCTAAACAGGTGGAAATCTGAAGGTGCAAGGTCAGGACTATACGGCGGATGCATTAACACCTCCCAGCCAAACTCTCTTAGTTTTTGCTGAGTGGCTAAAGATGTGTGAGGTCTAGCCGGTTCATTAGGTTTCTTTCAGTGAGCTCGTGAGGTACCCAAATATCGAGCTTTTTTGTGTACCCAGTTCTTTTCAAATGCGCCAAAACTGTTTTGTGGTCAATTCCTAGTTCTTCAGCTACGTCGTAACTACTGATATGCCGATCTTGCTCCACTTTTTCAAAAATGGCATCCATTTTATCCGTAATAGGGCGACCAGAGCGACGTGCATCTTTGACATCAAAATTTCCGGATTGAAAACGCTTAAACCAAATTTGTGCTACTCTCACAGACACTGCACTAGGTCCATAAACATCGCAATTTTTTTTCGCGGCTTGCGTTGCATTTTTACCTTTTTTGTAGTAAAATTTTAAAATGTATCGAATTTCTTCATTAGATTCACTCATTTTGACAGTACGAAAAACAAATGAGAATCACACATTTTCCTAATTTGAATTTGGAATTATGTTCTTTAAAATTTAAACTTTCAATGATACCAAAACCAGCCAGATACAAATAGTATAGCCAAAGAGATTTTATTACAAGTTCATACATACTATAATGCGAAAAGACTTTTTCCCCGACCTATTATTATCGCATATAATATATCAGAGCAAATGGCGAAATTGGTAGACGCGGTACGAAAAAGTATATTTACTTAAATATTTATAGTGTTAATAATAGTCGTTATAATTGGTCGATACACATATGCTTTGAAGTATTATTTTTAATAAAGGTCAGAATGCAAGATATAACTTTATTAATATATCATCTGTATTTTTATGACCATCTCATTTTGATAACAAAGCGAACGAAGTAATCGTTTTCTATATTGGGTCGTTTTTCTTTTGTTATAAGTGCTATATAAATACTCACAAATGTATCGATTGTAGTATTTGCCAGAAGTTGTAGAACTTACCTGAAAAAGAAAATGCATTTTAAGGAGTGCGAAATGTTTGACTCATTGTGAATCCTGGTTGCTTCGTAGGCAGGAGCTTATATTAGCATTAAAAAATTATAAGTTTTAAGCATGTATAAGTCAAAATAATAATCGTAAGCACGTGTACTTATTTTAATGCGAATCCTGGTTGGTTGTAAGTACGCTCACGTCAATCCGTGCATGCAATGAATAAGATTAAATTTAATTGATTTATATTTATTTATTTGATCAGGGTACTCAAACCGATACGAATTTTGACTAAACTATAGAATATGAAAAAGTAATCATTGAACATATCCAGCACCGTATTTCACGAGTAATGCATATGAAATATTTTAATTTTCAACCCAAGATAAAGCTAGAAATGAACTAAAACTATAAATAACAGAAATGGCAGTACTCTGATCTAGTTGAACATAAACACTTAAGCTAACAAAATATATAAACAGGTAGAACAGGTAAAATAAAAAAATCTTGAGTAGTATAAATAACAAATGAGGAAATCCAAAAGAGTGCTCCACAATCACACAGCTACAGAGAATAAGTAATCTATGTTATAAACATTTAAAATTCAAGCAGAAACTTATTCAAATAGGATACACACCTTAAACATAATATACCACTACATATTATACATATACATTATTTAAGAAGTAAAAGAAATATCAGCAATAACTTTTAGAACAAATATACCGTATAGTAAATGGGTACCCATCTAATTTTGGATCCACTGCATTCATTGCACGAATGTGGCTTAAATTATATTAAATATGTGATGGAAGGTCCTGCCTTGCCACCTAGCTAGGCAGATGTTAACTATCCATGTGCGGCAAGATGGAAAATATGAGTACCCTATTCATATTAATCGGGAAACATTTATTACATCATTAACATAACTTTAGTTACCGTAAAATAAAACGATTACATAAATGTGTTATTTAAAATAAAATAATCGTATTAACCCTTGAATTAAGTGGATCAGATAGTTAATTATGTATGATTGCTAATAAAGTTTGTATTCCCTTATGAATTTGCTGACGTTACTTCGTTCCGCCCTGCCGGCGTCAATCCGGGCGGCGGCAGGCGGCGGTTCACAATTTATTACTCAACCGCGCGGAGAGGAGCCATGACATTATCGTTAGTCTGTTTAGTGCGTTCTAATTGGGCTCACTATATTAGGATTGAAACGACCTGTTGAATTTGAGAAATTCAAATTCAAATTCACTATATTCTCCAAGGACAAAAAAAAACATGCAAGAATTTTGCATCAAAATATTACCGCAAACAGGGTTAAAATTAAAAAGTATATAAATTAGTAGAGATTTTAATATAGATTCGATATTATTTTATGTTGAAAGAAAAACAACGAAGTTAAGCAGTGCTATCGACTAAGCTCGAGGGCAGGCGAGCGCAGTTTGTTTCCAGTCACCATGTTGCTCAGAAATAAGCAAAAAAGGTTACGCACGAAATAAAAGCTTCAAACTGTGTCACAAAAAAAAACTTTTAACAAAAAAGTAACCGACTTCAAAGAAAAAGCACTAAAAAGAAAAAAAAAATTGCCATTTTTGTAGTTAGGATTATTGTAATTTTTTGAGCCGGGGTCAGCCGGGCACGCGCTGCGCCAGTCAAGAGAACCTTGGCTACCTTGGCTGACACCGACTCAAAAAATAACAACCAGTCAGTCAGTGTGTTTGCTTCTACTGCTGGGCATACGCCTCTCCAATTTTCCTCCAGTCCCTCACCGGTACGGAACCACTGCTTTCTGCCGACGCACTTGATGTCGTCGTCCCACCTGGCGGGTGGTCTTCCCACACTCCGTTTTCCGTGTAGGACACGGTTACTCCGGTAGTCTCTTCGGCTGACGTGACCAGCCCACTGCCACTTGAGCCTAGACACCCGGTGTCCAATATTACCCACACATCACTGTCATTATTCGGTGATTTTTTCAGATTTCCAAATCAAAATGGTCGGATATTATCTTCATTCGGAGTTAATAATTTGAGAAACGCTGCGATCCCGTCATATTCCCTCCCCTCATCCTTTTTGTTGTCGAATTATTCCTGCTCCTTTGTGAAAGACTTACTGATTTATGTCTTTTCAAATATTGACATAGAGAACATTACGGCCTGCTACTTGTGTATTGCTGCTCGTCTTACGACTTTTATATACGAACTAAGAAAGTCCGACGAACAATAGGCGGGTTTTCGTTAACCTAACCCCTCTGTTATATAAGAACAAATATAATATTTGCTTCAAGGGTACATTCCGATATTGGTAATTTCGATATGTATTTACGCCTATTAAATAATATTTCTCCTCTACGTAGAAACATATTAAGGGTAGGGATTGGTCAATTTCATAAGATCGTAAATAAAACAGCATTTAATTATATTTAACAACAACATCTACGATAATTTTATGTATTTAATGGAAACGACATTGCTGTTATCTCATTAATCCTGCTTCCGACGAATGTCACGACCAATACTTTTTCAGATTATTTTCAAAATATGATTAAAATGCTTGAAATGTAGATGTCGCTGAAACTAAAATTAATAACCACTAGGAATTTTGATAATAAAAATAGTTTATATTTAGTTTGACGGTCTAGCTGTTTTTTAAAGACAGATCTGTAAGTCTCTGGTGCTTTGTGTTCTCAAATTAGGCAAATATTCATAAAAGATCATAAAAAAGTTTGAACATATAATATGAGTGTCAGATATTTACCGTTATAGGTTTCAACTAGGCGCGATGCCAGTTCTTTACTTATATTGCTCGGCTTCATTGAATGGATGGAAAACATGGACAACTTTCATTGCCGCTTCAACATTCCTTCATTCAATGCGATGATATCAACCCGGGTGGGATCCACCCAACTATCTAGTTAATGGGAACTACAGTTTTACGTGGAAGCCAAACCACGGCCAGCCTGAACGGCTGAAAACGGTCACCCATCTCCAAACTCGCTCAGAGTTGCTTCACCCATATCGGATCGCAAGCATGGAGGTGTGGAAATTACGCCCACTGGTCTACCGAGGCTGACGGTTACATCAGAATAAACCTATTTACATCTTTATTTAAAAATATATTTCAAATATATAAATTTCAATGGTCTAAAATTATAAACGCGATGTAAGCTTAGTCTTAGCATATATGAAATCGTAGTAGTGGCGCGGGGACATGCCTTGCATACCAGAAGTCCTGGTTCAAATCCTCGCGCCGACATGCACCACTTTATTTCTCTTTCTGAGTTCGATAAGAGCATTTCATCACGAATGCGAGCTGATCCGTGGTTCGGAATCCATGTTAAACTGTAGGTCCTTCAATATATAAAAAAAAAGTATGTCAATAATTTCAAATTATAAATGCGATGGAAGCTTAGGCCCGATTGCACGAAGAGACGGCTGAGCTAATCAATGTTTAAACACGTCACTTTTAGTGAGCCGCATGGAGTTCCTTCCATACTGTCTATAGAAAGTGATGTCAGAAAGTGTTAATCATACGTTGAGGATAATTTTGACGTGTACGAATGTACGTGCAATCGGGCCTTAGTCATAGCATACATGAAATACAAATGAGTGCAAAAGCATCAAAGTATAATATAACCGCGGAGAAACGGCAGAAATAAATCCCCAGGCGAATTTCCCTGGGAAAATGTAATCGCTTGGAAGTGTTATAACGACGGTGGCTTGCTTCAGAAAATGCTTTATTCAAGAATTCACATCCACGCGATTACACTCCGATAATTGAATTTAACCTTTGCTTAAATTCAGGTTTTATATTTTTCCGAATAATATTTATGTACCCTCATTTTCTTTTCAGAAGTAATCAGTAAAAATGACCAATCGGTGTGTGTAACTAACATCAAATGGACAAAATAAAGAAATTAAAACTGAAACTAAATCTTTTATTAAATTCCAATGTGGGTTTCATGGTACTGATCGTAAAAGATATAAAAAACTCTCTTCTCATTTCTCGGAGCTAACTAAAAAAGTGTATTTCGTCTGCTCTAACTTTTTGGAAAAGAAAAACTCTCGATATACGTAATCTTGTGACAGTGAAAACTTTGGCCCTCATACTTATATCGTATTATCAATGTATTTAAAGTGCACAATGTTGAAATAACTAATGATGACCCGTAAACCCGAAAGTATTTAATATACTTATTAATTATACTAATATAATTTATAATTGATAGGAAATAATATTACATCTATTTATATTAATAATAATTATAATAATATTAATTTATAATTGAAATCTAATAAGTAATAAGCAAATTGAAAGAGTTATGCACCCTATGGCCTTAACAAAATAGGTGCAAACATTTGCTAAAGGGTTTGACACATCATTCTTGCTCTTTCTTTCCTCACATTTTGATGTGACACAAATCGGGATAGCATCTTTAGGGTTCGGTACCCAAAAAGGTGCCTACGGAACCCTATTACTAAGCCTCCTCTGTCCATCCGTCTACCCGCCGGCTGTATCTCAAGAGCCGTAATAGGTAGACAGATATTTTTTTCATAGGGTGTGTATTTCTGTTGCTGTTACCACGACTAATAGAGAATATTAAAAATAAATAAAAAAGTAAGGGGCCCCACAAGAAACCTAATCTTCTACAATGGAACGGAAGCATTCGTGTGCGAGTTCGACTCGCACTTAGCCGGTTTTTAACCGACTTCAAAAAAGGAGGAGGTTATCAATTCGTCAGTATGTTTTTTTTTATGTTTGTTACCTCATAACTTTTGCCTGGGTGAACCGATTTTGATGATTAGTTTTTTAAATGATAGTTAGAGCTTTCCAAGTGGTCCCATTTTAATTTGGTTGAGTTCTGACAATGATATCCATAAGAAAATCATAAAAATCTTAAATTTGTATTAGATGTGCGCGACAAATGGACGAATAACTCAATATAACGCCAACCGATTTCGGTGATTCTTTTTTTATTGGAAAGGACGTGTAGAAATTAGTAAGTGTACTTCAGATTCACTAAAAATAAACAAAAAAAAAATTAACAAAAAAAATAACCGACTTCAAAGAAAAAGCACTAAAAAGTAAAAAAAAATTTCCATTTTTGTAGTTACGATTTCTGTTATTTTTTGAGTCGGTGTCAGCCAAGGTTAGGTTAGGTTAGGTTAGGTTAGGTTAGGCTAGGTTAGGTTCTCTTGATTGGCGCAGCGCGTGCCCCGCTGACGCCGACTCAAAAAATAACAGAAATCGTAACTACAAAAATGGAAATTATTTTTTACTTTTTAGTGCTTTTTCTTTGAAGTCGGTTTTTTTATTTGTTAAAATTTTTATTTTTTAATTAGAAGGACATATAGGGCAACCAAAATATAGACAGAGTGGACGATTTTGAACCATAAAATATATGATCGACGTTTCGTATGTATCCCGTATGCTATCGACACACGTGATTTAAAACCCAGTCTTATCTGTTGAAGACTTTGGAACGATGTTGGGATAGATTTAGTGTTAGTCGCTTACAGAGAAAAAGCTTTTCTAGATAATGGTAGTTACATTGGGATTTAGTAGGAACTACTTTTAAGACGTTCACTCGAAGATTAACTAAGGCTATTTCTCAAGCGGCAAGGGGAAAACGTCTTTGAAGGACTCAGGATTCAGAGCGGTCAGTCTGAGTTCTCACCTAAATTGGCGTTTACGGCAAACCGATCGACTGGTTTTCAAATGTATGGAGACATTGAAGAGCGCGCGTGGCATTTGCGAGTCCGAGTTTGATTTGACAGCTTACTCAGCGTTGCCAAAAAAGAATTATCAAAATCGGTCCACCCAGTCAGATGTTCTGAGGTAACAAACTTAAAAAAAATACAGTCGAATTGGGATCCTCCTGTTTTTTTGAAGTCGGTTAAAAAGGATTTCGTTAACATTTTTATCTCTGCTTATATTAAAGGGAACGTCTGTCCACATGCGAAGGGTAATCTCCGTAACCACAGAACAGATCAAGATGCCGTTTGTACCGATTTACAGATTCGATCGCGGGGCTTGCTTTAGGATACATACCATCTCTTCTTCTCTTCTTCTCTATATACTTATATAAAAGGGAACGTCTGTCCACATGCGAAGGGTAATCTCCGTAACCACAGAACAGATCAAGATGATTTTGATTGTTTGCCCTTTCGTGCACTCGACCCTATGAGTTATAATTCCAAATTACTTAATTACTTTTTAGGGTTCCGTACCCAAAGGGTGAAAACGAAACCATATTACTAAGCCTCCGCAGTCCGTCCGTCCGTCCGTCCGTCCGTCTGTCACAGGGTTGTATCTCATGAACCGTAATAGTTGGGCAGCTAAAATTTTCAAAGAGTGTGTATTTATTTTGCCGCTATAACAACAAATAGGTAAAATAAAAAAATATAAAAATTAAAGGGGGTCCCATACAAAAAACTTATTTTTTTTGTGTTAAATCTTTTACGATGGTACGGAACCCTTAGTGTGCGAGTCCGACTCACACTTGGCCGTTATTTCGATATTGTTTAGCGAAGTGGCCAGTTCCGAAAACTTATGGTGCGCCCTATGTATTATAAATGGGAATATTAGAATATTTCTTATTTAATTAAGCCATATCGGCTCCACCCGTTATGATTTATAAGTCGCAGATAAGTTACATCGTTATTGACCAGCCTTATCGATCAGCCCTTTGGGCTACTTTTTATCAAGGAAATAATTCAGCTCAACATCAGTCCAAAACGACTTGGACCCGAGCGGAGCCGGGTACCGCAGCTAGTTTTCTAACATTAATTTAAAATGCAGACATTAACACATTTAATTATTTTTTTTTAACTTTTTTGAAAGGTTATAAAAACAAGTGAATCGATGGAAGATAATAACGATTTCTAATCGTCAGATTTAGCTAGTTCACTTGCGGTGTCTCGGCAAACTTCGCGTTTTGGCCAGCGCCTCAGTATGGGGACTCGGAGCAAGTTTTATGTGCACACTCGTTTGCACGTAAACAAACAAACATCGCAGCGATGCGAAATGTTTATTTTTATATTTTTTACAGCAACATAATGTTTAGGCGCACGTCGGTCAAGATGATGCATGCTATCCGGCAGTGAAATGTTATAATATGTACTCAATTACGTAACATATCATCTAAATCAATAGTAGCTCAAGGATGCTGGTACTTTCTCTCCATACCAGGGGCACCGAATAAATAACTAACGTAACAGAAGCGACACTTATGAGTGCATTTCTATGCGTGTGCTATCGGCTATGTGTGCGTGGTGCGGGGGTGTGCGGAGTGCGCGGGGCGAGTCCGCATCTTCCCAGGAACACTGCGTTCAAAGGTTGTCACTGACTGTGCAACCTCGCGTTAGTTTGGTACTCTCCGAGTCATTTATTATTACAACGTGCATTGTCGACCAACGTGGTGATTTTTGGAGTGGTTGTGTGCGTGTGTGGTTTTTCTTCATTTTAAGTAATGGGGGAAACTTATAAGCTTTAAAGATAAAGCTTTTAAGATGAAAAAGCGGAATTATAAAGTATTTGTTAACCCCTGAATGTACTTAATATTTGATCCATCATTTATATGACTAATGTACAGCCCTGTGGCAGACGGACGGACGGATGGACGGACGGACAGCGGAGGCTTAGTAATCGTGTTCCGTTGGCACCCTATAGGTCCGGAACCCTGAAAACATACATTTTATAGCTTTGGCAGGTATGTTACATACGATTTGGTTATGCACCTTAGTAAAATCACTGTGTCCTAAGCCCTTTATCTACTGCTAGTACAAGTGCAAGGGATTTCAGGAACTGTGTCTGAAGAAGCCTTCTTTGAGGCACAAGGCCAACCGTTATACAACTCAGAGCCATAAACGTTACTCCCTTGTTATAATGTTACTATTGTTTCTACTTCTACTTGGAAATGGCGAATAATCTGCGAGCATCTCGAGTTTCGTGTTATGGAAGATAAATGTTTTTATTGGTGGCACATTCGTTTGTTTATGATACATGAAATCAGCTTTTCGAAGTGTGTATATTGGAGGCGATATCATGGGAGGTACATATTCAAATAAAATATATAAATTTCCAAGGATTCGATATCCTTGGAGACGAGGAATTTATATTAAAAATCCTTCAAATGTAACGGGTGATTATTTTAAAGGAATTTAAAAAAAGGAAACAAAAACATTGTTTTTAGTAGAATACAGATTCATTAATTTAGTCCATTATTTTCATCCATTTACATCCATTTATTCTTAAACGCTAAATTTTTTCAAATGTACATGTCCAGGCTTTTATATTTAAAAAACTTCTTCAAAAATGCGTTCAATTGTGCTCAATTATTTGAGATGGTAAGCTAATGTTTTATTAATGACAACTCCAGGTATGTCGTCACCAGAAATAAATGCAAAACTCAACAGAAACTGTGTTTTAAAAAAATAATATTAATTTAAAAATAATATGGTGGGAACATACCTGAAAGTGTATTAATAAAGAGCTCTATAACTTAAGTATTCCGTAAAAAAAAATACGAAAAACTTTGTGCCATCCTTTGAATAACCGATACAAATATACAAACCTCCACACCGCTTTCCCGGAGGGGTAGGCAGAGCGTCATACAGTACGATCACAGCATACCTATTTCGCTTCATCTTCAGACATACATCTTTTCATACACGCTCTACGGGTATAAAGAAAGATAAATTAAATTTTTTTAGGATTTGTCCACCCAATGAGTTAAATCTCTCTCTCTCTTCTTTATTCTATTTTTTTAATTATAAAAACATCTTTCCGCTGCATCCACTCCATAAGTACCAAAGGTTTTTTCTGATAAGTATTTCCAATGGGTCGCCTTCATAAAGTCCAAAAAGCATAAGGTCCAAAACCCAGAACATCCAAAAGTATGTATTTTTGCATATATTTACAAATGCAAATATTATAATCTAACCTTACCTAACCTAACCTAATTGAAAAAGTTCCGTATTCATTAGTGTTTTGGACGTTATGGGTTTTGGATCTTGTGCTTTTTGGACATTATGATGCGTCCCCTTTCCAATGGCACTGTGCACCTGAACTTGAGTTTTATTTTAATTTATGTTTTTAATATTTAGTTGCTCTCTAACCATATTATTCGCCATTATTCTGTTCGCATTTTTAAGAATAATAAAATTGTATGTTTTAATGTTAGTTTTAGAAACAAACTTAACTTAAGTACACAAATGTTGAGGGTTCTCAGGTTTACACTGTACATAATATTTGTTGAACTTACGGAAACATGTCGTCCTAGTACGGTGTTGCTCACCGGGAAAACAGTAAGTTTTGTCGACGAGGGAATATTAAATATATTTAGACTAGGAGGTCGCGAAAAAAATGGTAACGATAACTTAAATGGCTGAAACTGCGTTCACGAGATAAAGACCAACCCTCTGATGCTAAATGTGTAAGTCTGCCTCATCCAAGTGGTTGCGTTAAGTAGATAAGGCGCCTGAAAAAGTAGTTATGGTGACAAACAATAAATTTGATAAGGTAAATGGATGCAAATGACGAAGCATTAAAGTATCAGTACATACTTGGTTAGCAATACAAAAACTGAACAAATCTTTGGTTGCATTTCGTAGTTATAGGCGATTTAGGTTACAGTTAAAACTTTAGGTATATTTAAGTATTTAATTTATAAATCGACTGGTTATCTCTTCTCTTCTTCTCTTATATACTTATATAAAAGGGAACGTCTGTCCACATGCAAGAGGTAATCTCCGTAACCACCAAACAGATCAAGATGCGATTTAAACCAATTTAAAGAGAACATCGCTGGGAACGCTTTAGCGTACATACCATTACGCTAAATATCCAAAGGGCTGAGCAATATCAATGAAATTACTCTCAAACAAAATTAATACTATGCCGTGGCGTATGGTGGCGTTACTTGCGACGTCATTTAAGGATTCACTATTTTCGCACCAATGTTCAGAAAACGGATGGCGCAGGGCGGAATACCGACTTTTCTATGCGTATTTTGTTCGAGAGGCTGAAGGTTCGAATCCTGGTAGCCTCAATTTTTTTTTTTCGTTTTTTTTATTGTTTATGGGGTCTCGCATATAATAATTATAGCATGGATTAGACTTATCTCTACTCATATAAAAGAGAACATCTGTCCACATGTTCGAGGTAAACTCCGTAATAAATATTATCTCTACTTATATAAAAGGGAACGTCTGTCCACATGCGTTTACACGTGCAAAAGCTTACAGAAAATATCGCTGGGCTCACTCTAGGATACATACCATCACGCTAAATATTCTAAGGGCTGAGCAATATTATACTCTCAAACAAAATTAATACCATCCCGTGGCGCATGACGGCGTCATTTTGCCCGAACCGATTAACAATTTTCGCGTTAAATTTAGAAAGCCGGTTGGCATAGCGCGCACAATTGACTGTTTCGAATATAGTTTGTATGAGGGAGGCTTCAGGTTCGAATCCTGAAACCTCAATTTGTTTTTCTGTTTTTTTTATCTCACACATAATTATAACATGGATTCGACATAATAGATCTAATTTTTTTTTTGTTTTTTACATAACAGTTTAACGGAAAAACTATTTTCCTAAGGAACAATTTTAATTCATGGTAGTCAGTGCGCGAAATTTTGTTCCCGAGTACGGCTGAGTTAATCAATGTTCAAACACGTCACATTTTTGCGAGCCGCATGGAGTTCCTTCAATACTGTCCATACAAAGTGACGTGTTTAATAATACGCTGACATTGATATTGATATGCAATTTTACAGCGCCATCTCTACCCGGATAGGGGCGTTTATTTACTTCATTAGTATTAGCGATTAGAAGGTGGACACCGTTATATTGGTTATATCATAGATGGCGCTGTAAAAATAAATTCTGAAAAGATAAAAGAAAAACAAGACCGATATTCTGCAAATATTTTCGCCGCAACTATTTACTATGGCATTATATAACTTTACAATTATATTATTTGCTTTTGTGTACAAAAACTTTGTATAGGCCAGAACAGGATTAAATTAGGCATGGGGAACTATCTTTTGTCTCAAAGAAAATCTTGAAACGTATGAAAATGTGAATGGGTAACCCATAATATCTTCAAACTAGGTATAAGAAAACGCACCTGTTTTTTAATGAATAGTTTCTATGGTTTGGTCAAGAATATGAGTTTGGTGTTGGTCATCACTGATTGCATCTATGTATCTTCTTTCCAGACTCGCTAATTGTACAGACACGCATGGCTTTATTATTCCCGCAAATTTAGGGCTAATTAGCATCAGTGGGCCCATTAAGGTAAGAGTGACTTCGAGTTCGGGAGTGAGTTAACTTAAAAATAGCTGGGAAATATATAATTAGTTGATATTTAACGACGAATTCGATCTCACTTTTACCTGAATGGGCCCCCATGCAAAATTATGAGAGGGGTGTGCAAATAAGCAGTAGTATAAAATGCTTATAAAAGTTCCACGTCTAGCCTGATTCTGCTCACAACTTAAAAGCTACATGAAATAACTCTAAATTACCAAAGCGGTGAGCATTAGGATGAAATGCTTATAACTTGAGAACCACTCACCCGATTTATATGCGAATTGTATCTACGTTTGCCATCTCTGAGTGCGCTCGAGTTACGGATGGGTGACCGTTTTAGGTGTTTAGGCTAGCTGTGTTTTGTATAGAGGCATATGTCCAGCAGTGGACGCAATCACGCTGACTGACTGTGTTTTTGTATGCCACGTAAAACTTTTGTTCACCTTTCGTAGGGTTAATTCCACCTGGGATGATACATACCATCGCATTGAAGGAATGCATAATCGGGGCATGATGTCGTGTTTTAGATCCATTTGAATGTGGAAGTGTCATTGCGGGAAGATCCTGGTGAACCTGGTACTCTTCGACAGCCTCTTCTGGTGATGACAATCGTTGGCCACGTATTGGTTAAAACATTTTGGGAACAGAATAGTGTCACAAGGTGCCAGGTCGGGGCTGTATGCAGGATTACTCATAAGTTAGACGTTTTTAACCTTTGAAAATTCGTATGTCTGCATGGCCGTCTGAGAACTGGCATTGTTGTAATGCAAGATGATGCTGCTTTTACTGTTATTTTTACGGAGTTCGTCATTTACTTCCATCAAACAGATGGTGTTATACAAATCACTATTCACAGTCTCCAAAGCAACAGTCTGCATGCCTGTCTGTTTCATTTTACGGCGCACATCATTTATCTTTTTGTTGCATAAAGCTGTCCATCACAAAATTAGTCACAAGATTGACGCGATAGTCGCCTTTCATAGTGTTTCATCGCCAAAAGCAGATTGAAGCCGAGCAAGGCTTTGTAAACTGTCAAATTACACTTAAAATCCTATAAAATCATACTACGAAAATTTTCATAAGTTAATATCATTGTGATATAGACACGCATTTTTTTAAATGACACCACAATGCAAAAACAAGTGACAGTAAGACAAAACAAACATGACAAAACAGCCTAAGAACCGATTGCACGAAGAGAGGGATGAGTAAACGATGTTCATTTTAGTGAACCGCATAGAGTTCCTTCCATACTCTGTATGCAAAGTGACGTGTTTAAGTTGACGTGATTTAGATTTTTTGCCCTTTCGTGCACTCGGCCCTATGCGTTATAATACCAAAATATTTAATTAATTTTTCGATATTTTTTAGCTAAGTGGGCAGTTCCGTAAACTTATAGTGTGCCCCACAGAACTGCCTCCTCAATATTCCGTGGTGTGCCCTATGTATTATAAATGGAAAATGTTATAATATTTCTTATTTCATTAAGGTATATCGGCAACATCCGTTATGATTAAAGAGTAGCAGATAAATTAGATCGCTATTGACCAGCCTTTTCGACTAGCCATTTGGGCTACTTTTTATCTAGGAAATAATTCAGCTCGACATTAGTCTAAAACGACATGGACCCGAGCGGAGCCGGGTACCGCAGCTAGTTGTTGTATCACTACATAGTATAAAACAAAGTCGCTTTCTCTGTCCCTATATCCCCATGTTCGCTTAAATCTTTAAAACTACGCAACGGATTTTGATGCGGTTTTTTTTAATAGATAGAGTGATTAAAGAGGAAGGTTTATATGTATAATAACATCCATTAAATAGTGGAGAAATACTGTTATTTTTGAGGTTTCCAATGTGATGTCATAAAAAAAGACGTGTGGCACTCGGGGACTGCCGCGGTAAAGCTATTGCATAGCATTTTGTATCAAGTTATGCCGGCCCGCCCCCGCCGCGCTCCCGCCGCCGCCCCCGGCCCCGCTCCCCGGCCCCGCTCCCCCTGGTGTGATGTAGCGCTACCGGCAGTGCGATTACGCAAAATTTGAGGATAGTGCCGCGGTACGTGTAGGTGCGCCCCCGTCATTTCTAAAGCGCGATTACGAAGCCGTTTTTCATCCACCTACATCCAGCACGGACCAATCTGTGTCGACAATAGGTCAACTTTTGAGGTACTTGACTAGACGAGCAGACGAAATAGGCGTTTACCTCCCCGCATTTGACAGTTCTTTGCCGTTTCGTAATACCGATTCGACGCGAAATGTATGGAGTTGACCTAATTGCTGCGGGTAGCGCTGAGTGCCGCCCCATTTGTGAATGCATCGATTTCGTAATCGCAAAAGCTGTCATATTTCTGTAAGTACAGCAACCTACACCCAATTTTGTGCTTCGTAATTGCATTGCGGCACACACCTCCGTGCCCGTCGGAGTGGGGAGCGTGAGGTTTTTTTTCGTTACGGAATTTCTGGATTCGGTCCCCGCGCTCAAGGCCCTCGATAGAAGCTATGCAATAGCTTAAAAAATCATTTTTCCGCTTACATTACAAACGCAGGCTGAACCCTACGAGATTTGTCAAATCACTACATAGTATAAAACAAAGTCGCTTTCTCTGTCCCTATATCCCCATGTATGCTTAAATCTTTAAAACTAAGCAACGGATTTTGATGCGGTTTTTTTTAATAGATAGAGTGATTGAAGAGGAAGGCTTATATGTATAATAACATGCTTTAAATAGTGGAGAAGTACTGTTATTTTTGAGGTTTCCAATGTGATGTCGTAAAAAAATATTTTTTTCCGCTTACATTGCAAACGCAGGCTGAACCCTACGAGATTTATCAAAATAATGTACTAATTATTGTACACATTGAAAAGGTCTACAGTAAACTCCGCGATGGTATATTTCTATCTCTTATGGATATCCCACAATAACATTTTATTATCATTTACTTTTTACGACAAATTATGGCTAATTTTCGAAGCGATTTTAACCAATACAGCATTAATCCTTATCCAATTAAATATCTTAATACATTGTTGATTTAATATAGATCTATATGGCCCATTACAGCATATGATTTAAATAAATATTTTCGAAGATATTACAGATTTAAAAATTGCGGGACGTAGCGTTTGCGGCGGTACCGGCCGGACGGGGCGGCGGGAGCCATTCAGATATATTTCATACCCGTGCGAAGCCGGAGCGGGCCGCTAGTAATTAATAAGTTTCAATGTTTCTAATCAATCAGTATATTCATCAGCATGCACATATCAACATCTATTTTATATAGCCAATCTAGAGAACGCAACCACTTGGCACAGGCAGACTTACACATTTAGTATCAGAGGGTTGGTATCTAACCTGTGAACCCAAATCCAGCCATTTACATTATCGTGACCAAAAATGTCGTGACCTCCCGGAATAATTTGCATTGACTCGGGGCAAATTCTCTCGACCGTTCTTTTTCGTGCACGGTAATCGAAAATTATTTCAAAATTGACGAATCCAAGAGCACTACGATACATAAAGGAAAATATCCGAACATATCATGTCAAATTGTTATTTTTACTGTCATCAGTCGTAGATGGGTTTAAATTATATTGTCAACATCTTTATAAGACCACTGTAGTATTGAACTGTTGATCTATTCTTGGAATTCCATGCTAAGGAATCACGAATATTTCAGTAGGGACAAAAGCTTTTATATTGTAGCTGATTAAAAAAAAAAAAAACTTTTTCGTATTAAGCATGTACGTCGCTTATTCCAAGGAATGTGACATATATGTATGTATGTGTAATCGACGGGGAAGATAGGACACATTAATTAAAGAAAGATCCCTGTAAAAATAACAACTTTACGAATATACTGCAAGGCTGGACCCGAACCAGCAAAACATACCATTCGCGGGTATTGCGTCTAACCAATTTCGCCACCTGCTGTATACCGATAAATTTGGAATTCTCCTACAGTCCCTCTTCCGGTAATCAACTAACACAGTATTTAAGATAAGTAACTCTTCTTTAGACAGTCTGTCAAGTATACGTCTTTGTCAGGCTCAAACAGTACTTGAGAGAACGTTCTTTCGAGTTCTATATCTATCGAACAAATTTTGCGTTTTGGGATAGGCATATAACAGAAAAAATAATCTAGGAAGGCTCACAAGGTTTACGCAAAATGGCCTCTGATGTAGAAGGCTTAGCGCGGAAAATCATTTGCACTACTACTACGGTTGATGAGGCTCCGCGCGCGTGAGGCCACGTGACGGATGACCGGTGGTTGAGTGGCGTGCAGAGATGACGTCATTCGTATGCAGTTGACGGCTGGTCCAATGAACAGTAATTGGGTCGTCCCGTGCGACAGGTCGGCGTACCTTGGAAATCGACGGTTGTGGACAAAGGATATGGATGGAGCATAGATCGATGTCAAGAAGTCTGAAATACCTTCGAAGAATAGACAGATTTTTTATGAGAAACTTCCTTGTGATCAACCTGTTCTATGATTCGGAATCCATGTAAACCTATTAGGTGGTAGGGTTCAGCCGGCCTAAGTTTGGTATGGTATTGCTTTGGATGAAATGATTGTTTCAATGGAAAAATGTCCGTGTTTACAATCTAGTTTAAGGTGGTCCTTTCCGAGTAGATTAAGGCGCTAGGACTAGCCAACTACTCGCGCCATACAAATGCACTTTTTAACAAATGTAATAATATGTAGTGAAACGCTTCAGCAAATCCAAATAGAACTCCAGACTGATAATGGATTTTTAATATTTTTTTATTCCATCATTTATTTAAATAATAATAAAAATAAAAAGTTGATTTTTCTCATTAGAAATCTGAAAGTAATTCGATTTCTAGATATAAGCAAAAACAGCATATATGCATAAACAAAAAATTCCATTTGCTTTTAGATTTCTACATTTAGTCAAAAAAGTTCGGAAATGGACACCGTTTCCGCAATGTATTTTGTATAGAAAAAGGAAACATACATTAACGAAAATAATTCGATTTCTAGACAAGGAATCATATATTGTAAGGATGACACTTATCGTCAGACTTAGTTAGTTAACTTGGGGTGCCTCGTCTAACTTTGCGATTTGGCTAGTACCAGGCCCTTAAACCCCGATTGCACCAAGCGACGGCCGAGTTAATCAATGTTCAAACACGTCACTTTTAGGGAACCGCACGGAGTTGCTTCCATACTGTCCATACAAAGTGACGTGTTTAATCATACGTTAACGTTGATTATGATTTTGTGTGCTTTCGTGCACTCTGCCCTAAAACATTCGCGGGCACGGTACGAAGCCGTGCTATTGCGCTCTAGGACCTTCTATGTTTCAAAGACAAAGACCCGGCTCCGCGATGAGGAGGATCCAACATGTCCACAAAGCAGACAATGGCGCATAGTGGTAAGATTTGCGAAAATTTTCATCACAAAACGACTTATAGCTAAAAGTAAATCAAGTACGATGAAGTCAACAATCAAACATAAACCAAATTTATTAAAAATCTTCATGAAACAAGCTAGGTCAAATGACAAATATTTTTAAGATGTTTTTATTTTAACGTTCATTTATTGTATAAAACGCGCGAAAAATTCGAACTTTCGGACCTTATAACTTAGAAACCTAACTTTTTTTTATGAAACTGGAATGACCGAATTGACCGTAGGATATTAGCCTAACACACTACATGGGAACTAGGTGCCTTGCCAGGACCTTCCTAATATTGCTCGGCTTCATTGAACTGGATGGAAAACACGGACAATTTTCCGCTTCGACCACCGTTAATTCAATGCGACATTGCATAGCACATAACGTATACTTGGTTCGCAGTCGATTAGAATAACATTTCGTTGATCATAGGTTAACAACTGCAGGTCCATTCCTGGCATTCAGTAATCAGGAATCAGGAATCCTGAGTCTAGAAAACCGCTTTTATAGCGGTTTTCAAAGCGAACTTTTCGACGGAAAAACTTGATTGATTAAAAAACCTATGCTCCGGAATATTTTCGTCAAGGAAATCGCTTTGGAAACCGCTACAAAAGCGGTTTTATAGACTCAGGATTCCTGATTCCTGATTAAGGATGTTCCGACCCATACAATGTTTTTGTTACACAGAACGCAAAAAGTATTGCACTTTAAGGCACGAATATAAGTATAGTATATAAGTATATTAGTAATAGTAATAAATATAGCCATAGTAGTTGCAGCGAAAAGATATTCACAATTTCAGGTTGAATGGTTTCGTTGTAATTGCCGATTAGAAGTTTTACACCGTTAGATGGCGCTGTTAAAGAAAAATCGTATTTTAATATATATATAAAAACCAATAATCCGGAAATTGTTTTCGCTGCAAGTAATATGACTATATTAAACTTTTATTATTAATTCGTGGCTTAAAGTGCAATACTTTTTGCGTTATGTGTGCAAACAACTTTATACGGGTCGGAACAGCCTTGAATGCTAGGAATAGACCTGCTGGTGATGATTGACAATTGCATTGGCCATCTATCGTGCGTGCTGCGATTTCAAGAGTGCGCATCCACTACCGATCGCTTGAGCTGACAGGAGGAGCAATCGCCTTCTGTCGACCACTAATCACTGTCTGTCCGGTAAAAGTTTTGATATAAGGTGAGCTGCGGTGGCCGATAGATTGACTTCTTCCACCCAGATATATAAAAATATCCATCCTGTGACAATAACATATTATTTAGCAATTTTTTAACCGACTTCAAAAAAGGAGGAGGTTGTCAATTCGTCTGTATGTTTTTTTTTTATGTTTATGTCATAACTTTTGCCTGGGTGAACCGATTTTGATGATTATTTTTTTAAATGATAGCTAGTGCTTCTCAAGTGGCCCCATTTTAATTTTGTTAAGTTCTGACATTGATATCCATGAGAAAATCATATAAGTCTTAAATTTGTATTAAGATGTGCGCGACAAATGGACGAATAACTCAATATAATGCCAACAGATTTAGGTGGTTCTTTTTTATTGGAAAGGACGTGTACAAATTAGTAAGTGTACTTCAGATTCACTAAAAATAAACAAATAAAAAAAAATTAACAAAAAAAATAACCGACTTCAAAGAAAAAGCACTAAAAAGTAAAAAATAATTTCCATTTTTGTAGTTACGATTTTTGTTATTTTTTGAGTCGGTGTCAGCCAAGGTAGCCAAGGTAGCCAAGGTTATCTTGATTGGCGCAGCGCGTGCCCGGCTGACGCCGACTCAAAAACATAACAAAAATCGTAACTACAAAAATGGAAATATTTTTTTACTTTTTAGTGCTTTTTCTTTGAAGTCAGTAATTTTTTTGGTTAATTTTTTTTTTAGTTCAGTATTATTTATTTTTAATCCATTTGCACTCGATAAAGTGAACCTCGAAATAAATCTAGCTCTTCCCTGTCCTCATTGCAGTGGGTCCAGTTTTTTTTTTGTGTAACTGGAAATGAATGGGCAATGCCACATCTACTGTCACGATAGCCCGAAACATCACAGATGAACCTTGATTCCTTGCGCGGCTACATTCAATTGGATACGGATTTTTCATTGCCGCTTAGACAAATGTTCACAAAATGTATATTATTATTTTCAGTGTTACATTATTGCATAATTAATGATTTTAGTTTAAATATCATTCCGAAAATATACTGTAGTTGTGTCTGTGTGTGTGCGTGTGTGTATGATTTTTGTTTATATAAGTATTTCTTTTATGTAGTCTCGTTTTTGACTAGTTTTGAAGAAATATAATTTTTAAATGTTTACTTTCGATTATTCTTTATGTTTAGGAAGGGTTCATTGTAAGATATAGCTTTTATAGCGATAAGCTCGCCCTTTACATATTTGTATCAAACAGTAAATAAATAAATAAGAAAGGAGACTTTTTACGTGGAAACTGAAATAAATATGATGCAAGAGGAGAGGATTAGTCGCCTTTCACAGGAAGAAATGAATGTGGGTTCAATTCTTAGATGAAAAATCTAAGGTTCAATTCGTGTTCAATTTATGTTTACCTGTTGGAAACAACTCAGTACCCTTTTTTTAACACGTATAATATTTTAAATGTCCTCACTTTCCCAAGGACGTGTAAAATTTTCATACACCAGTCGAAAAGTGACAGTTACTCGCTACGCGATTGAGTCGGGAGCGCCGCAATTTTGAATACCGCCGCCATTTTGTGTAATTTGACATGACGCGCCATTTAGCCTCAATAGATGGCGGTAATATCGCCGGCACCTAATGCCGGGTTGGTCACCGCGCTCCCGGAAGCAAAAGCAGCGACAGGAAATATGTGTGAGCATAGATTATTGGCCCGTACGACGCTAGAAAAAATCCCGATTTCGCCCCCGCAGCTCCGCTGGCGCCGGGAATCTTAGGACCAAACTTAAATTAGATATCGTTAGAGCGACATCTATACGCCTTCGCTGGGACTTCGTAAAAGTTTTATCGCTTTTCCCGCGGGAAGTCGTCAATGATCATACAACCAATCGCTTATTTTCGCTGGTAGGTATGACATTTCTAACCAGCAGCGCCATCTCCCGTCACTGCCACAACTATGTAGTTACACCTTCATCAAACTAAGCTTGGTTACAAATTTTGCCTAGGTAGGCGTGATGAAAACGTTACATTTTAACTGTGGACTTTTATTATCCCTATTCAACACTCATGACGTTAGCAAACGGCGACAATGACGTTTTAAAAGAACGTAACGAACTACTCTCTCGTTTGACGGCGCTGCGTGATGAAGGATACGTCGCTGAGTCTAAAAGCAATCTCATCATAAACTGTTTTTTTATTTATTTTTATTAAGGTTCATCAACTAGAACACCACTCAAACATACATAGAAAATACAGATATAGAATTTATTTATTATTATTTATGGTACAAATTTATACGTTTCAAATAATAATAGCACATAACAAGCAAAACACAATAATACAACAAGAAGATAAAAGAAAAAAAAGGCTCGTTTTTGAACCAAAACCATACTAGACACGCTGTAGGAAGTCCTTTGAGAAAATATATTTTTCGTATGATATGAGTCTTTTTACGCGTAATAATAAAAAAAACCGCCCAAGTGCGAGTCGGACTCGCACACGAAGGGTTCCGTACCATGGTACAAAAAATATTACAAAAAAATCACGTTTTTTGTATGGAGACCCCCTTTAATTTTAATTATTTTTTAATCTTACCTATTTGTTGTTATAGCGGCAAAATAAATACACACTTTGTGAAAATTTCAGCTGTCTATCTGTTACGGTTACTGAGATACAGCCCTGTGACAGACGGACAGACGGACGGACGGACGGACAGCGGAGGCTTAGTCATAGGGTTCCGTTTTCACCCTTTGGGTACGGAACCCTAAAAAGTAAAAAAAAATTTGGTAAACATAACAAAATATATATTTATTAAAAGAGCTAATCATTTGCAAATTATTCGAAAGTGTAAAGTAAAGATGTTTCTCAAAGGATTAGAAACATTACGTTCACGTACACGAATGTATTGTTGAGTGCACGTTCCGTGTATTAATTAACACACACGTAAGCATTTATATGCAGGTATCAGTGGATCGGGGCTTCCCTTCTGGCGAAATTAGTTGAAACATTAGCTTCGTAACGTTCCAGGCCGTCCCTTATTAAAATAATAGCCGACCCAACATAGAAATGGTGTTATACATATAGTCACAGATCTACGAATAACGTAACGATTGAATATATTTTTATTTCTGTCTCTTTAGAGACTATTCGACACATTTCAACTTCCATTCTTGTCTATTAGTACTCTTTCTACAATTTAGAGTGGATTTGTTGATGATTTCGAAAAATTATGAGATCTCTCGCAAAAACAATTTTGGTATTAATTTATTTTCATGATAAACTTGAACGAATAGAAGATAAAAAACCGGCCAAGTGCGATTCGGACTCGCACACGAAGGGTTCCGTACCATAGTACAAGATTTAACACAAAACATCACGTTTTTTCTGTCCTCCCCCCCTTGATTTTTTATTATTTATAATTTTACTTGTTTTTTGGTATAGCGGCAAATAAATACATACCCTGTGAAAATTTCAGCTGCCTACCTATTACAGTGCATAAGTCACAGCCCTGTAGCAGACGGACGGGCGGACGGACAGCGGAGACTTAGCAATAGGGTTCCGTTGGCACCCTTTGGGTACGGAACCTTAAAAAGCATCTCAATGCATTGAATCCTAGAATGCCTCACAAAAAATAAAGAAATAGGAAATATAAAAAATTACAAATATCTTACACATTCATTCAGAAAACCTATTTAGTACCTAGGTATAATGTAGGGTTAGCAGCGTGTTCATGTTGGTGGAAAAAGAAAATTTAGAATCTCCGGGGAATTTTAATATTGAAGGAGTTTTGTTGCTGAGCAATAGAAAAAACAAAAAATAAATTTCTCGTTACCCTATCAAATCCCCATACTTTGGGAGATAACTATTTACATGTTCTAAATGTTTTACTAGGTTTTTTTCATTTTGGATTCTAAAACATATTGCCAATATGTTATTGCCAAAATGTGCGTCTCTACATTTGTTTATTATTTAGATTCGAAAATATTGGCTAATGTAAAAGAAAAAAGTGATATTTTTTGTCATTTTAGATTTTTTACTGGAAAATACAGATATTTACATAATATGAAAACATACAGACAAATAATCAAGCTTGTTTAAGTGATTAGAAAATAATGATTGAAACTTGACAACTTTTAGGGGTAGGGATTTACCCAACAGCGGTCGAGCGCGTAATGAGCCTACAGAAGTTTCGCGTCCAAAAGCTTTTTCAAGCCGCTTGTTACGCTGCCGAATATCGCCGCGTAAATCGCGTCAGAAAAGGACAAATTGATGCAAAACATTGCCCGAGCGCGCCGCAATGGCGTCTCGCGAGCCCCAGTAAAAAGTGAATTGACGTTTGAGCTGATTTATTGCAGCACGCGCCTGGAGTGGTGACATCCTCGACAATATTTGTGCAACCGTTAGGTAATAATAAAGTATCTATCTACAATTATCATGTGATATTTTTAATGAGATGCTTAGAATGTAAAGACACACCGAGTCAACTGGCGGATGAGACCGATATTCATGCACACAAAATATACTGAAATTTACGGCAACGTTGAGTAAGCTGTCAAATCAAACTCGGACTCGCAAATGTTAGATCGCTTAAGATTATTATATACGCGAATGGTTTGATTGCATTAAGTTCCTGATTTTAATGGAATGAGAACATGAAAAAAAAAAACATGTTTAATAATTCCAACTAACGTTCTACCAAAACAGAATGAAAAATATTACAGAAAATGATATTTTATGCATGGAAAAAAATGTTGAAGTCAGGTCTCAAATATATTATTTTTTAAGTTTGCGGCATATATTGACATTAACTAATATTTATTTTAATACCATTTCAAAGATCTCAACATTATCTACCCATTCAGCGAAGAATATGTTTAACTTTTTCCAATTTCTTTAACAAAACAATAAAAGAACCGGTTTCGCGCGTTATGCAGATTGGTCACATTTAGAAAGGATTATTTCGAGCTGCTCTAACTAAGCAACGTCAGGCTCTGGCTATCTCGTTTTAATCGCAAAAATTGGTCCAAACAGTTTAGGTATGAGCCTGCGCGCGCTCTTCAATTTCTCCATACATTTGAAAACGCCAGTCGATCGGTTGGCCGTAAACGGCAATTTTGGTGACAGCTGGATACAGGCTCTGAAGTTAGGTTTTAAGTTTAACTTTGAAATAACGAGGAAAAGTTAAGAAATTAGATCGACAAAGAAGCAGTGCGTACAAGTATAAGTAAGTATCAGTATTCACAAGAAAAAAAGGTATTTGTTAGGGTTTATTAAGCCCGTTCCCTTTTTTTATGTAACTGGACATGGATGGACACTGAACAAAGCACTAACGGAACTAAGCGCCATGCCAGGACCTTCCTTATATTGTACGGCTACATTGAACTGGATGGAAAACACGGACAATTTTCATTTCCGCTTCGACCATCGTTCATTAAATGCGATGGTACCAACCCGGGATTAACACTACTACCTCGTAAGTAAAGAAGGCGTCCTACAGTTTTACGTGGAATACGAACCGCGGCCAGGCTCAACGGTTGAAAATGGTCACCCATCCAGAACCTAACCGCGCTCAGAGGTGCTTCCCCAGTTTATCGAATCGCAAGGCGTCGCACACTGACCTACCGATCATATCGAAATCTAGACCATAGCTAAAAATAAAGAGATATTTGTTTGTTAGTGAGCAATATTTGTTTAAAGTTTTTATTAAAACTGAACACGCGAAAACATCACATTTTCAATACGAGCAGCGACATCGACCTCACCTGTTTTCACGAATTTCCCGCGAACTTGGCAGCCAAAGTCGCCTGAAAGCCGGCAAGAGAATACACGGCGTTCTCACAGATGGCGCCACTTCATTTCAGTTGAAGCTTGTTTTCACACTACAAAAGTGAGGGGTCGTTCGAAAGATGGCGATAGTAGTATCTTAAAGTACACGAAAAGTTTTACAAATAATTAATATATATCATATTTATAATGAGAAATTAGTAATTTTGGGATGGACCCGTTGTAACCGAAAGCTATAAAATGACTAAGGGGAAATAAGAACGCTAAAAAACATAAAACTGATTTTAATCTGAACTTTTATTATAAATTAGCTAAAATGTCATTTGATTAATTTTAGGGTTGCCATTACGACGTAGAGAGAGATTACGTTAGAGTGGCTTGAAAGATTAGATGGCTGTTTATTTTTGGCTGGATAGTTGGAGTCTTACCCCCTCCAAGCGCCAGAGGCTGCGCAGAATCAAAACTTTATTGCTGGCGCTTGAAGAGTGTAGGACTCGATGCGTCCCGGTCAGTACACCGTGAAATGTATTCATTGGACAGCCTGAATTATATTCAAACTAACACGATGTAGAATAATTATGTATTCATGAACTACATACATGTCTCCAGGGACCACAAATCCAGGGATCGACAAAATATTGTCGAAAATTGTCCGCGTTTTCCATCTAGTTCAATGTGGCCGTGCACATAAAGGGAAAGACCTGGCATGGCACCTAATACCTTCGAGAATGCGGTGTGTTGGACTAACATCATGACGATTGGTGTGCTATTAGCTTTTAATATCCAGTCACATAAAAAAGGTCAGATTAAGGACGTTCCGACCCATACAATGTTTTTTTTACACAGAACGCAAAAAGTATTGCACTTTAAGGCACGAATTCGTCAAAAATATTAAATATAGCCATAGTAGTTGCAGCGAAAACATATTCACAATTTCAGGTTTAATGGTTTCGTTGTGATTGCCGATTAGAAGTTTTACACCGCTAGATGGAGCTGTTAAATAAAAATCGTATTTAAATAAATTGTAACAAAACCAATAATCCTGAAATTGTGAAATTGTTTTCGCTGCAAGTAATATGACTATATTAAACTTTTATTATTAATTCGTGGCTTAAAGTGCAATACTTTTTGCGTTATGTGTGCAAACAAATTTATATGGGTCGGAACAGCCTTATGAGAGACTTTATCTATGCTACGGGCGATAACTGTTTCCATGCTCTTAATGTTTTACTAGGTGTCTGAAATGTTGTATTCTAAAATATATTGTCTATGTCTGTCTCTTTCATATTTTTAATTAATCTTGTAAATTGAAAAATATTGGCTAATAAACATTGGAGAAATGTTGTCTTTTTACGTTAATTTTTATTTTTTTTTAAATTTAAATACAGATATTTACAAAAAAATAAATAAAACGTACGGATATGGAATGAAGCTTTTTCAAGTGATGAAAAAGTTTTGATTAAAATCTGATAACGTTTAGGGGTAGGGAAACGCTAGAGCCTGTAAGACGATTTCGCTATTTTAATAATACTCGCCGTGCTAAATTGTGTTCAGGCCAATGGACAAAGAATGCATTTCTTATTTTTAGGGTTCCGTACCCAAAGGGTGAAAACGGAACCCTATTACTAAGCCTCCGCTGTAAGTCCGTCCGTCCGTCCGTCCGTCCGTCCGTCCGTCCGTCCGTCCGTCCGTCCGTCCGTCCGTCCGTCCGTCCGTCCGTCTGTCCGTCTGTCACAGGGCTGTATCTCAGTAACCGTAACAGATAGATAGTTGAAAATTTCACAGAGTGTGTATTTATTTTGCCGCTATACCAACAAATAGGTAAAATTGAAAAATAATTTAAATTAAAGTGGGCTCCCATACAAAAAACGTGATTTTTTTTGTGTTAAATATTTTACGATCGTACGGAACCCTTGGTGTGCGTGTCCGACTCGCACTTGTTTTTTTAATTTCCTGTGACTTCACGACAGCCTTAACACACCAAGGAAGACACACTTTCTCTTTAATATATAGGAAACGGATTTAAACGCGGAAATTGTGTATTGGCCAATGGACAAAGAATGCATTTCTCAAAATTTTCAACTTTTAGATTTCCTGTGACTTTACGACAGCCAAGCAAGACACACTTTCGAATTCGCAGGGAACGGGTTCAAACGCGGATGACGCTCTCATTCCGGTATCAATCAAGTGGTGTAAAAGAAACACGCATTCAAGAGGATTGATAAGAGGTCTCTAGGGCTTTGCGGGTAACGCGGCGGTGCGGGGGGTGGTCGTTAATTTTTCCGACCCGCCGCGCAAAAACACTAGGAACCACCAGTACGTTAAGGTCTGGAGCGCGCTTGAAAATAGTTACATCATATCGCAATTTAAAATAATAATTTATATTATAAACCATAATGGTATTTATTGATACCATTGGAATAAATAATCACGGAAGATTTATCTGTAAAGGGTGAAACATGGGAGGAGAAAAAGATAAAGCTATCACATTTTTTACGATCACGCTTAATATGATTATCAGCAGCAGCTGTAATGTCGTATCCATTTAATACATAATCAAATGAGATCATGTCATCTCTACATGAATACCTAACTTATCACCGGCGAAATCTGTGCAACGTGCTTGCTTCGTAGCATGCGATTCGTAACACGTGTGCGTATTCAGCGTGTTCGCCTCCACACGCTTTTACTCACGTTGCGGCCAATAATAACATGTTATTGTCGCCGTTATAGACTTAATCCGTTCGCATGATTGATAAAATGACAGACAGATAAAATACTGTTTTTATGTTAAGCGCGGCATATGGCGTACACCAGGACCTCTTAAGGTGCCTGACGATCAGGTGCTTGTTCACACGATGTTTGAAGGACCCAAAGTTGTATTTTGGGGGAAACACTTTGGAAGGAAGTTCATTCCACTGTTTTCCGACTTCACAGATGAAGGATCTAAAGGATCGGTGGGTTCTTATTTTTCGAATGTCGACCCTGAATTTGTGAATTTTCTCCCTGTTCCGCGTTGAGCGAAAGTAGACATTTACATGTATCATGACTGTGTTTTCGACATTGTGACGTAGTTAAATTCATGACTGTTCCTGTGCTACAGCTAAGGAGGGTGGGATAAGTAAATGAGATCCCGTCTTCGCTACGTGAATAACTTATCACCGGCGACATCTGTTCAACGCGCTCGCTCGGTAACACGCGTCTCGTGACACGCGCGTCGTGACACGTGTGGACGCGACAACATTCTTATCATGAATTATTTAGGACTGCTTATTTTATATATGAATATGTAACTCACAATGCGGGCGGATTGGCTGGCGTAGGGTCGGAGTTTGAACTGCTGTGCTTTGATTATATTTTCTTAGGTAAAGGAAGAGAATGGAGTAATGTAATGATGCGCACCATTAAGTGTTTACGCATGATAAACTTGGAAATTGTGATAACAATTTGGGGTGGTTTGCTGCTTGTAAAATATTTTCACCCCCCATACCTAAATAAATACCTTCCCGAGTTACGCGGCTCCTATCATCATAGCCCGGAGGCCGGCTGCTCAATATCAAAGAAATTATTTTCTTGTTTGAGCCGCTCGTAGCTCAGGGGTCCGAAGACTTGCTTCCCATAGTTTAGGGTTAAATCCCCGCCCTGTTTATGTATTACTTTCTTTCTTTTTTTGAGTCGGATTAGTGCATTTCGACACGAATGCGAGCTTTTCCATGGATCGGAATCCAAGTTAGACTTGTTATACTAGAGATCGTGTTAACTGCGATCGGTACTATCGCATTGGCTGAAAAGATAGTCGAAGCGGCAATAAACAAATGATCGCTAGATATCAGCAAATATAATAATAAAATAAAATAAATAAATAAAATAGAATAAATAAATGTATTCCAGCCAATATTGCTTACTAAAACGTATATTAAAAATATATATATACATATGTAGATTTTGACAGTAGTTAATCATTAAGAGCATTTCAACTGTTATCGTAGTATGGTGAATTTATAGCGCAACGACTCTCTTAAATATTATTCATTCAAATCCTCAGTCCGTGTTGGACTGAAGAGAAATATGCTGAGTACGTCTCGACAGAGTGCTCCCAGACAGATCGCGTGATTAACATTTATATAACATTGCATTTAATTCTACAGCGAAGAAGATGCACATAATTATGTTATGTAAGAAGGATATCTAGCTGAAAATGTTATGTATTTAATGGGTACGACATTACCGTTATCTCATTCATTTGATTTTCAGCGCCATTTACATTTGAAGCATTGTATTCAATGTTATTGTAATTGTAAATTGCAATAAGATTGATATCTCAATCGTTGCAGTCAAAATGCCTTAGCGTAGGATCAATACGCGAAATCGAATGAAGATTTTAGCAGTGTGTTGATTCTAATATAATCGAGAAATTAGTTGGCTGATGTGATTTTCGGGATAGCCAACCAACTGAGGTTGGAGCAGTAGCCACTTAATCCAAAGGTCGCAGGTCCGAATCCTGCTTCCGACGAATGTCACGGCTAAAACCTTTTTCGGATTATTTAAAAAAATCAGACTACAATGCTCCAAATGCAGATGTCGCTTAAACTCAAAGTAATGAGATAACTGTAATGTCATGTGTAATACATAATATATTCAATGATTTTTAAAGCTTAAGTCCAGTGAGCATATTATATAGTGTTCCGATGCAATGGATGAACTACTTTTAGAAAAAATATTCATGAGAAGAAAACATTTTTCGTTATTTAAGAATCTACCTAACTTATTGTCCCAGTCCCTTTCATTATGTCTTCCATTTTGATCTGTCAGTGAAGCCAGAATTGTTCGGTTGTAGCGCTTTTTATAAATTTGTTTTATACAAAAGAAAATTAAATGTTTTTTCTTGCCATCAACTATGTATTAATTAGTGCACTCAACATGCACTCAAAAATCTATAAGGAAATAATAATTTCGAATTTTAACCAAGATCGGGCTTTCAAAATTAATGTTCAAAATATTATAGCTGTCGGTAAATCATAGTTAAACTATGCATTTTCTGAGCTCTAAAAATAATTATTCGTCAAACGGAATGAAAGCTAACAATATCAAATGGCGTGAAGTGAGATTGAATTAATCTAGCTGTCAAATGGAGTAGCATTCTCATAGCCTTTGAAATTGCATAGAACTTTCTCTCTATAATTGACGTTGCTTCAACGGTCAGCCCTTTATCTGTCGGGTGTTGTACCAGCATTTCTGTTTAAACCTGCTACCGCAAGCACGATGTCGGTTTGTGTTCCTGACACACGTTTCTCAAGACGGACAGGCTGTACACTTGCACAGCTGAGTTATAACATGGTTACCATTTAGGAACGACATTAACTTTGATCTTTGGTAACGGCTTTCACTGACTAAGAAGTGACGCTTAAAAGATCTATGAAAATCGATGTGTGTTTGTATGTTTCTTATGGACTGCAAATCGCTGTGAACGAATTTGATGAAATTTTCAGACAATATTATTATAAATTAGCCCAGCGGGTGATCCTGTCAAGTTTGATAGCGATCTAATACGCGAGAAAATCACATTCTAAGTGCAGGGCGAGCAAGAAAATAATTTCTCTCAGTCCCGTCAAAGAATACTCAAATTCGGTAGTTGCACATTTTCATTAAATTTATTAACATTTTGCTGTTCAACTTTCGTCAAATTAAAGTGGCCTCATTTCATTTCCACTTACTTATATGTCTTCATGCAATCAGCAAATTGCCCACATAGAGCGCCGCTACCACACTTGCTGTCGCGTTTCTAAGCTTCAGCCATTATAATATATTCCCTGGTAATGCTAAGCGGCTCGTCCACTTGGCTAAGGATGTTATTTCGCGCGGTGTCCTGGGAAGATAGCGAGGGTTGAGTGCGGCCGAGGCCAAGAAATTGAATTTATTCCCAGGAC
Organism: Incurvaria masculella; assembly: GCA_946894095.1. NCBI lineage: Eukaryota > Metazoa > Arthropoda > Insecta > Lepidoptera > Incurvariidae > Incurvaria > Incurvaria masculella. The sequence goes on along the minus strand of OX335663.1, from coordinate 6,358,921 downwards.
GACCTCTTTGTGCCGCGGTGGCTAGTTAGACCTCGGGCTGGATTCAGATTTATATGATAAATTAAACGAGGGAAAATATTCAAGACCATGAACCCCGGCTGTGAATGCGTGAAAAGCTCCTCTTACAGGCGACTAACGGAATCGTCGTTCGTGGTTCGGATTCCAAGTACTTAAAAGTTGTTGGTACTATCGTAATTATCTTACATCCTTTTCGTCGTCTTTTTCGTATATTTGCTTTAGTATAACGCCTAGCTTACAAACATCCAATTCCACAGTGTAAAGATGGATACAACGAAAGGCATTGTTTTGCCTTCTTTGAAAAATCAGGCACATGCTGGAGATGACAAGTATCCGCCGGAAGCATTTATTTATGGCTTAAGGCTGAGGTGAATACGGCTCAAGACAGTCTTTATCAATTCCCCATACTACGGGCGATAGCTGTTCATATGCTCTGAATGTGTAACTCCTTTTTTTTATTCTAAAATATATTGACAAAACCTATGTTTATTTGTATGTACGTTTATTTCTTTACCTTTTTAGTTTGAAAAATATTGGCTAATAATTGCACAAATTTGTCTTTTCTCCTGTCATTTTCGATTTTTTTACTGGAAAATACAGATATTTGAATGAGAAGAAAAACATACGGACATAAAGCTTTCTTAAGTGATTAAAAAGATTTTATTAAAATCTGTTTTATTTTTATTCGTTAGTTTCACTCGCAGTCGGCTTGCGAAATTGTGCATTGGCCAATCGAAAAAGAGAGTATTCCTTCGAATTATAAAACCTCAGAGACCCGTTGACTAAAAATATAAATATATTAAATAACATAGTAATTGCAGCATTAGCTCCTGGACTAAACGATCCAGCTCGACCGCCGACGCTAACATCTTCATGTCATCGCATTGCGAAGGGAGCTTCTTTCCACTACCCTTCTGACCGCTATGTACGTTTTTTATTGACACATTTTCGTGCGATACACAAGGAATTTCATAGCACATCCACTCTGTTAAACTGTTATTGATGGTTAGGGAGAGCTTTATTTTGGTTGACAAAGGTTTAATGGTATGTCATGCTTGCTGTTAGTAGTTTACATCCGTGGTTATAAAACTAGCATTGAAAGTGTTGAATACTTCTGAAATTAAGGTTTACGTTTGTTAAATTAAGGTAAGGAAATACTGGTTTTTACTGAAGTGCTGATTATCTTATAATGCTATTGATTGCAAGCTCCTAAGAAAGTCCCTTAATATGTAGCGATTAAGCTAACCAGCAGCAGGTGAAAAAGGCCTTTGTTCGTGTTAAAATAGTTAGTAATTAGATTTAAACAACGAAATCTAAATTGAAGCATTCTAATCATAATTTGCAAATAATCTGAAAAATGTTTGATCTGGACATTTTTTCTGAAGCAGCATTCGAACATGCGACTTTAGATTACACGTCTACTGCTCTAACGCAGAGCTATCCAGACAAGTACGTAGATCAACGAATTTCTTTATTATCGACATCGATTCGAATCGACATGATGCCAATCCAATTATATGGTGTTTTTTAGAACAAGCTTCCAAAAATCACGCTCTTAGTTTGGGTATCATTTCAAAACCACTCTTATCATTTTACAGATCTAATAAATGTGAATGAATATCTGTGCCTGCAAGTTTAGTTCCGCCGTTTAAAATTCATGTTGTGTATTTTTCTGGTGCCGATCAAAAAAACCAGTATTTTAGTAAATAAAAACTGATTACGGATTTAAAAGTTTATAATGACGCATATGCACACACTTTAAACTCGCTGCGTATTTAAAACCTATAACAATGCGTTTGGATGTATATTAGGATCGACGTTGGCGTGTAGCGCGTCTGGTATGTTCGCTTAAAACACGCTTGATTAATTTTATGCAATTGTGAGAAATGCGAGACCTGATTTTACACAACGCGACGATAAGTTTAACAATGTCGTTACTATAAAAAATAATACAAATTTGCTTCACTAATATCTTATGTGAAAGTAAACTCAAAGATTTGTAGATGTCGCATGAGCTACCTCGCCTTAAAAACGTACAAAACTGTCGTTTCTGTCAAGTTTTACGTACGAGTGTTTAGATGAAATATGTACTCCATGATGCATTTAGAATAAGGTATAGAGGAAAAAAAGGGATTTTGTTTGTCTTTAAATAAATTTAACCCAACACAAAGTATGAAACGAAATATTATTGGTATTTTTTTTGTGATATTTTCTTTCCCACGACTTCTTTTGATTAGCATAATTAGAAATTTTCGAATTAACATGAAGAACCTTGAGTCATTTCAATTAAACAGATTTTAGCAAATACAATTTTTAAATCTTTTGTATGGTATCTGGCAGCTTTGACAGATATTTTAGGTAAGCTTGCTTAGACGCCACCTGTCGTGATAAATGAGCAGTTTTCTTCCCCTTTTTAAGTTTTAAGATTAATAGATAAGTATATATATATAGTGTTTATAAGTATGTATATATATAGTCTAGTAGATAATACAGTGTTTTGTTCCTATGTTTATCCTAGGAAAAATCATGCCAATTTTATTTTACACTCTCCGCTCCGCTCGGCTCAATGTCGTTTCGAACGGAATTTTTATTGTAGTTATGGTTCACTATTTTAGCTATAATGGCTTACACATAAGATATAGATGGCGAAATTGTTTGAAGGACTATTTAAGATAACATTTCCATCATACATATCATATGAGTAACTCTAGCGGTTTTGGCAGCGCACGCCAGAATAGCTCCCAGGTGGTAGATTTTTTCCTACTTACTTGATATTTTCGACAATTCACACAATATCTTTATTAATTGTAGTCTACGTTTTATTTTGATGTCCAAGCGATATTATTGCAAAGTTTCATTACAATCCATTCAGTAGTTTTTACGTGAAAGAGTAACAAACATCCATCCAGATTTGCAGGATTCAGAAGTTTTTTTTTATGCGACCTGAAATGGATGGCTAATACCACACAACTACCGTTATGATATCAGCCCAATACACCACATTCCCGAAGGAAATTCCAGGACCTTCCCTTTATGAGCACGACTACATTGAACTGGATGGAAAATAAAGACAATTTTATCATTGCCGCTTCGACCATCTTTTCATCCGATGCGATGGCACAGACCCGGGCGTGCTTAAAACACTACGGAGAAAGGGGACCTACAGTTTTACATGGATTCCGAACCATGGAGCAGCTCGCATTCGTGACGAAATGCACTTATCGAACTCTGAAAGAGAAAGAAAGTGGTGAACGTCCGAACGAGGAATTGAACCCAGACCTCTAGTACGCTAGGTCAGACCCCGCGCCACTAGGCTACGAGCCGCTCTAGTTATACTAGTATAACTTCCTAAATGAACGCGCTCAACAAAGGCACGTATGAATTTCAAAAACTTTTCAATTCAGCTTCGCGTCGCTGAACAAACGGCGATTGCTGATTGGTGGAGCGTGCCGGAAGTGACGTCACTGCACGCCGGAAACAGACGAGCTCATCCAGGCGGATATTGAGCACGGCAACGCCTGTGATGCCAGAGGACGGGATGAGAGAAGGACGGTGGTAGCGCTCGAAACTAATTCGTACGCACTGAAAAAAACCCGCCAAGTGCGAGTCGGACTCGCACACGAAGGGTTCCGTATCATCGCACAAGATTTACCACAAAAAAAACAGGTTTTTGTATTGAGCCCCCCTTTATTTTTTATTATTTTTGAATATTAAAGTTTGTTGATATAGCGGAAAAATAAATACATTCTCTGTGAAAAATTCATATATTAATGAACCAAAACCGTTTGTATTAAACATTTATTTTAACTGGGTTAAGGCTGTTCCGACACATATAAAGTTGTTTGCACACATAACGCAAAAAGTATTGCACTTTAAGCCACGAATTAATAATAAAAGTTTAATATAGTCATATTACTTGCAGCGAAAACAATTTCACAATTTCAGGATTATTGGTTTTGTTACAATTTATTTAAATACGATTTTTAATTAACAGCGCCATCTAACGGTTTAAAACTTCTAATCGGCAATTACAACGAAACCATTAAACCTGAAATTGTGAATATGTTTTCGCTGCAACTACTATGGCTATCTAATAAATAATATAAAGGGGAAAGTTTGTAATAATGGATGGATGGATGGATGGATGGATGGATGGATGGATGGATGGATGGATGTTTGTTACTCTTTCACGTAAAAACTACTGAATGGATCCTAATGAAACTTTACAATAATATAGCTTATACATCAGAATAACACATAGGCTACAATTTATGTGCCCATGGGCTTTAGAACTTTCACGGGGCTGCGAAAACGATGCCGGTAGTGCTACTTCACACTAGGGGGAGAGGAGCCGGGGGCGGCGGCGGGGAGCGGCGGCGGGGGGAGGGCAGACGTCGTGACAGTTTGGTGTCCGTTTGGCGAATTTTCAAGGCACTAGCGATTTGTAAAACTTAGTACATGTACATTTAACTACCCGGGAATTAGGATTGGCTAAATAGAATTCAGTTCCGCTTACGCTAAGATGGGGCTGTCATACAAACTGCAATGCTATGCACGGCTCGGCTTTGCGGCGGCAGCGCTTACTTTTACTGAAGTACGGCTTGGTATTTCCTGCAACTTTAGGACTACTTGGCATCACGCTAAATCGCCGGAGGAGCGACCAACAGAATAAAATCCTTGAGAACCAATTACTCGATTTAGATGTGCATTGTATCTACGTCTAGCCTGATTCTACCAAAAACTTATAGATTACATAATATAACGCTTCATTACCAGAAGGGTAAGTAGTGAGTCTTAAAGTCTTATAACATGCGAACCACTTACCTGATTTATATGCGTATTTTATCAATGTATAGCATCTCTGGGAGCAGTCAGGTTCGAGATGGGTTACTGTTTTCGATGTTGAGGCTGGCTGTGGGTTGGAGTCCACGCAAAACTTACCTACGTTACACGTTACTTACTAGGTAAGCAATGTAGCAGTGAAAGTGCAGAAAGGTTCTCGCGGCAAATGTTTTTTTTTTAAATAGCCACCAAACGTCAACGAAGCTCTAAATGGGAATTATTGGATGTTTCTCATTAAATCATGCTATTTCGGCTCGAACGATCTTGATTAAATTTGGTACATGGATACATTGTCCTGGACCAGTTTGACCCTATTTTGGACCAGTCATGTGGGCTACTTTTTATCCATGAGATAATTTAGCCGACACTAACCCGAGCGGAGCCGGGTACCGCAGCTAGTATTTAATATTTTTGACGAATTCGTGCCTTAAAGTGCAATACTTTTTGCGTTCTGTGTAAAAAAAACATTGTATGGGTCGGAACATCCTTAACAGTGCAGCGTGGTGAAAATAGCACGTGTGAGAGATCAGGTGATTTTGAAACGGTTATCTTAACTGATTGAAAATTACGGCTGACTACAAATTAGGCGTGCAACTGTCCAGTTTCAAGAGGTACAGCAATTTCAGCAGATTGGACAGAACCTTTTCAGTGAATATAAAAAGTAAGTTAGAATGGAAACGACAGCTAGAAACAGTTTTCACACAGTTAGGGAAACATAAAGAGAACACAGTTATGGCAAATAGTTAAAAAAACAATTAAATGATGCAGTAAAATTTAATATTTAAGGCTAACTGTTTTCACTCAGTTAGAAAAATACATTTTCTTAGTTGGCTATATTTTAACTTTGCAAAGCGGTTGTTACTATCGTAATAATTACAGTAATTATTACTGTGAGATTCACTTATTTTTTTCTCGGTGCACTTCAGCCCGTGACTTCACCCAACGTATTTGTCTATAACGTAAAATATTTTATTACAGACAGTTATTAATTGAAATTAGAAATAAGTTATTTCGGTATTAACATTTGAATGAATATAAATTAAGTTAAAATCTAACTAGGGTAATAGCGAGTTCGGTTTGTGCGCGTAAATACATAACAAACTGTAAGTGAATTTTATTCCGCTGTGCCGGGTTCGTGACAGTTTATTAATCTTATGAATTATACAGAAGTTTAGTCGAGACTAAAGTAAACTTTGATGCAATTTTAATACTTTTTAAAGTCAAACACATGTTAAATAGAACGCTGCATGCACGACTATAAAAAGGAAAAAAAAACGCACTTATTTTATTAATTTTTCATATTGTACAGCTAATTATATTTTATTAGTAAAGCTCGTGGTGTAGCGGCTAGAGCATTTTATGCGAGAGGTTATGGGTTCAAATCCCCGCCCTGGGCAGGCACCATTTTCTTTCACTTTCTGAGTTCGATAAATGTATTTCGTTGCAAATGCGAGCCGTTCCCATGGTTCGGAACCCACGTAAAACTGTGTTAAAACCTTGGAACGATTTTATTTCTGTTCTTTTTAAATATTGTGTCCGTTTCAATTCTGTTAAAGCCTCTTACTGTGCACAATTTGGCCATGCACCGGAGTTCCGAATAACCACGATATGACACTTTTCCCTCCTTTTTAACCGACTTCAAAAAAGGAGGGGGTTATCAATTCGTCTGTATGTTTTTTTTTCTCTTCTGGGCTCGAACCGTATTTCAGTGTTCGTTTGCAATCAGTTATGTACACGTACGTGTAACATGCAATCCTTTTTTTCTTAATTATTCCGAAAAAATTTCACACTGCGGCTGGTGTACTAATTTGTTTTGTACATAAGGGTTTGCGTTTCGTATAATATGCGAGGAGAATATTCATGATGAATTCTCCGCGTTCATAGCAAGACTTACGGCTTCAGAGATATTTCCGCTTAAAGAAGCCTTGCACCATATATTCTACAATTCTGAATTACAAACAAAATATTACCGAGAATATTTTTTTTTAAGAGCAATGAAGTGCAAGAAATACAAAAATAGGAACAAGAATAAAAACTTGAACTTATCTGTACAGAAAACAAATCAACTTCATTTATTTAAAACATTTAAATAAAAAAAAAATGTCTCATAATAACATTGAAAAAACAGTTTGGGAACGTTTACGAAACGAACTTTTGTGGAGCGCAGCGATGTTTGTTCGGCCCACGCGTATGTATGTATGGAGGATTTTACACACTCCTTCTCAAACTTTCGGTATTTTTAGTAGAAACAAAAGGGTCTAATTTATTCACTACTGCAGGTATCTTTAAAATCACTCTGTATATAAAATCCCTGTGTGCGTGTGTTCGAATTCTTCCCCTACTAAACCTTGGTGGTACCTACATTTATTTGGACCCGGCAGGTGACGCTGTGGTCGAGATCCAAATCTGTTTATGAATAATTTCTACTAATTCATTAAGTTTAATTTTCGCCACAGAATGTGGCCTCTGTCCTTCTCCGAGGTTCATACTTTTTTTTTTATGTGACTGGACATGGATGGCTAATACCACACCTTCTGTCATGGTATTAGCCCAACACACCACATGGGAACTAGGTGCCATGCCAGGACCTTCCTTATATTGCAGGGCTACATTGAACTGGATGGAAAACACGGACAATTTTCATTGCCGCTTCGACCATCGTTCATTCAATGCGATGGTACCAACCCGGGCGGGATTAACCCTACCACCTAGTAAGTAAGGAAGGGGACCTACAGTTTAACGTGGAATCCGAACCACGGCCAGCCTCTCTCAACGGTCGAATGGTCACCCATCCAAGACCAGACCGGACCCAGCGTTGCTTAACTTCGGAGAGCGATCGCCGAAGTGTCACGCCACTGGGCTATTGAGGCTGACAACTATCTCTATACCAACATTAATCTAAATTGGTACAGCTGTTTAGACGTGAAAACAAAGCAGACCACTCTTGTATGGGGCGGCGTAGTCACTTTTACAAAGGTACAACGGCGAAAGCGCTGACGAGTGAGTTCACCTATGAATCGCTTATTACGGATTTTCTCTAATTATAAAGACACGTCAGAATTGATTGATTGAAAATTCTTTAATACGCCACAAAAAACACTTTACAAAAGAAAGTATAGTGCAATAACAACATAAGTGGGACGCAAAGGCGGGCTTATCCCTCGAAGAGATTTCTTCAAGCTAACCTTTGGATGTTTGAGAAGTTTAATAGGTAGGTAGGTAGTGGCGATAGGTTTGGTTTGTGAGTTTGAGTATTCTTATTATATGGGTAACAGACCAGAACTCACAGAATAAAATTTAGTGCAACCAGCGTTCAATGTGGCGCGTCAGGAATTCGTAAGAGAACATACTACAGTTAGACGGTGTATCAGTTAGTGGAATACCACTAACTACGAGTTTCGATAGCTACTACAGTAATTTCATGGTCACTGCGTATGGATAGCTTCATGTACTTAGAAGAGCAGCACGAATAGCCCTGCAGGGATCCTACTCACATGTTTAATGGACTGTGTATCCGAAACTCACTCCGGGATATCGCTCGGCTTACGAGTGCGTGGCATGCGCCCAGCGGATTTCTCCAGGGAGCCGCGCTCGACCAGGCGAAATAATATGAGGCGCAGTAGATTTTTTTCGCGAAGCACATTTTCGGAGAACATGCAATACAAACCTACAATACTACAAGCCATCCTACATGAGACGATGTGCATTTCGTTAAGAATGCGAGCTGTCCCATGGTTTGGAATCCATGTAAAACTGTAGGTCCCCTTACCCTACTAGGTGGTAGGGTTTAAGCCCGCCCGGATTGGTACCATCGCATAAGATGAAATTATGATCGAAACGGCAACAAAAAATGTTCCGTGTTTTCCATGCAGTTCAATGTAGCCATGGTCAAATAAGGAAGGTCCTGGCATGGTACCTAATTCCTTCGGGAATGAAGGTAATAGTGGGTAGAGGCGGAGTTTATAAGGCACAGCCGAAGTTCCGCAATTCCTTTACATCATATACGATGGTACTGAACTCTTCTTGTGCTAGTCCGATTCGCACTTGGCCGGTCGCACATGTAAGGATATACACTGAAAGAAATAATCAGTCCACTAATAACACCCGTCTTGCAACGTTAACATAGAGCCACATAAGTAAATCGGTTCCTCTAACTGAGTGAATTGTTTTTAACTGTGAGCAATAGCTGATTTCTCTTACTGTTTAACTAACTGTGTGAAAACTGTATCTCGCTTTTGGATTTTTCCCATTCTTACTTACGTCCTATATTCAGTGAAAATGTATGGTTTAATCTGTTAAAATTACTGCTTCTTGTGACTGGACAGTCACAAGCCTAATTTATAGTATGTGTAGCCGTAATGATCAATCAGTTAAGATAACTGTTTCAAAGACATCTGATCTGTAACACATGTTATTTTTACCATGTTTAATCCGTTAAAATAACTGTTTTGGCTTACCGTAATAAATTAATTATAATGAGAAATACTTTACTTTTTTCCAGTGTAATATTATCGTAAAATACTTTTACTCAAGCGATCCTTGTGCTTTAGATAAAATAAAGTTGTCCTATCAGTGTTCGCTGAACTCGGATTAGAGGGGCTTTGCTTGATCAGAATGCATCTCCCGCTCAATCTAACTCTAACTTTGCTGGGTTCGAACGCTGAAATAAAGTTTGTAATCAGTACTTCTTCTTACGGTTTGGTTGAAGAATGAATAGATGTTTGTCTGTATAATCATAGATCAAAGAGAAAGGTATAGATTGATAAAATCACACCAGTGTTAAATGCGGATAATAAAAAATACAGATGGCTTTGCAATTCACATTTCAGAATACAAAGCAATGAATATCAATGATATTTTTTATTCACAATGTCATTACTTATTTTATAGTTATCATAAGTTATATTTAAAAATAATAGAGTAAACTCGTAGAACCATATAAATGTACATAATTTCTAGCAAATGACGTTTACGTCTCAGTCCAAATAGAACTCCAGACTGTCCATTGTTCGACTAATAAAACTATCTAAACTACCAAACACGAAAAACTTGCATGTGCCGCCACGTCGATTTTGTTATGGCTCTATTTTTTATATTTTAAGCATATATACTGAATTTTTTCTCAACTTAATAATGTGATTTAGAAATTGAAGCATATTTTTTCTCTATATCATTTGTTATTCGGAGTAACATAGAATCTAGTACGGGACTAGATTAATTGGGTCGAAATTGCAACAATTTGGCCTATGAACCATTTTTTAAACTCAGAAAACATTTAATAATGAATATCAAAGAAGGGTTGGGAATTGCCCTATTTTTCCATCGTCTGTCCATTCTTATTGTCACTTTTGACACAGGTTGAAGTTACGTTCATATTTAGAATGTCAGTAAACCCAGATGACTTCCTACTTAAGAAACTTCTCGCCTTGCCTTAGTTAATTATAAATCCAGGTCCTCGAATTAATTGTTTCACGCGGAAATGTCTCACGCCAAGACATGGAACATAATTAAAGTTAAACTAGCTTCACTGTTGAAGATCTGTTATTCCAGACATGCACCACAGTAAAATAGAAGAAACAGTAGGCCAACGATTTCCACACGAACGGAGGCACAAAGTATATTTACAGTGGAAAACTGGTTATAATAAAATTACAATAAGCATATCGAAAGAACAAATCTAAAATTGTAAACCTATTTATACGGCATAAGCGTTGTATTTGAATATTAGTTTGTTAAAAAAAGTTTGGGGAGCTGAGTTGGTGATGGAACAATAATGTATGTAATCCAAAGATCGCACGTTCTGATCCTGCTTCCGATGAATATCAGAAGTTTTTTTTATGTAACCTAACATTGATGGCTAACACCACACAATTACCTCAATTCACCACATTCCCCGAGGAATTAGGTGCCATAGCAGGACCTTCCCTTTATGAGCACGGCTCGATATGAAGTATTGTGAGCTTGGAGATAGATTTATAAACCATTATGGCGTTTGTTGCCCTCTGTACGTTTTAAAATGTTCATAGTTGCCATTTCATTGCAAGTCGGAAGGTCATTGATCTACATAAGTTTTCATCGTAGAAGTTCGTCAATAATTCCGCTCGGGGAGATTGAAGATGCTGATATATCAGAATGACATGGATTGTTCATTTAAATATTATTCTCTTGGATTTTGTTAATTATTGAAATAAAGGTCATTCTGGCAAAGCAACTAACTCCATACATAATGTGGTTTGCAATGCAAATGATAGTAGATTTTAAATTTGCCGTCCATTACAAAACTTGGAGTATTTTACAAAATTCACTTTAGTCAATGTTATTGTTTCTTAGTATTACCAACATTTTTGATGCATGATAAAACTAGCATATAAAAACTGCATATTTTGAAAATATAAAAAAAATACTTATTCTACGAAGTTAACTGTGTTCGCATCCAACTATTCAGTTGGCTGACTGTGAGTAAAGTTTCGATCAAGCCGTGGTAAATTAGTTGATCTCACAACTATGCGTCGAATACTGCAACGCTATCTCATAAATTGGCAACTGCACTTTTGGACTCATGTTAAACCTAAAATATATTTTATTTGTGGTGTGTGTGTTCATTTATATGTCTGCTCTAACTTACCAAAAATAGGAAGTTATCAACCATGACTGTAGCGGTGAGCACATAAGGGAGTATGCATTTTATCTCATAACAACATTAACGACAATGAGCTACAATTGATTGGATAATAAAGAAGAATTGCGAAAAAAGTTGCCATTTCAAATTACCATTTTTTTGCATTAGGGCATAAGATACTTCGCGTCAGCTGACCGTTCGCTCAATTCAGTACAATGGGTTAAGATATGCACGATTCGACAATGTTTGCTTATTTATCCGATACGCTGCTCGAACGCTGATACATGTTTCTTATTTAGATAACTTAAGAGGATAACGAGGTGCTCAAGTTCTATACAATGGCTCGTGTCTGTTTCTTCAATGAAATAAAAAATATTTTTTCTCACATTTTGCACATTAAATAAATCAACTATGAATGTACGTTTTTGTTTTTTGATAAATTAACTGATATCCTGATAAATAACTGATGATAAAATAACTGATAAACCTTTAAACATTTGTATTCAAATACAAAATGGGCGTATATCATTGATAAAAGTTATAAAAAAAGAAAACGTACTGACGTAGCTCGTAATAAATTTATTTAAGGCCAGGGCCTTAAATAAATTTATACTACTTAATGGTACTAGCCAAATCGCAAAGTTAGACGAGGCACCCCAAGTTAACTAACTAAGTCTGACGATTATAAGTGTCATTCTTACAATATATGATTCCTGAAATGAAAATGAAATGAAAAAATACTTTATTTGCAGCCATACGGTACAAAAAGGCGGAAATTAATGCCATAAGGCTATTCATCCTAGGTATAGGTTGATTCCTTGTCTAGGAATCAACCTATTTTCGTTACTGTATGTTTCCTTTTTCTATACAAAATACATTGCGGAAACGGTGTCCATTTCCGAACTTTTTTGACTAAATATAGAAATCTAAAAGCAAATGGAATTTTTTTTTATGCATATATGCTGTTTTTGTTTATATCTAGAAATCGAATTAATTTCAGATTTCTAATGAGAAAAATCAACTTTTTTATTATTGATTATTATTTAATTAAATGATGGAATCAAAAAATATTTACAATCCATTATAAGTCTGGAGTTATATTTGGATTTGCTGAAGCGTTTCACTACATATTATTACATTTGTTAAAAGGTGTATTCGTATGGCGCGAGTAGTTGGCTAGTCCTAGCGCCTTAACGTACAATTTTTCAGAGGAATCAGGCACGAGCTTGATCGCTTCATTATCATCTAAATAAACAACAAAGTTTATTTCCAAGATTGTTTCGTTAAATTACTATTCTATTATTTTTTCTAGGATATACCTCGTAGAGCTTCTACAAAAATCGTAGAGCCTCTACGAAACTCGTATAGCATATACGATACTTGAATATAGGCTCTACGCAAATTCGTAGAGCATCTATAAAACTCGAATTACGTTTTCAAACTTTCAAAATGTATTTGTAACTACTAAACCTTCTGCAAAACTAGTGCAAAACCCACCCCATAATCAACAGAAACATTTAATCAAAGAGGAGAAGAAAATTATATGAAGCAACCTTGCCATTTCAGCATTTAAAGCAATTCCGAGCGACTGTCCGTGCGATAACAACATTTTCAAATATCGCTTATCGTTATTTAGTTTAATACGTTTTCATGTCGTTCACATTTATAACGTTTTTATCGTTATGTGATTTAATTAAAGTTTACTTTTAAAATGCCATTACAGTTATCATTAGATATGCTTGAGTTTAATTAACTTGTCATAAATGTGTAATAACCTCAGATTAGACAAGAAATTTACCTTTGAAAGTGCATGAAAACGGGTAATGTACTAGATGAGATAGGATCGAACCCATGACAGAAAAAATACATACATTCCATTCGCTATAACGCTTATCTTCCGAATACCTTTCAATAATATCTCTTAGGTTTTTGATCAACAACAGCAGCATGATCGAGATAATATTATCTATACCATTATATAAAGAGGAAACGTTTGATTGTTTGTGTATTTGAACTGAATAGGCTCCGAAACTACTAAAGAGATTTGAAAAACTATTCCACTGTTGGAAAGCTACAGTCTATCCGAGTAACATAGACTATATTTTATTTAAAAAAAAATAGGAATCCTTACCAAAAGTCCGATAATGCACCCCAAGGTGGAAAAAAATACCAAGAATGTTCCTTACATCGCGAGCGCTGCGAAAACTATTCACGATAGAACAAAATGATGTACTACAATTTTAAAGAACACATCATTATCTACAAAAAATGTCGCGACAGCACACATCTAAATATTATAGATATGTCACAATAAGTATGCATTTATTTTAAAATAAAAATTTAAATACCGCCGCTGGAAAAGGCTCTTTATTTGTACCTAGGTATTAATCCTTATCAATATAAATGATATAATATTTAAGACTGCATCATTACCTTTATGTAATTTTTTGAAATATTCGAATCGGACATTCGATTCGAAAGATATCACGAGTTTAAAAATTAGAAAAAACTCCGCTCGGCTAGCTATGCTTTTTTGAGTTTGTAGGCATCACTCAGGGGTACGGGAGGGGAGTCAAGGCCACAAAATAAACTAGCCGCGCGACTCATTCCCGCTGAAATTATTTCTAGGTTTTTTTTTATTTCAAATATTTCAATGTAGGTAGATGCTCTTTTTTATGGAACTCTACCTAAAAAGGGTTTATTTGTGTATCATTGTGTCAAAATAATATTTTTTAAAAATTATATTATGCCCATGCATAACCGGGATGGGCTGCTAGTATATAATAATTTATAATAGTACGTAGATAAGATAAAATAATACACTGTAGAGAGAAAGTGTAAAAAAATAACTCTCTCTAACTGTTATAAATTAACATGTAAAAAAGGTAACAATACCTTATTTTTTAATCTTACAAAATGATTATGCAATCGAAATCTTTGGAACGTTTCATTAAAGTCGCAGAGTATAATTTTTTTCGAAAGTAATAATATGTAACTGTAGCAATTGCACCCTAACCGAAATAAGGCTAACTTGGATTACTACGGGGACCAATACGATTACGTTAATATAGCGATGTTCAATAACTCGACTGTACCGAAGCAAATACAATGCACCACGTACCTGGGTCTGCCTCAGCACTCGCCTGCTTCCACCCACGATCACTGGCCAGGATTATTACGAGTCACACGCGACAACGCATTCGATTTAGGTTTTATTTGGATTTTCGTTAGTGAGACGCAGCAATACCTGCTGAGCGCAAGCAAGTATTCGATGTTGAGAGTTCTGCTTTCGGCTCCGACCCAATGACGGCACACGACAGCTGTAAACCAACTGTAATTTTGCCTCGGCTTGCACGAGATTTGAATATCGATCGCGCGGAGAAAAGTTGTAGTAATGAAACAGTAACACACGTCCAAATCACCTCTTGAAATAATTGGAACCAATGACGGCACACGACAGCTGTCAACCAACTGTCATTTTGCCTCGGCTTGCACGAGATTTGAATATCGATCGCGCGGAGAAAAGTTGTAGTAATGAAACAGTAACACACGTCCAAATCGCCTCTTGAAATAATTGGACCCAATGACGGCACACGACAGCTGTCAACCAACTGTCATTTTGCCTCGGCTTGCACGAGATTTGAATATCGATCGCGCGGAGAAAAGTTGTAGTAATGAAACAGTAACACACGTCCAAATCACCTCTTGAAATAATTGGACCCAATGACGGCACACGACAGCTGTCAACCAACTGTCATTTTGCCTCGGCTTGCACGAGATTTGAATATCGATCGCGCGGAGAAAAGTTGTAGTAATGAAACAGTAACACACGTCGAAATCACCTCTTGAAATAATTGGACCCAATGACGGCACACGACAGCTGTCAACCAACTGTCATTTTGCCTCGGCTTGCACGAGATTTGAATATCGATCGCGCGGAGAAATGTTGTAGTAATGAAACAGTAACACACGTCCAAATCACCTCTTGAAATAATTGGACCCAATGACGGCACACGACAGCTGTCAACCAACTGTCATTTTGCCTCGGCTTGCACGAGATTTGAATATCGATCGCGCGGAGAAATGTTGTAGTAATGAAACAGTAACACACGTCCAAATCACCTCTTGAAATAATTGGACCCAATGACGGCACACGACAGCTGTCAACCAACTGTCATTTTGCCTCGGCTTGCACGAGATTTGAATATCGATCGCGCGGAGAAAAGTGAAACAGTACCACACGTCCAAATCACCTCTTGAAATAATTGTAGCCTGACTAGGCGTATGGAGTTAGGAGAATTAAATTGGGATACGAATAAGATTGAATTTCCTGGAAATTAACAAAATCAATGTTAAATGACACAGCTAAACGTCGTGCTAGAGTTGAATATATTCCGGCAAGTTGAGAGCTCGGAAAGGCATAAAACCGTATTCGACCGCATGCGTTTTACGGAAGTGCTTGTGCGGTTCATACGAAATCCACCGAATCACTTTAAAACAAAAAAGAGCGAAATACGATACTGTTCCACCATACTTGTCAGCAATACCTTTCCGCTCGGTAATCGTGGCAAAGAAACTTTCGTCGCGGTCTGGTTTTAGATGTTTTTTATCGAACCTGACTTGGATGGCTTTTTCACGCAACTAACATTTCAAAAGAAATTTGGTACCTTACCAGAACCTTCCTTTTATGAGCACGGCTACAACGAACTGGATTGCAAACACGGACAATTTTTCATTGCCGCTTCAAACATGGTTACATCCAATGCGGTGGTACCAACCCGGGCGGGCTTAATCCTACCACCTAGTATGGGAAAGAGAACTACCGTTCTACATGGGTTCCGAACAATATAACAGCTCGCATTCGTACCGAAATGCAGTTATCTTTTTTATGATTTTTTTATAAAAAACCGGTATTGGTGGCTGTGCTGGGGACCAAACGTGCTCAGAAAAGCCAAAAATACCTCACATCGCGAAACTGCGCTCAGCGAGGCACCATGCCAGCGCATTTGCCGACTTGGTCAAATGACGTTTGAAGACTCCCAGGTTATAGGTATGAGGAAAGGCACCCGCCGGCAGAAAGTTGTGTATGACCGAGGCGAAGATTTGAACCCAGACCTCTCGCATGAAAGGCAAATCCTCTAGCTCCTAGACCACGAGCTGCTCAAAAGCTGTACAAAACATCTGAATACCATTTTGTCCGTTCAACTGTTTTTTTAAGTTCATCTAAAGGTAGTCACCCGTCCCGAACAATCGTCGGACATTCGCATGTATCCTTTGCTAATGTAGCGGAGTCCTTTCAGAAGGAAGTGTAGCAGGAAACGATTACTTCCATCGAGCTGAAAGAAACCGCTGAAACGGATTTGGATTGAGTATAATATTTCAAGAATACGCTGAAGAATATATGCTTGAGAAAGACGTTTCATAATATAAATTAAGGGGTTTTATGTCAAACAAGCATGTACGTAAGATCCCACTCTATATTACATTTTTTATATTTAGCGAAAACTAATCTGAACTTAAAACATTACAAAATACTGTAAATAAACAAATCAGTGGCACTCTCATTTAACCCATTATTTGCTTAAAGATTAACAAAAAAGTTGAATAAAAAATATATGATAGCCGCAGAAATTTTCCGAAAAATGTACGCAACAAATCATATTTTTATTTCTTGGCGTGAATTCAATGAACGTCTTACTCGAGGTTCGGCTGAGGTGCGACCTTTCATGTTACGAAATCGTGTACCGCGCGAAGCTTACTGTAGCTAAACTAACATACTTACAAAAATATTGTTTATAACATATGATAGCGTGGCCATGCCCCAACGGATCTGTATATGACAAATTGAGGGTGCCGGGAGCGAGGGATCGATTTTGACATTTTGATCGTTCATTTATTACGTTATCTTTAGGGATGGACCGAATTTACGAAAACATCCACGGGACGGCCGGTAGGCTGTGTCTTTGTATATTTTTTTATTCGCTTCTGTCATTAAAAATATATTAAGGTTCGCATCGAACTGATTCTCGTGAACAGATGAGATTCGTAATTGTAACCTAAGGTTATGTACTTTAGGTGGATTCTAGTGTCAAAAAATTAAGTCATGATGCCATGCGACATAACAGATGAACATGAAGCTTTGTAAATGAAAAAGGCGAACAATTTGACTTTAGACGACTTTCATTGACCGAATACAATATTTCATTTGTTCAATCAGCAATTTAATGTATGTCCATCGGCTTTACCGGAAAAAGAGGAAAATCATTAACTGGATAGGCTAGATAAATGGCTATGTAATATGTTATTTTAACCTTCAGAATATATAAACACTCGCAAGGTTGGTAGGGATGCTTTCTCGTTGGGGTGCTGACAAAACATTTATCCAAATCAATGGTAGTAGATTCGATGAGTAAGGAATTCGACACATAATCCGCCGACATTCACTGTCGACATTCCCAAAATAAGAACCCACCGATCCTCTAGATCTTTTATCTATAGGGTCGGTAAACTATGGAATCAGCTCCCTGCCGAAGTTTTTCCCTCAAAGTACAACCTGGGGTCCTTCAAACGTGGTGTGAAGAAGCACCTGGCCGGCCGGCATGGTTTTCGCAGCCCTTGTGAAAGTCCGAAAGCCCATGGGCGCCGTCCGCTTAAAGCGCGCTTAAAATAAAACAAAGTGAATATTACTAGCGATTTTGACCTTCATTTATTGTCGAGTGGAGAATGAAATGTGTGTAACGGCTTATTTGCAGGGTAAACAGTGCGTGTGAGAAGGGATTAATGAGAATGTATGAAATAATCTCTAATGGATCAAACCAAAGTAGTGCCGCAATTTGATAAACAAATTAAACTGGACATGTGGTTTGGATCAAGCTTGTGATCAAAATCTATGATGAAAATAATACAATTATTATGCAATGAGCTTTAAAATTATTCGATCCGAAGAATGCATGGAAGAAATCATGTAGATGTGGAAAGAGGCAAATGTCCCCCTCGATATACTTTATCCTTGTAGCCCCCTCTTATGACCATTTGGATGTACCACCCACACTATTTACTCCCAACAAAGGACCTACTTAAATAGGACAAAAAACCTACAGGCGCTCAAGAAATATTGTTTCGTGGAGCTGTAGAGGCTTCAGAGGTAATTCTTAGGTACCCATGTGTTTATTATTAGTCCAGGATGTTACTGAAAGACTCCGTAGCTCATAAGATATAATATATGAATGGCTGCCCTATTTTTGAAACGATCGCTAACAAATTGCTTGAGCAATTTGCGATTCTGATCGCTAAAGACGCAGTTTCGTATTTTTGAATGACGTTTGGATGGCAGCGCCCGGCGGCCATTGGCTGTTGTCGAGCGTTTACGATTGCATTGCTAATCGTTGGCTGCAAGCGGTTGCAAAGAATTTCAAAAATAGCACGGCCGAACTGTGAAATGATAGAAGGTACATAGTGCTAAACGATTAAGACGCACGGAAGAATATTGCAACTCCATCGTTCTGCATTATAGATTTTTTAATGGAAATTCATAGTCAAAATCTACAGTTTCTCTTAGTTTGCTGTATAACATTCACACATTTTTGTTCCTTATGGGCGACACTGTTGCTGTTGTTGCAGGCTGTTGCCATTAAATAAGCAGGCGTTTTTGTTAATCAACGAGTTTAAATCCCGGCTAGAAAAATATTATTAAAAAATCGAATGAAGCAGTTTTAGTCTTAATCAAAATCGGTCTCGTGACTCCTTCGAGGTGTTTTTCGCTGTTTCTTATAGTTTCGGATTTGGCCTGCCGTGAACGCACACTTAAACATTCAACCAGGATATCCGTTCATAAAAAGTGTATACAAAATCTACAAATGTTGTTGTCTAGACCAAAGCATCCCACCGCAATAATTCCCTTCAAGGGAGTCACACAGTCCGTGCGTAGTAATCAGATTACGGGCTTTGCGCTAGCTGTGTATTCTGCAGTGCGGACATCGTAAATACCCAGAATGTGAGTGCTGTATTTATAGACCGAAACCGTATACTGATATGTATATGGGGTCAATCACGAATGAAAGAGGCATAGATTATAAGATAATGATTTCAAAAATACATTTATAGTGCAAGACTGGACCGAACCAGAAATGTATATAATTTATCAGTACATCTACTGATATTGGACATATTCCTGACCAATCACGGTGAACTTTACAATGTTTTTAATTTTATTGTCGGATCTCTGCGATCAATCCTTCATATTTATAGTTTTAGTTGAAAAAAACGAAACAAGTACTTATTACGGCAAGGTAAATATATTTTTTTTTAATAATCGTCATAATTTTTCAATCATTATTATCGCATTTTTCTTAAGGCCTTCTTGAGCCTTTATTAAGACAAATTATGTAAACTATATTGGAGCTGAACTTTAAATAAAAAAAATGCTAATATATCTAGTAAAATATATTAAATCATATAACCCGTAAGCACTGTTTTGTTTCAAACTCTTCCTCCGCTTCTTTCGTTTGCGAATAGGAGATATGTTCACGCGAAGATATTAACATTAAGAAAATCAACTCAATGCATATTCGGCTGCCGAAACGATTGCTACCAAATTGCTGCAGCAATTTGCGATTCTGATCGCTAAAAACGCAGTTTCGTATTTTTGAATGACGTTTGGATAGCAGCGCCCGGCGGCCATTTCCTGTAGTCGAGCGTTGCGAGCATTGCTAATTGCTGGCTGCAAGCGAATGCAAAGAATTTCAAAAATCGCACGGCGGATGAAAAATTAAGTTACCCCTCAGAATATTTATTCACCGACTGTGCTCCGGGCGTCTACTTAACGTGCACAGCTTATAACGTTCCGAAGGAAATTGTTCGTCGACTGCAGCTGTGATCACTCAGTTCGGTGTTAAATGCGAGTAAGGAAGGATTGAAACTCACTTGTACGAGTATGGTGACACCGCAGCTACGAGTTTTAGTGCAGTCGATTTAGGAAGTCCCCCGTGCGATTCTCTTTCCCCCGTGGGTTACACTCTTCATTTCCCAGAACGTTACTTGTGTTTGTAATTAAGTATGTGTAAATAGAACAACAGCCGAACTTATCCCCTGTTCATTCGGTAACATCGTAAGCGCCGCGGCGATGCGCGATTTAGTTGCGTTTCGATTGTAAGAAGCTTTTGAGGCCGGATTTGGTGCCAGACGTAGCCTTGCACAGACGCTAATTCAATTAAAATCACTGGCTGTCGTTCGTTCTTACGAATTCGGGACGCCCATTATCGTATTTTTCTTGCACTAAATAGCGTCCCGTGTGTCGTTGGAACTCGAGTGCACAGGTAGTGAGCGAATTCGTAAGCGAACTGACTCGCCGGGGCAACCGTCTCTGTATTTAAAAGTCCTTTCTTTCCTTCCTCCCTTCTTCCTTCCTCGCTGAGTGTAAACCTCATTACTTTATTTGAAAACTCTTACTTATGTCTTGATGTTGTTTTTCGCGAACTTACCTGAAATCAAGAGATAAAACGTTAAATATGATTTGGATAATATCATCAAAGAAAAGACACAGTAAAATAATAAATACGAAAAAATATACTTTTGTAGAATGATGTAGACAGATCGAAAGACATATTAATTAAAACCATTTAAAAAATATCTATTGAAAATAAATACCAAACTATGAATACGGGTCAGTGGGTAGATGTAACAACAGAAACTCCCGACATGATCCTAGTCGATTACGTACTTTGTAGCCACTTTACAGTTTCAAAGTACCATTGGAGCAGCGGGGCAGAAATTGTGCCTGTTGCGAAATGATACATTGTAGGAAGCGAAATGATACAATGTAGTAAGTGTTGCAAGCGGAATATTGCACATTCAATTTGTTGCCCATTATTATGTGCATTCAAGAAAGTAAGTATAAATTCACTCTTCCTTCTTCCAGTCCCACTAGCGTAAATACATACATGCAATTTGATATTACAAATTATACTTGCTAATTATATATGAAACTTTGGATGCCTTATCATATTTAACAACAAATATTTGAGACAACTATGTATCTTGAAATGCATAGCTTTAACCAGTAAAGTAGGTAAAATTATATACTTTTTCGTACTAAGCATGTACGTCGCTTACTCCAAGGAATGTGACATGTATTAATGTATAATCGACCGTGAAGCAAGGACACATTAATTAAAGAAAGATCCCTGTAAAAAGAACTACTTTACAAATATACTGCAAGGCTGGACCCGCACCAACAAAACATACCATTCGTGGGTATTGCGTCTAACACATTTTGCCACCTGCTATAAACCCATAATTTTGAATTCTCCTACAGTCCCTCTTCCCGTAATCAATGCCTCCTACTAACACATAATTTAAGATTATACCGACATACATGTATTTAACGCTATACCTGCGTTACGGACCTTGACTGAAAAGATTGAACTTTCAAACATATTGGCGTCGTCACCAAAATCGTATTTGGTATCAGACGCTAGAGCCGGTTTTTGCTGGTTCGGGTCAAGCTTTGCAGTACATTCGTAAAGTAGTTCTTTTAACAGGGATCTTTCTTTAATTAATGTGCCCTTGCTTCACGGTCGATTATACATACATACATATCGTATTCCTAGGTAAAACCATGTTTAAAACTAGGTCTGGAAAATGCTTAAATTTAAATACAATTTCATAATAAATCCATTCCGTGATTGACGATTCTATTCGTAAAGAGGGAGCTCTGAAAGCGACGTAAACGTTTTCCATCAGCTGCGTCTGTTTGCTTTTATTGTCTTTTCCGATAAGACCTGGTACTGCTTGGGGACTGCTTGACATCATTTTGAAGACGTAACGAATCGGACTCGCACACAAAGGATCACGTTTTTAGGGTTCCGTACCCAAAGGGTAAAAACGGAACCCTATTACTAAGCCTCCGCTGTCCGTCCGTCCGTCCGTCCGTCCGTCCGTCTGTCACAGGGCTGTATCTCATGAATCGTAATGGGTAGGCAGCTGAAATTTTCACAGAGTGTGTATTTATTTTGCCGCTATAACAACAAACAGGTAGAATTTTAAAATAATAAAAATTAAAGGTGGCCCCATACAAAAAACCTGATTTGTTTGTGTTAAATCTTTTACGATGGTACTAGTGTTTTTTCTAGTGTTTTAGCGTTTCCTTGTTGTTATAGCGGCAAAATAGATACTCACTCTGTGAAAATTTCAGCTGCCTACCTATTAAGGTTTATGAGATACAGTCCTGTGACAGACAGATGGACGGACGGACGGACGGATGGACGGAGGCTTAGTAATAGGGTTCCTTTGACACCTTTGGGTACGGGACTCTAAAAAACTAAAACAAAATATGGAATTCGTGTAAATATTCATCCTTCATTACTTACTAGGCGGTAGAGTTCATCTTGCACGAGTTAGTATGATCGTATTGAATGAAATTTGGTCGGTCGATGCGGCAATAATTGGCCGTGTTTTTTAGGCAGTTTAATAAAGTCCAGCAAAATAAAGAAGGTCCCGGCATGACACTTAGTGTCCATGCCAATGTGTTGGACATATCATGTTTTTAGCAATGGTAAGTAAAATATTTTGTTTGGACTAAAAACTAACAAAACATATTTGGTCAACGAATATGATATTTATGGCCGTAACGAAATCAAAGCGTTGATACAAAATGTATAGAAAGCTTAACACTGTATTAGTAGGAGGCATTGATTACTGGCGGAGAGCGTGTAAGATAATTCTTTAATTTCAACAAAGAAAGGGTGGCAAAATCGGAAAACCAGCGAAAGGTTTGCTGGCTAGTTCGAGGCCAGTCTTATAAATTGGTTAATTTGTTAAGCTTTCTTTCCTTACTTCGTGTCCTCGGTTCGCGGTCATCGGTGTCCAGTTTCATTAGAAACGCAAAGGTCCAAAAGTGATACACAGATATGTCTGTGAATAGAAGAACTTATTTATTTTTTATTTATTTATTTATTTATTTGGTACATAAAACAGAACCTTTACCATAAAAGAACAATAATTAACATCACATAAAACATACACTAGGTAACATTCCAATAAAATTGTGCACACCGCATGCATAATTGTTCAACTATCCAGTATTTACCTAATGTATAAAAACAAGTTAAGAAAAAAAATTTAAAAATATAACATAAACTTCAATTCAAATTTAAATAACAATTAAATGTGATTACGAAATTGTACGTTAGCAAACAAAACATAACATGAATTTAATTTATTTTTAAACATGGCCACATTAACACATGGAACTGCGATACAACGAAACATGTCAAACTCATACCATTCACCGGCCTTACCTCCGAATGTTTGCGAGTTTCCAACAAGGCCGCCGGTGATGGCAAAACGATTGCAATGTCTCCCCCCCGACACATTTTCCGCAGGCGCCCGGCACTATCGAATAAAACCCTGTGAGCGCCGGCAGGGGCTGTCGTTTAATAAAATGCATCCACGATTGGGAATTCTATCGTGTCAGTGCACTTCTGCAGTGACGTGAACGGAAGTTGTACTAACGTGGGGAAATTCAGTAAATGTTTGCCATCGGTTTGTTTATTGTATTATGGAGACTTTTTTTTTGTTAGAAAAAAACTTAAAGAGGATAATGATCAAATTTTATACAATTGCTCGTGTCAGGTTTCTCAGTGAAATTATAAAAAATGTTTCAAAAATTTTACACATTACATAAGTTAACTGAGAGCTACTTCTGTACCATGTTGATTTTATTATTAGAGTTCCGTACCCAAAGGGTGCCAACGGAACCCTATTACTAAGCCTTCGCTGAAAGTCTGTCATAGGGCTGCATCTCATGAACCGTAATAGGTAGGCAGCTGAAATGTTCACAGAGTGTATATTTATTTTGCTGCTATAACAGCAAATAGGTAAAATCGTCATTAAATGCGATGGTACCAACCCGGGCGGAATAAACCTTACCTAGTAAGTAAGGAATAAGGGGACCTACAAACTTACTAAAGCTATTCACTGCATATTATTACATTTGTTCGAAGGTATATTTGTATGACGCTAGACTAATCCTAGCGCTTTATATTGCAACGTCTCGCATGACAGGCCGTGTCTCCGGCACCGCCCCAGACAATGCCCCTGGGCAATCACAGCCAAGGTCTTGTGTGCTCAGCATGAATTGGATTCCGACCACACGTCATGAAAGCTTGCCTGTTCCAGCGCAGTTCAGCTCTGTAGACACAGGCGTCGACCAACAGAGATATTAATTCATTCTAGGGACGCTGCATGGATCATAACTGCGGTTAGCAAGGAAATTAGTAATATATTTAAACATTTTTTGACACATTAATTGAAGAAAGAGCCAGTCAGTCTTTGCAGTCATTGTCCGCAACGCAGATGAAGCGTTAAATAAACGTATGTAGGTATAATCTTAAACACTGTGTCAGTAGCAGGCATTCATTACGGGAGGAGAGACTGTAGGAGAATTCCAAATTATGGGTATACAGCCGGTAGCGAAATTGGTAGACGCAATACCCGCGAATGGTGTGTCGCTGGTTCGGGTCCAGCCTTGCAGTATATTCGTAAAGAAGTTCTTTTTACTGCGCTCTTTCTTCAAATAATGTGTCCTTGCTTCACGGTCGATTATACATACGTACATATCACTTTCCTTGGAATAAGCGACGTACCTGCTTCGTACGAAAAAATATATTTACTTATTTTGTTTGTATGTAACTGGACATGAATAGCTCATACCAAACCGACTGACAACTTCCATTGCTGCTTCGACTATCGTTCATTCAATCCGATGGCACCAACCCTGGCAGGATTAACCATAGCTGAGTACATAACCCTAGTAAACAAGGATCATTCGTTACCCTATCAATAAACGACGATCATTCGTTACCCTATCAATAAACGACGATCATTCGTTACCCTATCATTAAACGACGATCATTCGTTACCATATCAATAAACGACGATCATTCGTTACCCTATCAATTCCCGTACTACGGGCGATAACCGTTTACATGCTCTAAATGTTTTACTAGGTTATTTTGAAATTTCGGACTCTATAATATAGTATCAAAACGTATTTTTGCATGTATTTTTTTGTAGATTGGTCAATATAATTATATAAGTTCTCCTTTTTAACTGGAAAATACATATATTTAAATAAAAATTAAAACTTACCGGCATAGATTCAAGACGTATAATAAATTAGGGGGGCCCGGAAGACGATTTCGCTAGTTTTATTCGCAGTTGGTATGCAAATTTGTGCCTTGTTCAATGGACAAGGAGAGCATTTCTTCAAATTATCAAATCTCGGAGCTCCGTTGATTTTACAACAGTCTGAAGTGCGTATATGCTACTTTACGAATTATTAATATCTGTTTATCTATCACCAGAGACTTACGAATATAAGAACGTTTTTTTTTATCGTCAAAGTGTTATCCGTGTAAGACCTGCTAAGGCAAATATTTATTTTTACCCTCTTCCCATATCAGATAGGATTGTGCAAAGTTGAAAATGATGGCCGGTTGAATTGGGGCGCCGATGTAAAGAGCCTCGGTTTGCCGCCAAGACGGACGTCCCGGGTTGAAGTGAACTTCCAAGTAAAACGTACTTAGTGCCAAGACGCCAGTTTCAAATTTGGTAGGATATATTCCGGGAGGTCACGACATTTTTGGTCACGATAAGGTAAATGGCTGAATCTGGGTTCACATGTTAGAGACCAACCCTCTGATGCTAAATATGTCGGTCTGCCCGTCCCAAGTGGTTGCGTTTTCTAGATTGGCTATATAAAATAGATGCTGGTATGTACCTGCTGATGAATATACTGATTATCTGGAAAAATTGATACCTATTAATTATACAACAATAACCAGACGGTACAGCTGGAGTACTACATTCTAGGTACAGCTGGAGCTCCGGCTCTTTTAGAAGAAGTTTTTATCTTTAAGTCTAAATTAAATATGTATTTCATTAACATTAGTTCCTACCTATCTAATAAAGAGTTTGTACACCAGACGGTTTATTAAATACTTAAATATACCTAAAGTTATATCTGTAACCTAAATCGCCTATAACTACTAAATTCAACCAAAGATTTGTTCAGTTTTTGTATTGCTAAGCAAGTATGTATTGATACTTTCATGCTTCGTCATTTGCATCTATTTACCTTATCATATGTATTTTTTGTCACCATAACTACTTTTTCAGGCGCCTTATACGTAACGCAACCACTTGGAACAGGCAGACTGACCCATTTAGCTTCAGAGGGTTGTACTTTATCCCGTGAACCCAGTTTCAGCCATTTACGTTATCGGTACCATTTTTGTCGCGACCTCCTATTCTAATACTTATGCGCCAGATTTGAGGACACCTTCATAGTTGTCGCGTTGTGTTGCGCGGCAGGTAAAAATAATACTATTCCACTGAAAAAATAAATACTTGAATATAACTGTAATTCCGATAATAACAACCCTCTAGCAACGTTAAAATAGAGGCAAATTAGTTAATTGGGTACTCTAACTGAGTGAAAACAGTTAGTCTATAACATTAAATGTTACTCTATCTTTTAATTGTTTTTAACTGTGTGCAATAACTTTTTCTTTTAACATTCTCTTACTGTTCCCCAAACTGTTTAAAAACTGTTTCTAGATTTAGTAATTTTTCCAATATTACACGTCTTACATTCAATGAAAAGGTACTGTCCAATCTGTTAAAATGATTGTACCTTTTGAAACTGGACAGTTGCACGCCTTATTTGTAGTCAGCCATAATGTACAATCAGTTAAGAAAAGATGGTTAATGGATGTCGGATTGTCATGTCGTGATGGACCAACCAAACCTCGAAGAAGAATGGTCAGATACCTCAAACCAGCCATTCGTTTCATACAGTGACATGTTGTGAATGCATTTATTTCTCAGCAATCTCTAGTTTACATATTATCTGAACCCGGATTACGACATATTGAAGCGAATCTAGTTAACGTGAAAATCCATAGCTTACCGCAGCTGCAAAAACTTTATTAATTAAAAAATCTCAAAACATTGAAAACGCATTTTTATTTCGTGTAGCGCTCCATTTTCTATTACCCTGAACTGTCAGCTCTCACGCTGGCTTTTTTAGGGATACGTACCCAAAGGGTGCCAACGGAACCCTATTACTAAGTCTCCGCTGTCCGTCCGTCCGTCCATCCGTCCGTCTGTCATAGGGCTGTATCTCACGAACCGCAATAGGTAGATAGCTGAAATTTACACAGAGTGTGTATTTTTTTTGGCGCTGTAACAACAAATAGGTAAATAGTCAAAATACTCCCATACAAAAACGTGATTTTTGTGTTTAATCTTATACAATGGTACGGAACCCTTCGTGTGCAAGCCCGACTCGCACTTGGCCTGTTTTTTCGTTGCCAATCCTTTACCGCATGAATGGCGCGAAATTTTAACATTGCGTGTATTTTAGGACGATATCAAGCTTTCTCTGAAATTCCATAATCGGTGTGGTTTCATTCAATGCGAAATGCCACAGTCCATTTGGCTCGGAGCCTAAAATGGCCTTGACCGCAGGAACCGCGCAGCAGATTGCTTCCGGCTAGAGAGAGAGGTGAGAATCTGATGCGCGGAAATGGCTTTTCCGCTTCCTCTTTGAATACATTTGAATATTTGAGACGAATGGAAAATCCTTAAAGCGAGTGACTTTTTTCGATGACTCCAGCATATTTAAAATGATTTAAGTTTTAACACTAGTGCTGATGTATTTTGAAAGTGCTGATTATCTTGTACTGGTATCGAAAGAAAGATGGTAAGAAAGGCCCTTTAATGTACGGATAACGCTAATCGGTACTTGGTGGAAGAGACCCAGCATACTTTTCTCTCTCGGGAATTTCCACTCGAATTAATCTGAAGCTGTTCTTTTAGGATTAAATTATTACATCAAGTAAATTTACATGTTAAATACATTTTGTGTATTCGCCAAACTGTGGAAGCATAATCATATCAGGCTGTCACAACAAAATGTGTATATGAACCGTGCCTACTAAAAAAGAAACCGTTAAAAAAATTGTTTCATCTTATTGCAGTCGTAATTGATTGAGTAAACATGCGAACGAATAAACATACTCATTTATTCGTTTATATTCCTCCATTAGGTGTGTACACACTCTTGGATACGTACATTTTAGGGTCCCGTCGCAAAAATCTAACAAACCGGCCAAGTGCGAGTCGGGCTCACATATGAAGGGTTCCGTAACATCGTGCAAGATTTAAAAAAATTGCGTTTTTTGAGGGGGTGGGGGGCTTTAATTTTTTATTATTTTTAATTTTTTTTTTAAGTGACTGGACATGGATGGCTAATACCACAAGTTCTGTCATGGTATTAGCCCAACACACCACATGGGAACTAGGTGCCATGCCAGGACCTTCCTTATATTGCACGGCTACATTGAACTGGATGGAAAACACTGACAATTTTCATAGCCGCTCCGACCATCGTTCATCCAATGCGATGGTACCAACCCGGGCGGGATAAACCCTACCACCTAGTAAGTAAGGAAGGGGACCTACAGCTTAACGTGGAATCCGAACCACGGCCAGCCTCTCTCAACGGTCGAATGGTCAGCCATCCAAGACTAGACCGGACCCAGCGTTGCTTAACTTCGGAGAGCGATCGCCGAAGTGTCGCGCCACTGGGCCACTGAGGCTGACTAAATTATATCTAAACTAGCAGCCCGTCCCGGCTTTGCACGGGCATAATGTTATTTAAAAAAATATTATTTTGACACAATGATACACAAATAAATCATTTTTACGTAGAGTTCCTAAATTGAGATATTTGAAATAAAAAAAAACTTAGATATTATTATTACATGATTATTAGATATTAGAGAAATAATAAATTCAAAGTGCTATAGGGAGAACCGCGGCCTCCGAGGCACGCTCCCGCCGCCCCGGCCGGCCGGTACCGCCGCAAACACTACATCCAGCAATTTTTAAATCTATAATATCTTCGAAAATATTCATTTAAATCATATGCTGTAAAGGGCCGTATAGATCTATATTAAATCAACAATGTATTTAAGGTATTTAATTGGATAAGGATTAATGCTGTATTGGTTAAAATCGCTTCGAAAATTAGCCATAATTTGTCGTAAAAAGTAAATGAGCAAAAAATGTTATCGTGGGATATCCATAAGAGATATATATTTACCATCGCGGAGTTTTCTGTAGACCTTGTCAATGTATACAATATTAGTACATTATTTTGATAAATCTCGTAGGGTTCAGCCTGCGTTTGCAATGTAAGCGTAAAAAAAAAATTATTTTTTTACGACATCACATTGGAAACCTCAAAAATAACAGTATTTCTCCAATATTTAATGGATGTTATTATACATATAAACCTTCCTCTTGAATCACTCTATCTATTAAAAAAAAACCGCATCTTAATCCGTTGCTTAGTTTTAAAGATTTAAGCGTA
Organism: Incurvaria masculella; assembly: GCA_946894095.1. NCBI lineage: Eukaryota > Metazoa > Arthropoda > Insecta > Lepidoptera > Incurvariidae > Incurvaria > Incurvaria masculella. The sequence continues at coordinate 6,329,003 of OX335663.1, read as the reverse complement.
CATGGGGATATAGGGACAGAGAAAGCGACTTTGTTTTATACTATGTAGTGATGTGTCTATGTAAATTATATCTATTTGTTGTTAAAATAAATACATACTCCGTGAAAATTACAGCTGCCTACCTTTTACGGTTCATGAGATACAGCCCTGTGACAGACGGACGGCCGGACGGATGGACGGACGGACACTGGAGGCTTAGTAATAGGGTTCCGTTGGCACCCTTTGGTACGGAACCCTAAAAAAGTCGTCACACGCATTTGCTTCGAAATGTTCTCCTATGAACGGTTGCTTGAAAATTCTGAACAAAATATCAAAATCAAAATGTACACTTTAGTTGTCGTCATTATTCATACGAAATTGCGTCCCCACAAAATGTGGTTTTGTAAGCGCAAGAAACAAATATTATGATGAGAAAAACTTACATCGTATTTATACACATAGACATTTGTGTGAATGACAATCCATGTGAATATTTTTACAGAGATACTATTGTATGAGTGATTGTTACATGTAAATATTTTTTATAGACTAGGAGGTCGCGACAAAAATGGTAACGATAACGTAAATGGCTGAAACTGGTTTCACGGGATGAAGACCAACCCTCTGAAGCTAAATGTGTCAGTCTGCCTGTGCCAAGTGGTTGCGTTACGTAGATAAGGCGCCTGAAAAAGTAGTTATGGTGACAACAAATATATATGATAAGGTAAATGCCTGCAAATAACGAAGCATGAAAGTATCAGTACATACTTGCTTAGCAATACAAAAACTGAACAAATATTTGATTGCATTTCATAGTTATAAGTGATTTAGGTTACAGATAGAACTTTAGGTATATTTAAGTATTTAATACAAAAAACGAATGGTTATTGTTGCATACTTAACAGGTATCAATGTTTCGAAACATTCAGTATATTCATCAGGATTTACATATCAACATCTATTTTATATAGCCAATCTAGATAACGCAACCACTTGGCACGGGCAGACCGACATATTTAGCATCAGAGGGTTGGTCTCTAACATGTGAACCCAGATTCAGCCATTTACCTTAACGTGACCAAAACTGACGTGACCTCCCGGAATATTACAGAGATCCTATTTTCCCATTTGATTATACCTTCCTGATGCATGAATTTATCGAGTCTCATGCCAAACATTTTACTTGTGCTACCGAGTTGTATGAATACGCGGAGTTGGCGAAATCGTAACGTAAAAGTATAGTAACGAAAAAGTCAAAGTTAACTCGGACTCGCGTGTGATAGATCGCCTAAATTCCATACGTCCATACATTTCAAAATGCGAGTCGCTAGGTATAGCTTGAATAGAAGAGTAAAGAGTAAAGAGTAAAATCAATTTATTTACAAGATTACACATTTTTCAAATACAAGGCATGGTGTAAACAAAAAGTAATAATAATATGTAATTTGTAAAAAGGCTATGGCTCAGCAAAAACCTGTATGGGTATAATCCCACCAGTCGCTGGTCTTCCGCCACCGCCTAGTTGCATTATCTTAAACACATTTTTAAACATTTTTAACTTATTACATTATAAGTATCGCGTAATCCAAACATATATTAGAAACAAAAAATAAACAAAGAAGCAAACATAATCTAAACTAGGACTTAAAACGAATTACCTACTACTGCTACCAAATTATAATATTGTATAGTTGTATAAAACAGCATCGACAATGTTATCAATTAAAAGTTGTCTAGTGTGTTGTTGTGTGTGTATACTTCAAGTAACAAAAAAGTGCACCAAAAGGGGGGTTTCTCATTGATATTTTTGCTCTCGCAATAAAGCAGTTTTGCATACTGCGCGAAATTTGGCGTGATTCCTAATTTCTTTCACCGGTGGCGGTAAATTATTCCAGCATTTGGTCGCTGCGTACCTAAAACTTCCCTCAAACCACACTGTGTGGTGTTTAGTTACAATAAGTAGTTGTGTACTTGCTCGAGTGGTATATGAGTGTTCTTTTTTTGCCCATTTCAGTTTTGTATGAATTGTATGAAGACTCTTACTAGCCCTAGTTTATAATTAGCTTATTATGAGTTAGTCAGATTAGGCTAGTATAATTTATGATCCAAAACCTGTCCATATGTCTGTCTGTTTAATACACCTTTAAACTGCTGTTAAATTAGTGGGGCTCTGGGATTTTAAAATTTTAAGAAATTATTTCATTGTCCATTGGACAAGCACAATTTTGCACGCTAACTGCGAATTAAACCATCGCCATCCAGGTCCTATGCTGGAGCTAGTTTTCAAATATAAGTTGAAAACTAGCTCCAGCATAGTTAACTTGGGTCCAGCTCCTACCATCCGAGCCATCTTCCATGTGGATTCTTCTGCAAGACATAACCGAAGGCCTTCTACTAAATGTTTCAGCCGATTTTCTAGATTATTCCGTGATCACGATTGGATGCAACTCCTTTCGAAACGTTTGGTTTAAGAGTTTTGTACTAGCCAATGCGTATGGTTTGCTTGTGTTCCTGAACCTTATGGAATGAGAACATGAAAAAAACACGTGCATAATTTCAGCTAATGTTCTACCAACATAGTAAAAAAAAATCTTTTGCTTGTAAAAAATTCTGAAGTCAGGTATCAAACGTATTATTCTTCATGTTTCCTGCTGATATTTGCAGCAACTGATAGTGATTTAAATAACATTTTAAAGAGCGTAAAATTATCAACCAATTTAGTTAGGTTAAGTTTTAATTTTGGATGTTTCTTTAACGAAACAATAAAAAAAAGTTTTTACGCATTATGCGGGTTAGTCACGTTTCGAAAGATTTATTCTGAACTGCTCTAACTTTGCGACGCCGGGCTCTGGCTATCTCGTTTCAATCGGTAATATGGGTCGAAAATGTGTAGGCATAAAGATGCTCTTAAGAGAGGTATTTTATTATCTTGCTTTTCTTTAAAATCGTTCACGTAAGCCCGCTTAAAATTTTATAATAATTTTCATATATTTTTTTATTAACAACATTAAATGCATTTGTTGAAGAGGTAGCATCAAAAACCCTTTATTTTATTAATTCCAAAATAAACCGGCTGTTCCCTTGCATTTCGTCTTAAGGTGGCCCAACCCGGCGGGCCTAACTCATTCGCGGGCACGGTACAAAACCGTGCTGTTGCGCTTTGGGACCTTCTCTGTTTCAAAGAATAAGACAGGTTCCGTGATGAGGAAGAGGCAACATGTCCACAAAAAAGACAATGTGCATAGTGTATGATTTGGTAAGATTTACGAAAATTTTAATTTCAAAACAACTTATAGCTAAAAGTAAACCACGACCGCTGTAGTCAAAAATCTAACAAAAACCAAATAGATATTATAAATCTTGATTAAACAAGCTATGTCTGATGACTAATCTTTTTAAGATTTTCTTACTTTATCATTGCGTAATCCACCTCCAAAGTTATTGTATAAAACGCGCAAAAAATTCAAACTTTCGGACCTTATAATTTAGAAACCAAACACAATTTTACAATGCCAATGGTCATCAGACATCTAGTTCGATCAAATAAAGCTATTTTGAGCAAAATTTTGGATCTCTGACAAGAAATATAAGCGTGATCTTATTTCCCCTTTTGTATGGGGAGATGAGCGGGATGGGCCACCTTAAACAAATTACTTCATTGTACAGGAAACGAACAATAAAACCAGAGATTGAAAAGAGGAGAAAGCATCCCAGTAATAAAAATATAGATTCCTCATCATTTACGGAGATGATAAGAACAATAAATCAATGGATTGAAAGTTATTACCTCTCCTAGATTGGCCATTAATTTTATCTTCTTTGACCAATTTGTGACGAGGTTTTTGTTCTAATTCCAATAATTACGTTCTCATTTTAAATTTTAAATCCGGTCCACAAAAATAATGTAACTGATAAGAATTGTAGAATTTATTAAGATTCACATGCTAAATCGACATACTGGCGCTGTTCCGACCCATATAAACTTGTTTGCACACATTGTTTGCACTTTAAACCACGAATTAATAATAAAAGTATAATAGTCATATTACTTGCAGCGAAAACAATTTCACAATTTCAGGATTATTGGTTTTGTTACAATTTATTTCAATACGATTTTTATTTAACAGCGCCATCTAACGGTGTGAAACTTCTAATCGGCAATTACAACGAAACCATTAAACCTGAAATTGTGAATATGTTTTCGCTGCATCTACTATGGCGAAATTTAATATTTTTGACGAATTCGTGCCTTAAAGTGCAATACTTTTTGCGTTCTGTGTAAAAAAAAACATTGTATGGGTCGGAACATCCTTAAATAAATGTATGTAGGTATAATCTTAAATACAGTGTTAGCAGGAGGCATTCATTACGGGAGGAGGGACTGTAGGATAATTCCAAATTATGGGTATACAGCCGGTGGCGAAATTGGTAGACGCAATACCCTTGAATGGTAAGTTTTGCTGGTTCGGGTCCAGCCTTGCAGTATATTCGTAAAGTAGTTCTTTTTACTGGGCTATTTCTTCAATCAATGTGTCCTTGCTTCACGGTCGATTAGACATACATACATGTCACATTCCTTGGAATAAGCGACGTACTGCACTTAAAGTGCAATACTTTTTGCGTTCTGTGTAAAAAAAAACATTGTATGGGTCGGAACATCCTTAATGCGAACAATACCTCATCTGCGCCTTGTAGAGGAGCAGTTTTTGTTCAGGCGTGAAATACTGAGGCACCTTCTTAATGACTCCCAGCATTTTTGAGGCGAGCCTGGCTTTATCCTCGATATGACGTCCAAAATAAGGTGTGTCAGGTCAACACCGAGAATCCCTATGTGGTCGTCAATATACAATAGTTGTACCCTGGAAGGATCTTACTTATCCTTCATGTATCGGGCCGGTAAACTGGTGGGTCCATTCAGGGCAAGAGTGAGTTCGAGTTCGGGAGTGAGTTAACCTAAAAATACCTAGGAAATATATGATTATTCAAATAGCGGAACCGTTATTTATACTTTCAACGTATTTACGGGACAGACCAGATTTTTTCTCAACTGTAACGATGTTCAAGGAGTGTGGAAACATTAACTATTTAAAAAAGTGAGTTGATATTTAGTGACGAATTCGAACTCACTCTTGCCCTGAATGGACCCCCTGTAGAATGCAAGCGCCGAGATATATCTACCAATGCACAACCTAATTTTCGCAGCACTGGCTGTGCTATTAGTTGCACGCCATAAAAACTCCTATGAATAGGTAATGTAATAGTTTTGGAGGAAGAAAGGACACCCTACATATCAGACGACTGTCATCACCGCGGATTTCGTGTCACGTTTTACATTTAAAGTGGTAAAATCTCCTATTCTCTCGCCAGCTGGCATAACTTATCTCATTAGCGGGAATTTGATTCATTACCATAAAACACGGCAATCCCACCCCTGCCTTCAGTTTGCCACGTAGCTTCCAACCGCCGCCCGTGAAACCAGTAACAAACCCTTTTTACCCGACAACGGCGGAGCCAAAAGAAAGGCTTATGATTTTAGCAGTAACGCTTGAACTTTTCATCAGATTTTGACGAATAAGGTGTCAATCGATCCGATATTTTTGCCTTTTTCTTAAATAAAGTTTAAAAAACCGGCCAATTGCGAGTCGGACTCGCACACGAAGGGTTCCGTACCATCGTAATAGAATTAATACAAAAAAATCACGTATTTTGTATTACGCGGAGGGTCCCCTTTAATTTTAATGTTTTTTTTTGTAACCTATTTGCTGTTATAGAGGCAAAACAAATAGTGTGTTCAAAAATTCAGCTGTCTATCTGCTACGGTTACTGAGATACAGCCCTTGGACAGACGGACGGACGGACGGACGGACAGCGGAGGCTTAGTAATAGGGTTTCGTTGGCACCCTTTGGGTAAGGAACCCTAAAAATTGTAACCAGACTACTAAAAGGTAAGAAACAAGGTAAATATCAAACAGCACCCTGGCACTTGTTTTTTACCTTTTATTAGGCGGGAAACTTTTTTTTTTTTCAGTCATGAATTTAGAAATTGTACGACCCAACAATAATTTGAGTAATTAAATATCAATGCATATAATGCACGAATTATGCAGGAAATAGTTTTATTACTAAGATTTTTTTAATTTTAATCTCAAAAGTCGAAAGGAAAGTTAGTTATCTCTACCTGTGAAATAACTCCCCGAAGTTCTTCTTTGCAGGATCAGCCTGTATGTAAAAAAAAAACCGGCCAAGTGCGAGTCGGACTCGCGCACGAAGGGTTCCGTACCATCAACACCAAAAAATCAGGTTTTTTTGTATTTTTTTTCCCTTTAATTTTTATTATTATTTTATTTTACCTATTTTTTTTATAGCGGCAAAATAAATACACACTCTGTGAAAATTTCAGCTGCCTACCTATTACGGTTCACGAGATACAGCCCTGTGACAGACGGACGGGCGGACGGACGGACGGACGGACGGACGGACGGACGGACGGACAGATGGATGTACGAACGGACGGACTGACGGACAGCGGAGGCTTAATAATAGGGTTCCGTTTTCACCCTTTGGGTACGGAACCCTAATTATCATTAACGGCGAGTTCGATATGAAGGCTCGTGACCGTTTCCTCAGTTAAATTAAGAAATATTTTTCTGAAAATTTTCACATTAAATACACTAACTGAGAGCTAAGTTTGTACATTTTGATTTTTTTGATAACTCAACTTATATCTATAATATACGCCGTTAAACATTTTGATACTTGGCTTATGCCACTCGATCACCTCATTATCCTCTTAAGAATAACCGTAAAAATACCACGTTAAGGACATAATACTACGTTAAAATGCGCTGATATTCGTTATCGCCACGCCTGGCGTAATTGCAATGTTGATGTCCTTTCATCAGGGGATTTACTGGAAAATTAATGATATATTTATGACATCCATGACACGCTCTTTCTGGTAAAGGGTATAAAAGGTCCATGAAGATGGATTAGATTAAATTAATAAATTTAACGGGAAAATATACGCTCTTTCAGCATCCGTCGACTTACGACTTTCAATATACGGTTTTTTTTTCATGTTTTTGCCCTGACTTTATTTAGTTGGTGTGATAAGGTTTTCGAAAAGTGGAGCAACGTTAGCACGCTTTAAGGGATGAAGGATGCGGGGTTATGCGTCAGCATTCCAGTCACAGGATTTTTTTTTATAAAGTATGGCTTGGTGGTTTAGTCGACAACCAAACCACAGTGCCGAAGTATAGCTCGTAGTCTAGGGGCTAGACGACTTGCCTTTTATGCGAGAGGTCTGGATTCAAATCCTCGCTCCGATCATTATTCACTGTCCTTTTTTTTTTTTTATTTGGATAAGTGCATTTCGTTACAAATGCGAGTTTTTCCATGGTTCGGAACCCATGTAGCACTGAAAGTGCCCTTCCACTACTAGGTTAAGCCCGCCCGGGTTGGTACCACTGCATTGGATGAAACTATCGTTGAAGCGGCAATGAAAATTGTCCATGTTTTCCATCCAGTTTAATATAGCCGAGCAATATTAGGAAGGTCCTGGCATGACACCTAGTTATAGCTGTTAATATCTGACGTTAAGTTTGGTATTAGCCATCCGTGTCCAGTTACATTTAAAAAAACCCAGTAACATGGTTTACGTGGTTTGCGTGGTTGAAATCCACTGCATTTCAACCACGCCCACAGGGGGCGTGGTTGAAATGCAGTGGATAAAAGCATGAAACATTGTCTAACAATCATCGTGTAATTTTTACGTGTCGAAGCCTACACCAAAGAATAACTAATAGTGCCCACAAGGCACGAGCTAGCTACAGCCCCTTGTTCGAGAAGGGAGGCGACAGCGCAAAGTACTCGTACCAGTGGAGGCGCCGTGCTATCTTATGAAGCCGATCTGAATACCAATAAAGACTGCAGGGTGCACTGGCAGCACGCCAATACCGGCTTTAGAGTGTACTTACTGGCTTGTGGCAGAGGTGATACCCATAATATTTTCATCCATTTAGTTATTTATTTATTGAAAAGTATCTTTACAACAATTAATTCAATTTCAAATAACAAATAAAAAAAAGTCAAGCCAATAATTACGTTCCACATTTAAAAATCTGAAATATTCTACTTACTTTCAAGATAAAACAAATCAAAATCGAAAAAAAGACTAAAAAATTACTTTCGTTATTGAGGGTGTGTCTGCAAAGGTGAGTACGTGCGTGATTAAGGGTGTGCGTGTGCAAGGGGGAGTTCGTTTGTGTGAGCGTGAGAGAGAGAGAGGGTGTGTGTGTATGTCTGTGGGTTTAAACGGATGCGAATGTGAGACTGTATGTGTGTGTTATGTATACATATAATATACATATTATTATTACCTAACAATCTATCTATTTAGGTGTGACCGATTTAGATAAAAGATTAGCCCGGCGGATGATCCTGTGGAAGTTTGATCGATCGAAGCAATAGATATTTTTATTTCTTATTTTAGCTATTTGCAAGCAAATCACATTCAAACCGCAGAGCGAGTACGGAACTAAATTCTCTCAGTCCCGTCAAAGAATACCCTACTATGGAATGACAGAACGGATTACGTTATTCTGTGGCGTTTGTTAGTTTTAAAATTCGTAACATGGCCGGCCCCATCCAACCACCAGAGTCATCTGGCTATAGATAAATAGTACTTCCCGTGGGAAGAAGGGGTAAGTCCCCAGTATAAATTAAAAACATTCAATACCCTCTTAAGGTTGGTTCAGCATCTACAATAGAACCAATTTTTCCAAGAAAGCAGGTAAGTGATTTTTTTTTAGGAAAATCAAATAATCAAATTCTTGCCATCTTTTGCCATGAAACTATGCATCTCTTCTCTAATCAGGATTTTATATTTAAAAACGAACACTGCTAAAACTCAAAAAATAAGCTCTCGACTAGCCTCAAAAAACAGACGACAGCCTCTAAGTTTTCGGCCACCGTATTGCTCAAAATCCGGTCTATTACATGTTACAAAATTTTCCCCCTCACGTTACAATATTAGGTCACGTAATTTCCAAATAAAATACAAGAGAATATAATTTAAAAAAAGACTGCAGTTTACGATGTGACAATATTCCATCAAGAAAAGTATACGGTAAGAATTTGCGTTTCACAGTGAGCAATTTTTAACCATTGACGGGTAGTCAAAACAAGTTATAAGCTACTTAAATTACTCTGTGTTAAATTATATTATGATTATATTAAGACTTAAGAATGTTGCAGTTATTGCAAGCATATTTTTTGTACGCCTACACGCAAATGCTTTTATATTAAATAGAAAATATGTGTATTCAGGAGGGAGTTTCCATTTAAAATTGGCAACATCAGAAATTCCCGGGCGAAGGAGAACTTTTTAAAAGTTTCACCTGAAAATCAAGATTTGTTTACCTCATTTTTCGGCCACAATTCGCAAAGGTGATATGTACCTATTATTTACTCTTTCTTTACTTAGTACGTATTCCGTAATCAGGAATCAGGAATATTTTATTCGAGAATATCGCTTTTATAGCGGTTCTTTAAAGCGATTTCCACGGAAAGATTCCTGATTCCTTAGTACGGAATTCCAGGTGGACAAAAAGTAAGATATATATGTTTACACCGTTGCTGCACATAATATACGGTTTCACGGTGCGCGATGCCGTACTGGGCCGACGTGTCTCGCCTCCAACGCCGAAGGCCCTGACGGCCCGGCTCGTCAAACCGTAACATGTCGGCTCAGTACGGCATCGCGCACCGGGAAACAGTAAGTTTAACAGATATAAAATGTAAGATTTATCACTCTCCGATCCATAAACTAAACAGGTTGTTAGCGGAGCTTTAACAACTTATTCCTTGGTATATTTGGAGCAAAAAAGGTTAGGTTAGGTTAGGTTGAAATTTTGTTGTACGAGTTTAAAAAAAAGTGTAGGTATTTATAAAATGTATAGGGGAACATATTTTTCGTAAGAACAAAGTTTTAAGTCGTACAACAAAATTTCATCCAACTTTTCTGCTCCAAATATGCTAATCTGCATGAATTCTAGAAATTCGATTGCTCCCTTGTTGCATAAAATAATGGCAGACCAATAAAACATACTTTGTAATTTACAATATTAGTAGGTATTCAATAGCCTCAATAGCCCAGTGGCGCGACACTTCGGCGATCGCTCTCCGAACGCTGGTTCCGGTCTGGTCTTGGATGGGTGACCATTCGACCGTTGAAAGAGGCTGGCCGTGGTTCGGATTCCACGTTAAACCGTAGGTCCCCTTCCTTAACACTAGGTGGTAGGGTTTATCTCGCCCGGGTTGGTACCATCGCATTGGATGAACGATGGCCGAAGCGGCAATGAAAATTGTCCGTGTTTTCTATCCAGTTCAATGTAGCCGTGCAATATAAGGAAGGTCCCGGCATGGCACTTAGTTCCCATGTGGTGTGTTGGGCTAATACCATGACAGAAGGTGTGGTATTAGCAATCCATGTCCAGTCACATAAAAAAAATGCTTAGTAGAGTTACTTACCTCGTCTTTAGAATCTTTCTTCATGGACCCCCCGTGGCCGCCGCCAGTACTTTGCACCGTATTCATCTTGCATGCGGCTGCTTCGAACACTTACTTTAAATTGAAATGTTAGAAGTTCTATCGTTTAGGCACTGAGTCACAAAATGTATTAAAACGAAGCACACATTCGGATTAAAACATGTAATTTAGTTTGTATATGATATGCGATATGTTTGTAGGCCGTAATTTTTTTTTACGTTTAATATTTTCTTGAAATTTCACTGACTATTCATAAATAATTCCATTTGGAGTGTTACAGAAGGAAACCTGTATAACGACGTAGATATAAAAACTGGCTAAGTGCGAGTCGGACTCGCACACGAAGGGTTCCGTACCATCGTACACAATTTTACTAAAAAAAACACGTCTTTTGTATAGGGCCCACTTTTAATTTTTATTATTTTGAATTTCACCTAATTGTTATCATAGCGGCAAAATAATTACACACTTTATTTATATATATATTAATTATTTATAACAATAATTGTAACTACAATAATTGCAATATTTTTTTTACTTTTTAGTGCATTTTAATTTGTTTTGAAATACTGTTTCATTGAAGTCGGCATTTTTTTTTAAATTTATGTTCATTTTTTATTTTTAAATGAATGTGAAGTACAATAAGAAATTTGTGCATTCTTTCCAATAAAAAATATATGGAAATCGTTTGTCGTGATATTTATTTATTCGTCCATTTGTCGCGCACATACTTAATTTAAGACTTATATGATCTCATGGATGCCATGGTCAGAACTGAACCATATTGAAATGATTAAAAAAAGAATCATCAAAATCGGTTCTCCCACTCGAAAGTTCTGAGGTAACAAACATAAAGAAAAATACAGTCGAATTGAGAACCTCCTTTTTTGAAGTCGGTTAAAAATTGTGTACGGGCACCTGTAAGGTGGAAATTTCGGAGGCAATTCATTGGTGGGCATCTGCGCTATACATGTCCAGCGCATGTCTAGCTACAAACCGCAATATGCTGGTTCTAAGACGACTTAATCCCAGACTTCTTCGCCCGCATCTTGGCGCAATCGTGGACGGGCTGCGATCTGGGGACGCCGACCCCTCCCGCCACTAATCCGCCAGTGGAGCGCCAGTGTGATTATGATGTTGGAGAAAGAGTAGATCTACAATTAACAAGTTAAATAATATTTTTTAGGGTTACGTACCCAAAGGGTGCCACCGGAACTCTATTACTAAGCCTCCGCTGTCCGTCCGTCCGTCCGCCTGTCACTGGACTGTATCTCATGAACCGTGATAGAAAGGAAGCTAAATTTTTCACAAAGTGTGTATTTATTTTGCCGGTATGACAACATATACGTAAAATAATAAAATAACAATAATTAGGGGGGCCACAAAAAACCAGTACCCAAAGTCCCAGTTGTCACCTAAATTGGCGTTACGGCAAACCGATCGACTGGCGTTTTCAAATGTATGGAGAAATTGAAGAGCGCGCGCAGTGGGCGTTAAGCGAATTAACATTTGCGAGTCAGAGTTTGATTTGACAGCTTACTCAACATTGCCGTAAATACGTCGACGTTGCCGTTTACGTCGACTCCGCGTTTTCATACAAATCGGAAGTCCGAGTTTGACTTTGACAGTTTGAAGGAGTAAAACCAAAGAATATCTAGTAAAAACTTGTATGGAGTTTGACGTTTTTACGGAAAACGCCAGTCGATCGGTTTGCCGATCGGAGACCAGAGTGGTCAGTCCGAGTTCTCATCTAAATTGGTGTTTACGGAACTTCGAATTTACGTAAAAACGTCAAACTCCATACAAAACACTCCTGAATCAAACTCAAACTCGAACTTACGTTTTGTATGACTCCGCGCCGCGGAGTCGGCGTAAACGGCAACGTCAAAGTATTTACGGCGACGGTGAGTAAGCTGTCAAATCAAACTCGGACTCGAAAATGTTGCACTGCATGCGCTCATCAATTTTTCCATAAACTTGAAAACGTTAGGCGTTCGGTTTGGCGTAAACGCAAATTTAGGTGACAAGTCGAACTAGGGGCTCATATATAAAACGATAAAATTTGTCGTTTCATATGAATGACTAATGGTGTCGTAATGCGAGGTGTGGATAAAACCTACCGCCATTTCGCGAATCGTAATCGCACCGCGGGCGCGGTGAGGAGGGCGCGAGAAGGGCGCGGGGAGGGCGCGGAGGCGAGCCCTCGCCAAATACGCAGTGTTCATAAAAAACTTGGCCGGCAGAGGCCGATGCCGGTGAAAAAATATAATGAAACGAGACTTTCCTCTCGTTCGGCGGATTAAAAGTTGACTCGCTCGAAGTTTTGGTGGAGCGAAATTCGAAATATTGCGCTAATGAATTTATCGGATGAAGAAGTTCGTTTCGAATTTGACATTATTTCTTAATTAATGGCAACGGATAACTATGTATCGAAGCGTTTCGATTAGATCATTATAAATACGAACGTCACGACCAATACATTTTCAGATAATTTTCAAAATCTGATTACAATGCTTCAAATGTAGATGTCGCTGAAACTCAAATTAAGGCCCTGGTACTAGCCAAATCGCAAAGTTAGACGAGGCACCCCAAGTTAACTAACTAAGTCTGACGAATATAAGTGTCATTCTTACAATATATTTTATTTATTTATTTATATATGTTTATTGCACTCAAAATTCGGGCAAAAGGTACAACTTAATGCCAGGGGCATTCTCTACCAGTCTACCTTTGGGTATCGTGAGCAGTAGTGCGAGTGGCAGTTATAGAGACAAATGAATTTACTACAACAAATATTATACACAATATACCAACTACCTATATACATATAAATATAAATATACATTAATATAAATATATAAACACTTTATATAATATAGAAACAGAAAATAAAGTATGATACCTAACAAACAAATGTATTGCCAATAGGAATAAAAATTAACTGAAAACTGGGGAGGGGGGGGGGAGTAAAGACGTAATTAGGAAAGAAAGAAAGCTTTAAGATTTTTTTTGAACGCATGAATAGAGGGCGAATTTCGTACTGCAGGAGGTAGCTGATTCCACTGCCTTGCAGCGTGTACCGTGAAGGAGTCGGAATAGGCAGAAGATGAGTGCGAGGGAATAGAAAGAACCAAGGAGTCGGTTGATCTAAGTGGGAGACCATGTGAGCAGAGATATGTAAACCGATTCCTTAGGTATGAGGGAGCATTGGCGTCATTCAGGGTCATATAGAGGAGAGAAAGGACATGAGAGTTCCTGCGATGACGGATGTCGAGCCACTGAAGACGAGCACGAAATTCCGATACATGATCGTATTTACGTAGGCCAAAAATGTAACGGATACACAGGTTGAGAAGACGGTCAAGTTTATTCAGAAGCTCTTGAGTGAGGTCAAGGTAACACACATCGGCATAATCGAGTACAGGGAGAAGTAAGGTTTGTGCGAGAGTAATTTTGGTGGCGAATGGAATAAAGTTCTTCAATCTTTGCAGTGCGTGCATGCTAGCGAACATTTTGCGGCTTACTTGACTGACTTGTGGTTGCCAAGACAGAGTCTCGTCAATCAAGAGTCCCAGGTTTTTCACGCATTTTACAAAAGGAATAACGGTGCCATTGAACTGAAGAACTGGTAGGTCGTCTCGATTTAGCTTAGAAAGAAGTTTGGGAGTACCGATTATGATAGCCTGGGACTTGGAAGGATTGACCAGAAGGCCAAACCTCGAAGCCCAATTGTGTACTAAATCGAGATCTACATTCATTAGACCTAAATCAATAGCAGCTTCATCAACACGAAAGTGTCTATACAGCTGCAAGTCATCGGCGTAGAGATGGTAGCGAGAAACTAGAATAGATACAATTTTGTTAATAAAAATAGAGAAGAGTAAGGGAGAGAGTACACCGCCTTGAGGCACGCCAGCAGTTATGTCACACCAGTGGGAGTAAACATTATCTAATCGGGCACGTTGCTGGCGACCACGAAGGTAAGATGAAAACCAACCTATTACTGGCTGAGAGATGTTGAGGGAAAATAGTATGGCACAGAGAATGTCAAAATCGACAGAGTTAAAAGCACTACTAAAATCTAACAAAACTAAAAGGGTGAGTTGTCTATCATCCATGGCAAGCCGGATATCGTCAGTAATTTTGACCAGAGCCGTTGTGGTGCTATGTGATGGACGAAATCCAGATTGAAAGGGGTCAAGAAGATTATTTATAGAAAGATAGTTGGAAAGTTGAAAGTGAGCTACACGCTCGAGAACTTTAGAGAGAAAGGGTAAAATGGAAATAGGACGGTAGTCACTAAACACAGTGGGGCAAGCTTTTTTCGGTAATGGAATGACATAAGCATGTTTCCAAGCGTCAGGAAAACAACCCGATACCAGAGAGTGATTAACAATATGTGTAATTATGGGTAAAATCAAGTCAAGTATCGGGATGAAGAGATCACGACTCATGTCATCACTACCAATTGCTTTGCTTTTAATGGAATAAATTATTTTACTTAATTCACTGTCGGAGACTTGGGTGAATTGAAAAGGTACGGGAGAATTATTTGACGGGTCTTGTGAAAGTAATTGACGAATTGTATTTGCTTTGTCGATAGGATCAATTGCTATCGGAGAAGCAGAGAAATGGCGATTGAGACCATCAAGGTCTATAGAGGAATTGATCCCAGAATTCGTTTTGCCAATACCCAGGGTTCTTAAGAATGAATGAATGATTCCTTGTCTAGGAATCGACCTATTTTCGTTAATGTATGTTTCCTTTTTCTATACAAAATACATTGCGGAAACGGTATCCATTTCCGAACTTTTTGGACTAAATGTAGAAATCTAAAATCAAATGGAATTTTTTGTTTATGCATATATGCTGTTTTTGCTTATATCTAGAAATCGAATGACTTTCAGATTTCTAATGAGAAAAATCAACTTTTTTTATTTTTATTATTATTTAAATAAATGATGGAATAAAAAAATATTAACAATCCATTATCAGTCTGGAGTTCTATTTGGATTTGCTGAAGCGTTTCACTACATATTATTACATTTGTTAAAAAGTGCATTTGTATGGCGCGAGTAGTTGGCTAGTCCTAGCGCCTTAATGAGATAACGGCAATGTCGTATCCATTAAATACATAAAATTAAGGAGTAATACTAATCGTTAAAACAGACACATGAAGTAAGATTCTGAAAAAAAAGTCCCTGGACTTTCATCGAGCATGGAAGGACGGGAGTAACAACCGGCTCGTAGCCTAGTGGCGTAGGGAGTTGCCTAGAATACCAGAGGTCTGGGTTCAAATCCTCGCCCCGACATGCACCACTTTCTTTCTCTTTCTGAGTTGGATAAGTGCATGGTCACGAATGCGAGCTGCTCCATGGCTCGGAACCCATATGAAACTGTAGGTCTCCTTCCCCTACTAGGTGGTAGGGCTTAAGCCCGCCCGGGTTGGTACCATCGCATTGGATGAAAAGATGGTCGAAGCGGCAATGAAAAATTGTCCGTATTTTACATCCAGTTCAATTTAGCCATGCTCGTAAAGGGAAGGTCCTGCCATCGCAGCTAATTCCTTCAGGAATGTGGTGTATTGAGCTAATATCATAAAAGTGTTGTATAGTATTAGCCATCCATGTCAGGTTGCATAAAAAAATAGATATTTTGATGTCTAGTATAATTTGAAAAAAATATGAATTTCTGCATTTAGTCAAATGAATCGCGTGAGCATTCTATTGTGAGAACTAGGAACGGAGCAATAATTAAATGGGCTGATGAGTTACTTTCATCATAGTTACATGTTGTACACAAATGAATTGACGTGTACTGGAGAAAATGAGTAAAAATGTACAAGCGTACAAGCTGAGGAACTTCAGGCATCAACTTTCCAAGTGATTAATTAAAATCTGGGAACCTTTAGGGGTATGGAGCCGTTAAGTCCTGGAAGACGATTTCGCTAATTTAATTCAAAAGAAGTGATTTCTTCTCATTTTTAAATGGCAGAGCTCAACTGCCCATACAGACGTGAAAGATCATGCGCATATTCATTGTCAGAGATCCCAAATTATACTCAAAACAGCTTTATTTGATTGAACTAGATGTCTGATCTCCAAAACAGTGTTTGGATTCCAAGTTATAAGGTCCGAAATTCGAATTTTTCGCGAGTTTTATGCCATCAATTTGGAGGTGGATTACTCAACGATAAAATAAAAACATCTTAAAAAGATTAGTCATCAGACATAGCTTGTTTTATTTAAATTTATAATAAATTTAGATTTTGTTTGAATTTATACTTCAGCGGTCGTGATTTACTTTTAGCTGTAAGTCGTTTTATAATTAAAATTTTCGTGAATCTTACCAAATCAAATACTATGCGCATTACCTGCTGACATGTTGCATCCTTTTCATCACGGAGCCTGTCTTTTTCTTTGAAACAGAGAATGACCCAGAGCGTAATAGCACGGTTTTGTACCGTGCTCGCGAATGAGTTAGTCCCGCCGGGAAGGGCCATCTTAAGGACTACTAACAGGAAATCCAAGCACGAAACTAATCGCATAAACAACGGTTATCCCAGATATTACTCTCTCGGTTATAACTCTACGTGAAAATTACGGGTTATGTTTGCTTAGCTGAAAAAGCAGGTAATATGTGCTTAAATTCGGATCACGTTCGTTCAATAAATAGTCCATCCGGCGCGTGTGTGATCACGCACAAGGTGTAGTGAGGAATCTTGTTCGAAAGGTAACAGTGCTTCAGATTGGAACAAGGTAAGCGCAAAATCTATTATGGGGAACTATACAATGAAAGTTACTTACATCATATTGTTGCTCGAATTTGTCTTTACGTGAAGAATGTTCACATTTTTATCACACCAAAAAATTACCACTTCGCCCAACTCTATCCCATAAATATGCGATGACGTAAAGTCTTACTATTCTAATTTTTAAACTTTTCTTGATTTTTTTTTAAAATTAGAAATGAAAGACTTTCCGTCGTCCAATATTTATGTTGATAAAATTAAATATACTTTTTCGTACTACGTCGATATGATACTTTCTGTGATAAAGGTTGGTGAAGAGGTTATTATTTTTTCTTATTTTTGGAATTGCAAATAACGTGTATATCCTTCACTTATAGCAAAATCCGGACAACAATATTTTGAAACATTCATCGTATAGTTCACCTTTAAATACAGTTGTATGACGGATCGATTTTTAACATAGCAATAGTTGAGAGACAAAATAATTAGAATATCTTCTATGGATTGACTTAGGTTTGGTTTTTGTTCAACTTTTTTCGTACGGGAAACTATTATGAACAATGCTCGATTACTGCGAACTAAGAACATAAATATTATGCAATTCATGGGGGCGAAGCTCCGGCGGAAATGAAACACCTGGATCTCTTGACTGAATTTATATTAAATGAATAAAGAAGCTAATATAATAATAAATTAAAGAAAAAGTCCTCGTGAAGAAAAAAACCTTTTTCTTTTCTAGATGTCGCGAGTGACAGACTAAAATTAGCTCTATTTATGAAATAGACCTTTTTAACAATAATTATTAATCGCCAGGAATATCTGGCGACAATAGTTCATTTCCCCTTGCCTATAGCTGCAAATCGGACAGGCAAAGAGTGTAGCCCGGAATTATAGAAAGTGAGATCGAGAGCTGGCCTTACTTCTATTAGCATAAGGCCCTTCTGGCATGCGATTACTTTTTAGGCCCGCTAAAGCTTTGGATCTGAGAGGCCTTGTACGAAACGTCAGTCGGCATTGAATAAATACGGCACGCATTTGTTTTGTTGGGTTCTTTCTAGTGTTTTCTGTTTCGAAGTACTTAGACGGATAGGACGCAGGATTTTATGTTCAGTTATAATATAGGGTTTTGATTGAGGTATATTCCAAACGTTAAGGGCTCTGAGTGCATTCAGTTCCATAACGGAGTGAACCCATATTTTATTATTTAAAAAATAACTACTACTTATTATTTATTAATTTATGAGAGCTATATTTGAAACATGTAACGGTAAATATTTGAAGCTAATTCCTGTTTTAATTTTTTTTTAATAAAAAATTATGTATATTTGTCTAATTTGAGATCACATAGCACCAGCGACTTAGCGTTTTATCTATAAATTACTATACTTTTTAACCGACTTCAAAAAAGGAGGAGGTTATCAATTCGTCTGTATGTTTTTTTTTTGTGTTTGTTACCTCATAACTTTTGCCTGGGTGAACCGATTTTGATAATTATTTTTTTAAATGAAAGTTAGTGCTTCCCAAGTGGTCCCATTTTAATTTGGTTAAGTTCTGACAATGATATCCATGAGAAAATCATATAAGTCTTAAATTTGTATTAAGATTGCGCGACAAATGGACGAATAACTCAATATAACGCGAACCGATTTCGCTGATTCTTTTTTTTTTAGAAAGGACGTGTACAAATTAGTAAGTGTACTTCAGATTCACTAAAAATAAACCAATAAAAAAAATTAACAAAAAAAAAACCGACTTCGGTTATTTTTTTGTTATTTTTTTTTTTAAACTTTAATAAAACATAATATTACATAACCCCCTTATTTCCATTTATTATAAAGAAATCTTCAAAGGCAAAATGGTCCTATTTCTTTTTTACTAAGTACATTCATTTCCTTCCTCATTGGTATACAGGGCCTGTTTCTCCGAAACTAAACTAGTCTACGGCTTGAGATGAATATTAACTAAGCTGTGTTTTTGCTTCCTTGGATTTAATAACTTCAGACCGAATCTAATCTACAACTAATTTGATGGGAAAATTGAAACGGATTGCGCTATTTTAATGCATGTTAAGGGTCAGAATTGCGTGGCAGATGTCGTATAATCCATTAAAGATACCGGTTTATAATACTTCACGGTTTGTAGAATCGTGAAATATATTCTTTTCAAAAAGCTGCGATCGTTAAGACTATCAAAATTAATATTCTTACATTTTTATATTTTAATTTTAATTACATAGTTAATTACGGTTTTTGATTCTTATTTTTACACCTTCTCGGTGCAGAACAAATTTAAGCTACATTCTAGAGATAGATCGGTGAATGACATAAATATTTTTGCAATTTCGTTGTATTAACGTTTTTATACATTTCGAGATCCTCTTTCTTATTTAATTGTTGGTAAAATTCAAACTAGCTTGTCAAATCAAATCGCTTGCATATTCATTTTAAAAGAAAAACAATTTTGATTCATATTTCAATGGAAATTGACTAAAAAAAATGTGTTACCAAATACTAAATTAATAACTTTCCATATGCAAACAATATTAAATGAACTTCAACTAATGAAAAACAAGTTTTGGACATGACATTGCACAGATTAGGCTACCTGTCTGAAATTAATAAATCATAAAAAAAAAAGATTGTCCATCGCGTTGAATAAAACAAAAGGCAAAGAAAAGTTGCCTGAGTTTCTCATCCAGTTCAATGTAGCCGTGCTCATACTCGTATTAAGGGAAGGTCCTGGCATGGCACTTAGTTCCTACAGGAATGTGTTGTGATGGATCATGACAGCAGGCTTGATATTACATTTTGAGTATTATGTTACAATATTTTCTTATCAAGAGACTACTATATGCTACTTACGTGCACGCAACCAGAAATAGATTGAATTAAAAATTAGAAACCACAATAATTTAGAATTTCGTGTCACATTAATTTAAATTTATAATAATTTTATTTTATCACAGACCACAACATTAACGAGTTAATAAGCCACCGAATTACTCTAAGTTCAAAGCACGACGATTGAACAACCAATTGATAAAGATTAACAGTTAACAATAGGAGCAGCAAGCTATAAAGACATTTTAATTTGTCAAAAGTATTGGAATTTGAATTGATTTGAATATAATAATTATTAATTTATGTTAGAATTTAGGACGACAACATTGATTCAAGAAGAATAAAATATATTTTATATTTAAAAAACATTTGAACGAGATTTTTTATCGAATCGTGTATTAATTAGAGAAATGTGAACTATCTATGTAAAAACACAGAGTACGCACAACTATTACACAAAAAAACGTAACGTTCTTTATTTAAAACAGTTTTGACACATGCGCGCCAATTTAACAAGCACACCTGTTGATTCGAATGATTCGATAATTTTTCACATATTTTATTTTAATTGAAAGATAGAGTTGGGTGGTTTTTTTATTAGATCAGGTTTAAGCGAGAGAGTTAGTTATAGGAAGTCAGAGTGTTAGGTTCGAAAGAGGCATGTGGCGGGCGTTCGCAGCGTCCGCAGCGTCCGCAGCGGTGGACGCTGGGAAGATACTGCGGTAAGCCGCCCGAGGTGCGCGCGCAACTTGTATCCTGAAGGGAGCCGGTCTCTGGAATTATTACATCACCTGAAGGGTTATTAATTAGGCGATCGTACAATCAAGATCAGGTATACGGGTGTGGGAAGGCTATCGTAAAACGCAATTGTTGCCTAGCGGCTTGAGGTCGCGCTTCTCGACCGAGAGACGTGGGTTCGATACTCGTTGGCTGCACCACGGTCTTTCTCGTTTATATCTTCAATTTCAATTCTATTTCAATTTATTTTTCCAAAAACACACGTGTATACATAATTAACTAAAAAACAATAGGTCACAATAATACATTTACAACAATGTAGTAAACAAAATTATACATTGCAGCCTACAGAAGAACTTAATTCTGTGTAGTAGGCGACATTAGGCATGATAAGTGCATTATAATTTAGTCTAAACTTGATATGACCTTTTGGCTAAAACGATGATGGATTTTTACAACACAATGATCTAGATTAGGTAACCTAATAATTGAATAAACTGATTAAAATTTACAAGTTTTCATAAATTACATTACCCTTACCTTTACGAATCAAAGTGTTCGCAATGAAACTCTAAAAACCTGGACTAGATGATTGTACATTCCTACCTGCATTCAGCATTACAATATCGTGTTCTGATTTAAAAATATATTCCTATAGTATCGTTTAAACACGTACAAACTATCAAGTAATCCTTCTATCCAATATTATCTAATAATATAATTGGTCAGTACATACCCCAACACGTCAAATCGACAGTTCCCCGTTGCCCGCCTCTGGAAACGGGAGCTAACCTGAAGATGAGCCAAATATTTGGTTCAAAACGTCGTGCTTCGCCCAAATCATGCCGTGAGTAGAAAGCCGTTTAATCTTTTAAAATGACCCCAACGGGGTTAAACGTAGGTTCAAATCCTGCTTCATACAAATGTTTGACCAAAATGTTTATGATTGTTTTCAAAATCTGATCACAATGCTGCAATTTAGATGTAGTTTAATTCCCTCAAGTAGAAAAATTATACAATTTCTTATTCCTTAGACACATATACAATCAAGTAATCTTCTATGCAATGTTTGTATGCAATATTATTAGTAAAAAATATTTTTTCATTTATTTTTTGTCATCCCTGTACAGCAAAAAGTTTGATCCTAATAAAGCGGCACCAATGTCATAGATATAAGCGTTATAAGGCAATGGTCCAAAGATCGAGCCTTGGGGTACGCCAGATGGTATATTAATATAATTAGACCTAAACCCTCCCATTACCACAGCTTGCGACCGGTTCGTCAAATACGACTCGACCCATCCCAACAAATCACCATGTATACCTAAATGGTTTATTTTCTTAATCAGGATGATGTGATCAACACGGTCAAAGATACGTAGATGACAAATAAATAGAAGTTCAACAGCAGGAGTATCGATCTTTTATTATTGCCAAAGTCGGTTTTTTTCCTTTCTTTATTCCTTTCTTTATTTTCTTGATTTCTCTTACTTCGTAACTTATTACTTTACTATAAATATATATATATATATATATATATTTAAACTAAAACTGGCCCAAGAAAAATATTAATTATCGACCGTATTTACACAACTTTACGGAAATTTGTTGAGAAATGCGACCTGTAGATGAAAACATGTAAACCGACATAGGAAAGCATTTTTTGCCCAAGCTGAAACGGGAATCTGCTTGCGCTTCGCTCGGTCAACCATGTATAAAAATAATATAATGTGTCGGAAAACTTTTCCGATAAACCAAATTTTCCCATATCACTCTAGTAAATTGCATAGAAAAGGACGTGGGAATTCCTGTTAGATTTACTCTCCCAGTTAAACGGCTTAGGCAGGGTTACGTCAGCGCTGGTGGGAATCCTTTTGCCAAACCCATCTAATTAACCCGCTACAATATTTTAGCCTTCGGTGTTTTGTGTCCGACGAAATGAGCAGACATTTCGAGCTAAATAATTGGACTCCCTGTCCGCCCTTTGGGATCCTTAGAGCGAATCGCCTCGCGGAATCAACTCGAAGGATGTGCGCCTCGAGAACGAGATCTCGGCTCGCGCCCTACCCGCGTTGCCATGGCGACGGTTGCTTCGCCGCGCCACCTGTTGGCGACTGCCGATAAGCTCACCTCGTGCAGGGCGTGTATTCTTGGCATTGAGTCATTGCGGATTCAGTAGAGTTAACAGTAATGTCAAAGTAAATTCTTCTTCTGTTAACTCCACTGAATCCGCAATGACTGAATGCCAAGAATACACGTCCAGGAGTCGCGGGCGGATAGGATAAGGAGGAGAATAAGGCCAAGTTTGATCCCCAGTGCGAAAAAATTGGATTGAGTTTAGGACGGACTGACATATTTAAGCCTATCGATCCAGAGTGGTCAGTCTGAGTTGTCACCTAAATTGGCGTTTACGGCAAACCGATCGACTGGCGTTTTCTCCAAACTCCATACACGTTTCTACTAGATATTATGTGGTTTTACTTCTTCAAGCTGTCAAAGTGAAACGCGGACTTTCGATTTGTATGAAAACGCGCAGTGGACGTAGACGGCAACGTCGAAGTATTTACGGCAACGTTGAGCAAGCTGTCAAATCAAGCTCGCACTCGCAAATGTTAGTTCGCTTAACACCCGCTGCGCGCGCTCTTCAAGTTCTCCATACATTTGAAAACGCCAGTCGATTGGTTTGCCGTAACGCCAATTTAGGTGACAACTTAGACTACCGGCTCAGGTTCCATGTCAAGCAAGACCTTTCTTTCACGGTTACAACATCGGGTCAAATTACACTAAAATAAAACGTAAATTTTAAAAGTCAATTTAAAATGAAGATCTCCGTATCTAGACACTTCAGAGTGCCTTGGTGAGATGTCATGACATTTGCCGCGACCTCCATCGTAATCTCACGTAAGATTTTCGAAAACGCGTATTCTAAGGCTGTGATAAATGTTGTAACAGAAACTAAGACTAACGAAAAATAACACTTTGCATTACTTTGACATTTCGTCCACATACAATGTGTAAAAGTGACGTCACGAAGTACTACGTTACGTTAGTCTTAGTTTCTATTGCGACTATGTATCTCAGCCTTCGTGTTAAGATGGTTATACTAGCCAATGCGAATGGTTTGATTGCGTTAAGTTCCTGATCTCTACGGAATGAGAACATGAAAAAAAAACATGTATAATTCCAGCTGAAGTTCTAACAAAACAAAAAGAAAAATGTTACAGAAATTGATAATTTATGCATGGAAAAAATCTTTGAAGTCAGGTCTCAAATATATTCTTTTTCAAGTTTACGGCTTATATCACCTTAACTCATATTTATTTTAATACCATTTTAAAGATCCTAACATTATCTACTCATTCAGCGATGAACATGTTTAACTTTTCCCGACTTCTTTAACAAAACAATAAAAAAACCGGTTTCACGCGTAATGCGGGTTGGTCACATTTAGAAAGAATTATTTCGAGCTGCCCTAACTAAGCGACGTCGGGCTCTCGCTATCTCGTTTTAATCGCAAAAATGGGTCCAAAATGTTTAGGTATGAAGATGCTCTTAATGAGTTAATGTCTGCTTGATTGCGTTGGATTTATTCACACAGGTAATTCGTCATATGAGGACTTACGAGGGAAGCTTATATTCAATTCAATTCAATTCAATTCAATTCTTTATTCGTCCTTAGGTACACTTTGTTACACTTCGACAACATCAAATATATATTTTGGAAGAAACATGTTTTACTTATTTTAACCCAGTTGTCTCGCAATATTTCACTGTTTCTTGTTGAAAAATAAATAACGGGATATTTGCCTAGACCCCCCTCACCTTCACGTGAAATCGGGCGAGATTTGACTCGACTCCCCCCCTAAACACGTCACGTAATTATTGAACGACCCCTAAGTGTACTGGCTGGGGCTTCATGGATAAAGTTACGTTTTCAGATAAAGCCGCAGTAATGAAGAGGCCCGTATTTGCACAATCTGCTTAACAGACCAGCGTCGTAAGGGTGGACTAACGAGTATGTGGCTTTCAAACATAAAATTTATTATAATATAATATATGTACATATTACGTAGACTTGCTAGTGCAGTGAAGTGGCAAAACTGCGTACGTAAAACTTTTAATAATTGCTTGCTCCGGAGTCTGTGATTACGAAAATGAACTATAAGGGTTTCTGAAGAAAGAGGATTTCACAGAAGTGTTCTCCAACGGAAATCTATAAATTGACAAATTGTGAAGTGTCAAAAAAATAACGACCTCTACTTCTAGAAGATATGAGAGACGAGACGAAACATTTACGATTGCATTACCCATAATAACGCGAATAAAGCGTTAAATAAATGTTTGTAGGTATTTTAAGATTATACCTACATACATTTATTTAACGCTGTGTTAACTGTGTTAGTAGGAGGCATTCATTACGGGAGGAGGGACTGTAGGAGAATTCCAAATTTTTGGTATACAGCCGGTGGCGAAATTGGCAGACGCAATACCCGCGAATGGTATGTTTTGCTGGTTCAGGTCCAGCCTTGCAGTATATTAGTAAAGTAGTTCTTGTTACTGGTCTCTTTCTTCAATTAATGTGTCCTTGCTTCACGGGTTATTGTACATACATACATATCACATTCCTTGGAATAAGCGACGTACCTTCTTATTATGAAAAAGTATATATTTACTGGATAAATCAGGTACACGGAAACATCACCTAGCGAAACCACGCTCACCGAGGAAAGATTTGTGGGCTATTGTCGTGCTATCCAGCTTGCTTGCACAGTTACCCATACATTCAGACAACTGTTCCTCCCAGCGAGCATAGAAGGGCCGGAGTAGAGATCTAAACTCATGCGAATGGCGGACGCGCTATACCGAATGTTCGTTGTACTAAATAGTGTACTGTGAAGTTCTTCCGTGTTCTTACGCGTGGTTGTAACTCGAAAAAATCAGCAGTAAGTGAATCCGTAAGCGAACTGACTCACCGGCGCTACCATTTTTGTATGTAAACTACGCCGCCCCCGTAGGAACTAGTTTCGGTTGCTACTCCCGTCTCTCCGTGCTCGCTGGTCCCTCCCTACGCAATGTTCGCAATAAACGCATACCGGAGAATTCGAACGTGATACGTATTAATTGGTATACGTGAGCAGTCGGTCGGAACGTACATCCCCGGCGGGCATTTACGATTGCGTTGTGACGTCACGTGCTGTACTGATATAAGCTTAATCTATTCCCCTAGGCATAGAGGACCATTCCGTTTATACTCCGCGACATGAGGTATAATTCCCCCGCATTTTATATCTACGCTTATGGGAACCGTCTCCAATAGCAATAGTCAATTAGAATCGGTCTTTTAAGGGGAATAAATACAATAAAATATGAGCCTTTTTCTGAAGTTGATTACAGTAAAGCCGTTGGTTTAAAAAATACTGAGCTTATAGAACGTACGTTTGCAAAGGTACACATCCCCATTTTGTCCAAAACACTTGTATAATCATCGAAATAAAAAATATTTCGAAAAAGACCTTTTTTACCTTTAAAAGGCATTTTTTCTGTTATCTTTCTATTTAGAAAAATTCAGTAAAAAAAACGTATACCTTTCAGCCATAACAAGGTACACATCCCCCTTAAAAACTTCTAAATACAGGAATTTAACAAAATCAGACTAGTCGTTACCTTGCCATCACGAAATATCCGGGAGCGCGCGAAACGTGCGTACCCTCTCGCTGACATGATGGCACTGGCTATATTCCGCCGCGCGTATTCTTGATTTTACGCTATGGTATATGCAATAAGCCCGAAAGAGATAATTGGAATAGCTATTATATTCAAAACTAAGGCAAAACTTTTTTTATTATGTTTTGAAATGTGATTTGCGACTTTTTAGGACAGTGAATTCCCGAATCAAGTGTCAAAGCTCAATTTCTTAACAAATCTGCCTCTATACACGATATTGATAAAGGGAGAAGATTTGAATCCATCGAGGATTGAACATTTTTCGGTTGAAAAGCTTAATAAAATACACAACTCCAATCAGTTTGTTAGGATCGGTTGGGAATTTTAACTGTTGTATTTCAGTAATGTGCACAAAGCTAGACCTTTTTTACCTACTGCTGATTAGCTTAATCGCCATATATTAAGGGCCTTTCTTAGCAGTTTGCAATTAATACCAGTACAAGTTAATTAGTACTTTAGCAATAAAAGCCCTTTAAGGTGGCCCATCCCGCTCATCTCCCCATACAAAAGGGGAAAGAAGATCACGCCCATATTTCTTGTCAGAGATCAAAAATTTTGCTCTAAATAGCTTTATTTGATCGAACTATATGTCTGATGACCATTGGCATTGTAAAAATGTGTTTGGTTTCTAAGTTAAAAGGTCCGAAAGTTCGAATTTTTCGCGCGTTTTATACAATAACTTTGGAGGTGGATTACACAATGATAAAGTAAGAACATCGTAAAAAGATTAGTCATCAGACATAGATTATTTAATCAAGATTTATGATCTATTTGGTTTTTGTTAGATTTTTAAATACAGCGGTCGTGGTTTACTTTTAGCTATAAGTCGTTTTGAAATTAAAATTTTCGTAAATCTTACCAAATCATACACTATGCACATTGTCTTTTTTGTGGACATGTTGCATCTTTCTCATCACGGAGCCTGTCTTATTCTTTGAAACAGAGAAGGTCCCAGAGCGCGACAGCACGGTTTTGTAACGTGCCCGCGAATGAGTTAGGCTCGGCGGGTTGGGCCACCTTAAGTGTCGACTAAAATAAATCAGCACTTGGTGAGAACCAGGCTAGGTAACGTAAGAAAATGAATCACGACATGCACTTGAACTGGTTGCTTCAGCTAAATTGCGATTCACCTATTAGATAATGTGCACATTAACAGAGATTCGTACATTATCGTTAACATAGCTATATGCATAAAAAAACGAGAATTCTTATCACTAAATTGTCACAGTCCGTAAATCTAAGAGGGGTCTGAAACCCCATTAGTATTGAGTGTCGCAGAACAAACAGCTTAGAGCGACCGGAACCCATCGTTAAACGGTCTTAAAGCCAATAGCAGACCGGAGGGGCTTACAAACATTTTAGGGCGGTTTGGTTTCTGAGCAAGATTTTTTATTTCTTGCACAAATGCATGGGTTGTTCTGGTAAGGTAGTAAATATAATTTCTTCAGTTGATAGGAGAAGAAATGCTGTCGTTTCTCCAATGAATTGTATCTTTTTATTTATTTATGGAGAAAAAACAGAAATAGACCAAATGACATAGTAAAAAAAAATGTAACAAATATAACAATAGCCTATATCCTAAATATTTCTCACTAAAACACAGGTAACAGATTATATAGTTCAGATGACATTACTACAGTAAATTATTAAAAAACACATGAGAGTAAGTTAATACATAGAAAAAAAAAAACATAAAAACACAGATAAAGTTACATATAAAGTGAAGTGATACACACAGAACAAACAATGACATTGTATAGCAGGAGTTTCTTTTAGGTTACATATTTAACTTTAACATGTGTCTTAAATTTAGCGATGAAATCGTTAAAAATATCATATTCGTCTTACCCTTCATTGTAAATCTTACACATTCTGTACACTGGGTTCCGTTGACCAGCCTTTGTTCTTGTTCTACTGAGATGGAAGAGAGCATTCGATCGTGTCTTATATGAAGGAACTCTAATTGAAATCAGATTTAGGAGTTAGGGAGAATTTATCATTATTTCATTTCATTTCATTTATTTAAACTTTTTGGTAGTCAAACTACACCAAGTTACGTCACAAAGATCCGCGGATTCGATCAACCCAGTAAAGAAGAACCCGCAAAGAAACTTCACGGGTTTACATAACATATTTTTCCGTCCACAATTATGAAATACATACTCAGGCTGAGATAAATAGTCGTAACAGAAACTAAGACTAACGAAAAGTAGTACTTTGTGACGTCAATTCGCATTACTTTGATATTTCGTACATACTAAATATGTCAAAGTGACGTCACAAAGTACTACTTTTGGTTAGCCTTAGTTTTTGTTACGACTATTTATCTCAGTCTTAGATCTAAATGCTACTGCCAAACAATTCCTTGGCAGAACAGTTGTAAGGCAAAGAACAAAGAACAATAGAAACAGCAACCCTAAGTTTAAGTTACTTACAACTAATAAAGTTACTAATTCAATTATATAAATTAATATAATTTATAGCATTACAAGTATACTCTGGTGTAAAAGCCGTCGTCAACTTAACCTATGTCAGGTGTATAAAGCCCTCGTCAAGTTTGATACCAATGACGTGTATCAAGTCAATATATTATATAGAATAAGTATTTATATATAAAAAAAAAATACTACCAGCGTCTTAAAGAAGTCTTACAATTTTGTATGGTACACAGTTATGTACTTGTCTTCTTATGATATTAAGTCACAAAAGAGAGTTTTATCGGAAAGAGCTTCGCTTATATTATAATATACTTTACTAAGAAGAACTGATTTAATTTTATTTTTAAATTCATTAAGGGGCAAATTTCTCATTACTGCTGGTAATTTATTGTATAATCTAATACTGTTGTGAATAAAACTCTTAGAAGTCTTTGCTCGTCTGTGTTTTGGACATTGTATATTAAACTTATTTCTAGTATTATGGGAATGTATGTCAGCATTAAGAGTAGCCGATTCTATAGTTTTTTTTGCATAGATTACATTTTGATATACATACTTATTTGCGAGGGACATTATTCCGAGATCTTTAAAGACATTTCTACATTAATCCCTGACTTTCATGTTGAGGATAAAGTTTTAAGGATTAGCTTATAATGTAATGCACTTTGGAAACGTTCCGTGTGGAAATTGCCGACCCGTGGAAACGTTAGGGCCCGGAAGACGATTTACCTAGTTTTATTCGCAGTCGGAGTGCAAAATTATGCCTTAGCCAAAAGACAAAGATCTTCAATGTATCAAATCTCAGAGCCCCGTTGATTTCCCAACAGTCTTATTACAACGAACATTCGATGTTACGCGTCCCGAATCCGTCAGCGAACTAACTACAGTTAGACGATTTGAACTAACTCCGAGTGTTGAAGTTTCGATCGCTCCTCCTGTCTTTCCATGCTCGCTGATTCAACCTCAAAGCATGTGTCTGTGCTCACTAACTATGCACATTTGACAGATGAATAGACTAGGAGGTCGCGACAAAAATGGTAACGATAACGTCAATGGCTGAAACTGAGTTCACAGGATAAAGACCAACCCTCCGAAGCTAAATGTGTCGGTCTGGCTGCGTCAAATGGTTGCGTTACCTAGATAAGGCGCCTGAAAAAGTTGTTATCGTTACATGAAAAAAATACGATAACGTAAATGGCTGCAAATAACGCAGCATGAAAATATCAGTACATACTCCAGTTAGTAATAGAAAAACTGAACAAATCTTTGGGTACATTTCGTAGTTATAGGCGATTTATGTTACAGATATAACTTTAGGTATATTAAGTATTTAATTAAAAAACCGACTGGTTATTGTTGCATAATGAATAGGTATCAATATGTCCAGACAATTAGTATATTCATCAGTAGGTACATACCTACATCTATTTTGTATAGCATCACAGGGTTGGTATTTAACCTGTGAACCCAGATTCAGCCATTTAGATTATCGTGACCAAAAATGTCGTGACCTCCCGGAATATAACGACCGCTCGTCTGTTCTACTCGAACTCGCGATTTCGAGTATCTAAAGCAGTCCGGTGCGGCCATGTTCAAACAACTTCGCAAATGAACCTCCAGAGACGTCGTGGCTTCACGCGAAGGGGGTGTAATGGAAACAAACGTGATACAGACAAATTCGCAAAGGTCAGGCTATTTCGGTGATACAAATAGCGGTGACAGGGTCAACTTATCGTGGAGTGACAGATATTAATCACGATAATACATTCAACGCGGTCGGCTGGCCAATAGATTAAGGAATAGGGTTACTAGCCAATAATAATGAAGTTTTTTTTTTATGTACGAGTAACTGGACATGGCCAATACCACACACCCAGTGTATTGATATTATAGTACACACCGCATCCCTGAATGAATATGTGGCATGCCAGGACCCTCGCTTTATGAGAACGGCTAAATTGAACTAGATGGAAAATAACGACAGATCTTCACTCGACCATATTTTCATCCAATGCGATGGTACCACCCCGGACGGGCTTAACCCTACCACCTATTGGGGGAAGGGGAGGGGCGTCTAGAGTTTTACATGGATTCCGAACCATGTGACTGCTCGCATTCCTGACGAAATGCACTTAGTTATCCAATTCAGAAAGAGAAAGAAAGTAGTAAATAAATGGGGTGGAGATCGAACCATGACCTCTGACATGGAATGTACCCCTGAGTTACGACACGCTACAAGGGGACGATCTTATGGATATTTCATAGGAATCATTCTGGCAGACACGCAGTAATATTATTGGATCTTTGGCATTGCCATACTTTAAAAAAACGAGAAATTTCAAAGTACATACATAATTGAGATATTGCATGTAATAGGAAAAAAAAACCGGCCAAGTCCGGCATAGTACAAGATTTAACACAAAAAAAAATCACGTTTTTGTATGAGGTGCCCCCTTTTTACCTATTCGTTGTTATAGCGGCAAAAAAAAATACACATGTACTCTTCATGAGATACAGCCCTGTGACAGACGGACGGATGGGCAGACGGACGAACGGACGGAAGGACGGAGAGTACTCGTCGGAACAGCATAACGCTGTCCTTCCGTCCCCTGCGGAATCGCTCAATGCGGAACAGGTAGGGAATTAAAATTCAAATTCACTGTCGACCGAATTCAAATTCACCGAAAATAAGAACCAACCGATCCTGTCGATCCTTTATCTATAGGGTCGGTAAACTATGGAATCGACTCCCCACCGATGTATTCCCTCGAAAGTACAACTCGGGGTCCTTAAAACATGGTGTGAAGTGCACCATGCTGCCGGCACGGTTTTCGCAGACCCGTGAAAGTTCGAAAGCCCATTGGCACCATATCTTTAAAAATTGTAATGTGCATATTATTATATGTATAAGCTATATTATTGTAAGGTTTTATTAAAATCCTTTCAGTAGTTTTACGTGAATGAGTAACAAGCATCCATACTTACAAACATTCGCGTTTATAATATAAGTAGGATAGTGAGAGACTCCATCTATCCGACTACTCCAGGGACTCAACTGGCGTTAATCACAAGGGGATGTCAAATATTCTACCAGTTAAGATTTACGCATTTATGGTTGGTCAAAAATTAATGAAACCTTTATTTTATCTTACTTCACGCCAGTTTTCCCTTGTTGACGACTTTTCAATGAATTACCCAAAATACAATTCAAGCTGGTACAGTTCCAAATAACTGTCATGTTTCAGAAAAAGGGCTGAATTTAGTTTGCGTTCTAATTTAAATCAATGTAGATTATACAAAACAAAGGACATTAATATGCGGTGCGTGCGTCCGGGCGTGTCGCGTGCCGGCGTCAACGCGGGCGGAGCCGGCTGCCGCGCCTCGTGACGTCACAACGCATGCAACCCCTAATCGCCAAACCTTGGCCACGTCGAATATACCTATAGAAATAGGGCACGCAAAATACATAATCTTATTTAATGTGTGTGAAAATAGCACAGACCCACTGAAAAAATGATGTGTAACTTTTGTTTATTGTTTACTAGCTGAGGTACCCGGCTCCGCTCGGGTCAATGTCGTTTTTGACTGATTTCGGGCTGGTCAAGTTCAGCCTGCGTTTGCAATGTAAGCGAAAAAAATTAATTATTTACGCCATCACATTAGAAACCTCAAAAATAACAGTATTTCTCCACTATTTAATGGATGTTATTATACATATAAACCTTCCTCTTCAATCACTCTATCTA
The DNA here is from genome assembly GCA_946894095.1 of Incurvaria masculella. Classification (NCBI taxonomy): domain Eukaryota; kingdom Metazoa; phylum Arthropoda; class Insecta; order Lepidoptera; family Incurvariidae; genus Incurvaria; species Incurvaria masculella. The sequence goes on along the minus strand of OX335663.1, from coordinate 6,296,239 downwards.
TTAAAAAAACCCGCATTAAAATACATAGGGATATAAGGACAGAGAAAGCGACTTTGTTTTATATTATGCAGTGATTCATCATTCATTGACAGTACACTGCACTCGGATTTGTCATATTTTATCATTTTATCATTAGCCAGTTCGGCAATCCCAGCGAAGAAGAACTGGCAAGAAACTCCGCTGATTTTTTTTTCAACGTCCACTTAGTCTAAGTTTACAAAAGTATAAAGTACAAACAATTAATATCATATGCAACAGTTCATGACAAATATCAGTCTATTAGTAAAGACCATGCCCGCCATCTAGAATGTTGCCAATTGGAGCAAGCCAGTCCCCACAAACAGCACCCGTTCACGAGCATCACGCCGGGCTCAGCCATCGCCTCTGTCAACCATATTTTAGGGAAAGAGGAGACCCGAACCCAGCGTCGCCGCAAGCGAGGTACTACTCCAGTGGCAACATGAAAAAGTTGTGAAAACTTTGTCCGATTTAGTTTTAACACTATTATTACTGTCATGAACTACTACAGTGACCTCTAAACAAAGAGTCAAAAAACATAACACTCTATTATTCTTACAGTTAAAAAAAATATTTAATATTAACCCTTTAAATGCTACAGAAAATTAAGAGTACAATGGTTTGGGAGCAACCTGTATAATAATATACGAATAAGATTCCTGTAGAGATTCTGACCAAAACTTACAATTAAATAATGCTTTACTACAGTTCGGGTGTACAGAGCCCTCGTCATTTTTGATACGAAATTTAATACAAAACTGTTCTCTGTAATGGCATAGTTAGAATTTAATTATTTATGGCAAAGTATTTCTCATAATACATATAGATAGATAAGTGAGCCAAAACAGTTTTTAGCTTCTTGCCATGAAATAGATTTTGACGACTCCAAGTGTTCCTTTTGTGTCCCAAAGGCTTAATTAAATACAACAACAACAACAATGCATTGAACCTCCTAATTCCTGCGAGAATGCGATGCCTTGGGCTAATATCAGTCCAATTAAATACAAAAAATAGATGTGTAGTATCGGAAATTATCGTCAATGTTTATTACCGGCGATAACACGATATTGTTTTTTTCGTTCAGTAATTCTAGTTATCCCACAGACAGCACCATCGATCACTGCCGGCCGACAAGGTGAAATATTGTCGGAATGATAGCCCGATCGCCTCGGATATGGTGGTATCCGTGTGACGAATGGAGCGGAATCCGATTGATGGATCGACGGACGGACAGACGCGCGCGGAGAAGTTTGAGACGTGTTCGGGTTGACTCCGTGCTGTGCGGAAAGGGAAATGAAATATAACTTTCTGGATATAAGTATGACAGTTTTTGTTTTTACTGACCAAAAAACTTGTCCCGAACAGGGGGTCACTATGGTAAATGTATTCGCCGCTTTAACAGGCAAGTGAGTGATTAAATTTCATGTTTCGTTGCATTTAAAAAAATAAGAAAAGAAAAATATAGTTTATTTTGCACATATTTACAGTTTTACATAATCGTTATCGTTAGAAATGTGTACTAATTACAGTTTACGTTGGAATATATCTATCAATAGTGTGCAAAAATGCCCATGGCTCAGAATGCCAGGAAAGTACGTAAATTGCCCTGCCTGGCGCTGGTTTTCATCTTACATGGTAACAGTAAATGACGTGTTATTCGGGGTCAAGTGGACTAAAATGTACCCGTTAGCGTGTTACGAAAACTTAACATCACATTTAGTCACTGACTGACCCGGCGCGTTAATTTAACATGATAACCCCCAAGTTCTAAATTGAACCAGCTCGCCCAGGATGCAGTCGAAATTGGAATGAGATCTGTCAACTGTGGCGGGCGCAGCACAAAATCGCAAGGTTCAAGGACAAAGACAGTCTCCGTGATAATAAAGACGAAACATATCTACCAACTAGCTCGAGATAGGCGATGATTTAGATCGAAAACCGTCCCCCCAAATTACGAACAAAGTTGCAATATAATTTAAATATTCGGACAAAATTAAAATTTAAGTCGTTTGTTAAAAAATAACTTAGAAACCACATATAATTTTACAATAGGAACGGTCATCAAGCATCTAGTTCCATTTAGTAAAGCTATTTTTGGTATAATTTTGGATCTCCGACAAGTGCGCACGATATTTCAATGTTTGCATGTCATGTCAACCATCAATCAGATTGTTACCTGCAACGATGCTATTTCAAAATGGTCACCGTAATTAAAAGAAGCTTGGAAGTGAATATTAAATTTTACCCTTAATTAAAATAAATTATAAAATATGACCAGTGCGTCCTCCCGGTTATGACGTACGGATGTGAAACGTGGACTCTGACGGTCGCCGTTGTCCAAAGGTTAATTAAAAGTTGCCCAGCGAGCAATGGAGCGAGCCATGCTGGGAATATCGCTACGGGATATGGTGCGTAACGAGGCAATCCGCCGACGTACCAGAGTCGTCGATATTGGACACCGGGTGGCTAAGCTCAAGTGGCAGTGGGCTGGTCACGTCAGCCGAAGAGACGCCATGGACAGGAACACGGAGTGTGGGAAGACCACCCGCCAGGTGGGACGACGACATCAAGTGCGTCGGCGGAAAGCAGTGGTTCCGTACCGCTGAGGGCCGGGAGGACTGGAGCAAAATTGGAGAGGCGTATGTCCAGCAGTGGACGCAAACTGGGGTGGTTTTTAAAAATAAAACAAAACATTTCGCATTTTCATGCACGAGAAGTTGTCCTATATTGTATTTTTTCTCGTTGCAATAATAAAATCCATACAGTTCTAAGGCTGGAGTACACCATCTCTGGTACACATTGATGTTGTGACGATATATCTGTCTTCATTCTTCTAATTTCATTAACTAAGGATAGACATATCTTACCAATGACAGTAACGTTAACCAGAATTAGTTTCCAGCCTAAACTTTTACCGAAAACGTGTGTTTTTCATAAATTGACTCCTTCGCTGGACATATTTATGTTTTGCAAACTGTTTCGAGAGATACGTGGCCGACCATCTGTTGGGGGCCAAGCAGGGCATCGCACTCCGAGAAACCGCAATCTGGGACGGGTCGCTAGTCCAAAATCCGTAATCCATAATGCATACTAATATTGTAATTTTTTTTATGAAAAGCCGGTATGGGTGGCTGTGCTGAGGACCAAAGGTGCTCAAAAAAAAAGCCAAAAACACCTCGCCTCGAACAAGAATAAATGCGAAAGTAACTCTGTCTGCCTTGTGTTCTGCTGAACCAGTTTTGATGATATTCGGTATAGAGACAGTCTGAATTTAGGAGGAGTACATAGGCTATTTTCCCGAAAATTAAACTGGAAGTGGGTAAAATAGGGGATAGACATTTGCATGGGGATCTCATATAATATCCAGGTAATCATTCAGCCCGACATCAATCCAAAACGACATTGACGGCGGAGACGGGTTCCTCAGTTTAATAAAACACCAAAACCGCCGCTAAGATTCACCCATTATCTTACTTTCGCATTTAATTAATTCCGGCGGATTTACATAAAATTAATAAATTCTATGAAATTAATTTCGACTCCCATTTGAATGGAGATTAACGCGCGTAACGACTCTTTCAGCACGAATTTAATTCTGTTTTATGACGCTGTACCGTCTAGACTTACTAAGTGTACGGGAACCATGCTTTTCATCGGTGGAAGTAAGCAATATTCTAGAATATATGAAACCTAGATTTTAATCCGCGTATTCTCTTAGAAATTGTCAGCATAAAATATAGACATTACAGTGTTTTAATTTTAGGGCTCCGTACCCAAAGCTCATTATTCTCTTAATATTGAAACGGGACAAACTATATGCATATATGCAGGTATATGTAACTTAAACGGAAATATAAAGTTGTTAACGTTAAGATATATGGTTCATTTAATTTTATCGATATTACAATTTTATTTATACTAATTATCCCACATAATATCACACAAAACTCACCTTCATTGTTAGTAAGTAAAACTATATTTTATTATTTTTAAAAATAACTGCTACTGTTTTTAGTATTCGATTTTAAAACGAAATTCCAGAGGAGATTAGACATATCTAATCTGATGCGACTTTTAACTTCATTTTACTCTAATTTTAATGCTACTACCTATGAACCTTACGTTTTACGTTGAATCCGAACCACGGCCAGCCTCAAGGGTTGAAAACGGCCTCCCATCGAGAACCTATCCGCGCTCAGAGTTGCTTCACCCAGCTTATCGAACCGCAAGGCGTGGCGCCCCTGGGCTACCGAGGCTGTCCTGCATGCGTTCGTAAATAAGCCTTGACAGACAGACAGACAACTAAGTGATCCTATAAATAAGGGTTTCTTTTTTATTTTTAAAAATCATATATTTTTAAAAAAGATGTTTTGTTTAGGCCGAATATTGTGAACAGGTGTGAACAAGGAATTTCCAGTGAAAGCTATGGAGACCTTAAATGAGATTGACGCAACTAAACTTCCAAGTTAAAAAAGTAACATGCATATAATGTTTCTAAAACCGCGCCTAAGCCAGGCGCCCTCTACATTCGTTCTAAGACATTACAGGGATGGTGGTTCATTTCCAAGGGAAGCTTCCGCGAGCACAGTGCGGCGTTGCACGGTAGGTGGCGCCACCGGTTAGCGCAATATACTTTTTCTTTGGCGCGAAACACGCAGACATTCTTATAACCTTTCCGAACCATTTCGAATGTTTATGGGAAATTTATTCCACTTTCTATACGACAGACATTGTTGAATCTGAGACGTCATGATTTCTAAGGATACGAGGAATAATAATTTAGTTAACCATTTTCATGTTTTGTGAGACATCGAAACACCTACCTAGATAGATTAGATAAGTGAATGTAAAAGTCACAGTGAAGTGAATGTGAAGATAAGTGTATTTAAATTCTGTCACTAATCAAGTCAACATAATCTATTCCTGAAGGAATAAGGTGCCATGCTAGAACCTTCCCTTTATGAAGGGCAAGGGGATTTGCAGTTTTAACTGAATTCTAAACCAAGAAGCTGCTCGCATTCGTGACGAAACACATTAATTATCGAACTAACAAAGAGGAAAAAAATGTTTTTTTTTTCTAACAACCGTTCTAGTAAGTTGGGAAGAATATCCGTGTGCCGAAAGACACCTGAGCCAGATCTTGGTCCCTTTTTAGGGTTCCGTACCCAAAGGGTGAAAACTGAACCCTATTACTAAGCCTCCGCTGTCCGTCCGTCCGTCCGTCCGTCTGTCACAGGGCTGTATCTCATGAACCGTAATAGGTAGGCAGCTGAAATGTTCACAGAGTTTGTATTTAATTTGCCGCTATAATAACAAATAGGTAACAATAAAAGATAATAACGATTAAAGGGGGGCCCCATACAAAAAACGTGATTTTTTAATGTTAAATTTTGTACAATGGTACGGAACCCTTCGTGTGCGACTCCGACTCGCGCTTGGCCGATTTTTTAGCTTTTTCTGGCGAGCCCTAAAAAGGAAGGAATCCTTTGGTATTTAAATTTGGTAGGTTAAAAGGAGGTAGGTTTATGCAACCTGACATGGATGGCTAATACCACACATTTCCGAAGGAATAAGATGCCATGCCAGGACATTCCCTTTATGAGCACGCTACGTTGAACTGGATGGAAAACAAGGACAATTTTTCATTGCCTGTTCGACCACGTTTTCATCCAATGCGATGGTTGAAGTATTCGATTCGTTTTTTCAAAACATTATAACATAATATCGGGCAATGTTGCTGGTTTTTCGCCACGATTACATTATTTTGTAGGTCAGTTCCGTTTCCCAGTAAGTGCTTGATTCAGCGAAACCCGAGCTTAGCTTTCAGTCGTAAAACTCGTAAGGTGTGATAAAACAGTGTATTGGCACTGCTGAAAATGAGCTAGCACTTACATTGTTTAGTATGTAGCGAGAGGTTCGTTTGAAAGTCAACCATCCTAGGTACTATTATTAATAATCTCTCCATATTATGCGCAGATGAAGCGTTAAATAAATGTGTGTAGGTATAACCTTAAATACAGTGTTAGCAGGAGGCATTAATTACGGGAGGAGGGACTGTAGGAGAATTCCAAATTATGGGTATACAGCCGGTGGCGAAATTGGTAGACGCAATACCCGCGAATGGTATGTTTTGCTGGTCCGGGTCCAGCCTTGCAGTATATTCGTAAAGTAGTTCTTTTTACTGGGATCTTTCTTCAATCAATGTGTCCTTGCTTTACGGTCGATTATTTATGCATACATGTCACATTCCTTGGAATAAGCGACGTACCTGCTTAGTACAAAAAAGTATATTTACCATTGACTTATATATTACTTCGTAAGGACCCGGTCAACGCGCACGACTAATGGCACCATTCCGTTGGCCCTAAAATATTCGTTTTAGGGCCAACGCGACTCAGTCGTCTGCTGACCGCGGCAAAGTGATGTTGAGTCGTGAAAATGCCTAGTTGCATAGCAAAAGGGTGCATAAAATACGATACGAAAGTTACAAAGACACATGGAATAACGTATCATCGATAAGTAAACTCAGATAATATTTTTTCCTGTTTAACAATTGAATAATTGCATTTTCAATTGATAATTTTATTAACTACCAAAGTTCATAAGCGGGCAAGTGACGCCATGCCGCGCGTCGCACGTGTAGGTGAACTAACCTTGTACGGGCGTCCTTTTTATTTCTGGTTTATTTTGTAGTGGATATGAGTATGAGTGGGTCATCAAAGATTTTTTTTTAATGTGATCTATCATGCGACCACTCGAAATAAACGTCCCGACCTGATCTACTTGCCTGTTATGTCAAAATTTGTTTTCGTTATATCTTGGGGAACACTGGTCGTAGACCCATCATGCGACCACTCAAAGTAGACGTCCCGACCTAGATAAAATTCAAATTATATTTAACTTGAATTCCTTGAACAAGAAAACATTTTTCATTCATAATTTGTTTTTTGTTAGTAGAATTTTCTTTTGGACTGTACTAAATGAACTTAAAAGTTTAAACTAAAAAAAAAAAGGATTCCGACGAATTGATAACCTCCTCCTTTTTTGAAGTCGGTTAAAAAGAAATCATTTAAGTACGCAGGTACAAGGTTACATCGTTAGACCTAATGCAACATGGCGGCGAGTTGTCAACACGACTTTGACACGGCGCTCACGTAGTTCTTCCGAGTTTGGATAGATGGCGCTACTTTTTGCTTGTATGGAGAAGATTTGTTTCAATTCTATGTAAGGGCGTATCCTTACCTTTGAAATCATTGATATTTACTAAATTTTTTTTTTATTTGATCTTTGCAAAATACATTGCCGTAAACCAGCCTTTTAGACCTATGGACTAACTTTAATTCAAAAAATAATTTAACCCGTCTTGTACCCCGAACGTCCAAAACGAAATGGACCCGAACGAAGCCGGGTACCTCAGCTAGTAATATTATAAATATAAAAGTTTGTATGTTCATACATTATAATATGACAGCTTTGACAATATCACGCTGACACACATTTTTGGATTCGTCTACTCTGAAGTGTATAACAAATACACGGTTCGATTACCACGAGCGAAGAAGAGGCGAAAGAACGTTCGCCGGGAGTAAATATATGTATATTTTACACTGTCTCTCGGCTTCGCTCGGGTAGATTTAGTTTTCGTCCGTTTTGGACATTCACCCGAGTGGAGCCCTGCAGAATGTGATCGGACCCCTCCGCGAACGTGTTATTCGAGCGGTCAATTAGAAGAATCTGAATATCTACAAAAGCGCCGCCTGCCGGGTCCTATGGGAACCACCCAGGTATCGTCATAAAAACAAAACCTAAATTTCATTAAAAATCTTTCAAACCATTAAGGCTGTCTTAAAGTCACAGGAAATGTAAGATTTCAAAATTGTAATTTATTTCGACCATCTTTCATATTGCTTAGCCCATAGGCTGTTTAGCGTGATAGTATGTATCCTATAGTGAGTTCCAAAATCTACTCTTCACATTGGTGTAACCGCATCTTAATCTGTTCTGTGGTTACGGAGATTGCCCCGAACATGTGGACAGACGTTCTCTTTTATATGAGTAGAGTTATATGTTGTCCCATTGTCATCATTCATTTTAACAGTTAAAGGCTAGAGCATTTTTTATATATGTGTGAATTGGAGTTATAAATCCGTTACTGCGGTCGGTTAAAAATAAGTCTCGGACGTACAATTTATTTTCAAACATTTCCCTCGTTCCTAAATCTCTTTTAATAAAGAGAAAAATAAAAGAAACAAAAGTATTTCCTTGACATAATTATTCTGGTACGCTCTGGCGCCCTACAACAGCAAGGATATAATCCAGGCCTTTCTTCGGGGGATGTAATAAAAAAGGACCGTCTCAAAGGGGCTTTAAACTCCGAGCTTCGGAAAATTGTGCTAAGCACTTCCTCAGGCGGAACATCACACAGATAAAGGAAGAAGATGTGGCACCTAACGCGGCTAAAATACACTCAGGGTCTCTTCCACAGAGTACTGGGAGTCCATTCAGGGCAAGAGTGAGTTCGAGTTCGGGAGTTAGTTAACCTAAAAATAGCTGGGAAATATATTATTATTTAAATACCGGAACTGTTATTTATACTTCCAACGTATTTACGGGACAAACCAGATTTTTACCTAACTGTAATGATGTTCTAGAAGTGTGGAAACATTAACTATTAAAAAAAATGAGTTGATATTTAGTTGCGAATTCGAACTCACTCTTACTCTGAATGGACCCCCTGATTAGCTTAATCCGTACATTAAAGGGCTTTTCTTACCATCTTGCAATCGATACCCCTACAAGATAATCAGCACTTTAGTAATAAAGGCCCTTTAAGTGGCAATTAAAATTGATCAGTGCTTGGTGAAAACCAAGCTTAAGGCTGTTCCAACCCATATAAAGTTGTTTGCACACATAACGCAAAAAGTATTGCACTTTAAGCCACGAATTAATAATAAAAGTTTAATATAGTCATATTACTTGCAGCGAAAAAAATTTCACAATTTCAGGATTATTGGTTTTGTTACAATTTATTTAAATAAGGTTATTATTTAACAGCGCCATCTAACGGTGTAAAACTTCTAATCGGCAATTACAACGAAACCATTAAACCTGAAATTGTGAATATGTTTTCGCTGCAACTACTATGGCTATATTTAATATTTTTGAAGAATTCGTGCCTTAAATTGCAATACTTTTTGCGTTCTGTGTAATAAAAACATTGTATGGGTCGGAACATCCTTAAACTGATTATTCGTTGATCAAATTTAAATACATGTTTGATCTTTTTATATCACGAATTGCATTTGTATCAACTAAATAACAATAGTTTGATATTTGAACTGTTCATTCAGAGTAAATAAAATATATAATATAAAATATCTCTGTAACAAGACACTTCAGAGATTTTTTTAAATTTATCGTCGTGTAAAAACATAAGGATTACGCTGTTGTTATTTATAATTTTAGTGCATTGATACCACATTTAATAATTTTATTAAGATAATCGATAATGGTTAAAACAACATGAGTATTTGTTAAATTCAATTGGTATTAATACTTCTGGCAAGTATTTTGTATTAACCACGATTATTAAAGAAAGAGTCCTGTAAGAACAACTACTTTATGAATATACTGCAAGGCTGGACCCGAACCAGAAAACATACCATTCGAAGGCATTGCGTCTTCCAATTTCGCCACCTGCTTGCTGTATAACCATCATTTCTCCTACAGTCCCTCCCCCCCTAATCAATGCTTCCTACTAACATAGTGTTTAAGATTATATCTTAATACATTTATTTAACGCTTTACCTGCTTTGCAGACATTGACTGCAAAGATCGAACATTCAAACACATTGCCGTTGTCACCAAAATCATATTTGGCATCTGAGGCCCATTCAGGTAAGAGTGAATTCGAGAATTCGTCGCTAAATATGAACTCACCTTCAAAAATAGTTCATGTTTCCACAAATTTTGAACATCACTCTAGTTTGGTAAAAATCTGGTTTGTCCCATAAATACGTTGAAAGTATAAATAACAGTTCCATTATTTAAATAATAATATATTTCCCAGCTATTTTTAAATTAACTCACTCCCGACCTCAAACTCACTCTTACCTGAATGGCCCCCCGCTAGAGCCATTATAAATATACTTTTTCGTAATGAGCATGTACGTCGCTTTAGCAATATGTTTGTATGTTCGGTCTTTGCAGTCAATTCCCGCAACGCAGGTAAATCGTTAAATACAATTATTTAGATATAATCTTAAACACTGTACTAGTATTCACAATTCAGCGGAGTTGCGTGCAACGACCAAATGACACTTCTCCTTATTTTTCTCATCTGTGGGCTGAACACTTCTCTTTTGGAGACGAAAGATATGAGACAGCCAGGAGATAAGGCCCGTAGCACAGTGGGAAGCCCTGCGGCATCTTGCGGTTAAGGCCATGGGTTCCAGAAGGGTAGGTATTCACTTTTATATACAGTTCACGATGTCAGGTTTGTTGTCAGGGATGACAGGATTTCACCAAGTAATGATTGTAATTATAACGCGTGTTAAATAAATTTAATAAATATTTTTAATAAGATTGTTTGTGTAGATTACATAAAATTATGAATTGTTTAGAAATGTAAAGTATTGTAATAAATGCACCCATGAATGTGCCAACAAAACCAAGAACGAATGGAACTATGTACCTAAATAAATAATATTATTAATTATCATGATTACTATGCTGATTATGGATTGCAAGCTGATAAGAAAGGCCCTTCATTGTGACGTTTAAACTAATCAGAAGATTGTGAAACAGACACTAAGGCGGACTACTTGACAAACGGGGACACTTGTAAAATTGATAGTTCCGCGTTGTCAATATCAATTGATACATTGATCTTAAAATGGATAGTTGCGCGATTTGGACAAAGCATGGACTTAATACAAAACATTATTCCTGTTATTTCGTAATTTGAATCCTAAGCCTAGAAAACAGATTTTTTTGACAGAAAACCTTGATTCATTGAAATACTATGCTCCGGAATATTTTCGTCAAGAAAATCGCTTTAAAAACCGCTCGAAAAGCGGCTTTCGAGACTCAGGATTCCTGATGCCTGATTACGGAATTCCAGGAATAGGCCAGCTGAGTGGGGAACGGTAAAATATAGTCAGAAACCTTCGAATCGCCATCGGATGAAGTCGGTTTAAAAATGTTTACAAAAAAAACAATCCGACTTTGCCATCCCCCGTTCACCTGCTTAGTACTGCTTTTTAGGGTTCCGTACCCAAAGGGTGCACACGAAAGGCTATTACTGACCCTCCGCTGTCTGTCCGTCCGTCTGTCACTGGGCTGTACCTCATGAACCGTATTAGATAGGCAGTTGAATTGTTTACATATTGAATATTTATTAGGCCCCTTTGATTTCTATTATTTTTAAAAACGTGTTTTTTTTGTTAATTCTTGCACGATGGTACGGAACCCTTCGTGTGCGAGTCCGGTCTTGGACTTGGCCGGTTTTAAAAATAATTCCCATTTTAATGTACCTCCAGCGTATTAAAGGAATATTTCTTCCAAATCAGCGTATACCGTTAGTTTTGTAGATATAGTTTAAATATAACTTGATGTGTTGTGGACTGAGAAATGAACGAATAATCTAGAGCCACCTAGCGTACGGAGCGAAATTTCACTTAAAAAAATTATTTAGGCCCTAAAACCTGACAATATTATACTGAATCAGAGACGATTTAGGATCAGTGTGTATTCCGTATGTAAACTAACTCGCTCTTGTTTAAATGTTTCATGAAAGTTTAAATATATAAAAAAACAAATAATATAAAATCAATATTGATGGTTTCGAACGCTATCTTAAGAGGATAATGCGGTAATCGAGTTTTATATAATTGCGCGTGCCGGTTTCCTCAGTCAAATTAAGAAAAACAATTCTGAAATTTTGCACATAACTTATATCAGTAATATACGCCTCTAAAAATTTGCACACAGATACAAAAAGGCGTATATGTAGGCGGATACAAGTTTAGTCATCAAAAAAACTAAAACGTATGGACGTAGCTCCATAGAGGTGAAGAAGAATGTTATTTCCTCACCACCATGCGTAGCTCTCAGTTGATTTATTTAAAGTGCAAAATATCAGAAAAATATTTCTTAATTTCACCCACATTATCCTCTTAAATATACCGTTTTCGAGACATCTCAGCCTCACTCACTCACATACTGTAAGTATAGAGCGCTCACGCTAGGTGTATGGTTTGAAAATGTTTAATGTAATCCTGGATAAGACACTTTAAAATTATATTCCAGGTCATTATCGTTAATTAAGCATAGCATCATGTTAAATGTATGCAAAACTGAGTATTACATGCGATAGAATAGTGTGATGCCTATACTAACCCTCCTGTCTAAGTGGAGGCCTCGGGAACGAAAGCTCTCGAGGCTTCAGTGACCCAGTTCCGTGAGCTTCATTTTAAGTGTAAATGTGAATAGGTTGAAAAATATTTGCAATCTTATGGAATTCATGCTACTAGACATTCTGCTACGTATTCACTGTGAAAACAATTGGTTATGGTGCTGTCTCTACAACAAACACAAAAACAACATTCGTTGTTATTAATATTATGTCTGCCTACAGAACCAATACGGTAAAAATAATTAAATAAGTAAATAAATAAATAAATAAGTAAATAAATGTGAAAACAATCAAATTATTTTGGGCAAGCGATAAGCGATGGATAAGATTTAAGGTGGCCCTTCCCGCTCAACTCCCCATACAAAAGGAGAAAGAAGATCACGCACATATTTCTTGTCAGAGATCCAAAATTTTGCTCAAAATAGCTTTATTTGATCGAACTAGATGTCTGATGACCATTGGCATTGCAAAATTGTGTTTGGTTTCTAAGTTATAAGGTCCGAAAGTTCGAATTTTTCGCGCGTTTAATACAATAACTTTGGAGGTGGATTACGCAATGATAAAGTAAGAACATCGTAAAAAGATAAGTCATCAGACATAGCTTATTTAATCAAGATTTATGATCTATTTGGGTTTTTGTTAGATTTTTGACTACAGCGGTCGTGGTTTACTTTTAGCTATAAGTCGTTTTGAAATTAAAATTTTCGTAAATCTTACCAAATCATACACTATGCACATTGTCTTTTTTGTGGACATGTTGCATCTTCCTCATCACGCAGCCTGTCTCATTCTTTGAAACAAAGAAGGTCCTAGAGCGCAACAGCACGGTTTTGTACCGAGCCCGCGAATGAGTTAGGCCCGCCGGGTTGGGCCACCTTAAGCGGTAGGCTAGGCGTAATATGTTGTAGTATTCTGGTAGTTTTGTGGTGAATATAACCTTAAAGTTGGATAACGTTGCTCTAGCGATTCATATCGAAGACCACTGCGTCTCAAAGTGTTCACCATCTCTGATTACACTGAAAAAATAATGTGAAACTGTTTACAGTTTCAGTAAAGTTTAAATTCAGTCGTTTATGATTAAGTATTTCTCATTACTATTAAAGTTGTATCTATTAATAAGCCAAAACAGTTAATATTAAACAGTTATTTTAACCGATTTAACAGTACCGCTGGGTGATTTTGATTGGTGATTTCAGATGATTTTGAAACTGTTATCTTAACTGATTGAACATTACGGCTGCCTACAAATTAAGCATGAGACTGTTAAGTTTAAAGAGGTATTGTAATTTTAACAGATCGGAGAGTACCTTTTCCCCTGAACAGAAGACGTAAGTAAGAATGAAACAAATACTGGAGCCAGAAACAGTTTTCACTCAGTTAGAGAAACAGTAAGATAAAACAGTTTTTGCACATAGTTAAAAAACAATAAAAAAAATGGAGTAACATTTCATGTTCAAGGCTAACTGTTTTAACTCAGAGTAAACGATTTACTTAGTTGGCTCTATTTTAATGTTTAAAACCGTCTTTGTTATTATCGGAATTACCGTTCGATACACAATTTTTTTTTTTTTTGTATATAACCTCCATTTCCTCCTATTCCATCTCTGCTAAGAGGCTCCTTTACAACATCACTGAAACGAAAATAAGCGCACAGTGAAATACCTAGGCAGAGTAAGCATTGCTCGCTGAAGCGGCGAAGAAATAGGCCAAGGGTCAGGCTAGTTAAGACTGCTGTGATGTCAACGCGGCGCTGAGATTGTGAACTGCTCTCTTTGTCCATTAGTAAAGGCAACATTTTGCACCCCGACTGTTAATAAAACTAGCCAAATTGTCTCCGGGCCCTAACTTTTCCCTGGCCTCAAAAATTGGCCAGATTTTAACCAAAAATGTTGAATCACTTGAAAAAGCGTCATTCTATGCTCGTATGTTTTATTTTTATTTCATTTTCCTTTAAAAAAAAATCTAAAATGACAGTAAAAAAAACCAATTTTTCCAATCTTTATAAGCTTTATATAACATTTTGACAATTTATTTAAGAAACGATTTTTTTTTATAAAAAACCTAGTAAATCATTTACAGCAGTTGTACGCGTTTCAAGGTCGGACCAAACCTATTTTTGTATCGTTAGTCCGGTGCTAATCTCATACTAAGTTTTGACATGCTCTCTCTGCTGCTACACAATGTAAATAGTTATTGCCCGTAGTATGGGGAATCGATAGGGTAAAAACTGTCTTAAGGGAGGAGAGACCCCGCTCTGCGCAGACAACTGCCGAGTCAGAAGGAATGTAAGAACTGATAAGTGCCTTCGTTGTAGAGACGCCTACTGGCTCCGTCTCACTGCTGCCGATCGGGGAAAATGTTCAGTCGGTTCCATTTCAATCTAGCTACATTGAGAAAAATATCAATGAGCGCAGAAGGACGGGCAGGGGACTTGCCTTTCATGCCAGAGGTTGTGGGTTCAAATCCTCTCCCGCAGTGCAATTACGAAGCACAAAATTGGGTGTAGGTTGCTGTACTTACAGCAATTATTACAGCTTTTGCGATTACGAAATCGATGCATTCACAAATGGTGCGGCACTCAGCGCTACCCGCAGCAATTAGGTCAACTCCAAACATTTCGCGTCGAATCGGTATTACGAAACGGCAAAGAACTGTCAAATGCGGGGAGGTAAACCCCTATTTCGTCTGCTCGTCTAGTCAAGTACCTAAAAAGTTGACCTATTGTCGACACAGATTGGTCCGTGCTGGATGTAGGTGAATGAAAAACGGCTTCGTAATCGCGCTTTAGAAATGACGGGGGCGCACCTACACGTACCGCGGCACCATCCTCAAATTTTGCGTAATCGCACTGCGGGTCATCCCACCTGGTGAGACGGATTTGGCTTTGAGTACCATAGGTCTACCACATGTCCAGGCCTTACCGGCTTTTCATTAAAAAATACTCAGAAAGCCTAATCCACCAAACGTCGCAAAACCAGTCGAGGCACCATAACAGCGGCTTTGAGGACTATCGCTGAGCTATTCAGCTTGTTTAAGGTGGCCCAACCCGGCGGGCTCAACTAATTCGCGGGCACGGTACAAAATCGTGCTGTTGCGCTCTGGGACCCTCTCTGTTTCAAAGAATAAGACAGACTCCGTGATAAGGAAGATGCAACATGT
Organism: Incurvaria masculella; assembly: GCA_946894095.1. Classification (NCBI taxonomy): domain Eukaryota; kingdom Metazoa; phylum Arthropoda; class Insecta; order Lepidoptera; family Incurvariidae; genus Incurvaria; species Incurvaria masculella. Next base: position 6,280,647 of record OX335663.1, on the reverse strand, counting down.
CCACAAAAAAGACAATGTGCATAGTGTATGATTTGGTAAGATTTACAAAAATTTTAATTTCAAAACGACTTATAGCTAAAAGTAAACCACGACCGCTTTAGTCAAAAATCTAACAAAAACCAAATAGATAATAAATCTTGATTAAATAAGCTATGTCTGATGACTAATCTTGTTACGATGTTTTTACTTTATCATTGCGTAATCCACCTCCAAAGTTATTGTATAAAACGCGCGAAAAATTCGAACTTTCGGACCTTATAACTTAGAAACCAAACTTTACAATGCCAATGGTCATCAGACATCTAGTTCGATCAAATAAAGCTATTTTGCGCAAAATTTTGGATCTCTGACAAGAAATCTGGGCGTGATCTTCTTTCCCCTTTTGTATGGGGAGATGAGCGGGATGGGCCACCTTAAGTTAAGTTATAAGACTGCCATATTATAGTTCTGAGGAAAGACACCCGCCGGCAGATAGTTCCATATCCTGGCGGTGCGGCAGCAAAATGAGTTTGGAAAACGGGTTCGTTCTCAAAAGTCTAATAGCAACAACAAGAGGGTGCTCTGATTCTCTACGGCAAGTGCTCCGTATATGGGTTGAATCGGGAGGAATAAGGGATGCAAGTTCTGCAGATCAACGCCCATGGCAGTACTGTAGAACCGACTGAGCGACCCTACAAACCGTCAGTGGCTTAAGGGCTCCAGGCCAACGGTGAGTTTTGGATCAAGAACAAGACGGACCGCTCGGCGCTGAATTGAATCCAAGGATGACAGCAGGCACTGGGGACGACCTTCCCAAATGTAGCTACAGTATTCTATCACAGGCCTTATCTGTGATTTTGTGCCGGTGAAAAGAATCTTCTGTAACGCGCATTTCTGGGCTACAATTTTGGCCTTGGATTCGATAAAGCGCCCTCTTTAGATATGTTGCAGCCCAGTAGGACCAGATGCTCCGATACAGGTAGGACATTGCCCTGGAAACTTGCTAGGAGAGGAAATGGATCTACCTTGCCAGAGGAAACACAGTATTGGGTCTTGCAAACGTTGCAAGCTATAGAAGGCTATATTTTCGAGAACATTCTACAACTTATTAACCGTATAAGCATGCTTCACAGTATGCTATTCAGCGCAATTCATTTGTTTTTATGTAACTGGGCATGGATGGCTAATACCGAACTGACCGTCAGATATTAGCCTAACACACCGCATGGGAACTAGGTGCCATGCCAGGACCTTCCTCCTGCTTCGACCATCGTTCATTTAATGCGATGGCACCAACCCGGGCGGGATAAACCCTACCACCTAGTAAGTAAGGAAGGCGACCTACAGTTTTACATGGAGTCCGAACCACGGCCATTCTCAACTGTTGAAAATGGTCACCCATCCAGAATCTAACCGCGCTCAGAGGTACTTCCCCAGGTTATCGATTCGCAAGGCGTCGCACACTGAGCTACCGAGGCTGGGAACTAACTGTACGGCATTTATAGAAAACCTACAGTTTTAAATGTATTTTAAACCTAGAAGTTTCTTCACATATCCAACTCAGAAATAAAAGAAATAATAAATAGAAATATGAAATAATAGACTAGGAGGTCGCGACAAAAATGGTAACGATAACGTAAATGGCTGAAACTGGGTTCACAGGATAAAGACCAACCCTCTGAGGCTAAATGTGTCAGTCTGCCTGTGCCAAGTGGTTGCGTTACGTAGATAAGGCGCCTGAAAAAGTAGTTATGGTGACAAAATATAATGTGACTAGCTGCGATACCCGGCTCCGCTCGGGTTAGTGTCGGCTAAATTATCTCATGGATAAAAAGTAGCCCACATGACTGGTCCAAAATAGGGTCAAACTGGTCCAGGACAATGTATCCATGTACCAAATTTAATCAAGATCGTTCGAGCCGAAATAGCATGATTTAATGAGAAACATCCAATAATTCCCATTTAGAGCTTCGTTGACGTTTGGTGGCTATTTAAAAAAAAAAACATTTGCCGCGAGAACCATTCTGCACTTTCACTGCTACATTGCTTACCTAGTAAGTAACGTGTAACGTAGGTAAGTTTTGCGTGGACTCCAACCCACAGCCAGCCTCAACATCGAAAACAGTAACCCATCTCGAACCTGACTGCTCCCAGAGATGCTATACATTGATAAAATACGCATATAAATCAGGTAAGTGGTTCGCATGTTATAAGACTTTAAGACTCACTACTTACCCTTCTGGTAATGAAGCGTTTTATTATGTAATCTATAAGTTATTAGTAGAATCAGGCTAGACGTAGATACAATGCACATCTAAATCGAGTAATTGGTTCTCAAGGATTTTATTCTCTTGGTCGCTCCTCCGGCGATTTAGCGTGATGCCAAGTAGTCCTAAAGTTGCAGGAAATACCAAGCCGTACTTCAGTAAAAGTAAGCGCTGCCGCCGCAAAGCCGAGCCGTGCATAGCATTGCAGTTTGTATGACAGCCCCATCTTAGCGTAAGCGGAACTGAATTCTATTTAGCCAATCCTAATTCCCGGGTAGTTAAATGTACATGTACTAAGTTTTACAAATCGCTAGTGCCTTGAAAATTCGCCAAACGGACACCAAACTGTCACGACGTCTGCCCTCCCCCCCCGTAGCCTATGTGTTATTCTGATGTATAAGCTATATTATTGTAAAGTTTCATTAGAATCCATTCAGTAGTTTTTACGTGAAAGAGTAACAAACATCCATCCATCCATCCATCCATCCATTATTACAAACTTTCCCCTTTATATTATTTATTAGATAAGGTAAATGGCTGCAAATATCGAAGCATGAAAGCATCAGTACATACTTGCTTAGCAATACAAAAACTGAGCAAATATTTGATTGTGTTTCGTAGTCATAGGCGATTTAGGTTACAGATATAAATTGAGGTAAAACCGACTGGTTATTGTTGTAAAATTAATAGGTATCAATGTTTCTATATAATCAGTATGTTTATCAGCAGGTACATACCAACATCTCTTTTATATAGCCAATCTAGATAACGCAGCCACTTGGTACAGGCAGACCGACATATTTAGCGTCAGAGGGTTGGTCTCTAACATGTGAACCCAGATTCAGCCATTTACCTTATCGATAATTCAAACAGGAAACAAGTATCTGGTGCTTTGTGTTCTCAAATAGGACAAATTTTCATAAAAAAACATTTCAACACAGAATATGAGCGTCAGATATTTAGCACTATAGGTTTCAAATATAGATAGACCACCAATGCATCATTTAACTTTTTGAAATTTAGGGTTGATTTTTCAATCCTCAGATAGTACTTATCGGACTGATAGTATAAATTGACGTTTGTGAAAAGACGGATAGTCATTTCCGGAGAATTATATCTTCTATCACAATAATCGGACTATAATATTAGTAATAAATATATGGACTTACTATATTGGATGGATAAGCAGAAGCGTAAATAAATCCGTCGAATAGTTATCTGGCTGTTTATCAGACAATTGAAAAATCGGCCCTTAGGGCTGATTTTATTTACGCTTCTGCTTATCCATCCGATATAGTAATTCCATATATTTATTAGTAATATTATAGTCCGGTTATTGTGATAGAAGATATAATTCTCCGGCAATGACTATCCGTCTTTTGACAAACGTGAACTTATACTATCAGTCTGATAAGTACTATCTGAGAATTTAAAAATCGCCGCTAACACAAGTAATAGTTATTTAAAAAAAAAAAATAAACAACGTTTCACTTACGTCCTTATGGACCTGAATGTAATTAGGTGTTATCATGCCCTTAGTAGGTGATTCAATATGATAATTTCAATATAATATTAAAAGCTCTCAACGTCAGAACTGAATGAAAAAGGTATCATCTAAAAATACCGAAATTACGATACTTTCTGTACGCTCTTTATCTACTTTTCCACGAAGATTTTCCGCGTGGGTTTGAAGTGGAGCGTTAACGTGGGAAAGGCTGTTAAGTAAAGGTTATACACATACGCAAACACACATAAGCCTATAACCAAACTAATACAATTATATACATGTTGTATTAATAGTTTTAATTCGAAAATGAACGCACGCATTCATTGCGGATTTTGCCCTGGCCATTTATTCTAGGAAAATCTACCGCCATGGATCTAGTGGAAATCTAGTGGCTCTCTGACCTGCATGGCTATTCCTGAAATTCCGTAATCAGGCATCAGGAATCCGTTTTTATAGCAGTTTTCAAAGCGTTTTTTTTTTAACGGAAAACCTTGAATAAATAAAAAACTTTGGTGAGGAATCTTTTCATCAAGAAAATCGTTTTGAAAGCCGCTAAAAAAGCATTTTTTTCGGTTTTCCAGAGTAAGGATTCCTGATTCCTGAATACGTTATTCAAGGAATAGACCCGCTGTAGATCTTGCAAGTCCAGCTTTAGCCGAATAAATAAATTAGTAAATGTTCACCGCGCACATTAAAACAAACCGCTATTACTTTTCTTGTTTTTTTTTTCACTGAATTAAGTGGCTAACGCTTCAGGCCCTGTCACTTTTAAAATAGCTCCGTCATTCGATATAATTATTGAACCTGCTCTCAAAATTAGACGAGAATCGGTTGAGAAATGCGACCTGTAGAGGAGAAAAGCCAGACATACGAAAGTATTTTTGTCCAATCTGAAACGGAGACGATGCGCACGAGTTTCGCTCTTCGCTCGGTCAATAAAACAAAAGTTTACTGCACTTATGAAGGCAATTCAGGCAATTCCCACAAAATAGCAATCCAAATACCTCATCAAAGAGTTTTTTTATGACGAGGAAAATCCTTGTCTTCTTTCACTATTCCCGCCTCCTGAAGCTCGTCTTTCAGCTTATTACAGGGAGGAAATTTCTATCCATCAATGTCACGTTTTTTCACACGACACTATACATTAGGCGATCTAATTGGATATGTGAATGGGGATGTTCGAGCTTACCTCGCAGGATATCAAGTTCTACGTTGTTACAGTCAGGGCCACATTTCACCTACTGCTGATTAGTTTAATCGCCACGTATTAAGGTGGCCCAACCCGGCGGGACTAACTCATTCGCGGGCACGGTACAAAACCGTGCTGTTGTGCTCTGGGCCCTTCTCTGTTTCAAAGAAAAAGACAGGCTCCGTGATGAGGAAGATGCAATATGTCCACAAAAAATATAATGTGCATAGTGTATGATTTGGTAAGATTTACGAAAATTTTGATTTCAAAACGACTTGTAGCTAAAAGTAAACCACGACCGCTGTAGTCAAAAATCTAACAAAAACCAAATAGATTATAAATATTTATTAAATTAGTTATGTCTGATGACTAATCTTTTTAAGATTTTCTTACTTTATCATTGCGTAATAAACCACCAAAGTTATTGTATAAAACGCGCGAAAGATTCGAACTTTCGGACCTTATCACTTAAACCAAACACAATTTTACAATGCCAACGGTCATCAGACATCTAGTTCGATCAAATAAAGCTCTTTTGAACAAAACTTGGGATCTCTGATAAGAAATATGGGCGTGATCTTCTTACCCCGTTTATATGGGGAGTTGAGCGGGTTGGGCCACTTTCGGGAAGGTCCGAAAGTTCGTATATTTCGCGCGTTTTATACAATTACTTTGGAGGTGATCAGGTGACAATCAGACAGAGTTACTTGGGCGTTTATAATATCCTTCCTCAGTAAAATTAAGAAATATTTATCTGATATTTTGCATGTTACATGAATCAATCGAGAGCTACGTCCGTACCTTTTTTAGGATTCCGTAACCAAAGGGTGCCAACCATTGTGCTGGGTGCTGTCCATTCGTTAAAAAAAAACTACCCGCTAACAAATAGGCCAATTTTCACGCACGCCCATCAGGAGCTCGAATGTTGCAGACGCCAGTCGTCTCGGCTTTGTGCATGCCTGCCTTCATCCCTGGAGAGCCACTCGGATTATAATAAGGTTACAGGAGCCCGAAGGCCGTGACGTCTCAGGGCTGCCTCTTTCCGCTCACACTTGGGACACTTTGGATGCCGTTTGATGTAGACATTTGCGAAGTGGTGGCGTGGAAAGGACGAAAACAATACTTAACGGGTTAATAGTTTTATTTTAGTTACATTGACGAGTAGTGTCAAACTATTTTTATGGTAGTTAAAAAAATTTTTTTTTCATTCTTCATCCCAGATCTTACAAATATTTTTAACCGACTTCAAAAAAGAGGTAGTTCTCAATTTTTTTTTATTTTTTATATTCAAAAATGATTTCAAAAATTTATAAATAAAACAGTTTGATAAAAATGTTAAAGAATGACTTTCAAAGGCATTTTTTTAAATGAGGTAGGTAATAAGGGATTAAATATTTGTATTATATGCGGGAAAATAGAAACCTACTCATTATTTTTGCCACTTTTCGGAAATTAGTTTATAAACATACCATTTGTGTTCTTTTTAACCGACTTCAAAAAAGGAGGAGGTTCTCAATTTGACTGTATTTTTTTAAGTTTCTTACCTCAGAACTTCCGCCTGGGTGAACCGATTTTTATGATTTTTTTTTATTTGAAAGCTCGTGCTTTTTGTGTGGTCCCATTTCAATTTGGTCTAGTTCTGGCAATGACGTCCATAAGAAATTCATAATAAGTCGTAAATTTGCATTAAGTATGTGCGCGACAAATAGACGAATAACCCAATATTACGCCAACCGACTTAGATCATTATTTTTTTATTGGAAAGGACGTGCAAATTAGTAAGTGTACAAAGATTTTAGCAAAAAAAACCGGCTTCAAAGAAAAAGTGTTTTAAAACTTATCAATATGAACTAAAAAGTAAAAAAAAAATAGCAGATATTGTAGTTACAATCATTGTTGTTTTTGGAGTCGGTGTCAGCCAAGGCAGCCAAGGTTCTCTTGACTGGAGCGGCGCGTGCCCGGCGTGTTCACTTGACAGCTCCACTCCCGCCGCGGCCCCACTCTCGCCTCTCGCCTCTTCAAGTCGCTCGTGAGACACAAACACATCTCACCTACCTACCTACTCCCTACAAACCTGCCTTGGCTGACACCGAATCAAAAAATAACAGTATGTGTAACTACAATAATTGCAATTTTTTTTTACTTTTCAGTGCATATTTATTTTTTTGGAACACTTCTACTTTGAAGTCGGATTTTTTTTTCAAGTATAGTATCCACATAGCATGCAGATGTAAGCGAATGATTTTATTACAAGATTACTTATTCTTTAATCTTACTGTCGCCTGAAACCGAACGGTTATGCGTAGCAACGCAATAACCTATTGTGAACAGATATCAATTTTCTTTTCGGACCACATCCCCTTCCGAGAATTCCTTTATTAAGGAACTATCAAAAGGAATACATAAATCGGTAAGACCTTTGCTATCGTCTCGTCTGTCACGCATGTGATACAGATCGTATCACGTGATAGATTGACCTGCGTATTCCGCGTGATAAATGTGCTCGCGGATAAAACGGAATCACCTTTCTTACACGGTTGGGGAAATTACGATTTCGCTTTAGATTTCGTAGAAAATACGTGTAGATGTACGGATGTCGTGAAGTCACGGGAAATCTAAGATTTGAAAATTTACTAAAATGCATTCTTTGTCCGTTGGCCAAGGCATAATTTTGTACGGCGCCTGCCATTCAAATAACGAAATCGTCTGCCAGGCCCTTACGTTTCGAAACTAAACGATTAAAAAATAATTAATTTCACTCGTCGCCACAACAGTTTTATAATATTTTTTAAAATGCTTAATGGCTATATAAGAGAATATTGAAACCTGAAAAATAAATAAGTATAATAGTTAATATTGATCAAATTAGATATTTTTAGAAATTTCCTTTTTTTAAGAAAAAAAAAGTCGAATAGCCTACAATGGAATTGAGTTACGATTCCAGATTCAGAAAGCGGTTGTACTGTACGCATGCATCGTACGAAGGTTTTTGTCTCTGTAGGTCGGAGCAGCCTTAAAAGATCTGTCCCAGGTGGGATCTCCCTAATATTCTTAAATTTCATAGATTTTTTATTATAAAAAAAATTAACCAAAAAAATAACTGACTTCAAAGAAAAAACACTAAAAAGTAACAAAATAATTGCAATTTTTTAGTTACGATTTTTGTTATTTTTTGAGTCGGCGTCAGTCGGGCACGTGCTGCGCCAATCAAGAGAACCCTGCCTACCTTGGCTGACACCGACTCAAAAAATAACAAAAATCGTAACTACAAAAATGGCAATTATTTTGTTACTTTTTATTGCTTTTCTTTGAAGTCGGTTATTTTTTTTGTTAATTTTTTTATTTGTTTATTTTTAGTGAATCAGAAAAACACTTACTAATTTGTACACGTCCTTTCCAATAAAAAAAAAAATCCCGAACGAAACACACCGAAATCGGTTGGCGTTATATTGAGTTATTCGTCCATTTGTCGCGCACATCTTAATACAAATTTAAGACTTATATGATTTTCTCATGGATATCATTGTCAGAACTTAACCAAATTTAAATGGGACCACTTGGGAAGCACTAGCTTTCATTTAAAAAAATAATCATCAAAATCGGTTCACCCAGGCAAAAGTTATGAGGTAACAAACATAAAAAAAAACATACAGACGAATTGATAACCTCCTCCTTTTTTGAAGTCGGTTAAATACCGAAAATAAAATAAAACAGGTTACTAGAACTGTTTCCACAGATTCTACGCATAGACTTGGAAAATTTATAGTAAATGATCTTATAAAAACCGGGAAATAACAAATCTTTGGTTCTAAAAAGGCCGATTTTTCTATACTCAGATAGTAGTGATCGGACAGATAGTACAAATTTACTTTTTTCAAAAGTCGAATCAGTCATAACCGGAGAATTATATCTTCTATCAGAATTATCCGACTGCAATTTTGCAAACAAAAATATGGCCTTACTATAACGGATGGATATGAATTAAAGTTATTTGGCTGATTGACTATTGAAAAATCAGCCCAAATCTCTTGTTCTCACCAGATGTTCTTTAGAACGTCACTCCAATAGAGATAGCAAACGTGAAAAAAATCCGAAATCGAAATCGCAGTTTCCATACAAATAGTCGAAGTCACGTGACTATATACTCTATGGGAACTCATTGAAAGAGTACCATATTATAAAATGCATTTTTTTTAAGAAGACTTGTTTACTTACCTTTTATTTTCATTTCAGACACCATGAAAATGATTCGACACGCTTATTCAAATAACACAATTTACCAGAACGTTCGGCGGCAACTTACCTGGAACAAACAAGACATTCATTTTAATAAAGTTTAACAAATATTTAAATATTGTGTTTGAGTTGTTCAAGGTGCAGTGAATATGAATGCTGCCACCAAACTGAAAATAAAGTCTCTACGCTATCAAAACGTAAATCCTACTTAGTATTACATTTTTATTTACAGTTTGTGGCGGAGTGGCTAGAGGCCTTGCCTATCATGCCAGAGGTTATGGGTTAAAATACTCGTCCCGGTCTAGCACCATTTTCTTTCTATTTCTACGTTGGATAAGTGCATTTCATTACGAAATGCGAGCTGTTCCATGGTTTAGAATCCATGTAAAACTGTAGGTCCCCTTCGCTTACCAAGCCCGCCCGGGTTGATACCACCGTTTCGGAAGAAACTATGCTTGAAGCGGCAATGAAAAATTGTCCGTGCCGTGCTCATAAAGTGAAGGTCATGGCATGACCTAATTTCTTCGGGAATGTGGTGTATTGGGCTAATATCATAACGGTAGTTGTGTGGTATTAGCCATTCATGTCAGGTTCGCAAATATAATTTTATTGTTTCCGAAACATAAAGCATATTTAATTTCATTTCATTTCATTTCATTTATTTATTCAACTTCTGGTAGTAAAACTACACTAAGTCATGTCACAATTTGATTGATCCGCGGATTCGATCAACCAGTGAAGAAGAACCCGCAAAGAAACTTCACTGGTCTATAAATTATGTTTTTTTTTTTTGGTCTTTTTTTTTTCGTCCACATAAATGATTACACAATTATGATTTCATACCTAAATGCTACTGCCAAACTTACATTGGTAGAACGGTCTGGAGCAAAGAACTAAGGACTACGAGGAAACAACAACCCACAATGTGAAAATGAAGACTCTTATTAACATATATGACAGGACATTGTAAGTTGAAGTAAACTTAGACTTGTAGGACGAGATGCATCTCGATGAGACCATTTGATTACCAAAATGATGTGTCTAGGACTACAAATTTCATAAATATGAAATAAAACACTTTGATTATGACAAGAAGGATCTATATTCCGGGAGGTTACGACATTTTTGGTCGCGATAAGGTAAATGGCTGAATCTGGGCTCACATATTAGAGTCCAACCTTCTGATGCTAAATATGTCGGTCTGCCTGCGCCAAGTGGTTGCGTTATCTAGATTGGCTATATAAAACAGATGCTGGTATGTACCTGCTGATGAATATACTGATTGTCTGGAAACATTGATACCTATTAATTATGCAATAATAACCAGTCGGTTATTTAATTAAATACTTAAATATACCTAAAGTTATATCTGTAACCTAAATCACCTATAACTAAGAATTGTTCAGTTTTTGTATTGCTAAGCAAGTATGTACTGATACTTTAATGCTTCGTCATATACATCCATTTACCTTATCATATGTATTGTTTGTCACCATAACTACTTTTTCAATCGCCTTATCTAGGTAACGCAACCACTTGGCGCAGGCAGACTGACACATTTAGCTTCGGAGGGTTGGTCTTTATCCTGTGAACCCAGTTTCAGCCATTTACGTTATCGATATATATTTTGTCGCAACCTCCTAGTCTACTACCTCAATAAAACCTCTATGATGAGTCTGTAGCCTGCCCGGTAGGGATGTTGTTTTACCCCGTCCAAGCGCCAGCGGCAGCGCAGAAACCAAATCCGATGCATGTAATTTTGGTTCTACGCGGCCGTTTGCTAGTGGTGGGGTCCGGCCATTGTCTATCCCGATAAATATACTAGAAGTTTCAGAGATATAAAACAATACAATTTTGGCATGACAGAAGGTAGATCTTGATGATACCAAACATTAAAAAAAATACGATGAACTTGAAGTTTCAGATATATGAAACGAATTCGACTTTTACAAAATGCACGGCAAGAGATGCAGTGTAACAATGTTTAAGGTAACAGAACCATACGTTAGAAAATAATTCAAACTATTTCAATGAAGCTTCATCATGCCGCCGGTGACTTTTTTCAAAATTGGGGCTTTACAATTTCCGAAAATGTTTTTAGTCACTTTGAGAAAAAAAATCAGCAATAAGACAAAACATGCAGCAAAAACTCATTAACTTATGAAAAAAAGCAGCAAACGAAAGTAATGAAAAAGCAGTGGCCTCTCATAACACGGCAGTATAGAATGAAACGATAAATATCGTTTTTATCGTATTGATAATTATTGTCAATTATAATTGCCAATAAAGGTGCAGACAAAATCCTCAAGCCTTAGGGTCTCTTTCTCCATGTGCTAATTAGCCAAATTGGCACATAACCTTTGACTAAGGGACCTTTCTTACCATCTTGCAATCAATCAAAGGCCCTTTAAGTGCCCACTTAGATAAATAAGCACTCGGTGAAAAGCAAGCTAAGAAGTTTTTGAATTACATTAACGATAGTTCCCAGTTTTTACTATCTCGCATAACGGAAGATAAATGAGTCCTAACGACCACTGGGAGGTCTTCCTCCAGCAGTGACGTTTGCAACATTTAAGTGCACACTCAACCTTTATAGATGAAAAAGAATACTGTTGTGCGATTCTCAATTTGTGATAATTCTGACATTGAAGCAAATAAAATTATTTGGTTTAAAACTTAAAAAAATGTATTATCTAGTTTTCCGATAAATGCTTACGTTCTCAATGCAGTTTCAGTTTTTTTATCTCCTCTGTTAGATGTATATTATACACTCGAATTCGTCTTTTTTTTTCCTTAAACATGCATACATCCGTATCATCACTAAATCAAAGTACTCGCAATGAAGCTCAAACTTTTTTAGATAAAACTAATTTTAGACAATTTGATTAGTGAAGGTGTGGGAAGGGATACTTGAAAATTTGAATAAGTTTCTTAAAAATCAACCCTTTCCTATACTTTGCCGTATCACATTACTTCACAGGATTTGTTCCTTATTAGTGATACTAATGACAGGTGCAATTATACAGCGTTTTTCGCTATTTCTTGTAGTTGTCCGTCGTTAGTCGTCCGTCCGCTGTATTTCATGAACCATAATAGGAAAGGCAGCTGAATTTTTCATAGAGTGTGTATTTATTTTGCCGCTATAACAGCAAATAGGAAGAATAAAAAAATAATAAAATTGAAACTATACAATATAGGGACCACTATACAAAAAAAAAACTAGATTTTTGTGTATTAAATCTTGTACGAAGGTGCGGAACCCTTCGTGTGCGAGACTCGTACTTGACCGGTTTTTTATCTTATTTAATCCTTACTACGCCTCCGTCCATATCTTACTCCGTCCGCCACTCAGGCAATATGGCTTCTGTGAGGAGAAATTACTTGATCCATTTATGAGGGTTTTCTACTAAGTATCTTTCAACTTTTTACTCGGCTCCACTTAGAGCTTACTTTAATTGAATTTGAGGATTCATGGAGCTCGTAGAAAAAGGTTTTCGAGATAATAAACCAGGTGATTACATTTTAACGTGTTGTCTAAGATTTATTGTTTATGTAACTGGTTTATAACAAAACAACCGTCATGTGGCGGTTCAGAGGACCAAAGGTGCTCAGAAAAGCCAAATAAATTCGCATCGTGAAACTACGCTCAGCGAGGCACCATGCCATTGAATTTGCTGACTATCGCTGAGCGATCGAGCTTGCTCTAATTATATTTGAAGACTCCCAGGTAATAGGTATGAGAATAACAAATGTAATAGGCATAACTATGAATGTATCGAAAATCTTTTTTTTTTTTCTGAACTGGCTAATGTTAAAATATTAAAATATGACCAATCCGAGTGCAGTCTATAGATAATGATTAAACAATACAATACAATAACATCTGGTTTTGTTTGAAAAATGTCTGGTGACTGCGGTAATCTCAAAAGTAGCATCTGGTTTTATTTCTCAGAATCCAGAAACATTCAGTATTTTCTAAGTATAACCTGAAATTATTGAGATGATTACATCATATATAGATATGAGTAATAATATCTTATTTATGTGTATAAAAACACCTTTTTAAATTAAATCTATAAAATAAACTTGACTTTGTTGATGACATCAATTAGGTTGATATCTCAATCATTGCAGTCAAAAATACCTAAGCGTAGGATTATCGTAAGAAATCAGCGACATCTAGCTGCATGACTGAAAAAAATGTTGGCTGGCGTAATTGTCTGGATAGCTTAGCGGTACAGCAGTGGACATATAATCCGAAGGTCGCAGGTTTGACTCCTGCTTCAGACGAATTTCCAGTTCAAAAACGTCTTTATTATTATTTTTAAGATGTGATTACATAGTTTCAATGTATATGTCGTTTTATTAGGTCTTTACATATGAAATTAGCGTTTATATGGAAAAAGTAAATCGAAACAAATGAATGACTAAATTTGAAACCCAACTACACATCATACAAAAGTGTTGTTCATGCAATATCAGCTCCGGTATCACTGCGCCGGTGTCACCGAGGGTATTTCCGAACACTCGGGACGGATCGTCGGACAGGATGGCGCTGTCACACCTGAAGATCAGCGTCGACACCGCAGTGGAAATGTACCTCTGGGAAGCACAACGGCGGTGGAAGAATTCGACCTGAAGACACTGTTTCGGGAAGTCAAAAAAGTTCAAGACCAGCTGTCATCCTACACCAACCTATCTACACTCGTAAACGACATACGAAATGAAGTATCAGGGATTAAAACTTCTGTTGAGCATAACGGTTCGGTAGCCGATGACATTATTAAGAGAATGTCGGTAATTGAAGATCAGCTAAAAATTGTACAAGACTTAAAAGCAGATACTGACGCTGTAAAAGCTAGACTTACCCACCTCGAGCATGAGCAAGCGGCAAGAGATCAATGGGCACGTCGCCCCAATATAGAGATCATTAGAGTTCCAGAGAAGAAAGGGGAGAACCTGATCCAGTTGGTCTCTGACCTCGCTAAAACGGTGGGATTTGATCTGAATCCACGCACGGACATCGATTTCGTCACAAAAGGCACTCCAAGAGAAATTATACCTGGACGCTCTAAACCAATCGTGGTTGCTATGTACGCTCGTTACCGGAAGGACGATTTTTTGGCAGCGCTGAGAAAAAAGAAAGAATGAAGATGAAATCGGTTTTGTTGAAAAGAAACGCGTATTTGCAAATGATCACCTGACCAGCACAAACAAACGCTTACTTCAACAAGCTAAGGAGGCAGCAAAGCAAAAGTCCTACAGCGATGTATGGGTACAGAATTGTCGCATTATCGCTAGACGAAATAATGAGTCACCGTACATCGTCGTCGCAAAATTAACAGACCTAAAAAAAATTGCGTAGGACGAAGTCTCATGGTAACATTTGCATTTTCAAGATATTTTAAAAATATATATACATTGATTAATTATTTAATTTTCATTTTCATTTTCATTTCATTTCTTATCCATAGGTAGGATACCTACACTTGGACACGTTAACAATCTATCAATTCGAGAAGAGCTGACATACAAGTTTCATTAATTAATGAATTAAGAAGTAGTTTATATTACACATATAAAGTTTTACAATATTGAGTTCTATGGTCATACAAAATTATCCTAATTACTCTGTTCGGGAGTATACAGCCATCGTCATTTTGGATATCATAAATCACGTCAGGATAAAAATAAAAAAAAAATATAAAATATAAAATAAATAATTACTATGTTCAGGTGTATACAGCCATCGTCATTTTTGATATCAAATACCACGTCAACATTACGATGAATATAAAATGATAATAATAATACAAAGTTGTACTCGTAAAGAAACGTCTACATTAAAAATCTATCGTCCAAACCTTCCTTAATAGTATAATAGCTTTTATTTACCAACAATGCTTTAACTCTTTTCTTAAATAAATTGTCTCCTAGATTTTTTATATCGTCTGACAATTTATTGTAAAACCTCGCACTATTACATACAAAGCTCTTGGAGGTTTTTGCCAGTCTGTGCCTTATGTTCTGTATTTTTTGTTTACCACGTGTGTTATGATTGTGTACTTTACTTCCGCAATCTATCATTTATATACGAAATAAGATCATTTCTGGATTAATTTGTACACATTTTCGACGTAAATACTTCACAATATGCATACGTCATAAATCATGTTCTCGCACCAAATAAATCATGTTCTCTTGCGCCTGTTATATGCGGCAATAGCCAGCCAACCGGTCTGCGTAGCATCCAAACTCATAGAATATATTCATCTCGCTTCATCACGGTGGGTTTGAGTGTTGCATATCTCTTGAAATATTACTGCATTTCATGTTGTTTACCCAACATTGTCATATTTTCATCTTCGGCATATCTAACTTTTTGCCTCATTTTTCAAATAATAATTAGCATATTCTACTTTTATATATTTTGTGAACCGCCAGGCCTGTTTCGATCAGACGGCAAAAGACCAGACGGTATGACCCTGGTCCCGTGGAAAAAGGGAAAGGCATTAGTGTGGGATGCAACGTGCGCTGACACACTAGCGCCGAGCCACGTCCTTGCTTCCTCGCGCTTAGGTGGGGCTGCGGCAGCCATTGCTGCAGGTAACAAAAGAAAAAAATATGAGTCGCTATCAGACCTCTTTGAATTTTTACCTTTTGCGGCGGAAACTCTTGGTGCGTGGTCATCCGAGTCCTTAGCTTTCGCAGATGTGCTTGGAAAACTCTTAAGCGAGACCTCGGGCGATTCACGCTCCAAAATGTTTTTTGTTCGCCGCATAAGCATTGAAATTCAAAGAGGAAATGCTATAAGTATTTTAGGGACAATGGCTGCCTCGGCAGTCCTAGAGGAGATATTTTATTTATAATGCACATACTATAATAATAGATTTAATAAAATTTTGTGAATTATCTGTACTATTATATAATCATTTCATTGTTACCTTAGAGAGCTAACTGTATATTATCAGAATGTCAGAGGTCTGCGTACAAAATCTCATACTTTTTTAACCAGTGTCTTAAACAACGACTATGATATTATTTGTTTAACGGAAACGTGGCTGCTACCAGGCATTTTTGATCACGAACTATTTGATGAGCGATATGTTATCCATCGTTGCGATCGTCGATATGGAGAACTTGGCCAAAAACTTGGTGGTGGAGCTCTCGTCGCGTTGCGGCGCGAGCTGCCGATTTGTGCTTCGCACCACGGAATATCCTCAATATTCCGTGCTTCGCACGACGTTCGGCTTCCGCCTCCGCTGCCGGAAGCAGAGATCGCTGCCGCCACCATTGCGATCGATCGCGGTTCACGCGCATGTAAGTTGAGAAGCGATTGCGCCTATTTTGTACAGTGCGCTGATCAACTTTCCTCCCAGTTAGAGTTCTATGCACTGTTCTATGACTTCCTTTCCAATATCTATATTGATAGACCGAGCGACATGTTCCTAATTTTAGGTGATTTCAATATAAGAAATGCAAACCGGGTACGATCATCACACGGTGAATATTTTTTAACAGCTATTAACCCACTGGACGACCCTCTACTTACTAATTTATCATCTTTTTTAAGATTTCCCTGCAATGAATCAAATCAATTTAATGACCAGTTAAATATTAACGAATGTATACTGCACCTTGTAATCTCAAACAACAACGCATGTGTAATTAGTGACTGCGATCAACCAATAGTGCCTGAGGACGAACATCATAAATCATTATCGATCCGCATAGATTTGGCAAGTGATCCCTACTTATCTACCTCGCCCTGAATTTTTCGATGGTTTCACGCCGCTAATTACTATATTATTTGCCAATCATTGGAAGAAATTGACTGGCATAATGAAATGTCAAATCATAGCATAGATTTCATGATTCAACGTTTTTATTAAAAATCTTTAAAGTAATTACTGATAACCAAGATTACCATGAACTCCAACATGATCTAAATCGGTAGGGTAAGTACTGCAAAAATAATTTCCTACCACTAAATGTCGATAAATGCTGCGTTATATCGCATAAGAAACATTTATTGAACTATAACTACAATATATACAATAAATCATTTAATAGGGTTGACGAGATCCGCGATTTAGGAGTATTTCTAGACAATAAATTAACTTTTAAAACTCATGTCGAGTATATAACTAGCAAAGCATTGAGAATGCTAGGTTTTATTTTTCGTACGTGTTCTGTGTTCAAAAATCCTTCCACATTCAATCTACTTTATTTTGCTGACGTCAGACCTCATCTCGAATATGCATCAGTAGTCTGGAATCCACAATATTCAATAGATATATTAAATCGAAAAAGTGCATAATACATTTAGGAAACATGTACGCTACCGAACTCACTGTGATGAATCGACTAACGATCAGGGGGTCCATTCAGGTTAAGAGTGAGTTCGATTTCGGGAGTGAGTTGACCTAAAAATAGCTGGGAAATATATTATTATTTAAATAACGGAACCGTTATTTACACTTCCAACGTATTTACGGGACAGACCAGATTTTTTCCTACCTGTAACGATGTTCAAGAAGTGTGGAAACATTAACTATTTAAAAAAGTGAGTTGATATTTAGTGACGATTTCGAACTCACTCTTGCCCTGAATGGACCCCCAGGTGATCGTTCCTCTTCACTCCTTAGCAAAACGACGAGAGGTAAAAGACATCGTATTCTTACATAAAATTATGAATGGTTTTGTCGAATCTCCCTACTTATTAGGTTCTATAAATTTCAGGTGTCCTATGCAAAACACTCGATCACGAGACCAAAATCTCGTTGCAATTATTGTAGACGCATTTTTAAAACGTAGTTGTAAAATTTATAATGATAAATATGCAGATATAGATATTTTACAATGTTCTTTATGTCAATTTAAAAAACTATGTTTAAAGATGTTGTGAAAGATATTAAGCACTAAGATTTTTTTTTGTTTTCTTCTTTGTTTATATATATTTTTTTTCATATTTGATGCATATTTTTTTTTGTTTTCTTCTTTGTTTATACATATTTTTTTTCATATTTGATGAATAATTTAGGGTTTTGTTTATATTTAACTAGGTTTAGCTTCGAATATATATAAACTTCTGTTATGATTATGATGTTTTGTGTTTCCTAACTGTGTAATCTGTTTTGAAATTTGTTTTGTTTTGAACTTTTGTTAATTTCGATTTTTATTTTTTTTATGTCATATGTTGAACGCCATCTTTATATGATATTATTTTAATGAGGAAATTTAATTGGTTCTATGTCATTTTCTTTATGCTCTTTTCTATGTTTATTTGTAAAAACTGTATATTTCCCGAAAAAAATAAAATTAAATAAAATGTCAAAGAAACAGAAAAACAGAACGATGTCAATGAAAAAAAAAACGGCCTAGTACGAGTCGGACTCGCACACGAAGGGTTCCGTACCATCGTACACGATTTAAAACAAAAAAAAAATTTAGTTCACGTTTTTTGTATACGCTTTAATTTATTATATTTTTTAATTTTACTTATTTGTTGTTATAGCGGCAAAATAAATACACACTCTGTGAAAATTTCAGCTGGCTACCTATTACGGTTCATGAGATACAGCCCTGTGACAGACGGACGGACGGACGGACGGACAGCGGAGGCTTAGTAATAGGGTTCCGTTTTCACCCTTTGGGTACGGAACCCTAAGAAGTGGCGTGAAAACAAATGAATGACTAAATTCGAAACCTAAATTTGAATTTGGACTTCCTAACCAAACGCCAGATATTTGTGATCAAAGCCAAGTGCGAGTCGGACTCGCACAAGAAGGGTTCCGTACCATCGTAGAAGATTTATTACAAAAAATCATTTTTTTGTATGGGGGCCCCCTTTAATTTTTATTATTTTTTAATCTTACCTATTTGTTGTTATAGCGGCAAAATAAATACACACTCTGTGAAAATTTCAGCTGTCTATCTGTTATGGTTACTGAGATACAGCGTTGTGACAGACGGACGGACGGACGGACGGACAGCGGAGGCTTAGTAATAGGGCTCCGTTTTCACCCTTTGGGTACGGAACCCTAATAAGGACCTATAAGCTCAAATTAAAGTGAATGGTGGCTTGGAATCGCACACACCTTTAGATTTTATTGCGTAACAATACACCTCGACTCCACTGGCCGTGCAGAGTAAAGGTGGCTGTGTCTGAAATGTTACTTCAGCTACTGAAATAAATTATTAATGTGAGTTCAGTCTCCAGGGACCAGTAACATTGCTTCGACCTCGCGTATACAACATTTCACTTGTAGAGTCCGCTTACAACGGAGATAAAACTAATTAATACTATAATGACTAACTAATAAAAACTGTTATTTTTAAACTTTCCTTTACCTTGCTTCTTACGAAATTTCATGATTCTACGTAAAAGAGACGTGGTTTATTTGCGAGTGTAAAAATATGTTGCGTAAATTAATTATTTTTAAAGTGGCTTAACATAGTCCTAAGAATTTAAATTAAATTTCAACTTAGTACCTGCACGCGTTTCTGAGTAAAAGGGTCTTGAAAGATAGAAATACAGACAGACAGACAAACAGATGAAAACAAAGGGATTTATGTGATCTTATAACGGTATTTTTTCCCTTTTGTAGAACGGAACCCTTATTTAAATCGAGCATTCTGTCAGCCTCAGTGGCCCAGTGGCGCGACACTTCGGCGATCGCTCTCCGAAGTTAAGCAACGCTGGGTCCGGTCCGGTCTTGGATGGGTGACCATTCGACCGTTGAGAGAGGCTGGCCGTGGTTCGGATTCCACGATAAGCTGTAGGTCCCCTTCCTTACTTACTAGGTGGTAGGGTTTATCCCGCCCGGGTTGGTACCATCGCATTGGATGAACGATGGTCGAAGCGGCAATGAAAATTGTCCGTGTCTTCCACCCAGTTCAATGTAGCCGTGCAATATAAGGAAGGTCCTGGCATGGCACCTAATTCCCATGTGGTGTGTTGGGCTAATACCATGACAGAACGTGTGGTATTAGCCATCCATGTCCAGTCACATAAAAAAAAAAAATCTCTTCTTGCAGGGTGCAAAAATAAATAAATAAGTCTTCGTTTTGAAATAAACAACGTTTAATTCTTTCATTGTTTCGATCTTATTCGAATGAACAATTTCTCCGTCCTCATTTTATATCGTTTCTTTTGGTTTTAACAAAAATAATAGCCAATTTTTTTCCAAAATAATCAGCCACTACTCTAACATCATTGACATCTCCTAAATTACTCCACCAATGACACATTTCATCTTACGATATTGAAAAAATATCACGAACTAGAGAAAAGTTGTAAAATCCTGCGCTTACAAGACGTGCACAGTTTACGCTATTCACCTGGCGAGTTATTTACCACTGTTACCCCATATATATTTGTAGGTTGTGAGGTGAACGGGCGTATTAAGGTGGCCCAACCCGGCGGAACTAACTCATTCGCGGGCATGGTACAAAACCGTGCTGTTGCGCTCTGGGAACTTCTCTGTTTCAAAGAACAAGACAGGCTTCGTGATGAAGAAGATGCAACATGTCCACAAAAAACACAATGTGCATAGTGTATGATTTGGTAAGATTTACGAAAATTTTAATTACAAAACCACTTGTTGCTAAAAGTAAACCACGGCCGCTGTAGTCAAAATCTAGCAAAAACCAAATAGATTATAAATCTTGATTAAAGAAGCTATGTGTGATAACTAATCTTTTTAAGATGTTCTTACTTTATCGTTGCGTAATCCACCTCCAAAGTTATTGTAAAAAACGCGCGAAAAATTCGAACTTTCGGACCTTATAACTTAGAAACCAAACACAATTTTACAATGCCAACGGTCATCAGACATCTAATTCGATCAAATAAAGCTATTTTGAGCAAAATTTGGGATATCTAAAAAGAAATATGGGCGTGATCTTCTTTCCCCGTTTGTATGGGGAGTTGAGCGGGATGGCCCACCTTAAGCCGTACAAATACCTTTTTTTATAGTGAATAAGAGGTGACCCATTGATTCTTCGTAGATAACATTTCTGATCTATTCGTAATTATTTGAAAGTAAAACTTAAAACATCACTTCAGGTCATTATTATCGGGCTACAGCTACGATGTTTATGAGAAAAATAATAATTTCCAGTACATTATGCTTAAAACAATTTTGGTTTCATCCATCAGTATGACTCTCTGCATCCTTATTTTATACATCTATATACACTTATATAAGCTTTATATGCCCGCAATACATAGGATATTAATTTGAGGATCAGATAATACCTTGCAATTATATACATATTATTGTAAAAGCAACTTTGTTAGTTAAGTAATTTATATTTCTAATCCGTTTGTACTAAGGGTTGCTGTTTCTTTTGTTCTTGTTCTTTGCCTTAAGGATGTTCCGACCCATACAATGTTTTTTTTTACACAGAACGCAAAAAGTATTGCACTTTAAGGCACGAATTCGTCAAAAATATTAAATATAGCCATAGTAGATGCAGCGAAAACATATTCACAATTTAATGGTTTAATGGTTTCGTTGTAATTGCCGATTAGAAGTTTTACACCGTTAGATGGCGCTGTTAAATAAAAATCGTATTTAAATAAATTGTAACAAAACCTATAATCCTGAAATTGTGAAATTGTTTTCGCTGCAAGTAATATGACTATATTAAACTTTTATTATTAATTCGTGGCTTAAAGTGCAATACTTTTTGCGTTATGTGTGCAAACAACTTTATATGGGTCGGAACAGCGTTAATCTGTTCTATTAAGAACTCCTCGGCAGTAACATTTCGATCCAAGTATATATTTCATTACTGTTAACGGAAAACCAGTAAAGTTTCTTTGAGGATTCTTCTTGACTGGTTGATAGAATCGGCGGATCTATCAGTTTTTAATGACTCAGTGTAGTTTGACTACCAAAAAATGTCTAATAAATGAAATGTTAAAACTGTTTAAATGCAAAGGACTATACAGGTTTAGGAATATCGAGCAGTGGCCCTGGGGAGTGGAGGCGCGCTGCCATTCCTCTAGTCGGATTTTCAGTCAGACATATTATGTTAATGCTATAAATTGGGGTTAAGGCGCTAGGACTAGTCAACTACTCGCGCCATACAAATGCACCTTTAAAAAATTTAATAATACGTAGTGAAACGCCTCAGCAAGTCCAAATAGAACCCAGAGCGATAATGGATTGTTAATGTTTTTTGATTTCATCATTTATACAAATAAGAATAATAAAAATAATAAAGTCGATATTTCACATTAGAAATCTGAAAGTAATATGATTTCTAGATATAAGCAAAACAACATATATGCATATATACAACAAATAATTCCATTTGCTTTGCTACATTTAGTTAAAAACATTCGGGAATGGACACCGATTCCGCAATGTATTTTGTAAAGAAAAGGGAAATATACATTTACGAAAATAGGTTGATTCCTAGACAAGGAATCATATATTGTAAAAATGACACTTCTAATTGTCAGACTTAGATAGTTAACTTGAGGTGCCTCTTCTAACTTTGCGATTTGGCTAGTACCAGAGCCTTAATATTTGAAGTAATTCTTATTTATGTCAAATGCAGGTATTAATTAGCATCTGATATGCGCATTATTAAAACATTATAGAACACATTTTGCTCTCATTATTTACCCATTCCATCCTAATTTCATTATATGGCTTGATCGTAAAATATTTCGTCTAATCTTCTATTGAAAAAAAGACAAAACATTATATTCGATTTTTGTTAGCACGTCATCGATGAAAAGTTACAGTAAAATGTTAAAGTGTTCATGTAAATCATGCGTTTTCGTGCACTTATCCCTGCAAAGGTTATTCAGATTAAGAAGTTACCCATTTAAAAGTTAATGTTTTCTTCTAGCGTCGGCAAGTCTGAGATCTAACGTTTTTAATTTTCTGTTTAAAATTTACTTGGTCTTGTTTGAAAAATGTTACGGCTTTTCACGCGGCAGGTAGAGATATTCTCCGACGTTTCGAGCTAATCATTCAGACCGTTGTCAAGGAGGCTCCGACGTTTCGAGCTAATCATGGCCAAGGAGCCATCCGCCGCGCTGAATGATAAGCTCGAAACGTCGGAGAATATCTCTACCTGCCGCGTGAAAAGCCGTAACATTTTTCAAACATGTCTAACGACCGCGGTAACCTCAAAAGTATTACTTGGTCTTTTTCATCATCTTTATAATGTTGCGATGCGGTTTTAACTAGATTATATATCTGTTGTATTTATAGTTCGATGTGATTGTAAGTATATGAATTGATGTATTGTCCTGATCTTGATAAAATGTTCAGGTAATCTTCAGATTAGCCCAGCATGGAAACTTAGAATTTCCGCTCGGGTGAATTTCCAAAATGAAATTAACCCGAGCGGCGCTCGGCTAGTATAATTTATCAGAGAGTATGTCAGTTATATAGTATGCACTCAAGGAGCGTGATGCTTCATCCCTCGCCCCATATGTCACCGGAGGCTGCACCTCGATCCAGTTAGTTTCGGAAGCGAGGTCACACGGCCTGCTCACAGGGAAAACACCTGAAGTCACATACGACTGTGGACTTTGTCATATAAACCAGGCATTTGTTTAGCTTACTTTAATGGTTGCAAAGATGAGCAACTACATCTTAGCAAGTAGTACAAGTTACGATAATGGTGATATGAAACACTGTTAAACTTACTAAGTACTACTTGTATAACGTTTCAAGTAATCAACTGGACTGGTATTACATGATATCGGTATTGCCGCCCTTAAAATGGTAATATGTAACGAATGTGATCAGCTCACTGTAGTAGTTTATGACAAAACGAATAGTATTATGTAAAAGCAAACGGGAAAGTGTTTCACATTGTTTTCTTGTTGCCACTGGAGCTGTGCATCGCTTTATGGTCTTTGCTTACGTAGCGGTTGGTTCGGGATACTTCTTTCCCTAAAATATGGTCGAAAAAGGTGATTGCTGTGCCCGGCGTGATGCTCGTGAATGGGTGCTGTTTGTGGGGACTAGCCTGCTCCAATTGGCAACACGTTAGTTGGAGATAAACTGATATTTGTCATGAACTGTTGCATGCGTCAACATGAATTGACTTTCGTCAATTCATGTTAATTTAGTGTATTACTTGTGTTTTTGTTAAAAAAAATGGGAAACGCTTTAGTAATTTTAGACTAAGTGGAAAAAAACAGCGGATTTCCGTGCCAGTTCTTCTTCGCTGTGTTTTGTTTGCGGAACTGCCTAATGTTAAAATATAACAAATCCGAGTGAGTGTACTGTCTATTGATGATAAATAAACAATGAAACAAGTTAAAACTGGCTAGACTAATAAAATCAAGAAATGCGACCTGTAGAAAAGAACAGCCGACAATACAAAAGCATGTTTGCCCAAAGTGAAACGACGACACCAGACTGGAGTTTAGCTCGGTCAACAAGTTCCTGGCCAATTCTTGCGCTAATTAGTTCACTTGCCAAATACGCAATCCTAATTCCTCACAGAAACAGTAAATATCTTCCGATCTATTCTGAGTGGTCAGTCTGAGTTCTCACCTAAATTGGCGTTTACGGCAAACCGATCGACTGGCGTTTTCTCCAAACTCCATACAAGTTTTTACTAGATATTCTGTGGTTTTACTTCTTCAAGCTGTCAAAGTCAAACGCGGACTTCCGATTTGTATGAAAACGCGGAGTGGACGTAAACGGCAACGTCGACGTATTTACGGCAACGTTGAGTAAGCTGTCAAATCAAGCTCGGACTCGCAAATGTTAGTTCGCTTAACGCCCGCTGCGCTCGCTCTTCAATTTCTCCATACATTTGAAAACGCCAGTCGATCGGTTTGCCGTAACGCCAATTTAGGTGACAACTGAGACTACCGGCTCTGGTGCATTTACGGATCGAATAGATAGGGAATATTTCGTTAACGCTGAATTCGAAAACACATGGGAATCTTTCATTTCATGCCACTCGTTCCGTGTGGCGCTGCGATCGATTCTGAGAATACCAAAGTAATTTCAAAGTGAATTCCTCTCCTCGGTTTTTCAAATTCAGATTCATCGACTCGGAATTTCCAGGATTGGGCTACAGTAGCCATGTCCGTTAGTATGTAGTATTCCATGTCCCGAGCTACCGCTCCAGCTTCCTCACACGTGACTGAACTCTCACGGCCTTTCCGATACACGGAAGGGCGGTTAGAGATTTCCTGTAAAATATAAGTTCGCGCTCACAACAGTCGTGAAACTCGCCATTTATTACAACCACGTATATTATACGTGGTGAATTGGAAACTGTTCGTCGAAATAAACGTAGTTGCAGTATACTCTCTTTCCATCTATACGGAAGTCGAACATGCGATTAGAAATTGTATACAGACAGATGGCGCTATTTTTATAGTACCTTAGTTAGGTTAGGTTAGGTTAATATTAATACATTAAATTGATTGAAAAAAGATCACTATTCATACACTATTTCATATATAAATTGCTAATTGAGAAAATATTACTATTTTAGGTATTTTGTCTCACAACTACTCTTGGGCTAATATCGACCTAGTATGCGTAAGAAAAATTAAATTTGAGACTAGTCGAGCGCATCGGCAACTAAGTGGTTAGCAAGAAACTTTGTATGGGACGAAAAAATCGGTTTTCTACACTCGGGATTCCTGATTCCTGATTTCAGAAGACCAGGAATAGGTTGCAGAACTTCGTTGCAGAATATATCGCTGTGTGATTAATCATCTTGGTGCCCCAAACTTCAGTACTGGCACCCCCACGTATAAAGATAACGTGGTAAAGAGTCAACAATTATGATAATATATTTAAATTACATACTTAAAAATATCATATTATCTAATGCTTGTTATGGAACGATTGTTGCGATACGAGTGAAATGGTTGGTGTGATATTAAGTCATTCGTCCATTTGTCGCGCACATACTTAATCCAAATTTAAGACTTATATGATTTTTCCACGGATACTATTGTCAGAACTAAACCAACTCGAAATGGGACCACACGGGAAGTACCAGATTTCAAATAAAAAAATAATCATCAAAATCGGTTCACCCAGGCGAAAGATAACATACATAAAAAAAAATACAGTCGAATTGAGAACCTCCTCCTTTTTGAAGTCGGTTAATAAGTTTGGCAGTAGCATTTAGGTATGAATTAGTATTATATCTTTAATGTGGACGAAAAAAATCATGACTTATAGACCAGTAAAGTTTGTTTGTGGGTTCTTCTTCACTGGTTGATCGAATCCGCGGATCAATTAAATTGTGACATAACGTGACTAACGCCTGTTGCCACCACCTCCAGCTACAAAAATTCCAAAGTTACTTTTCGGTTACACCATACAAATATGCCATGTAAGCGAAAGTTACTGATGGATTTCAGGTAACTAACGGTGGTGAAAACATGGTAGTGTAGTTTGACTTCCAAAAGTTGAAAAAATTCATGAAATGAAATGAAACTAGCGCTTACTAAGCGCTTGAGCATTAGTTCTGTTTTCTTAAGGTGGCCCAACCCGCTCAAATCCCCATACAAATGGGAAAGAAGATCACGTCAATATTTCTTGTCAGAGATCCCAAATTTTGATCACAATAACTTTATTTGATCGAATTAGATGTCTGATGACCGTTGGCATTGTAAAATTGTGTTTCGTTTCAAAGTTATAAGGTCTGAAAGTTCGAATTTTTCGCGCGTTTTATACAATAACTTTGGAGGTGGATTACGCAATGATAAAGTAAGACCATCTATAAAAGATTAGTCATCAGACATAGCTTATTTAATCAAGATTTATAGTCGATTTTGTTTTTGTTAGATTTTTGACTACAGCGGCCGTGGATTACTTTAAGCTATAAGTATTTTTGTATTAAAATTTTCGTAAATCTTACCAAATCATACACTATGCACATTGTATTTTTTGTGGACATGTTGCATCTTCCTCATCACGGAGCCTATCTTATTCTTTGAAACAGAGAAGGTCCCAGAGCGCAACAGCACGGTTTTGTACCGTGCCCGCGAATGAGTCAGTCCCGCCGGGTTGGGCCACCTTAAAGCATTGTTTTGTAGAAACTAAACGAGAGCGTCATGGCAATAGGCAAATTTCTCGCAAAATACTCAGAGCATAACTTAAATAAATGTATGAGAGTTAAAATGAACCTTGCACTATGCCCTATGCCCTATTATAATTCTAATTCTCGCAGTGAATCAGAGCACCTACTTGTGATTGGCATTAGGCTTTTGAGCAGGAACCGTTTCTTAAACTCATTTCACTGCCGCACCGCCAGCATATGGAACTGTATGCCGGCGGGTATCTTTCCTCAAACCTAAAAGTCCCAGGTTCCTTCAAACTTTATTCAAACAAGATCGATAGCTTAGCGTTGTCTCGGTGCCTCGCTGAGTGTGGTTCGTGAGGTGAGGTTAATTTAGCTTTTCTGAGTAAATTTGGTCTCAATGTAAAGCCTACTGGATTTTTAATAAAAAATAGTGTAATGAAGATATTATTTAGAAATTAGATTAAAGTTTCTGACCAACATGCGTCAATGAACGTATTTGATTTATCTAATCATGCAAATTATCCAAAGTTATCGTTGACGGAATGCTACCTATGAATCATGATACAATCGTTATGCATTTAATTCATCACGTCGTAGCAGAATTAATATAATCGACTGATTAATGTCGAAAAGATAAGCCAGAAACAGATAAGCTGAAGTTTATAAATAATGCAAATAAAATTGTTTTTCTCAGTGAAAGATTATTCAACATGAGGACCCGTAATATAATATTGATAGTAATTTTAATTATCCTTTTGTTGGTGCCTTTTGTGGTATGGATTATTCTTGCAACTGTGAACAGGAATGAGGAAACCGAGGTCAATACAAGCCAGGGTACGGTGAGAGGATCCATCTCGGAGGACGGTCAATATGCCATGTTTATGGGAATTCCGTTCGCAACAGTTAATCATGACAATCCCTTTGGTGTAAGTATTTTTTACTATTGCGTATTTTAAATAAAAAATTAACATAAAAATAACCGACTTCAAAGAAAAAGCACTAAAAAGTAAAAAATAATTGTCATTTTGTAGTTACGATTCTTGTTATTTTTTGAGTCAGCGTCAGCCGGGCACGCGCTGCGCCAATCAAAAGAACCTTGGCGACCTTGGCTGACACCGACAAAATAACAATAATCGTAACTACAAAAATGGCAATTATTTTTTACTTTTTAGTGCTTTTTCTTTGAAGTCGGTTATTTTTTTGTAATTTTTTTTATTTGTTTATTATTAGTGAATCTGAGGTACACTTACTAATTTGGACACGTCCTTTCCAATAAAAAAAGAATCACCGAAATCGGTTGGCGTTATATAGAGTGATTCGTCCATTTGTCGTGCACATCTTAATACAAATTAAGACTTTATGATTTTCTCATGGATATCAGTGTCAGAACTTAACCAAATTAAAATGAGACCACTTGGGAAGCACTAGCTTTCATTCAAAAAAATAATCATCAAAATCGGTTCACCCAGGCAAAATTTATGAGGTAACAAACATAAAAAAAAAAAACAAAAAATATACAGACGAATTGAGAACCTCCTCCTTTTTTGAAGTCGGTTAAAAAGTTAGGTACTAGTTTCTGATGTTCTTCTATTACTTTTACAATGTATTGAATAAAGG
Source organism: Incurvaria masculella (assembly GCA_946894095.1). NCBI lineage: Eukaryota > Metazoa > Arthropoda > Insecta > Lepidoptera > Incurvariidae > Incurvaria > Incurvaria masculella. The sequence goes on along the minus strand of OX335663.1, from coordinate 6,251,807 downwards.
CACATGACTGCGCAATTAATTTTAAATTTGTAATTTCGCAAAATTTAACAACAAATATCAATCTCTTATTTTACATCAAGGAGTGAAAATGTAGGTTGTGTTCATAGAATAGGAAAATTAAATTTAAAATAACTATATTGATTATTTATTCCATACACATTCATATGTATTTTTCATCTAAGGTCTAACACAGCCATCCTGTATTTCATGAAATGCTTATTACTTTCAGGATGCAGGACCAGGTCCCACATTCAACGGAGTTTTCGAAGCCAACGACGACAGTGCGATTTGCCCACAAAGAGAAGAATTCAACAACACCTTAACAGGAAGTCTAGACTGCTTGCACATCAATGTATATGTCCCCAGAACAGCAAGTACAGATAATCCGCTTCCAGTGATGGTCTGGATATACGGCGGAGGATGGCGAATAGGATTCGCTGGCCAGTATGTGCATGGGCCTCAATACATCGTCAGACATGATGTGATCGTAGTGACATTGAATTATAGAGTGGGTCCTTATGGTTTCATGTGTCTCGATATTCCCGCTGTACCGGGAAACGCAGGGTTAAAAGACCAACGTGCTGGCCTCCGATGGGTGAAGGAAAACATTGCTGCTTTTGGTGGAGACGTCAACAGCATCACTGCCTTCGGAGAGAGTGCCGGCGCAATGTCGTTAGATTTTCATATGCTCTCCCCTGGCTCCAACGGCCTGTTCCATCGTGCTATTTTGCAAAGCGGTACCGCTTTGGTAGAAGAATTAGTGGTGCACAGCAGGCCGTCTGCCCCAATCGAAATGGCCCAGTACTTAGGTTTTAACCCTCAGTCCCTTGCATCAGCATTAGACATTATTAAAGACGTTCCTACCAATGACCTCGTGAGAGCAGGTCTCGATCTTGGCATAACATTCAAGCCTTGCGTAGAACAACCTTTCCCAGGGGTGGACCGGTTTATTCATAATCATCCCGACGTTATTCTGAAATCTGGTGAATATGAGAGTATTCCGCTACTCGTAGGTTTCAACAGTCATGAGCAGTTAGCAAGATATATCACTAATAGAGACAATGCTGACTACTTCGATCGGATTCAGAACATATTTTCGGAAAGAGTCAATGCAGCTTTTCCAATTCCAAATGAAGACAAAGCCGAAATTGCAACAAAACTTGTAAGACAATATTATATTGGAGGCAAGGCTGTCGACAGGGAGGTAGTTTTTGAGCTTAGCGCATTTGACTCGGATATACATTTTGTCCATCCGATTGACAGACTAGTAACTTATCATTTGGCTAAAGCAGAGAATCCCATCTAAAAGTATTTGTTTGCGTACGCCGGTGAAATCAATTATGTGAAGTGGAGGCAAAATATTACTGAAGGCGGAGCTGTGCATGCCGATGATGTTGCGTATTTGTTCAAACAAATATACCTTCCGGATGAGATTAACCCTGAAGATCAACTTATGAATGATCGGATGACGACAATGTGGACCAACTATGCAAAATACGGGTAAGCTTTTATTTCATCATGAATGATCTTGAAAGATAATGATTGTATGGTCTGTCCGCAAGAATTGGTACATTTAAGAGTCTCGCTCTATAGTGGGCTCCTCTGTCTGTCGGGAAAGAATAATCCTATTTGAGCGGTTCTTAATTTAGTGGTGCGGTGACTTGCCTTGCATACCAAAGGTCTGGGTTCAAATCCTCGACCCGTACATGCACAAACGTATTTCTCTTTCTGAGTTGAATACATGCATTTCGTCACGAATTCGAGCTGCTTCATGGTACGGAATCCAGGTAAAACAGTAGGCGGTAGGGTTAAAACCCGCCCGGGTTGGTACCTTGGCATTGGATGAAAAGATGGTCGAAGGGGCAATAGACAACTATCCGTAAAATTGAACGTATTTTCAATCCAGTTCAATGTACCCGTGCTTATAAAGAGAAGATCCTGGCATGACACCTAATTCCTTCAGGAATGGAGTGTATTGGGCTTATTTCATAACGGTAGTTGTGTGGTATTAGCCATTCATGTCAGGTTGCACAAAAAAGTCATTATTACACCCAAGTTTAGGATAGCTATAATCTCAACTTACGCATAGTTTCGACTTAATTTAGCTAATTGTGACTAAGTTCAAAATGTTATTCATCGAACCGACTCAGCAGCTAGTCAATGTACATCACATATACTAGACTAGGAGGTCGCGACAAAAATGGTAACGATAACGTAAATGGCTGAAACTGGGTTCACAGGATAAAGACCAACCCTCTGAACCTAAATGTGTCGGTCTGCCTAGGCCGAGTGGTTGCGTTACGTAAATAAGGCACCTGAAAAAGTATTTATGGTGACAAAAATATATATGATAAGGTAAATGGCTGCAAATAACGAAGCATGAAAGTATCAGTACATACTTGCTTAGCAATACAAAAACTGAACAAATCACTGGTTGTTTTTCGACGTTATAGGCGATTTAGGTTACAGTCATAACTTTAGGTATATTTAAGTTTTTAATTAAAAAATCGACTGGTTATTGTTGTATAAATAATAGATATCAATATTTCTAGACCATCAGTATATTCATAAGCAGATATATACTAATATCTATTTTATATAGCCAATCTAGATAACGCAACCACTTCGCGCAGGCAGACCGACATATTTAGGATCAGAGGGTTGGTCTCTAACATGTAAACCCAGATTCAGCCATTGACCTTATCGTGACCGAAAATGTCGTGACCTCCCGGAATATACAGCGCTGGTAAAAGTTCTGTTTTCTCCCTATTTATCCAACTGTTTTTAAGATCTGGGAACTTTGAAAACGCATTTAGAATCTATGATTTTGAAAGTCTGCTTCATTCGTCTGAACGTGACATTTAAAAAAAATACCAAGTAGTCTTTCCATTCATGTGACAACTGTTTTTTTTTATTATTGCAGCGACCCGACTCCCGAAATCAGTGACCTGCTGCCGGTTCGCTGGCCTCCTATGTCCACATCGTTACGAGAATATCTCTACATAGACCATGAATTCGAAGTGAAGCAGAAAGCTGTACACGACAGCATGGCGTTCTGGGATTTATTCTTTCTCGCTTATGGCGAATACGCTGCAATGGTATGGTAGGCCATCGTTAATGTGAATCGATGCTGAAGGGGTTCTTAAGTCCTGGTACTAGCCAAATCGCAAAGTTTGACGAGGCACCCCAAGTAAACTAGTTAAGTCTGACGATTAGAAGTTTCATTATTACAACATATGAGTCCTTGTCTAGTGATCAACCTATTATGGTTAATGTATGTTTCCTTCTTCCGTACAAAAAAAATTGTAGAAACGGTGTCCATTCCTAAACTTTTTTTATTAAAGGTAGAAATCTAAAAACAAATGGAATTATTTGTTATCGCATGTATACTGTATTTACTTTTATCTAGCGATCATTTTACTTTCATATTTATCATATGAAAAATCGGCATTATTATCAATATTGACTTGAAAAATATTAACAATCCATTATCAGTCTGTAGTTCTCTTTGGAATTACTGGGGCGTTTCACAATATATTATAACATTTTTTGAAAGGTACATTTGTGTGGCGCGAGTAGTTGACTAGTCCGAGCGCCTTAAGCGCTTTCCTTGAGAAAGCAAACCACAAATTTAGAAAAAAATATCATGGCAGACAGCAACATGTAGTTGTGACCATAGTGCCGATCGAAATTCTCGAAGCTAATATACCAAAGTATTATTTTATAATATACAAAGTGTTACAAAATGATTAGTGAATGTTAATTAACAAAATATGAATTAAAAGGGATGTTAAGTGTGTATTCCATGTTTATTTTCACCCAACATTTCAACAAAATTCCATCCAAAGCGGCATTAACCCGATTGAAGCCGGGTACCGCAGCTAGTATCGTATATAGCTGATTTATTCATGCCAAGTGAGTGATTGATCGATTGATTGATTGAAAATTCTTTATTACGCCACAAAAAAAAAAACAATTTACAAAATAAAGTATAGTGCAAAAACAACATAAGTGGGGCGCAAAGGCGGGCTTATCCCTCGAAGAGATTTCTTCCAGCCGACCTTTAGGTGTTTGAGAAGTTTAATAGGTATATCTTCGTAGGTAGTGGCGGCTATTAGTTATTCTGTGGTGGCGGTAGGTTTGGTTTGTTACTTTGAGTATTAACCTAAAACTAAGTAATCATTTGGTACATACATACATACATTAATTATGTAATAAACTTACTTAAAAATATTATAACAATTAACCTACATATGTAATATTGCATATAAATATACATATATAATACATACATCACACATATTGTGTGTATATAAATATGTTTTTATTTAATATACATCTAGCCCTAAATATTAGCGCTACACTGGCTGAGATAATATGCGTGCAACCTTATTTTAAAAGTGGGAAGTGATTCGGACTGACGGACAGCGTCGGGTAGCGAGTTCCACAGTCGTGCTGCCTGAATTGTGAATGATTTAGAAAAATAGTTACTTTTGTGAGAAGATATAGTCAGTATGTTACTGGACCGTAAAGGGATACCATGGGAGGACAGAAATGTAAAACTGGATGAAAGGTAGTCAGGAGCAGACGAGTTGTAGATGCACGAATATAGTAGATTGAGGATGTGGGAGTTTCTTCGAAGACGGATAGGGAGCCACTTGAGACGTTTGCGAAAGTCAGAAACATGATCATATTTGCGTAGTCCAAATATGAACCGTATACACATGTATTGGCTTTGCAATAATCTGGTTGAACCGATAACTGCTTGTTTTGCTAGACGAAAGTCAAAAGTACCAGGTGTAAAGTAAAGTACCAAAATAGTTGTGGAACTGGATTTGATTGTAGCGAACATAAAAACACATGTTGCTTTGCTGCATACGGGTGTCTATGTTTGAATTAAACATCATTAACAGTCAAAATGACTGACTATTTTATATAAGTCCATGGATCATTATTCATTTCTTATTTTTCTAATCAATGAATATTTATACTTTTATATTTGATAGATAAAAAGACTAATTAAGTGTTTTATTTATAAATCGGATGTAAACACCATCAGTGGTAGATAGTTCTACGACATGGATGTTACCATATTTTTCTAGTATGACCTTGGAAATGCTGCCGAGGTGAGGTGTTTTCGTTTTCTATGAGGACTACATTTGTTTATAGCTTTCTATTTACGATGATTTTGCCGATATATGATATATTGTATTTATTTATTATGGCATAATAAATATGAGTGTCGCATTACAAAAACGTTGCAGCATCTATGATTACAGCGACGCCAAACGTGCAATCAGCTTATTGTTCTTGTTGTAGTTCTTGGGGGTTACCATAGTAAATAATTAGCCAGGTGATAGCAAGTGAACATGAAAAATAGTCATTTTAATCTGACGTTTAGTTGCATTTTTTACCATTCCAACACGGAGACCATTAATATTAATTGAAATTAGACCCAATGTTACTCTGTTTGCTACCAAAAAATATGAACATGAATTAAGTTTTACAAAATGTTTTTTAATTTCGTTACTTACTAATCTTTAATGCTATATACTAATATAATACTTTTAATAATCGCACTGTATAGTTACAATTTTGACACGCTACTCAGAATGCTTATAAGGGGACTGACATTGACTCTACGGTTATCAAAACTGTCATGAAAATGACTTGGAACCATTGACTTATTGCTTGGAACTCACTACTAAAATCAAGCATTCGCCGGATCAGAAAACTGTTTAGTCGCGGCCTCAAAAATTAGCTGTCCATACATACCATTCTATCCAATTACATGCTTTAAGAATATTCTTTTTCCAAGTTTTATTTTTAAAAAACATGAGACCTTATGAAGAGCCGCATAATATTTTATAGTCTCCGAATGTTTGAATGCAACATATAATAAGTAAAACGATTTTAAAGTTAAAGTAAAAAAAAAAAAACCACCTGGTCGGCCGGCATGGTTTTCGTAGCCGCCCTGAAATTTTGAAAACCCATAGGCGTCGCCGGGCACCTTAATAGGCCCTGGCGTACGCCATATTCCGCGCCTAACATACAAAAAAGCTCTGGAATAGCGTGAAAATCATCTGGTATTGTGCTTATTTGAATTTTCTGAGCATTTTTTGTCTCTCAGCATTTCCTAAACATATCGGATTTCCATTTAAAAAATCAGATTCTCATATTGTTACGAGCGCGTCATCTGCGAAGGCATTGCGTTTGCGTTGCTACCAATCCAAAGCGCGCCAAATAGTTCCTGGTCAACAGATAGGGCTACTTGTCTTCTTATATCGCGAAGGCGAATACATTGCTGTCATCACATTTAAAGTAACACCTTGTCCTGCTCTATCCAGAATTAACTATGGAATACAATTGCAATTGTTCAGTCATTTATTCTGTTGACGGCGGAGCGACCTACGGGCGACTAGCCGCGCGCGCGCTAACTGCGCGGCTCTCCGCGTGGGGGCGCCACCATCGACACGACGCCTGGCGGACGGCGCAGCGCCATATTATTTGTTAAATTGGACACTGTTAGGTAAATAAATAATGTTATGTATAAGCGATTGTAATGTTTCATGTATATTTAGATAAAGCTCGTCGAGACCTACAAAACGAATGTAAACACTTAGCAGGGGTTGTAGCCAGTTGTGCAATAAAGTATGAAACAAGACTACGGGCAGCGAGCCTGCGCGCTCGCGGGCCAATTATTTTAGAAAAACTCTGCCAACAATAAAGTACGGTTACAACCACCTAAACCACTGGATAGGTCTCGACGAGACGAATTAGAATATGTAAATAGTTTAAGAATAAAATAAGATATGTGATAAATGTTCAGAAATGAAAGCGACAAAGTAAGGTAAAGCCAGCACGGCCCGCCGGTCAAAATAGGACCGGTCGTCTATTTTATTACTTGGCGTTGGACGGAGGGCGGCCGTTTTGGAAAAATAAAGAGAGCAACTACGATCTTCAACCGCAAGTTTTATTTCTGGCCTGACCTCGCTCTACAAGTTTCTTCAAGTCTACAAGTTCTCAAGATACAGTCCACACTCCAAGCAAGCTATCGTCAACATTGGTCCATTCGATACGGATCGAGTCGGCTGCCAGAAGAAAGAAGATCGTCGTCCGGCTCTCATCGGTTCCACAAGCTCCACGACTCAAGCCCGCGGTCACCTGTACGGCTCCACGCTCCACGCTCCACGCCGCCGTGCCGAGCCATCGGTCGCCGTACAAGTGCCGCGTTTTGGCTCCACGCCTCCGTGTCGAGCCGCCGGTCGCCACGCCTCACGCTCCACGCTCCACGCCGCCGTGTCGAGCCGTCGGTCGCCCGACAAGTACTACGCTTCACGCTCCACGCCCGTGTCGAGCCGTCGGCCCAAGTTATGCGTACCGCTCCACTTAAGTGTTGAGCCGACGCCGGCGAAAAGTGAAAAGTAAAAGTACCGCGTATAGCTCCACGCTTCGTGTCGAGCCGACGGCCCGAGTATTGCGTACCGCTCCACGGATGTGTTGAGCCGACGCCACGTGCGACCACGTTCCGCGCCGCGCGCCGCGTACGGATCTCGCCCCGTGCCGCGCCGCTTACGGATCTCGCGCCGAACCGCGCCGCATACGGACCTCGCCCCGCGCACCGCACCCCGCGCACCGCACCCCGCGCGCCGTACCCCGCGCACCGCACCCCGCGCACCGCACCCCGCGGCCGCTCATTGTACCGCTCCGACAAAAGTCGTAGAGCCCGCGTTCGTGTGTGAATCGCAGGACTCGTCTCAATCAAGATGGTGAATACGCGCGGCGCCACCAAGCACAGCGAAGACGCCGACACCACGCCCTCCAACGCCAATGCGGAGGGAACGGTGTTTTCGCGACCGCCGCAGTCACCGAGCGAGACAGCGAATCCAGGCACATCAACGAACGTATTGAGGCAACCCGAACGACCGAGCGGCGCACCGGACCGCGCACTGCGAGCGCCCCCTAGCGTCACCGTCACCGAGCCAGCGAGACCGAGACCCAAGACGCCGTCGTCCACGTACTCAGTGCGGACGTCAGCAAGCACAGCTCGGCGACGACGGGAAGCAGAACTAGCGGCCGCGAAACAGTTAGCGGAGATCGAGCACAAGCGACTGCAACAACAAGAGGAGCTTGTAAGAAAAGAATTGCAGCTGCGCATGGCTGAGCTCGACGAGGAAGAAGAAGACGATACTGCCAACGTCACAGCAGTATTCGCCGAGCCAGCTGAGAAGCGCGTCGAGCAATGGCTGCAACAAGCGGAACCGACGAACCACGCACGAGACAGCAACGAGCACGCGCGTCACCAAGCCCCGATTGCTGAGAGAGAGGAGCCACCCAGCGCCGCCCCCGGCCGACCGTCGGGAGTGGAAGCGCACCGGAGGTTACCTGAAGCTAACCGGGGGGAGCCGCCGAAGAGCGACATCGCCGTGCTCGCCGCTGAGATCGCCAAGTTATCTGCGAGACCCACGGACCGAGCAGCGAACGACCTGCCCGTCTTCTCCGGAGCCCCAACAGAATGGCTTCCGTTCAAGGCAGCTTACGACGAGTCCCACGCACGTCTGACTACCTCAGAGAACGTGAGCCGCCTGCGACGGAGCCTCCGAGGAGACGCCAAGGAAGCAGTAGCGTCGCTGCTGGTCATACAAGCAGACCCCGAAGAAGTGATGAAGACCCTGGAAAGAAGGTTCGGCAGACCCGAAGTCATTGTGGCACAAGAACTGCGCGTGCTGCGAGACCTGCCGCGCCTGACGGAGTCCGGAACGGCGCAGTTACATGTGTTTGCGTGCCGAGTGCAAAACACTGTCGCTGCGCTGAGAGCGCTCGGGCGGGAGCAACATTTGCACAGTTACGAGCTCGCCCAGTGTCTCAAAATGAAAATGGCGCACCTACAAGGCCGCTGGTTGGACTACGCCGTGGATCACGAGGACTCGCCGGTGCCAGAAATAATCAAGATTTCGAAGTTTCTGTCACGTGAGAGCGACCGAGTATCCAGACACTGGGCAGTAGATGCAGCCGCAGCACCCGCCCGAACGCCGCAGCCGACGCCGCCGCTAGCGAACGCACGAGCTACCGCAAACAATGCAAATACGCGCGGCGGCTCAAAATCAAGTAACAAATATCAAGTTCATGCTGCGTCGGCGGAGAGCACAAGTCAATGTGTCGGCTGCAACGCGAGCGGGCACGCGCTAACCAAGTGCAAGAAGTTCCTGGATGCGCACGTTGACGACAGATGGCGCGTCGTAAGAGAAGCGCGAATCTGTTTTCGTTGCCTAGGCGCAAAACATGGCATACGCACGTGCAGGGAGCGAACGAGATGCAAGATCGAAGGCTGCGACCGCAGCTTCCACCACACGCTCCTGCACGACGAGAACCGAGCGGCGAGACCGAGCCCGCCCGAACAAGCCGCCTCCGCCGAGCACGCCGAGCACGTCAGGCGCGCGGACACACCGACGTCCAGAGAACGTCGGGAAGCGGACATCGTGCTGCACGCGACGCGCGACCAAGGCCCACGCGCGCTCCTGAAGATATTGCCGGTGACAATCCACGGACCGAGGCGAAGCGAAAAAACGTTCGCTATGCTTGACGACGGCAGCACGCTCACACTGCTACGAGGTGACATAGCCGACAGCGTCGGCGCGCCGGGGCCGCGGCGACCGCTAGCCCTGGCCGGAATAACGTCGGCATGCGTGCTCGGAAAATCACGTCGAGTCACGATCGCAGTGTCGGGCGCATCTACGGAGCGGCACGAGCTACGGGGAGTGCGCACCGTCGAGCGGCTACCAATGAGATCACAGCCGGTCAATCACTATGACTATCCGCACCTACGTAACTTACCGCTCGAGGCCTGCGAAGAAGCGAACGTCGGCCTCCTGATCGGGCAAGATAACTGGGACCTGCTGCTGACCACTGAGATGCGCCAAGGTGAGCGCGACCAACCCGTTGCTTCTCATACAAAGCTCGGGTGGGTGGTGCACGGACGCGCCGGCGCCTGGACTAGCAGGAATGCAGTAAATTTCGTTGGGCACGTAAGTGAGCACGACCAGGCGGCGGACCAGGAGGTGCGCGCGTTTTTCGACCTCGAGAACCTCGGGGTCGCCACCAAGACCAGAGCGCACCCGCACGACGAGCGAGCACTGCGCATCCTGGATCGCACATGTCGCCACACAGAAGACGGAAGATGGGAAGCTGGCCTGCTGTGGAAGGAGGACGAGCTACAGATGCCACCCAGCCGCGATGCTGCGACAAGAAGGCTGCGAGCCATTGAGCGCAAGATGGATAACGACCGAGTCTACGGAGAAGCGTACGCCGCTCAGATTGAGACTCTGATCGAGCGAGGCTACGCAGCCAAATGCAGCACGTCCAGCTCGCCGCGCCAGTGGTATCTACCTCATTTTGCAGTGACGAACCCAAACAAGCCTGGCAAGATGAGGGTTGTGTTCGACGCAGCGGCGACCATCAACAAGACGTCGCTGAATGATAAGCTGCTTACGGGACCCGACCTTCTTCAGTCACTTCTGGGCGTGCTACTCAGGTTCCGTGAGGGCAAGTACGCCGTGAGCGCGGACATACGTGAAATGTTCCTGCGTATCAAGATGCGCGTCGAGGACCGGCACGCGCAGCGTTTCCTTTGGCGCGGCTGGGAGAGGTCGGCGCCGCCGCAAGAGTTCGAGATGGCGTCCGTGATATTCGGAGCGGCCTCGTCACCTACAACGGCGATCTACGTAAAGAACCGCAACGCCAGTGACTACGCACAGGAGCACCCGGGAGCTGTCTCAGCGATAATCAACAATCACTACATGGATGATTTCCTAGACAGCTACGGTGACGAGGCGACCGCCGCGCGCATCGCAAACGAAGTAAAGAAGATTCATGCATGCGGTGGGTTCGAATTAACTGGCTGGGCCTCTAACAGTGACCGAGTTATGGCCTCGGTAGAGGCCGAAGCCCCGGGTCGAGAACGCAGTCTGAATCTCAGTGAAACGCAAGAAAAAACTTTGGGCCTGCGATGGAACCCGCATGACGACACGCTCGGCTTCAATTTGACGATGGCACGAGTAAAAAAAGAGGTCGTCAACGGAAGCAGAAAGCCAACGAAAAGAGAGACGCTCAGTGTGGTTATGTCAATGTTTGACCCACTGGGCCTCCTCGCACCGATAATAATCCAAGCAAAGGTGTTGCTGCAAAAAATATGGCGCTCGGGCATCGGGTGGGACGAGCCGCTCGCAGACGGGGAAGCGAGGCGCTGGCAAGACTGGCTGGGAAGGCTACGGGCCTCATGGACGTGCCGCGAGCCGCGGCACTACGGGCTGGACGACACAGTGACCGACGTCCAACTTCACACGTTTGTCGACGCAAGCGAAGCAGCCTACGCCGCGGTGAGCTACCTACGTATCCAGCGAGGCGACGGCTCGGCACACACCGCGTTCGTAGCGAGCAAGTCGCGCGTGGCGCCACTGCGGCCGGCCTCGATACCGCGCTTGGAACTACAGGCGGCGCTGCTTGGCGCCCGCCTCGCCGCGACAGTTTTCAAAGAACTCCGCCACACGCCCGCGACCAAGCACTTTTGGTCCGACTCACGCACCGTACTTGCGTGGCTGCAGAATGACGCTCGCAAGTACAAGCCGTTCGTTTCGCATAGGCTAAGCGAAATCGACGAGTTGACGGACCGCAGTGAGTGGAGGTGGGTTCCTACCAAGGAAAACGTTGCGGACGACGCTACGAGGGAACTAGAATCTCTGTCACCCGGACATCGCTGGTTCACCGGACCGGCCTTCCTTCGCGATCGCCCGTCGAATTGGCCCCGAGCGACAGAGACAACAACACCAAGTGAAGCGGACCCGGAACTCAAACCTGAGTGCGTCGCCGCCGCCGTCGCTACCGCAGCCGCCGCCTCCGCCGCCGCCGCCGCCGCGCCCGCGGCAGATGCGTTGCCAGACATACGTCGATTCTCGAGCTGGCTGCGGCTCATTCGAGCGACGGCATTTGTTTTGCTTTTCACAGAAAAAGCACAAAGGAAGGGTTCCGGCCGGCTAGAGCAGCGCCACTACCGAGCAGCGGAGGAACTATGGATAAAACGCGTCCAACAAGAGTGCTACGCGCCAGACCTGCGCCGCCTGCGGGCCGGCGCGACCGTAGAAAGAGACAGCAAGCTGATAGCGCTAGCGCCGAGCTTAGATTCTGCGGGCGTCGTCCGCCTGCGCGGCCGCGCCGGTCTTGCGGCCCAAGTGAGAGCCGAGACGAAGAATCCGGTGATCCTCGACGGAAAGCACCCGTACACCAAGCTCCTGGTACATCACTACCACGTCATGGCTCTTCACGCCAACCAAGAAACAATCGTGAACAGCCTGCGCGCGCGCTACTGGATTGTGCGCGTGCGCCCAACCGTGCGCGCGGTGGCACGCTCATGCCAAACCTGCCGCCTGCGCCGGGCTACCACGCAGCTGCCGCCCGCTGGCGACCTACCGGCGGCCCGCCTCGGTCACCACCAGCGTCCGTTCAGCCACTGTGGGCTGGACTACTTCGGGCCGCTCAATGTGACCATCGGGAGAAGACACGAGAAGCGGTACTGCGCGCTGTTTACGTGCATGGTTACGCGCGCAGTGCACACCGAGGTCGTTGCCAGCCTTACGACAGACTCCGCCATCTCTGCCTTGCGCCGCATGTCGGCGCGCCGAGGGCCGCCCGCAGTAATCTACAGCGACAACGGAACTAATTTCCACGGTGCCGACGCTGAGCTGCGCAGAGCCTGGGCCGAGATCGACCAAGAAGCCGTCAAGACCTACGCACTGAACAAGGGAGCGGAATGGAAGTTCAATCCACCCGCTTCACCTCACATGGGCGGCTGCTGGGAGCGCCTCGTGCGATCCATCAAGAACGCTCTGCACGCCACGGTGAAGGACAGGGCACCGCACGAAGAGGTCCTGTGCACGCTGCTCGCCGAGGCCGAGATGACCGTCAACTCGCGTCCGCTGATGCACGTTCCGGTCAGCCACGAGGACGACGAGGCGCTAACGCCCAACCATTTCTTGCTTGGGAGCGCGTCAGGCACGCCGACACTCGGAGCCTTCGATGACAGCGACCTGGCGCGGCGGCGGCAGTGGAGAGCGACTCAGCGCCTGGCTGACATATTCTGGGCGCGCTGGGTGCGGGAATACCTACCGACGCTCCTGCCGAGACCACACCAGGGCGACGGAAGCAGCGACCTGCAGCCGGGGGACCTCGTCATCATCATGGACGCCAACCTGCCACGGAACGTGTGGCCGCGCGGCGTCATCGACAAGATCTACCCGGGCAGCGACGGGCGCGTTCGAGTGGCAGACGTCCGCACGACGGGAGGGGTGCTGCGCCGGCCGGCACGCAAGATCATCCGCCTACCGGTACAAGGTGTCGGCAATCACGGCTCCGAGACGACACCGGGGGGAGCATGTTGACGGCGGAGCGACCTACGGGCGACTAGCCGCGCGCGCGCTAACTGCGCGGCTCTCCGCGTGGGGGCGCCACCATCGACACGACGCCTGGCGGACGGCGCAGCGCCATATTATTTGTTAAATTGGACACTGTTAGGTAAATAAATAATGTTATGTATAAGCGATTGTAATGTTTCATGTATATTTAGATAAAGCTCGTCGAGACCTACAAAACGAATGTAAACACTTAGCAGGGGTTGTAGCCAGTTGTGCAATAAAGTATGAAACAAGACTACGGGCAGCGAGCCTGCGCGCTCGCGGGCCAATTATTTTAGAAAAACTCTGCCAACAATAAAGTACGGTTACAACCACCTAAACCACTGGATAGGTCTCGACGAGACGAATTAGAATATGTAAATAGTTTAAGAATAAAATAAGATATGTGATAAATGTTCAGAAATGAAAGCGACAAAGTAAGGTAAAGCCAGCACGGCCCGCCGGTCAAAATAGGACCGGTCGTCTATTTTATTACTTGGCGTTGGACGGAGGGCGGCCGTTTTGGAAAAATAAAGAGAGCAACTACGATCTTCAACCGCAAGTTTTATTTCTGGCCTGACCTCGCTCTACAAGTTTCTTCAAGTCTACAAGTTCTCAAGATACAGTCCACACTCCAAGCAAGCTATCGTCAACATATTCGATTGTCGATTCATTCATCGCCGCGAAAAAACAATCGAACAAAAGATCGAATCGCGCTACAATCAGTGCGGGCGGAGTAGCAGCAGGCGGCGCGTCTAGCGTAGCGCTCGCAATCGCATCATCGCAGTCGCGTATGCGCTGCTCGTGATTGTATCGCGTTCGCTCGAGTCAGTCGCTGGAGAGTTTTATATTATTGAGTCGCGCCTCTGCTCCGCTGTAGGGCTGTGCAACAATCGAATAATGCAGATTACGCTAGTGGGACTTAGGTTCTACAAATGGTCATTCTAAATTAAGGTGGCCCATCCCGCTCATCTCCCCATACAAAAGGGGAAAGAAGATCACGCCCATATTTCTTGTAAGAGATTCAAAATTTTACTCAAATTTTGGATCAAAAACTTTATTTGATCGAACTAGATGTCTGATGACCATTGTCATTGTAAAATTGTGTTTGGTTTCTAAGTTATAAGGTCCGAAAGTTCGCATTTTTCGCGCGTTTTATACAATAACTTTGGAGGTGGATTACGCAATGATAAAGTAAGAACTTCTTAAAAAGATTAGTCATCAGAGCTTATTTAATCAAGATTCCATTTGGTTTTGTACTACAGCGGTCGTGGTTTACTTTGAGCTATAAGTCTTTTTGAAATTAAAGTTTTCGTAAATCTTACCAAATCATACACTATGCACATTGTCTTTTTTGTGGACATTTTGCATCTTTCTCATAACGGAGCTTGTCTTATTCTTTGAAACAGAGAAGGTCCCAGAGCGCAACAGCACGGTTTTGTACGGTGCCCGCGAATGAGTTAGGCCCGCCGGGTTGAGCCACCCTAAGAGGTTAGTCACTCAGTAGTTGATATGAAGAGGTATATAAAAAATATTTTAGAGGTAATAAAAATTTAGAGTTTTAGTAAGTCTTTAGTTACCTTAGAACAAACATTTTTGTTTAAATTCACAAGACTCTAATCCACGCCTCTATAGTGTTAACGGTTACACACACATATTCAGTTTTACATATAATATGCCTGTGAGTGCTCAGGACTCAAGGAGCGAGGTGATTAATCCCTTGCTCCACATATCACCGGAGGCTGCACCTTGATCCAGTTAGCTCCGAAAGCGAGGCCAGGCCACACAGCCTGTGCGCGGGAGTGTGCAGAAACACCTGAAGTCACATATGACTGTAGACTTCGACAGAATTTTAACAATTGTAAATGCACTGGAAACCATCGATTCCTGAAATGTAAATAGTGTTTTATAGTGGGAAAACATCGGACGTTACAGAATAAATATGGTACAGTCCAACCAGTGACCATGAAAGGACGGGAGTATCGATCGAAACTCACCCTAATGGCGGCAACGTAGCCACGAGTTAGTGGAAAACGTCTAACTGTAGTTAGTTAACCTACGGATTCGATTGGTAGTTCACCTGTGAAGTTCTTACGTGCTCTAACGTGTAATTGGAACTAGAAACATAGATATTTTAAGGTCCGAGTCCACGAACAGACAAAATATCAAAATCAACGTCAACTTATGATTAAACACGTCACTTTGTGTGGACAGTATGTAAGGAACTCCATGCGGTTCACTAAAAGTGACGTGTTTGAAAATTGATTAACTCAGCCGTCTCTTCGTGCAATCGGAGCTAAGACTGTTCACATAGTGAGTTGTTGTTTCATTGTGTTCTTATTTCTTTGCCTTAGAGCATTCGACCAAAAATGTTAGTTTGGAAGTAGCATTTAGGTATTCATTCATAAGTGTATTATATCATAAGATACAAGACCAGTAAAGTTTCTTTGCGGGTTCTTCTTCACTGAGTTGATCGAATCCGCGGATCAATCAAATTGTGACATGACTTAGTGTAGTTTGTCTAACAGAAGTTGAATAACAAAATGAAATGAAATGAAAATAGGTAGCGAATTCGTAAGCGAAGCTACGCCGCCCCCGTACAGACGAGTTATAGTTAAGAGCATCCTCATACCTAAGCATTTTGGACCAATTTTGGCGATTAAAACGAGATAGCCAGAGCCCGACGTCGCTTCCTTAGAGCAGCTCGAAATAATTCTTTCTAAATGTGACCAACCCGAATAACGCATGAAACCAGTTTTTTTATTGTTTCGTTACAGAAATTGGGAAAAGTTAAACATGTTCTTTGCTGAATGGGTAGATAAAATTAAGATCTTTGAAATGGTATTGAAATAAATATTAGTTAATATCAATATAAGCCGCAAACTTGAAAAATAATATATTTGAGACCTGACTTGAAAAAAAAATCCATGCATAAAATATTAATTTCTATTAAATTTTTCTTTCTGTTTTGGTAGAACGGTAGCTGGACTTATACATGTTTTTCTTTTTCAAGTTCTCATTCCTTAGAGATGGAAATTAACGCAATTAAAATATTCGCATTGGCTAGTATAACCATCTTAAGGCCGCCCAACCCGGCGGGCCTAACTCATTCGCGGGCACGGTACAAAACCGTGCTGTTGCGCCCTGGGACCTTCTCTGTTTCAAAGAATAAGACAGGCTCCGTGATGAGGAAGATGCAACATGACCACAAAAAAGACAATGTGCATAGTGTATGATTTGGTAAGATTTACGAAAATTTTAATTTCAAAACGACTTATAGCTAAAAGTAAACCACGACCGCTGTAGTCAAAAATCTAACAAAAACCAAAGAGATCATAAATATTGATTAAATAAGCTAGGTCTGATGACTAATCTTTTTACGATGTTCTTACTTTATCATTGCGTAATCCACCTCCAAAGTTATCGTATAAAACGCGCGAAAAATTCGAACTTTCGGACCTTACAACTTAGAAACCATACACAATTTTACAATTCCAATGGTCATCAGACATCTAGTTCGATCAAATAAAGCTATTTTGGGCAAAATTTTGGATCTCTGACAAGAAATATGGGCGTGATCTTCTTTCCCCTTTTGTATGGGGAGATGAGCGGGTTGGGCCGCCGCCTTAAACACACCTTACACTACACCCGTCTCTCCATGCTCGCTGAGTCCAACGGCCATATCCGTTAATATGTCGTATTCCATGTAGGGAATGCAATCCCGACTCGAGATTGCAAATTCGAGATCCCGCGGGATTAGAAATATCAATCCCGCGGGATCCCGGAATTTTCGGGATCCCGTCTAGTTTTAAAAAAATATGAAATTCGGATGACTGAAAAAGCTAATAACTGCCTGTTTGTGATATCACTATCACAAACAAGTTAACTAAAATAACATATTACTCGAAAGAAAATAAAAACCTTTGTTCTTTAATCTTCCCAACTAAATAATTATCAGGTTTTAAGGAAATTAACATAGGTAGATTAGGTAATCAAAACAATAAGCATATTTCAAGGGAATTAGGAAGTAGTTACCTACGCTACGAGTGATTTTGAAAATGAAAAACTAATCACAACAACTGCACAACTAAAACAATGACGAACGTGTACAAACAAATGACTGCCTCTCCGCGCTCATATACTCCTTTCTCACTTACTCGACACAGTTCTATATATTAGCTGTCCTACTCGTCACCTGTCGCTAATATTCGGAAATAGTCGGAATAGTTTTCTAACGCTGTTTGGCGTTCCTGCCGCTCGCGGCCGTCAGTCAGCGGCTCAGCGCGCCGCTTGCGCCCCCGAGTGGACGTGTGTAGTGTCGCTGACCACTGCCGCCCAATCCCGTCAATCTCGAACGGGATCTCGTCATATGATGGGTCGGGATTGATCCCGAAAAATTACACGAGATCTTGCGAGATCGGGATCCCGCGGGATCGGGATTGCATTCCCTAATTCCATGTCACAAGCCACCGCTCCTGCTTCGCCACACGTGATCTTGCGGAAGGGCAAGTCAGTATGTTGAGATTGGCCGCATAATTATAGTTCGCACGCTTTAGGGCACTCTTAAGAGGAGTGTAATGAACTGTTACTTACTAAAACCATGGATGTTATTTGTAGCGAAATGCAAAATGGTTGTACACAGTGAACAGAAAATGAAAATTGAAACCACTATCCGAACCGTAACATCTAATGGAAATAGTAATGAAAATTGGAACCAATACACAGCGACCTGTTTTGAGGTAATAAAACTGTCAGCTAAATTGTGTGCTTTTATTTACCTTACATATTTTATGGGCTTTTTGGAAAACTTTATGAAAAACTTTCAATATATTGAAGCTTGTTTTCGGGAAATTGGTATTTTCTTTGTAGCGCAGAAAGCGTCTTCGCTGAACATGTTAGGCGAAAAAACGAGCTAAGAATTAGGATTTTGGCTTAAGGCTGTCTAATATCTAAACAAGCAGCCATTCATTATCCTTTTGCTTACATATTGGCAGTATTTGTTTTCTATCTACGCAAGCACCCCTTCATTCTCCATTTGCTTGCAGATAGACAGTCGTCTGCTATGTAACCAAGAACCTCTTCATTCTCCATTTACTTACAGGCACGCAGTTGTATCCTTTCTAAACAAGAACCTCTTAATTCCCTATTTGCTTCCAAGTAAACCGTAGTCTGCTATCTAACCAAGAACCTCTTCATTCTCCATTTTCTTACAGGTAGACAGTTGTCTGTTATCTAACCAAGAACCTCTTCATTCTCCAATTGCTTACAGGTAGACAGTTGTCTGCTATCTAATCAAGAACCTCTTCATTCTCTAATTGCTTACAGGTAGACAGTTGTCTGCTATCTAATCAAGAACCTTTTCATTCTATATTTGCTTACAGGTAGACAGTTATCTGCTATTTAAGCAAGCCATCTTTTATTCTCCATCTGCTTACAAGTTGACGCTTTCTAAGCAAGCACCCATTCATTCTCCTAAAGTTCCGTAAACGCCAACAGTGCATACTGAATATGGGAGCGATATGTTAGGTGCGGAGTGAAGCATTTTCAAGGAAAGACGGAGCGTCGCATTACCCATATTTCTTCTAAAGTGGCGGTGAATGTTGAACAGTACCCGAAGTCTCAGTTGTCACCTAAATTGACGTTTACGGCAAACCGATCGACTGGCGTTTTCTAATGTATGGAGAAATTGAAGAGCGCGCGCAGTGGGCGTTAAGCGAACAAACATTTGCCAGTCAGAGTTTGATTTGTCAGCTTACTCAACGTTGCCGTGAATACGTCGACGTTGCCGTTTACGTCGACTCAGCGTTTTCATACAAATCGGAAGTCCGAGTTTGACTTTGACAGCTTCAAGAAGTAAAACCACAGAGTATCTACTAACAACTTGCATGGAGTTTGACGTTTTTGCGTAACTTCCAATATACGCCAATTTAGGCGAGAACTCGAGACTGACCACTCAGTATGGCACACGACGCGCAAATGGCTACGCACATTATACGCGAGCGATATGACCATACGGTGACGCTGACATGACCCTTTTCTGTTGTGTGCGGCCGCTTGCAACTTTGTCGTCGCTTTACTAGCGAATCCACTTTAGATAAGCCGCCAACACGGCTCCGGCTAGCGTGCGGGTACGGCGGCCGTAAACCGTTCCTGTGACAACGTTACGACCGAATCCTATCTGTTTGATCTACAAACGCGAAAGAGACAGAACGATTTGCACGGAATTTGGAAATAGTACAGAAAACATTCATGGCACCACAGTCATTAGTCGCTATTTCTACTATCACTGCACAGAAATTAGGAAGTTGCGAACTGAAACTGTAATGGCGAGCACACTTAAAAAAAACGAATTATTGAAAAATATAATAAAAACCCGACAGCGTAAAAAATGTAAGTGACTAACCGAAAAGAGAGAGTAGTATCTACACAGGCTATAGTAAAGGGCTATACTTGAGAGTTCAGTGTCATTGATTCAGAAATAAGCTGTCGATATCGGTACCCTGAATGAATGAAATCGGATTTAGTATATGAAATGATTAAATAATAATAACAAGAACCCAAAAAATTAAGACTTTAGCGAGTTTGTTTAAGTTTTCTACTTTTATAGGCTTCCGTACCCAAAGGGTGTCAACGGAACCCTATTACTAACTCTCCGCTATCCATCCGTTTGTCCCTCCCTCCGTACGTCCGTCCTTCTGTCACAGGACTGTATCTCATGAACCGTAATAGGTAGGCAGCTTTAATTTTGTGTGAAAAAACGTGATTTTTTCTCTTAAATCTTGTACGGTGGTACGGAACGCTTCGTGTGCGAGTCCGACTCGCACTTGGCCAGTTTTTTTCTCCTTAACCGGTCCCATCGCTCAAAAATAAAAAGTTCTATTGAGGTTATACTATAGTTTCTGGCTATGTACACACACATCCTCCGTACCCCTCTCAATGTTGTTATCTTTTACAAATGTCCACATGTAATACTTCATTTATTAGAAAAAAAAATCCACAGAACTCATTATTTATTTCATTAAGGCCCTTAAAAATCAGACGATCTTTCAGACTATATATAAATATAAAGTAACTTACGCAACGCGAAAACATATTTATTTAATTTCAGGACACCCGCTGATCATATCTGAAAATTGCCTGAACTTTGATGCAAAGTCGGCCTCAACGTCGTTATTAACCGACTTCGAAAAAAAGGAGGAGGTTCTCAATTCGTCGCAATCTTTTTTTTTTTCTCTTGTTTTTATGTTTGTTCACCGATTACTGGAAGACCCCTGAACCGATTTGGAAAATTCTTTTTTTGTTCGAAAGGGTATACTTTCTAGTTGATCCCATTTTTTTATCAAAATCGGTTCAGTAGTTTTTAATTTCGGACATCCGCCCGAGCGGAGCTGTGCCGTTTCGAAGTTTAGAAACTCCGCTCGGGTGAATGTACAAAATTGGCTTTTATGCAACCTGACATGGATGGCTAATACGACACAAATAAAGTTATGATAATAGCTCATCGATATGCATCAGCCCAATACACCACGAAGGAGTTATGCGTCAGGCCAGGACCTTCCCTTTATGAGCACGGCTACACTGAAGTGGATGGAAAGCACGGAGAATTTTTCATTGCCGCTTCAACCATCTTTTCATCCGATTCGATGGTATCAACCCGGGCGGGGCAGCAGGGAAAGGGAACCTGCAGTTTTACATGGATTTCGAGCCATGGAGCAGCCGCATTCGTGACGAAATGCACTTATCCAACTCAGAAAGAGAAAGGAAGTGTTGCATGAACGGGGCGAGAATTTGAACCCAGACCTCGGGTATGCTAGGCCCTGCGCCACTAAGCTACGAGATAAAATAACCCGATCGGCGCAGGGTTTTTTTTTATGCGACCTGACATGGATGGCTAATACCACACAACTACCGTTAAGATATTAGCCCAATACACCACATTCCCGATGGAATTAGGTGCCATGCCAGGACCTTCCCTTTATGAGTACGGTTACATTGAACTGGATGGAAAAGACGGACAATTTTTCATTGCCGCTTCGAACATCTTTTCATCCAATGACCTAACCTAACCTAACCTAACCTAACCTAACCTAACCCGGGCGGGCTTAAACCTCGGCTTAAACCCTACCACCTAGTAGGGGAAGGGGACCTACAGTTTTACATGGATTCCGAACCATGGAGCAGCTCGCATTCGAAATGCACTTATCGAACTCTGAAAGAGAAAGACAGTGGTGCAAGTTGATATTGAACCCGGGCCTCTGGTACGCTAGGCCAGTCCCTGCGCCACTAGGCTGCGAGCCGCTCATCTACCTCATCTACCTCATCTAGCACAAAGAAGCAAGAAAGAAAGAATTGCCGGCAGCTCTGAACCTGCCTGGCTTCACGACCGGTTACGCCTGGTACCGGCTGAAGTGCAGGCGTATAATTGGAACGCTGATCCCTACGCCCCAGAGAGAGACCCCGGGGCAGAAGTCTGCAGACAATGGGGGACCCTGCATCGAAGCATCTGCGATATACGTATTGATCGCGCACGTCCGACGAACACATAAAGGATGTAAGAGTATGTAGGTATTAGAATAGACTTGTGGTACATACAAAGTTGAATGAGCTGTTTAATGTAAATCTCTATAGATCACAATAAAAAACCGGCCAAGTGCGAGTCGGACTCGCACACGTTCCGTAACATCGTACAAAATTTAACACAAAAAATCATCTATTTGTATCTTTTATTTTTATTTAATTTGACCTATTGGTTGTTATGGCGGCAAAATAAATACACACTGTCCAAATTTCAGCTGCCTACCTATTGCGGTTTATGAGATACAGCCCTATGACGGATGGACGGACGGAAGGAGGGACGGAAGGACGGACGGATGGACGGACGGACGGACGGATGGACGGACGGATGGACAGCGAGGGCTTACTAATAGGGTTCCGTTGGCACCCTTTGGATACGGTACCCTAAAAAGGAATATAAATAAACCACAATACCAAGGCGCCTGGAATCATAACATAGCCACGAAAATTATGATTTTTGTATAACGGCATATGCAAGCCCAATGGCGCGACGCCTTGCGATTTGTTAAGCTTAGTAAGTACATCTGAGCACGGTTAGGTTCTGGATGGACGGTTGAAAATGGTCACCATTTTCAACCGTTTAGGTTAGCTGTGGTTCGGATTCCACGTAAAACCCTAGGTCCCCTTCCTAACATACTAGGTGATGGGGTTAATCCCGCCCGGGTTGGTATCATCGCATTGAATGAACGATGGTTGAAGCGACAATGAAAATTGTCCGTTCTTTCCATCCAGTTCAATGTAGCCGAGCTATATATGGAAGGTCCTGGCATTGCACCTAGTTCCCATGTGGTGTGTTAGGCTAATATCTGGCGGTCAGTTTGGTATGAGCCATCCATGTCCAGTTACATAAAAAAAACCCATAGGACGTTCGCAACCGGTCCGATTCGCGCTGACAGCTCTCAAATTGGCGTTGTTACCGTTACGTCCCTCAATACCGTATACAGTGCTCACCACAGAACAATTAGGAGGTAAGAATTGTGAAGTGGGCGGAACTCGCGCGCCGGTCTTTAGCGGGGACCCGCGCACTTCATACGCGCATGATTCACTCCTCTGCGGCTGTCCTGTGCATTAACTTATCCGTGATACAATCTAAAATTGAAAAGGAGTAATGCTGTACTGTGCCATAATAACGTGCAAACACAACCGCCGGTGCACAACCTTCATAATGGAGGAGTTTCGTATCACCGGTAAGTTTCATTTACATCAATAGCGATAAAACTTACGACAAATGCATTACGAAATAATATGGCGTCGCGGCGTCGTGTTGCTCGCCGGGTCATGTCTCGCTACGTTGTTTGTGACCACGTGCGTGTGAGGCGCTCGGCCGTGTTCGAAAGTGACGTAACATTTGATTGCAAACAGTATTGGAATTCCAACATAGAGTCATTACGTTAAGGTTCATATTTACTAAACAAATGTGGATTTGTTATTTGGTTATCGATTAAGAAGGGATAGCCAATTGCGACTGTTATACATTCGCGGAGCAAAAAGGTCTTAAGTAAAACGGTAACAGCGGTCCTGGAACAAATTTACAAACGTTTCACTTCCTGCCTCCTCAATATTCCGTGGTGCTCACGGTTTGGAGCCCTAAAGATAGAAGAAAGGAGGAGTAGCGTATGTGTATCGCGACTGCACCGTATGGACAAAGTGTGCATATAATTATAGAGAAGCCGGCGGTGCGTCATATGCCCGCACGGCCCAAAAATCGCCTCCGAGCGTGAATGTGCTAGCGAATTGCTTTCGCCAAGTCATTTCCCACCAATACAAATCCTAAAATACGTCTGCGACTATATTTGCGTGTAGCAGTTATATAAAATTGGAGACAGTGGATCCATGGACGTCGCGCTAGATGTCACATCTCCTTTCTTTTGATCTGAGGTTTTCAGTTAGGTCATCTGTGTACAGCTGTCAGTTACATTTTGACGTTCCTATTAAGTTGTATAATCTTGTTTCGACCATATTGTTTAAACAATCGTTAAATTTATCTTAGAAGACAATTCAAGTTCTGCTCAGAGGACTCGATTAGATAAAACTATGAGGAGAACTGCTTCAAAAAATGCCATGTGTTTCATGTGTGTTTTTTATTTCTGAAAGCGTTGACACGATCGGTCCGAGCGCGCAATCTTAATCTGGACGCTTGTGTTCGCCGTGTACGACGTAGACGTTGACAGCTCAAAATGGACCGGGTGGCAATTTACAGCAAAACAATATTAGCAGGCAGCAAAACTATTCACCGATTATGTGACATATAAATTCACAACAAAATGACCTGGGAGAATCAGATCGAAGAACATTTTTGACAGAAATACATTAGTAATTTTAGTTCTTGTAGTTTGTCTGGGAGTCTTAAAAGAGTTGATACTTTCTTGTCAATTTGAAATGCATGCCGCGGGCAGGCCCTAACAATCCTTTCAAGAGGTCCGGCACTGAACATGTAAAAGTTTATTGTTTCGCCTACTGACAATTTTTCGTACACTTCCCAAAAATATATTTTGAAAACGAATAGATGGGGCAATTTTAACATTTGCCTTTTGTTGGATCAGATTAGAAAAAAAAATCAGGCTTTTTAATTTAAATATCTATACGTGAATGAGTAAAACTTTCGGGCATTTTTATCGTTTTACTCCTTACTTGACATCGCTCAAAAATAAAAAACTTGTATTAAGGTTATTCTATTGTCTGATGCTATGTATGTACAGTCGTTTTGTCTGAAATCTATACACCGGAAATAGAGACAAATATGAGATCTCTTTCTGACATGCTGACGTCAACCATAGAGTAAAAGGGACTTAGAAATTCCTTCTCTTTCCAGTGTATACATTTGATAAGTAACGACTGTACACTTAAGTCAATATCGATCTCGGAAAATTTTGGGTTAGATATTTAGTTAACGACGAATCTTGTGTTGCCTAAAAGCCTTTGGATAACATTTATGTAAGGTAAAAACCATCAACTGTTACCTATTGGTATCATAAATTCGTCTCTGTAATCTTACAAATCTAACAAAGACACTCGAGATAGAACCAAGATAGCAAACATTCCGTGTCAACGTAGCCACATACTTGCCTTAGTAACCAACAAATCTCTGTTCAACCAAGACAGAAAACTATTCTGTTTAGATTTCAACTTTTTTTTTTCTGAAGTATCATGAAGTTAGTTCAGTTCACTTACGACGGGAAACCGAATGAAGTTCGCGCGGGTTACTCGGTAGAGAATGGTGTGGTCGATCTCAACAAAGCAGACAGTTCATTGCCTACCACTCTTCTGGAGATACTCAAGAATGGTCATTTCGAGAGAGTGAAGAGGTCAGTTACTTGATCATATTTGTTTATGTGACTGGACATGGAAGGCTTAATGAGGGCCTTAATGAGGGTTAATGTAAGATGGAAACCAAACCTACATTAACCCTTCACCACATGGGAACTAGGTGCTATGCCAGGACCTGCACGGCTACATTGAACTGGATCGAAAACAGGAACCTCCATTCAGTCCAATAGTACGGGCGGGATTTCATATAATATATATTTTTTTATGTGACTGTACATGGATGGCTAATACCGAACTGACCGTCCGATTTTAGCCTAACACACCACATGGGAATTAGGTGCCATGCCAGGACCTTCTTTTTATTGCTCGGCTACGTTGAACTGGACGGAAAAAATGGACAATTTTTATTGCCGCATCGTTCATTCAATGCGATGGTGGAATTAACCTTACCACCTAGTAAGTAAGGAAAGGGACCTACAGTTTTACGTGGAATCCGAACCACGGCCAGCCTCAACGGTTGAAAATGATCACCCGTCCAGAACTTAACCGCAACGCATTGTATTGTATTACATTACAACATTACAGTAATTCCTGTCTTCTTTATCGCGAAGAAAAAGACAAGCGAAGAAACGGTGTTATCATTTTGGCCGTAAATTAATATAGGTTGACGGGTCTCTGGCAGCAAACGTTTCACTCGGACACTTTTTTCCACGTAGCTCCCATTCGCCAAACGTGGGTTAAGGAAGATAGTCTCAATAATTTTATAATAATTCTTTGCAATTATAAGGGTCGCGTCTGGCAACCCCGCGAGCACGCCTCTCTCTCTGGTACGCCTCGCCGCGCCGATCACCGGCGTGGACAAGGTGTTATGCGCCGGCCTCAACTACAAGGACCACTGCCGGGAGCAGAACCTGACGCCTCCGGCCGTGCCCATCATCTTCAGCAAGTTCGCCAGCGCCATCGTGGGGCCCAACGACCCGTTGAGGATCCGGACGGACGTCACTCAGGTCAAACTCAAATAATCTTATAATCACAGTGGTCTCTTTGCAATAAAAAGGGTCGCATCTGGTATCTCCGCGATCACGCCTCTCTCTCTGGTTTGCGTCGCCGCGCCGATCACTGGCGTGGACAAGGTGTATGCGCCGGCCTCAACTACAACGACCACTGCCGGGAGCAGAAAATGACGCCTCCGGCCGTGCCCATCATTGTATTGATTAATGATATTTTGTTCTCAACTAGAGACCCGTCCCTACTTAGCGCGCGAAGCACTAATTTTATCTATAGCTTCTGGTGGTGATGTGACGAATTTAAAAACTGACATACGCCAAAGAATACATGCTGCAACTATGGGATTACAGTTATAATTTGAGGGAAATTCATTCCGTGCAGATTTAATGTGTTTTGCTCTCGCATAACAATAAACAAAACAAGATCGGTTGATCTGATCGCACTTCACTGAATCACCTGCTGGGATAATCGGAAGATTGCCTAAACATTTCATAAAATGGGTCACGCCATTTAGTTTAATACAGAGAATGAATTTTGATCGCGCCTCTCGCCATTCCACGCTCGCTGGTTTTTACCGTCTATTCACGTATTGTATTACTTTCAGTGCGTGGACTGGGAGGTAGAGCTCGCCGTGGTCATAGGCAAAGTGGCGAGTCGGGTCCAGTCCGAGTTCGCACTTGACCACGTGTTCGGCTACATGGTGGCGCAGGACGTGAGCGCTCGCGACTGGCAGACCGACAGGAACGGGGGCCAAGTGCTCCTCGGAAAGGTACAGGCCAGATGTTTGACATCCAGTCAAAGGTATAGGGAATGTTCAGACTAGAAGTTTAACATCAAAACAAAACACATCGGGGGGATGGTCCCTAAAATAAGGTTAAAAGATGCGATAGCTGAAACCGGCGACATGTTCATGATGGGTGCCGTTTGTAGGGACTGGCCTGCTCCAGTTGGCAACATGCTAGATGGCGGGCATAGTCTTTCAGTGCGTCCACTGGGAGGTAGACCTGGCCGCGGTCATCAGGCCAGGAAGGTACAGGCCAGGAGTTTGACATCCGGTCAAAAATGCTTCTAGGAAACGTACAGGCTACGAGGTTGACATCAAGACGATTACTTTTACAAAAGTTACTTTATATTCAGAGGACACAGACTCCCCATATATTTTTGCCATGCGTTCAAATATTTCTTTCGGCTTCTTACCCTTTTTAGTAAGGAACTTAATAACGTTTGCTGCTCTAAATCGAGAGAGAGAAAGGTAGACTCACTTGGCATGCTCTCGCTCATGCCAGTATTGCATCGGTGACCTTGTGGAAAGATGATGGCTGAACCAGGCGCAATGTTCGTGAATGGTTGCTGTTTGTGGGGAATTGCTCCAAAACATTACTTTATATTCAGAGGACGCAGACTGCCCATATATATTTGCCATGCGTTCAAAAATTTATTTTGGCTTCTTTTCCTTTTTAGTGAGGAACTTAATAAGCAATCGCTCTAAATCGAGCCATTTTTTGTAGACTCACTTACCATGCTCTCGCTCATGCCAGTAGGACGCTTGGTTCGGGTCACCTATTTCCCTAAAATATGGCCGAGAGGAGGCGATGGCTGCACCGGCCCTTCTAACAATATACCACCTACACCTACACTAACTTTGTAATCCACAGTCAATGGACACGTTCTGTCCGCTGGGACCGTGGGTGGTCACGGCCGACGAGATCGAGGACCCGGGCGCACTCGACATTAAATGCTACGTTAATGGCGTACTGAAGCAGTCTAGCAACACCGAGCAGCTCCTGCACAAGATACCCGATGTTATCGCGAGAATATCCTCGTAAGTACCCTCTAAAGCGGATAATCTTCCTGTGCCTTAAGAGAATAATGAGGTGATCAAGTTCCATACAATGGTACGTGCCTGTTTCCACAGTGAAATGAAGAAATATTTTCCTGATATTTTGCACATTACATAAATGAATTCAGAGCTAAGTTAGTTTTTTTGATAAATTAAATTATATCCGTGATGTACGCCTCTAAAAATATGTATACAAATACAAAGAGAAGAATTACGTACATGGGTAAAAGTTAGCGTTATGAGATAACACAAATTTTGGTACCCTTTTGTGTGATTCTCATAACGTTAACGCTCGAAATAATACAGTAAAAAAACGCTAGTTATCTATGAGCAGATTCAGTTATCAGGCTTTTGGCAATGATGGCAGACCGCGCTGGTTAGTAATGTCATAGTACCAGCGAAATCAAGAAGTTTTCGGCCAGTTTTGTTCGTTATATGACGTTAGCTCTCTATACTAACCTCTTTAATTCTAACTCTAAGCCCCGGTTGCACGAAGAGACGGCTGAGTTAATCAATGTTCAAACACGTCACTTTTAGTGATCCGCATAGAGTTCCTTCCATACTGTCCACATAATGTGACGTGTTTGATCATACTTTGACGTTGATTTTGATTTTTTGTCCTTTCGTGCACTCGGCCCTAAGCCTTAAAACGAAACTGTTGTATCATTTATTGGTTCGCTCTCTCTTGAAGAACGCGTGCCAATGTCATAGCGTATTTACGCGATTGTCGGTCTGCTTCCAGGGTGATGACTCTCCTGCCTGGAGACATAATACTGACGGGTACGCCGGGTGGCGTCGGTATGTACCGCCAGCCTCCCGAGTGGTTACGCCCAGGCGACGTGGTCAGGAGCGAGATACAGAAGATTGGAGTCCTCACCACCCGGGTGGAGCAGTTCTAAGCCGTTCAACCATTCGATGAGTTCGGAAATATGTTTGTTCTTAGAAAACTATTTTACTGTCTCTACTTTCATGAGTTAGAACTGAGATGAATAAATATGGACAATGTTCAAATCAAATCAAATCAAAATAATTTATTGCATTATCACTTACAGTAGTACATACAAAATGGTGAACAAGCGGTACTAACAATATAAGTTTAGTGAATACCTAAACATAGGTGTAGCAATAGATTCGCACTTTCGCGAACACTCAAATGTGTGGACACAGATTAAATATGTTATACGATACAATAGAATTATGCAGAAAAGATAATAAAATAAAAACGTGAAAAAGAAGTTATGTTGAACTTACATATAACCACAAAATATGTTTCTAACCGTGGTTATCATTATGGAATTCTATTTCATTATAGTAAGCTTTGGTGTGAAGCCAGTCTTTCAATTGTTTTTTTAAATATAGCAGCATTATTGCACTGTTTCATACGTTGGGGAAGTTTATTGAATATAGTAATGGCTGACTGTGTTGTGCTCTTTAACACTAGTTAAAGAGCATTGTTATGGAAGCCTTGGATGGTGGAAGAAATGTAGCATCTTATAAAACAATAAATAACCTTTAAATTGCTTGCAACCATGAATTTGGTTTAGTTTTTAGACTAATATTTTTAATCCTTTTATAAGTCTAACTTGTGGTGAATAAATAAGAAAATGTTTGTGTTGACCATAAGGTGGAATAAATATGCTATCTTTTAAAAGCAGAAAATTGGTATTATATTTTATTTTTATTTTTTTAGATTTAATTTTTATTCAAACAAGTAATAATCAGTTTCTTGTTGTGTATTTGCATGTGTTCTGTGTTTATAACAATAAAATACAGAATAATAAAAAAAAATGAATGAAATATAATATATTAATTGATTTTCAAAATTATTAATATTGAACTTTGTTTGATTTGATATTGTATTGCTTTTTAATGACATGTAATATTTGAATTTAGAATGACAATGACATAATTAATTTATAGTAGCGGTGCCTATTAAACTATGTAAAAAACCGGCCAAGTGCGAGTCGGACTCGCACACGAAGGGTTCCGTACCATCGTAAAAAATAAAACAAAAAAATCACGTTTTTTGTATGGGAGCCCCCTTTAATTTTAATTATTTTTTTATCTTACCTATTTGATGTTATAGCGGCAAAAAAAATACACACTCTGTGAAAATTTCAGCTGTCTACCTGTTACGGTTACTGAGATACAGCCCTGTGACAGACGGACAGACGGACAGACGGACGGACGGACGGACGGACGGACAGCGGAGGCTTGGTAATAGGGTTCCGTTTTCACCCTTTGGGTACGGAACCCTAAAAATCTCCTCCATGGGCACCGACTGTGGAAAGATTCCAAAAACGCTGCGTTCCCCCTCTGCACGGCCAGGCTGATGCGCTGGAGGAGGAACGAGCCGACTCGACTGTCTCCGGACGATTCGCGCAGCCTGTTACTCAGCTCGCTCAACAATTGTTTTCCCGCTGCGCAAACGGGCCCTAGCGTCTCTATTGCGAAAGGGATAAAGTTATAATTTTGGCTAATAATTGCCTGGTACTTGGATATTTTGACTCTCGCAGCTGTCTCACTAGCGGAGTGTCGACGCAGGTAGCGTCCCAGACGAGAGCCCTACCGTGTGACCAGCGGCCTTATTGCCGAACAGCGACTGTCGCTGCCAGCGTCGGTGTCGCTGCTAACGAGTCATCGCATACAAGATTTTTCGGCTACCATCGACTTACCGATACCGACGACACAGACTTTGTCGATGGCGGATAAAAATTAAATGCTGTTGCCTATCTATTATCCGCAGTAACGGTAGCCGCAAAATTTGGTATGAAATGACTCGTTAGCAGCGATACTGACGCTGGCAGCGACAATCGCTGTTCGGCAATAAGGCCGCAGGGGATCAGAGTCATCCCGTTTGGGCGCTTGCCGTCTTGTCTGCTGAGACAGGGCTCCAGGATTTTGGCATATTTCGCTTAAAATTACTTTCATTAGGAATACTTTGGGGACCTAAAACAATAAATATATTTGGAAATTCTCAGTTTATTATGAAAAACCAAATCACCTCTCATCTTACTGTCATCGCTGAACGCGGAACAGGCAGGAACAGGCAGACGAACCGATACTCTACACTTTTTATGCAAGCGAATAAAAAGGTGATCAAGTACCATATCCATCGAGGGAGGAATGTTTGAGCGAGCCTGCATGAGATTTTTGGAAATTTTCTTTACTTTCTTTGTTTTTTGTAACTAGGTACATTGTACGAATTGGTATTTGCTGTAAAGTATTATGTATACATATAAATAAATAAATATATAAAATACAATGGATGGTGCCTATTTCCTCCACAGACCTAGCATGCAAGCGCAGCCACGTCTGTTCATTTTAGTATTTTTCCTTGTATCCGTTATATAGGCATTTTGTATTTGAATACAAAAGTTTTAAAGACAGATATTGGCCGTCGTCGGGAACCTACTATACGCTTAAGATAAAACCGGCCAAGTGCGAGTCGGACTCGCACACGAAGGGTTCCGTACCATCGTACAAGATTTAACACAAAAAATCAGGTTTTTTGTATGGGACCCCCCTTTAATTTTTATTATTTTACCTATTTGTTGTTATAGCGGCAAAATAAATATACACTCTGTGAAAAATTCAGCTGCCTACCTATTACGGTTCATGAGATACAGCCCTGTGACAGACGGACGGACGGACGGACGGACGGACGGACGGACGGACGGACGGGAGGACGGGCGGACGGACAGACAGCGGAGGCTTAGCAATAGGGTTCCGTTTTCACCGTTTGGGTACGGAACCCTAAAAAAGTATTTGGTATGTTAAACAGAGGGTTACGTCAGTTATAAAATTAATTATTTAGTTACATTGAATTTTTATTCCATCACAACTCAGAGTTTCTCTGCAGGCAGAAGGTAAAGCAGTATTTCTCAAAGTGGGAGATAACGTCCCTGGAGGGCAATTAGGGGGGCGATAAAGAGACTACATAACAAGGGGGCGTTGAAGCAGCTTAGGGGGCGATGACTGATTTGTCTTTTTTTAATATTTTAAGTTTTAAATTAAAAACTTTACAAACCACAAGATTAATCCTTTTTAGGGTTCCGTACCCATAGGGAACCCTAAAACTAAAAGATAATAAAAATAAAAGGGGCCCCCCATACAAAAAACGTGGTTTTTTGTGTTAAATCTTGTACGATGGTACGGAACCTTTCGTGTGCGAGTTTGACTTCGGTCATTGCTCTCAATAGAATATTCAAATTTTAAATGTAAGATTGAACGTATAAACTTGTGCTATAAGAGTCATAATCAAAGTTTTTTCAGTAATCATTGCGATTGTGATTTTTAAGGTGTGGTTAAACTAGAAAAAAAATATTCAAAGTGGGAGGTAGACGAAATAAGTTTGAGAACCTCTGATGTAAAGAGAGCAATAACCCTCATTTATACTTACCCCGTCGTCGCGGCGTCGCTCGGATAGGGACAGGGGTTATAATCCAATAAAGTCGGCTTACTTAATTTTGTGTGGGTTCGAAGCAGCGCGCTACGTGCCACGTCGGTCGGCGCGGTGACGCCGACGGCGGCAGACTCAACCGTGTGGTACAGTCGACCAATGATCAAAGGTGACACATACTTTAAATTCTGGCAAATCAGATGGGCCGGTGAAGGCGGCTGAAATCGAAATACATGGACCAAGGCACAATTTTGCACGGCGATTGCCATTGAAATAGCGAAATCTTCTTCCAGGTCCCTATAAGTTGTCAGATTTTAACAGGCTAAAGAGTGATTAAATCTGTTGTTTTGTTGCATTTAGGACCTAAATGCATCTTTTTTTTTATGTGACTGGACATGGATGGCTAATACCACAAGTTCTGTCCTGGTATTAGCCTGGTATAGAGCGATCGCCGAAGTGTCGCGCCATGGGCCACTGAGGCTGACAATTTTTTATGAGGGTTCCGTACCCAAAGGGTGAAAACGGAACCCTATTACTAAGCCTCTGCTGTCCATCCGTCCGTCCGTCTGTCACAGGGCTGTATCTCATGAACC
Organism: Incurvaria masculella; assembly: GCA_946894095.1. Taxonomy (NCBI): domain Eukaryota; kingdom Metazoa; phylum Arthropoda; class Insecta; order Lepidoptera; family Incurvariidae; genus Incurvaria; species Incurvaria masculella. The sequence continues at coordinate 6,218,681 of OX335663.1, read as the reverse complement.
GTAACAGGTAGGAAGAAGACATTTTCACAGATTATGTATTTATTTTGCCGCTATAACAACAAATAGGTAAAATTATAAAATAATAAAAATTAAAGGGGCCATACAAAAAGCATGTTTTTTTTGGTAAATCTTGTACGATGGTACGAAACCCTTCGTGTGCGAGTCCGACTCGCACTTGGCCGGTTTTATTATGGATTTTCAATAGTTTTTCACTATTTAATGTATCCAATTAATTTATTATTTCGTAGTAGTTAGATACGTTTTGAGCGGCTCGTAGCCTAGTGGCTCGGGGACTTGCATACCAGAGGTCTGGGTTCAAATCCTCGCATGCACCACTTTCTTTTACATCATGAGTGGGTTTTGTGCATTTCGTCACGAATGCGAGCTGCTTCACGATGCGGGACCCTTACAAAACTGTAGGTCCCCTTGCCCTACTAGGTGGTACGGTTTAAGCCCGCCCGGGTTGGTAACATCGCATTGGATGAAAAGATGGTCGAAGCAGCAATGAAAAATTCACCGTGTTTTCCATCCAGTCCTATATAGCCGTGGTCATATAGGGAAGTTCCTGGCATGGCACCTAATTCCTTCGAGAATGTGGTATTTTGGGCTAACATCATAACGACGGTTGCGTGGTATTAGCCATCCATTTCAGGTTTTATAAAAAAAAGAAACATTCGAATCTATTATTATCTATAGAAATCAAATGTTTTCAAGAAGAACAGCAATAGCATTTTACGATAAAAACATCTACAAAATAAAAAAACGAGAGAGAGCAACCCGCTCGGCTACGATGTAACGGATGCTTGAAGGCGATAATTCATGCAAAATGGCCGCCGCCGCTCCAAATGGTTTCCGCTGATTCGCGCCAAAAGTAATTCGACTGGCATTCATCCAGCCGTGGATATTTGGCAGAATATAACAGATTACAGTCAAGGCTTAATTTGATTGTTCTGAAAATTCCGAATGCAAAGAGTTCATTTAGTTTGCCAGCACCACGCAGTATATTTATTCTTTGTCAAAACTTAGGTACTTGAATTAATGAATGAGATGTTTTCACATTTAAAGTCATTGAATTTGCTGTATGAATTCATATAGGTTATAATTGAATTATGTTTTTTTTTTGTTATGCATGGCTCTCACATAAAAGGGGCCCAAAGTCGCCCATGGGCTTTGAAGCTTTTCAGGGAGCTGCTGAAAGGGATTCCTTCACATTATGCCTTCAAACATAATGTGAAGGAAAACCTCCGGAAAACCAACCAGGTTATTTATGCTGAGACTGGCATCCTTTGGCAGGTGGTGCCTTCCACAGTTGTGAGTTATGAACCCTAAAAAAAAATTATATATACCTCCGGATATCAATGGTGGTGGGTCCAAGATTGTCTTATTTGGTAGTGCACCAAATCTGGTGATTGTTACATATAGGTTTTTATGTATCCGTCCTTTTTTTTGCCTGAAGAAGAAAGAAGATATATCTTTAATAACGGTAACGATAACATTAACAAAAGTTTACCATCATAGCATCCAGCCTGCGGTTAGCAGTGTCAGTTTAAAATTGCACGAAGTTTTTTACCACGATCACTTGATTCATTTTATATTATATTCATTTTATCGTGGGAAAAGAAACTCCTCGGAGTTCGATAGTCGAGGCAAGCAAAAGCATAGGATTGTTTATTGTGATCAATTGTGGTCTTTACAAATAAACAGGTATTTGGCTTGAATTGTTGCTGATTCAATTGATTCAATTCATATTAATTTTGTGTTTTAACCTGAGATTGTAAGCAGTGGCAGATATAAATAAACCTATTCTAAGTGGGAGTTGAAAAAAAAATCCAGCGGAGTTTCTTGCCAGTTATTTTTCGCTGGAATTGCTGAACTGGCTAATGATAAAATATGGCAAATCCGAGTGCAGTGTACGGTCTATGGATGATGAATAAACAATAAGCAATATCCAGACTAAAGGTGAGAAACCTTTTTAGAAACTAAGTTTTAAAAACTAGAACATGCAAATTCAATGTTTTCTTATTTCTGATATGATGATACTAACATAAAGTTATAAAGGTGTTTTATGTGAACCCTCTGTCATCTGTGCGGCAGTGACTAGGTGAAATAATTAGACACCTCTACCACAGAATAGGTAATTGCCTCACTACACTCTGCGAGCGGGAGGGTATGCCGTCTTCTATGCAAGCAAACGATTCTGTAGTGAGTTAATTAAAACTGCACTTGAAGACACCGGACATGGCAGAACAACGCGTGTGTTGGATTTGAATAGGGCAATTTCCTTCAACCATGATAGTAGAGGCGAAAAACAGCTTACAACACGCTGTTGTTACCGTAAAATATTGACATCGCAAAATTCGTGTTGCAAAGTCGAAACTCCTACAAAAACATCCGTAAAGCGTTGTGGCAAACTATTTAAAAACGATTTAAGTCAATGTCCTTGATGCAGGTATACCGTTATATGAAAATATGTAGATATAGTCTTATACACTGTGTTAGTAGGAGTTATTGATTACGGGAAGAGGGACTTTAGGAAAAATCCAAATTATGGGTATATGGGTATATATTGGAAGACGCAACACCCGCGAATACTATGTTTTGCTGGTTCGGGTCCAGCCATACTGTATATTCATAAAGTAGTTCTTATTTACAGGGCTCTTTCTCTAATTAATGTGTCCTTGCTTCAAGGCAGAGGCTTATATTATGCATATAATATAAGTTATCAAACAAATCTAAAAGTAGCTCTCAGTTTGATTCATTTAATGTACAAAGTTTCAGAAATAATTTCTTAATTTTTCGGAGGAAACAGGCATGACCCATTGTATGGAACTCGATCACCTCATTATCCTCTTAAGCTATAAAGCCATTTCTTGTTCGGTCATTAATATAATATCGTGAAATTATCACATATTTCTAAACACATGTTATCGTTGCGTAATCGTTATCGAATAAGTTTTATCGCTCATACATAACAAAAGTAGGGGAATCTCGCTGCTAGCGTTCGACCGATATCTGCGCGCTATCCTAGTCTATTGTCGAGATCGTCATACGTGCTGCTGGTCTATTCCTGGCATTCAGTAATCAGGAATCAGGAATCTTGAGTCTAGAAAACCGCTTTTATAACCGTTTTCAAAGCGAGTTTTTCGACGGAAAACCTTACTTCATTATAGAAATTAACTATAGAAAAGCTTACTTCATTCCAAGAACACAGTTTTATTTCGCTTGATATTTGTTATCTCATATTCCACGATAAATATCTGTATCTACACGTTTTTGTTTTTCTGAAAAATTTAAAGCAAGTCAAATAACAGGGAAAGGATACATTTTTCGAATAGAAGAAATACTTGATTGAATCTCAAATTTCAATCAAATTGGAACAGTGGTTTTCAAATAATTCGTAAACTACCGTTGTATAGGGAGCGTAAACTAAACAACATTTAAATATAGTTAAATAGAACCGCAACGAATTTAAATAATCAAAAAGTAAATTTAATGCTATAATTTAAAGCTAAAACTGTAAGCCTGCTTTTCACCAAGCACGGATTCATTTTAATTGACACTGGCCCATATTGTCAAAAGTAAATAGCTGATTATCTTGTACTGTTATTGATTGCAAGCTGCTAAGAAAGGCCCTTAACGTGTGGCGATTAAGCTAATCAGCAAAAGTAGACCCTCACTTACGAGAGTCTACTTTTGCTTTGTGTTTCAAATTAGACAGATTATATTAATAGCATTTCATAAAAACAGTTTGAACACCGAATATGCGCGTCAGATACTTATTTACGGTACTAGGTCTTATAATATAGCTGGACCAACAAAGCATTTGTCATTTTTTGAATATTTCAAAAATAAGTTGTAGCAATTTAAAAAAATAATAAAACGTAGTTTCAGTTATGGACCTGAACGAAATCAGGTGTTATCACGCCCATTCAAAAGTACTTCCGCCAATCATTAGGAAAAGATACGTAATCGTAAAAAAATGCAAATAGATAAGTTAATAATATAAAAGTACTCAGCTACCTTAATTATAGTTACTATATTCTTTAAGGATGAAGAACGTATATATTTTTTCAATTTTAATCCTTGCTCTGACGCCTTTTGTAGTGTGGATTGTTATAGCAAATGTGACACGCGACGATGGCGTGGGTCCTCTAGTGTTGACGAGCCAGGGTACCGTGAGGGGGGTACACTCTAGTGATGGTCAATATGCAATGTTCATGGGCATACCGTTCGCTACGGTTGACGCGGATAACCCCTTCGGAGTGAGTTAAAAACCTTTGTTGTAACAGTATTAACAATATGTCCATGCCGATGGTTGATTTATAGTTGTTTAAAGACATTGTTGTGTGATCGCGTTGACATTGTGGATATGCTTTAAAAATGTACACAGTACTATTTAATATTATAACACAATAAAAAGAATAAATCTTTATTTTAATCCATGCAAAACATTTACAATATTGTTTACATCATAAATCATACAATTAGTTTATCGATATTGTATGTAAAATGTTAATTTTAAGGATTAATTATTATAAATGAAAAAATCAAAGAAAAATATTTTAAAAATAATAACTTAAAGAATAACAATAATATTACTTCTGTAATATTTTTCTCTTCTAGTGTTGCATAGACCCCTTGCGGGTAAAAGCTCCTCCAGGAGGAGGCCTGGAGCACTGTTAGGTAATTAATAGACCGAGCAAAGGACTTCGTATGTCGGTCTGGCGTCCAGCTGTCTGCCTGTCAGGCTATTCTCTTCTACAGTTCGCATTTCTCTACCGATTCTCGTGCAATCTTGTGAGAAGGTTCGATAATTATATGCGTTTTTTTGTCGAGTAAGTTTGAAAAAAATCGAAATGATATAGCGAGGTAAAAAAACGAATTCACCAGCAGTAATATACGATTTATTGTTAACTATAGTAAGTAACCGGCCTTTCACAGATGTTTTTTTACATCTCATTAGAAAGTGGATACAAATAGCACGAACGAAACTGTTTTGGAGGTTATTTGCATCATTGTGTTTATTTTCAACATAACAGTTTTATTAATTTACAACTATTATATTCTAGCATATAATTAAGTGAAGTAAGTTTGTTCTGCATCCCCATGTTTTTTTTTCAAATGAAATTAATTAAGGGCCGGTGGGGCAAACAAGCCTGGATTATACGAAAAAGCAAAATACTCCTTCTTTAATTTTAGAGCCCAAGTCACACCAACTCAAAAACATGCAATCATTATTACCATAATAACTTCAAGACCCTACATGCATGCGCAGAGCTGATGCTAGCACCTTACAAGTTTCATAGGCTTTATGAAGCTTTCCTTGCTAAACATTACACGAGCGTTGCGGACATTGTCAAAGCATTAAATCAGTGTAAGCACTGTGTTAGTAGGTAACCCAGTGCGATAAGCACCTCCAATGGTAAGCAAGACCGCGGTCCATTTTCAACCGTTGAGGCTGGCCGTGGTACGGATTCCACGTAAAATTGTAGGTCCCCTTACTTACTTACTAGGTGGTAGGGTTAATCCCACCCGGGTTGGTACCATCGCATTGAATGAACGATGGTCGAAGCGCCAATTAAAATTGTCCGTGTTTTCCACCCAGTGCAATGTAGCCGAGCAATAATCCTGGCATGGTTCCTATTTCGAATGTGGTGTGTTAGGCTAACATCTGACGGTCCGTTTGGTATATGCCATCCATGTCCAGTTACTTAAAAAAGGAGGCATCGAATACATGACGGGTTGAATTAAATCAAATTTATTTTTTTTACCCTTTCAGGATGCATTACCGGGTCCAATATTTGAAGGGGTTTACGAAGCCAACGACGACAGCGCAATATGTCCACAAAGGGAAGAATTCAACAACACCCTAGTTGGAAATCTAGATTGCTTGCACATAAATGTGTATGTACCTACTACAGCAAGTACTGAAAACCCACTGCCTGTCATGGTGTGGATATACGGAGGAGGATGGCAAATAGGATTCGCTGGCCAGTATGTGTATGGGCCTCAATACATCGTCAGAAATGATGTTATCCTAGTGACATTGAACTACAGATTGGGTCCTTACGGCTTCATGTGTCTCGATATTCCGAGTGTGCCAGGAAATACTGGCTTAAAAGACCAACGTGCTGGTCTACGTTGGATCAAAGAAAATATTGCTGCTTTTGGTGGTGATGCCGACAGCATCACTGCGTGTGGAAACAGCGCTGGTGCAATGGCATTAGATTATCATATTCTTTCTCCTGGATTAAATGGCCTATTCAATCGCGTGGTCTTGGAAAGTGGTACGACATTATTAGAGGAAAGATCTTTGGATAGCAGGCCGTCTGTGCCATTGGAATTGGCTGTCTATTTGGGTTTCAATGTCGAGTCTATTGAAGAAGCGTTGAATGCGATAAAAGATGTATCCACTGACGATCTCATCAGGGCAGGTGAAGAACTTGGAATTTCATATTCACCGTGCGTGGAAAGATCATTTGACGGTGTAGAAAGTGTGCTCCTAGATTATCCAAGCAATCTGCTGTCATCTGGACAATTTGAAAATGTACCGATGCTTATCGGATACAATAGTCACGAATCGTACGTATCATATGTTTTAAATATTGACAACGAACTTTATTTTGATCAAATCCAGGACATATTCTTTCAGAATCTTAATTCATCATTCGAATTTCGAAGTGAAAATGAAGGAGAGGTTGCATCAAGACTTGTACAACAATTCTACATCGGAAACAAAGATATTAACAGAGATGTGATTTTTGGGCTAGGTGACTTTTCATCAGATTTAAGTTTTAACCATCCAATAGAAAGATTAATCACATATCATTTGGATAATTCGGATCAACCCATACATCAATACTTGTTCGCTTACTCCGGCGAACTTAATTTTGTACAACTGCGGGTTAATATAACTGTAGAAGGAGCAGTGCATGCCGATGAAATTGGATACTTATTCAAGCTATCATACGTGCCTGATGACAACAATTCAGAAGATCAACGTATAATTGACCAGATGACTACAATGTGGACCAACTATGCGAAATACGGGTAATTTGCCTCTTGGATATAACAAGTTGATTAGATTCTGCGAAAACGTTGCTATAATCACGAAGAATTGGATAAAATCTAGAGTAAAATTAGCGAATTTGTGTTGACTGCTACTGTTTCATATTCAGGTGTTTTTCCTAATGCTCGTTTAAAAAACTCGGTATCCTTAATAAGGTAGCAGAATATTTCACCCTAGTTCAGAAAGGATCTGCATATACAAACAATAACTCTTTTAGGGTTAATATTGATACGGTTGATATTTTTGCGTGTATTAACTGACCATGAAAATTAATATACTTTGCAATTAATTACTTCGTTATTTTCAACTATTTTGATATGTACCTATCCAGAGTTGACCGTAAAGCAAGGACACATTCATGGAAGAAATAAAGTTTTAAAAAGAGCTTAGTTATCAATACGCTGCAAGTCTGGATTCAAATCAGCAAGCATGCCCATTACTACGCCGAACCCGTGAATGGTATGTTTAGCTGGTTCGGGTCCAGCCTTGTAGTGTATTCGTAAAGTAGTTCTTTTAACAGGGCTCTTTCTTTAATTAATGTGTCCTTGCGTCACGAACGATTATACATACATACATATCACAATCCTTGGAATAAGCGACGTGCTTGCTTAGCACGAAAAAGCATATTTTCTTATACTGATGGGTCATCTACCAATTTCGGCACCCTTTCTCCCGTAATCAATGCTTCCACTATCACACTTTTTTAGATTATACATGTATGTATTTATCATTGTATACGTTATATACATTATACATCAGTGTATACACTGATCTAACCCTTCACCTGCGTTTGTTTAAATGAGATTAGCATTCATTCCCTTGGCTCATTCAGAACTGATCAGTTAAGAACGGCCCGTAAGCTATGCTCCCCATACAAACGTAGTTTACTAATAATTTGGAAACCGTTATTCCAATTAAATTGATATTTAATATCTAATATCAGGTAACAAATATCTGTGTCTGTAGCTTTTGTTTTTTTGAAAAATCCAAACCGAATGAAATGAAAGCAAAAAGAAAATCTTCATACGAATTTTGTTTTCTCTATGGTTTGACCCAGAATACATTTACCGATAAAACAAAGGCATGCAGACACAGATATTTGTAGCCTAATATTAGATACCAAATATCAAGTAAGTTGGAACATTGGTTTTCAAAGGATTAGTAAACTACGTTTGTATGGGAGGCGAAATTTTCAGGTGCTTACGGGCCGACCTTAACTCGCAATATCATAGTATGATGTGTCATTTTCGTTGCAGTGATCCAACCCCAGTGACCAGTCAGCTGCTCCCTGTGCAATGGCCGCCGGTGTCGAGAGACTTGCGAGAATATCTACATATAGGCAGCGAGTTGGTCGTCGACCGCAAGCCGTTTTATAGACGTATTGCGTTCTGGGACTTGTTCTTCCACACCTATGGAAATAACTAAAGACGTTACCATTATAGTTAAATTGTTTGATGCAGAGAACGTGAAACTTGGTGGCATAGAAAGGGACAACAGGCGATTTGAGCATGGAGAAAAAATAAATAATCAAAGTTACCATTTTTACTAGGTGGTAGGGTTAATCCCGCTCGGGTTGGTACCATCGTATTGAATGAACGATGGTCGAATCGGCAATGAAAATTGTCCGTCTTTTTCATCCAAAACTTCCCCTTTAATTTTAATTATTTTTCAATTCTACCTGTTTGTCGTTATAGCGGCAAAATAAATACACAATCTGTGAAAAATTCAACTGTCTATCTGTTAAGGTTACTGAGATACAGCCCTGTGACAGACGGACGGTAGCACGGACGGACAGACGGACGGATGGACGGACGGATAAACGGACGGACGGACGGACGGACGGACGGTCGGACGGACGGACAGCGGAGGCTTCGTAATAGAGTTCCGTTGACACCCTTTGGGTACGGAACCCTAAAAATATAATATAATACCCTATAATATAAAGTAATATATATGACATGTCCAATCTTAAAATTATAACATACTATTGTTGTTATGTAAATGGGTTAGGAGGCTCAGCCAGTAATCGCCTGTGAAGCAGTACACTTCACAGGCGGCGCTGTTTTTCAGCCACCATCCTCTACGTATATTACCTAAGGTTTAAAAAGTATCATCCATTATTTTCGTGTCACCGATAGTGTAGTGACAAGCTATTGCGAGACACCCTCGAACATAATACATGAAGGTAATTCATAAGTACGTATATAAAATATGTGTGCGCAAGCGAAAGATTATGTGTACTGTTATATTGGGGTAAGTACATGATTAAAGGGTATTTGCATTGTAAAGGAGTGTATAAATGATATTTGGAACCAAAAAAAAACCAATTTGTTAAATTCTGATGTGAAAGGATAAGTGATTATTAATTATATCTTTTAAAAATTAAAAATGATTATTAATTATGCTGACGAGCCAAGAGCCAAGCTGTGCCAATTTTTTTTAAAACTGTTTGATGTTTTAGCCTCATGAGCCGGAGGGGGCAGGTCGTTCCATATCTTGGAAGCGGCGAAACGAAAGCAACCTTTGGTGGCAACCTTTGAACGCCGCGGCACGATCAGAAGGTAGCTTCTGGCTCTCGTCAAATAGTTCCTCTGCAACTGTCAAATAGTTCGACAACTGTTTCCTCAGTCATTCAGCGTATGCATGTCCACTGCTGGACATACGCCTCTCCAATTTTCCTCCAGTCCTCCCAACCCTCAGAGCCCGTAGTCCCAGATGTCACCTAAATTAGCGTTTACGGCACACCGATCGACTGGCGTTTTCAAATGTATGGAGAAATTGAAGAGCGCGCGCAGTGGGCGTCAAGCGAACTAACATTTGCGAGTCCGAGTTTGATTTGACAGCTTACACAACGTTGCCGTAAATAAGTCGACGTTGCCGTTTACGCCGAGTCAGCGTTTTCATACAAATCGGAAGTCCGAGTTTGACTTTGAAAGCTTGAAGAAGTAAAACCTTAGCGATAATCCCAGCATGGCTCGCTCAATTGCTCGCTGGGCAAATTCAACCTTCATTTTATATTGTTGCTTATTGTTTAATTACCCTATCCTACTTATACATATAATTTTATAAATGTGAAAGTTTTTATGTTTGGACTTTCGGATGTTTGTTACACAAAATCGCCTAAACTGGTTTGGATGAAATTTGGCACATAGGGAGTTTATTAACTGGATTTAAATCATATAATACTTTTTATCACGGAAATGTTTAGGTTCAGCCCGACATCAGTATACTACCATACAGTATAGTATACTACATTGACCCAAACGGGGCAAGGTACGTTAACTAGTCATCCATAAACAGTACTATATCAGTACGCAGCACTCGGATATGTCATTCAATATTCTCAAACGTTTACTACGTCTACTTAGCCTAAGTTTAGAAAAGCGTTTTCAACCTCTGTTATTGGTACCTGTTTGTGTAAATACATTTTTGTTATTAATTATAATATATTTACATGGATTCCGAACATGATCGGATTGCATTAGAAATGAAATGCACTTATCCAACTCACAGGGAATCAAAATAATTTGATTTCCTTCCTAAGACATATATGGTGTAATTATTTCTTTTTTTTTTCATTTACTATTTCCGTTTTTCAATATCTTAGGTATTTTACACATCACAATTAACACAATCTCAACCTTTTCGTTCACTTACACTGCAATACAGTGTAACTTGCAAACATCACCTACATCTGAATCTACATACAGCCTTTTATATTTCATTTGTACTTATTTAGATGACGTATCGTGGGCGTTATAGGGCTAACCAGGATGATAACCATCCTCTCCTGGTACCTGATGCATCGTGGGTTTTCTTCGAGCACAGTGAATTCAACGAACTCGTTAAACTAGGCACACATTACACAGCAAGGAGCGAAACCGACAGGTTGGATCTGCCTGTCTGGTGCGGACGAATATCCAATAACAAGTGCGAGGCCACCGCGCATGTCCCCCACCAGTAAGACTTTTCAAACCTGTCCAGGGGTGACAACTTGACATACTCGATTCTTATTGGTCGCTAGCTTGTCATTCGGTTGGCACGCCTGCGTTTCCTCTTAGTAGCGCCATCTGTCTTGATTAAAACGCACATTGAAAACAACAACGTAAACAATGCTAGAACAGACACCTTCCGGTAGTATGAAAATATATCGTACTTCCGTCATAAATAAAAAACTATGAACTTAAATGATTATTATCGATCACTGCGACATATATATTATTTCAAACACGCTCACGGATACTTCGTGTAAACCTGTTATTGGCGTTACTCATAAACATAAGCTTTTTCTAAATGTATTTGTAAATACGCTGTTGGTTTACCTTATTAAATAAATAAATAAACTCAGAAAGAGATAGAAATTGGTGCATGAACGGGGCGAAGATTTAAACCCAGATTAAACTCCGCGCAACTACGACCTTAGATATTGTCACGACCAAAAACGTTTTCTGATTATTACCCGACTTCAAAAAAGGAGGAGGTTATCAATTCGTCTGTATGTTTTTTTTTAGTTTTTTTTATGTTTGTTACCTCATAACTTTTGCCTGGGTGAACCGATTTTGATAATTATGTTTTTAAATGAAAGCTAGTGCTTCCCAAATGGTCCCATTTTAATTTGGTTACGTTCTGACAATGATATCCATGAGAAAATCATATAAGTCTTAAATTTGTATTAAGATGTGCGCGACAAATGGACGAATAACTCAATATAACGCCAACCGATTTCGGTGATTCTTTTTTTGTTGGAAAGGACGTGTACAAATTAGTGAGTGTACTTCAGATTCACTAAAAATAAACAAATTAAAAAAAAATAACAAAAAAAATAACCTACTTCAAAAAAAAGCACTAAAAAGTAAAAAATAATTGCCATTTTTGTAGTTACGATTTTTGTTATTTTTTGAGTCGGTGTCAGCCACTGATCAAGGTTCTCTTGATTGGCGCAGCGCGTGCCCGGCTGACGCCGACTCAAAAATAACATAAATCGTAACTACAAAAATGGCAATTATTTTTGACTTTTTATTGCTTTTTCTTTGAAGTCGGTTATTTTTTTTGTTAATTTTTTTTTCCAAATCGGATTACAATGATTCAATGTAGTTCTCGTTGAATAATCTCAAACAATTTGTGACATGTATGTCGCCAAAAGCTGAATAGGGGACCACGAATTTCTTCCAAGCCAAAAATAACCATTTTTGGTTTTTTGGTACAATTTCACTAGACGGACTGAATAATGCAAATATAATTTAACTGTGTGTGTGTGTTAGGTGCATCATAACAAATAAAGATTACTGAAATACGAAATGACGAAGGTTATCGCCGATACGGGCCAACATTTTATTGCCAAAATAATTCATGCAATTCTTGATCCTTACAAGATACCATCAGAGCCTCTAGTCCCAGTTGTCACCTAAGTCACCCAAACCGATCGACTGGCGTTTTCAAATGTATGGAGAAATTGAAGAGCGCGCGTAGTGGACGTTAGCGAATGAACATTTGCGAGTCCGAGTTTGATTTGACAGCTTACTCATCGCCGTAAATAAGTTGACTTTACCGTTTACGCCGACTTCGCATTTTCATACAAATCGGAAGTACGAGTTTGACTTTGACAGCTTGAAGGAGTAAAACCACAGAATATCTAGTAAAAACTTGCATGGAGTTTGACGTTTTTAACGGTTTTTGTAGTATGTAAAGCTTGGCAGTATCAATGTTAGTTAAGATAAGACACTTAATCATGGAATTAGCATATAGATAACACAAATGTATAAAAATACAAATACTTTCTTTATCGTATTGATTCCATTATGAAGAACGTACTGTACATTGGGCTTTTGACTGTCGCGCTAATAACACCACTTGTGGTATGGATTGTGGTCGCAAATATCTACCGAAGCGAAGATCTCTTGGTTTCGACGAGCCAAGGTACTGTGAGGGGCTTGTCCTCAAACGACGGTCTATATGCGATGTACATGGGGATACCTTTCGCCACTGTCAACCAACAAAACCCATTCGGTGTGAGTACCAATTTATCATAAAGTATGCATCCAACCTAAGTGGACATCTAATAATTACACCCAAAATTAAATGCGGATAATACCCCTTATTTAAGATGTCATGATGCGTTTAGGCAAATCTGTCAGAGCTGTGATTTAAAACCAAATGATCAAGCAAAATTTGGTTATACGTTTAGTTCAAAATCAGAATGCCTCAATTTACTTGATATATCTGCTAAAGTAAGCCCCGTAAACGAATCAAAGAACGTTGTGATACAAATAATATAAAAACAAAACATATAATATTTCATGTCTGGGAACCTACTTATCAATCAAAAATAGAATCACGAGTACATTCAAAATTGTAAGCATTAACTCATAAATAGAAACATGACAGATTACATGAACATGATGTTTCTAAAGTCATCTAAATTTTATTGTAAACATAATTTTCCAAAAATGTTTCTAATCCATTAAAATTGAATTGTATTCAACTTACAGGAAGCATTTCCCGGTCCAATTTTTGAGGGAGTATTTGAAGCCAACGATGATAGCGCAATATGTCCCCAGAGAGAAGAATTCAACAATACCTTAACAGGAAGTCTAGACTGCTTGCACGTCAATGTATACGTTCCCAAATCAGCAAGCATTGAATATCCTCTTCCAGTCATGGTCTGGATATATGGAGGAGGATGGCGAATAGGATTCGCTGGCCAGTATGTTCATGGACCCCAATACATAGTCCGACATGATGTGATTCTAGTGACGTTGAACTACAGACTGGGCCCCTATGGATTTATGTGTCTAGATATCCCCAGTGTACCGGGAAATGCGGGGTTAAAAGATCAACGTGCTGGTCTAAGATGGGTGAAGGAAAACATTGCTGCATTCGGAGGTGACGTCAACAGCATCACTGCCTTCGGAGAAAGCGCTGGCGCAATGTCTCTAGATTTTCATATTCTATCCCCTGGTTCAAGCGGCCTTTTCCACCGTGCGATCTTACAAAGCGGAACAGCAATTAATAGGGGGACCTCATCTAGACCGCATGCCCCGTTCTCTCTTGCGGAGTACTTTGGTTTCAATCCGGTATCCGTTGAAGAAGCATTGGAAATTATTAAAGATGTATCTACAAACGATCTTCTAGAAGCAGCTGAAGCACTTGGAATACAATTTTCACCATGCATTGAACAAGAATTTAACGGTGTGGAAAATGTAATTCTAGACTATCCTAGTAACACGTATGCATTAGGACAGTATGAAAGTATACCATTACTAGTAGGATATAATAGTCATGAGCAGTTAACGTCGTTCGTACAAAATATTAACAATGATTTATTTTTCGAACAGAATCAACACATGTTCTTTCAGAGTATAAACTCTTCTTTCATATTTGCAAGTGAGAGCGAAGCAGAAACTGTAGCAAAACTTGTCCAACAATTCTACATTGGTAGCAAGGCTGTGAGCGGTGATGTAGCTTTCGAGCTGGGTGACTTTCGATCAGACTTATCATTCTGCCATCCAGCGGAAAGGTTAGTCACATACCATTTGGAGTATTCAGATCAACCCATCTACCAATATTTATTTGCATACGCCGGAGAAGTAAATTTTGTGAAGCGAAGGCTCAATATAACAGAAGGCGGAGCTCTGCATGCGGACGACATAGGATATTTGTTTAAACAAATCTACCTTCCTGATGAAAACAACCCAGAAGATCAACGTATGATTGACCAAATGACGAGAATGTGGACCAATTTTGCGAAATACGGGTAAGTGGTTTTTGTTTCTAATGGCTCTTATTGTTTTGTTCTTGTGTCATATTTATTTCTGTGCAAGGATTGTAATCACATTGGGATACTTAAAATAAAGTCCCCATATAAACAAAAAAAATCATTTGAGTTTGCTATGACAATTGGCATGACAAGTTAACTTATTTTTAAAATGTTGTATCAATAATTTAAACATTTTCTTACATTACACATACATTACATTGCACAAAGTTAACAATAGTTGTTAACTAGCAAGTTAGTAGTTTCTAAATGTTTTCATCTTATTGTAAAAAATATGCCAAGTGAACACTGATGCTTGTGTGCGACATTTCGAGTTCCAGGGTTCGTCTTTTCACTGAAAGTCTCCTATACGTTGCTAAAAACCTTCTTTATCCCTTTGCAGAGATCCAGTTCCGGAGACAAGCGAGCTGCTCCCAGTGCGCTGGCCAGCTGCAACTAGAGAGTTACGAGAATATCTCTACATAGACTCCGAGCTAGTACTCGACCGCAAACCGTTTCACAAGCGTATTGCTCTCTGGGACTTGTTATTCCTTACGTATGGCAGCAGCTAAAGTTTTGGTTGTGTTATTAAATTATTATTTTCAAATATTTGTCTCGATTATGTACTAATAAATCTTTTGGATTTTTTGTTGTTATTTATTGTACATGAAGGCGAATTTTTTTTTTCTTAATATTTGTGATAGTGTTAAGTATCATACTTTATTTTCTATTTCTATTTTATATATAGTGTTTATATATTTATATTAATGTATATTTATATTTATATGTATATAAGTAGTTGGTTTATTGTGTATAATATTTGTTGTAGTAAATTCATTAGTCTCTATAACTGCTACTCGCACTACTGCTTACGATACCCAAAGGTAGACTGGCAGAGAATGCCCCTGGCATTAAGTTGTACCTTTTGCCCGAATTTTGAGTGCAATAAACATATATAAATAAATAAATAATTTGTGAATTGGTAGTAATAGGAAGGTCTGAACTTGGTTTGAATTTTAAATTGATAAAAGTCATTTTTGTATTAGCAGCTAGTTTTCAAATAGCCGGATTGTCCAGATCAAACAAATGGTTACATTTTCACTATACATTTTGCCAAGCGCACATAACATCAGCACGTTATCGCACATCACCGACAGATGGATAGGCTTCTCTTTTGCGCAACATGTTTATAATGAGATGTAGAACGGGGTAGATACGGTTTGAGAAGCACATGAAATCCGAAATGAATGTTTTTTTCTCAGAAATATTTAATTTCATGTTCATATGCTTACAGTAAGTTTGCAACATTTAGCGGGGCCCGGAAGATAGAATTTTTTTTTTAATGTATTAAAAAATATATATCTCCTAAACAAATATTTAGAAACGGTATTAAAAAAAATTATATGTTTAGTCTTTTAAGGCGTAATGTAACTGTGAATTTGCAACAATTTTGTAATTACGGCAATGTATTAAAAAATAAAATAAAAAAGAAACTATGCCGCGAACCTAACTTGCTATTGCTATATTTCTTTCTAGAATATGTAAAAGCAAATTAAATTCTTTAGAAACTATACAACGAACGATTTTATACGTATTTCGAATTTTTTGTTTAGCTTTTGTTAGAATGTAAACATTATAAATGAAAAAAAAAAATGTGCTTCTAATATTTGCAACATTTTACAAATTTCACAGAATATATAGTTTGCGGTCAGTTTCCAATTTTAGAAAATAAAATAGAATTTTCATTATTTGCTATGCAGATATTAAATATTACAGATATTAAAATTACAAAAAATATATATTTACACGGTTCCGTCAATAAGAAATTGTTGCAAAATCACAGTAATATTACACCTAAAATTAGCTAACATATAACATTTTTAAATAACATTTCTAAATATTTGTTTAGGTGATATCATTTTTAAACATATTTCATATTTTATTTATATCTTCCGGACCCCCCAAAATGTTGCAAACTCAATGTACACACGTCCACATGAAATACTACGTTTATGAGAAAGAAAATTGCATTTCGGATTTAATGTTTTTCTAAGTGCTGATTTAAGGCTAAAGTTCCTGGAGTAATGTGAGGGTAATGTTAAGTGATCTCCTGACCAAGCCATCTATTAAATGATTGGACTTTTTTAATGATCAGAATAATCAGTTTCTTTATTTAAAACGGTTTTTTTCTTAAATCGATATCTACTGTTCCCTGCGATAAGAAAGTGTGGTAAAATTTTGTGTTAACATATCAAACAGAACTGCAATGCTTGAATTGTATTAGTAGGTACCTACTGCATAAAGTTGGCACCGGTTTTCTATTACCGGTTACATATTGTTATAAAATGAATTCAATTAAAACATCAAACGCGATCCACAAAATGCTTCCGCCTGGGACAAAATTTAGTCCTCTAGAGCTACAGAGTACTTGAGTGTCAGTGAAAATGAGCGTTAGGGCCGAGTGCACGAAAGGACAAAAAAACAAAATCAACGTCAACGTACGATTAAATACGTCACTTTGTGTGGATAGTATGAAAGGGACTCCATTCGGTTGACTAAAAGTGACGTGTTTGAACATTGATTAACTCAGCCGTCTCTTCATTCAACCAGGCCTTAGTCTCGGTGCTAACATGAGTTACTTGTTTGTTTGCCTCCAGTGGCGCGACGTCTTGCGATTCGATTAGCTAGGTGAAGCACCTCTGAGCGCGGTTAGGTTCTGGATGGGTGACGTTGAGGCTGCTAAAACTGTAGGGCCCCTTCCTTACTTACTAGGTGGTAGAGTCAATACCGCGCGCGTTGGTACCATCGCATTGAATAAAGAATGGTCGAAGCGGCAATAAAAATTGTTTGTGTTTTACATCCAGTTCAATATAGCTGAGAAATATAAGCATAGTTCCCATGTGGTGTGTGTGTGTATCGGACGGTCAGTTTGGTATTAGCCACGGAGGATAGAGGTAAAGAGGAGATGGTCTAAGCAAACTGGGTCTGTGTCCACCAAGTGGATCGCTACGTCACAGCCCACGTGATAAAGAAGGCGTGGCTTAGTCATTCGCGACATGGCGCTGGCGGTGTTAGGTTGTGGCACAATATTATGGTCCACGGCGCAATTTTCGGCTAACAGTCGATTACACGATGAGATTTTGTGTAAAAGGTTGCAAACATTACACAGGACAAAATAATCTTAATTTTGTAGGTGGAATAACGTTTTATTTGTCAGTAAAACACTTCATATTTTATAATTTGAGCCAATATTCGAGCATTGTATCGATGTATCGCTCTTGCTATGTGCCGACGCTACGCGCAATAATTTTCGTTTTACGGTAAGAAATGTTGATCTCATGATGCAAATTTTAATGACATTTTTAAATTAAAAATATTTGAATCCGCGCGAAGGTATAGATTTAAATTTATAAGTTTTTTTTATAGAAAAAACACTTAGCAAAATTTAAAAGGCGCCATCTACTTGTAGTCTTGTAACCACTAAGAATAGCTCTCGGAATAGCTGCTACCAGAATATCGATTCTTCCGGTAGATGGATTTCGCAAAAATGGGCGGTGCATGACCCCACCATGAAGCGATTTTCCCCCCGCTTCCCCGCACAGTGTCACGCTGCGATCCTTAGTAATATGAGTTATATGCACGGTATCTCAACACGGATCGGGCATGTATGTGTGACCTTCCATAGTTTATAGTTTAAGGCGCTAGGGCCCGTCAACTCGTAGCGCCATACAATTGTGCTTTCGCACAAATGTAATAATTTACATATAAACGCCTCAGGAAATCCCAATGGATCTTCAGAAATGTTTTCATTGCTTTTTTGTTTTTCATTAGAAATTTGAAAGTAATGAAGATACATGAAATTGTGCACCACAACGGTAACGGGATTGCTATTCCCGGAAAACAATTGGTATGATGCAAATAAAATGAATTTTTTTGCGGGTCGTTTAATAATACATTGTTTATAGGTATCAATGTTACGTTAAGCTAGAGATACATAATCAAAGCATTCGCAGATTGATAAGATAAAATGTAAAAAAATACATTTACTTTCTTAATCGCATTGATTCAATTATGAAGAACGTACTCTTCGTTGGACTTTTCACTGTCGCGCTTATAACACCTTATGTGGTATGGACCGTGCACGCAGATGTCGACCGAAGCGAAGATCGTGTCGTAGTGACGAGCCAAGGTCCTGTGAGAGGCTTGTTCTCAGACGACGGTCAATATACAATGTTCATGGGGATACCTTACGCAATGGTCAACTCGGAAAATCCCTTCGGTGTAAGTACCTCTTTTACATATATTTATTCAACCTCTTATGAAGCTGAGGGCCCACGCCATATATGAACTATGTGCCAATCAATGATTGCACGGCTACATTGAATTAGATGGAAACCAAGAACGTCGAAGAAACCATTTTCGGACGAAGAAGAAGAAGAAGCGGACCTACAGTTTTAAGGGGAATTCGAACCACGAAAGAGGAGATAATTTTATTTAATAAAAAATATCATTTGAAAAATACATCGACAGCGAATTTAATAACAATTACAGCAAAGAACGATTGTCACATACTATTAAATTTGAAAATATGGATGATTTATTTATTAACTCAGCACGGGTGACTCCGACGTCACCTGAAGGTCATGGTGGACGAAAATGAGGTCTAAAAGTGACGTCGTACAATCCCGTTGTATGACAAGTGACGTTATAATGTCACAGCCTTACGACTCCTCTATCTGATCACTCACGGACACACAATGTATATATCCGGTGCATCCCATTTGGACGTCAAGAAGACGATACAACGACATCCAAACTGCTAATAAATGCACTGAGTTCCAGAAGACTGACAAACCTTAAAATGACGTTAATTAGTGGGGAAATAAGGATATTTTTTTAGACGGACCTTAAGATGCCGTCAATTAAACGATATATTCAGACTACTGTACTGTATTCATTTTTGGGACAATTGTGAGCAGTTTCAGATTCACTTAAAATTGACTTGTAAATAATATCCGAACTCAACCATATAACGTCCTGTGCTACCTGTGAAATTGCACCAAACTCAACAAAAATTCGACTGATTCAACTCGGCTCACATTCATTCGTTTTACAGGAGGCATTACCTGGTCCAATATTCGAGGACGTATTCGAAGCCATCGATGGTAGCGCAATGTGTCCGCAGAGACCATTATTTGAGGAAGAATTTGCGGGAAGTCTCGATTGCTTGCACATCAACGTATATGTACCTACATCAGCGAGCATTGACAATCCGCTTCCAGTCATGGTTTGGATATATGGAGGGAGTTTTACTTCCAGCTCCGCTGGCCCGTATTTTTATGGACCTCAATACATAGTCAGACATGGTGTGATTCTGGTTACGGTGAACTACAGAGTGGGCTTGTACGGATTCATGTGTCTCGATATCCCCAGTGTACCGGGAAATGCGGGGTTAAAAGACCAACGTGCTGGTCTACGATGGGTGAAGGAAAACATTGCTGCATTCGGTGGTGACGTCAACAGCATCACAATCTTCGGAGAGAGTGCTGGCGCAATGTCAATTGATTTCCATATTCTATCCCCTGGCTCAAATGGTCTTTTCCACCGTGCAATCTCGCAAAGTGGGACTAGCTTTTATAACAATTTTGTAGGAACTTCCAGGCCGCGTGCTCCGATATTACTCGCCTGGTTCTTTGGCTTCAATACCATATCTGTTGAAGAAGCGTTGGCATTTATTAAAGACGTTTCTCCGATCGAACTTTTAAGAGCAGGTGAAGCACTTAGAATACCATTCTCACCGTGTGTTGAACAATCATTTGACGGTGTGGAAAATATTATTCTAGACTACCCAAGCAACACGTTTCATTCTGGACAATACCAAAGTGTACCGTTGCTAATTGGATACAACAATGATGAGATGTTATCATCGTTTATACCATATGTAAACAATGACCAATTTTTCGAGCAGATGCAACACATGTTCTTTCAAACCATAAGCTCTTCTTTCGTATTTGCGAGTGTGAGTGAAGCAGAAACTGTATCAAAAATTGTGCAGGAATTCTATATCGGGAGCAAAACTTTGAATGGAAGCGTAGCTTTCGAGCTGAGTGATTTTCAATCGGATTTAATATTTTGTTATCCTGTGGATAGGTTAGTCACTAATCATTTGACACATTCAGATCAACCTATCCACCAATATTTATTTGCGTACGCCGGCGATATAAATTTTTTCAAGCGAAGGCTCAATATAACCGAAGGCGGAGCTCTGCATGCTGATGAGCTCGGGTATATCTTCAAACAAATGGACCTTCCCGATGAGAACAGCCCCGAAGATCAACGCATGATTGACCAGATGACTACGATGTGGACAAACTACGCAAAATACGGGTAGGTGGATGTATTATTGAATGTTTTGTGTTATTTCGGCAAGAAATGTTCATGTATTATTTTACGTTTACGGATCAACAGTGTTCAGCTTAATTATTTAGCTCGAAGTTTCGTCCATCACGCTGTGGATCCTGTCCTGGTGTCCTGGTGTCCTCCACGTCGAGTCACGAATCCTGATGAGGTCCACAGCGCGGTGGACGCAACGTCGGCTAAATAATTAAGCTGAACACTGTTTATCCGTAAACGTAAAATAATATGTCGCACAGCAGTGAAAATCTAAACAAACTAATTTGATTGTAATTCATAACTTCTGTAAAACGGGAATCACCAAACCAGAGGCGGTTAAACTGGCGTAATAAATATCTAAGATTAAATTTGCATACACTAAATATGTATTTTACGTTTATATGTATGCAAGTAGATATTATTTTGATTCAAAAACAGACATTATATTTGAAAGTTTTTTTTTGTATACAATATTTCAAAGATAGATATCATGATTTAAGTGGTGTTACCATTGGAATTTGGTCAACAAACGTCGCAACTAGTGTGTTAATTTGTTTAATGTTATCTTTCTTATACAATTGCACTTTTCTATCTCGTTGCAGCGATCCCGTTCCGGAGACAAGCGAGCTGCTCCCAGTGCGCTGGCCAGCTGCAACTAGAGAGTTACGAGAATATCTCTACATACACTCCGAACTTGTACTCGAACGCAAACCGTTTCATGAACGTATTGCCTTCTGGGACTTGTTCTTCCTTAACAGAAACTTGTATGTTGGAAGAAATTGATAATATTTTTACTATCTATAACAAAAACTGAAATACATAACTAGAGAACCTTGACGCAGGTTTACAAATACATATTTTTTCAAAAGTAATTTAACACAAATGCCCATGTCCTAGAAATTATCCAAGAATGGTAAATGTTCCCACATGTAAATATTTTTTACCAACAATTTCTGTAAGGTCGTCGGTATACCTAATAATGTGTCACTAGCATAATATTATTAACATTATTTTATTTTTAAATCACTTTCAATTTATCCCTGCAAGGACCCGACATAGCCCCTAGTTCTCATGTGGTATATTAAGAGAATCTCGGTTCCTTCAAAAATACTACAAATAACCAGGAAAATGTATACGGCATGCAGGGTAAAGATTATACCTGGTTTGGCCGATTCAAATAAATTTAATTTGGTACTAGCTTATGGGTTTATCGCTGTGACGCTACACAAGTACCCCATCCTTATCACTTTCATACTCCTATACAGCTTTACCCATAGACCTGTCTCACCTAGCATCTACAGCGCGGCGAATGAGTTGAATTCGAATTTCAACGCTGAGTAACCGAAAAGCTATCGCCGCCAACGGTCTCGCTCGCGTTCCGCGTCGCTATACCTATCTAAGAAAATACCAAAAAACGTGAGTTCTGGTGCCTGTTCGCTTCACCTCGTCTTCAGCTCATCCAAGGACAATTCGTGTATGGTGGCCACCTTCCTACTGGGACAGTTCCGGATCCAGCAGAACCTCCTGGAGTTCGCGGCTACAGGGTGAGTCCTACCATTGTCCTTCCTCTCAAACCTTGGCGTAGCTGTCACCGCAATAAGCCTGTAAACCTATAAGAATGAAATAAATAGATTTAGGAAGAAGTAAAGAACCTTTAAAAAACCAGCGACCTAATCCGCGCCATCATCTGATGGTCACTTCGTTCCGGATACCTACTATTGTTTCATGTTACGTATAGGTACATAATAATATTTAATTTATTTACTTAATACTATAATTAAATTAGTTAACCACTATGGCTCACGAACAAAGAGTATTCGAGCGAAGTTTGAAGCGACTCGAAATTAAATTCAATTGTTATTTTGAACGAGCTCAGAATATTTACGATAGTATAGCTCAGTTAAATACAAAAAGTGTGGAGTCATTCCTTGCAAAGGCGGCAACTATCGATTACATTCGCAAAGAATTCGTGTCCGCAGTGGACGAATATAATGAACTACTTGCATCGAATCCCGAGGCGGCCGGCCCTAACTACAATGTCATTATTGCCTTCGAGGATCTATATGCACAAATCAAATATAAACATGATCAAATACAGTCATCGCGTTCAAATCCGCTTTCTGAGAAAGGCAGTGCGTCTAAAATGCCGAATAAACATGTTTCCAAATTGCCACGGCTGGAATTATGTTCGTTCAATGGTGAGTTAGAGAGTTGGCCTATGTTTTACGAAACATTTAAGAGCGTAATTCATGAAAATATTGATCTGACGGATAGCGAAAAAATTCAGTATTTAGTGGGCAGATTAACGGGCAAGGCACAAAGTATCTGCCAAGGTTTTATGCCGACTGCCGAAAATTATTCAGTATTGTGGAATGCATTGGTAAATAAATACAATGATAAACGCGTTTTGGCAGCTGCCTACATGGATCAATTATTGAATATACCTACTGTCACTGAGATCACACCCGCTAGTTTAGAACATTTTGTTGATAAATTCTCATCCACTATTTCCGCATTAAAGCAACTGAAGGTCGATAGTTTGGAGGAATTTATTTTTGTGCATATTGGCTCGAAAAAGTTAGGCATGGAAACTGTCAAACACTTCGAGATGTCCATAAGAAACGACAAAGAAATGCCTACTTCTTCCAAATTCATTGAATTTGTTCGCGATCAATCACGCATTTTACAGCGCGCATTTGCGGGTACTTGCAATAACCAACCTCCGCAGCGACCGACGAACGCCAATGGCAATAACAAATCGCCAATGTTCAAATCGTATCCGCCGCCGCCACAATCTCGTACGAATAAAAATACGGTCAAAACGTTTGTAAACGTGCAAGACATCAAATGCGTGTCCTGTGGAGGGATCGATCATTCATTGTTGTACCAGTGTCCCAAGTTTCATACTATGTCATCCCGCGATCGATATAATTTTGTCAAAAATAATAAATTATGCGTAAATTGCTTAAGTACTAAGCACGCTCTTCGTAATTGTAAATCTGAAGGCAGGTGTCGAGTGTGCTCTCGCTCACACCACTCGCTCCTACATTTCGAGTCAAATAATGTTCACCCGCTCGCATCCAATACTCGTACCACCGCGGCCGCGGCCGGCGAGGCGCCTGCGCCTTCGCCGTCGCCTGCGCCCGCGGTCGCCGCCGCCGGCTCCGCTACCGCCGGCTCCGCTGCCGCTTCAGTTCTTTGTGCGGTGGGTCCCCCCCGCCCCGCTACTGAACACACGCGCACCGGAAATACCGGAACGGTTCTACTCGGGACCGCGCTATGTAATGTAGTAGATGCTGCTGGGAACGTTCACACCGTCCGCGTGTTGGTTGACAGCGCATCACAAAGAGATCTGATTACCACCGCTTGTTGCAGTATATTAAATTTAAAATTGCATCCGCCGCAAACAAAATTTGTGTCTGGAGTAGGTGACGTCACAAATCCTATTGAAGGAGTCACCTGCTTGACTATTCGCTCTCGATTTGACGATTCGATTCGGTTCACATTACAACCGTTAGTCGTAAACCGCATCACCAATGACTTACCGTCTACACAGGTAGATATTTCGCAACTTGAATATTTAAATAATATACCGCTTGCAGATACTAACTACTTCCGGCCTGCCGAAATCGATCTTATAATTGGTGCCGATTTATTTGCTCGCATTTTACGGCCCAATACTATTACCCGCGCCCGGGGTGAGCCCGTCGCAGTCGAGACTTCATTAGGTTACTTGATTGTGGGCGAAGCGCCCTTACTTTATCCAGTGTCTGATACCATCCACACATATTGTAATTTTGAAAGTAGTATGAACAGATTTTTCGAATTAGAAGAAGTCCCGAATGCAACGCCGCTCACTCCGGATGAACAGGAATGTGAGTCGATTTATTGCAGTACTACGAAGCGTGACGCGACTGGCCGGTACGTTGTTGCGCTCCCGTTTAAAGACGATCCGCCATCCTCGTTGGGCGATTCAATAAAAATTGCCGAACGTAGGTATTACTCACTGGAACGCAAGCTTATATCTAATTCCGCTATTAAATTAGAGTACGATGCCGTTTTCAAGGAATACCTTCAAAAGGGTTACTTGGAACCGGTTTTGCCTGGTTCGGAACAGAGTTTGGAGCGTTGTCAATATGTCATACCGCATCACAGCGTTATTCGCCACGATAAGGAAACAACAAAGGTTCGCGTGGCTATGGACGCTAGTATGAAAACGACTTCGGGTCGTTCTCTTAATGATCTTTTATACACCGGTAAAAATCTTCAAAATGATTTATTTAAAATCATTTTAAATTTCCGTTTGTTTTCTATAGCCCTTAGCGCTGATATAAGACAAATGTACATGCAAATACTTGTCCATGATAAATATAGACGTTATCAGCGAGTCTTATACCGCTTCGACATTAATGAGCCGCTTCAACTGTACGAACTAACGCGCGTTCCGTTCGGCTTGCGGTGCAGTCCTTACCTGGCTATTCGCACCGTGCGACAATTAGCTTCCGATGAAGGCGAACGTGCTCCTATGGCTGCCATTGTGGCAGAAAGAGACATATACATGGATGATCTAGTTTCGAGCTGCGCCTCGGTCGGTGAAGCATCGGAACTATCAAATCAGATGATTGAGTTATTTAATGCTGGAGGTTTCGAATTAGTAAAATTCTCCAGTAACTCACTGCAAGTCATGGCCGGTATACCTACCGACCGCCGCGTCTCTGCAGCCGTCGAGTTCAGCTCGGACGTTCACTGTAAGGTTCTGGGGCTGCATTGGTTACCTGGTGCAGATGTGTTCACATTTACGGTAACTACCGAGCCCCGTAGGTGCACAAAACGGAACATATTGTCCACTATCGCCCGTCTATGGGATGTAATGGGGTTCGCTGCACCTGTAATCTTAATGGCAAAACTAATTATTAAATCTCTGTGGGAAAATAAAATTGGTTGGGACGATCCACCTCCCCAAGGAATCATCTCGCTTTGGCAACAGTTCGATTCGGAACTTCCGTCCCTACAAGGTATTCGTTTACCGCGTCACGTGGGTGTGACCACGGAGTGTGTAATATCCATTTTGGGCTTCGCTGACGCGAGTGAAAGGGCGTATGGTGGAGTGGTCTATATTCACGTTGGTTTTGCGAACAAAAATCACTACCAATTAAGTTTAGTGTGCGCGAAGTCCAAGGTGGCACCATTGCGTAATATTTCCCTCGCCCGACTCGAGCTCTGTGGAAATTTAATCCTCGCTAAATTAATGCGTATAGTTATCGATACTTACGCCTCTCGCTGCACAATAAATAATATTTATGCATTCACCGATAGCACCGTAGCTCTTGCTTGGATACATTCGTCCCCTTCGCGCTGGCAGACATTTATTGCAAACCGGGTCACACAAATTCAGGACAATATAGCGCCCACCAATTTTTATCATATATCTGGTAAAGAAAATCCCGCTGATTGTCTATCGCGTGGCTTAACGCCGGCTCAGCTGATTGACCACCCACTGTGGTTTAGCGGTCCGAGTTTCGCTCATTTACCTACCGACCAATGGCCAGTCAATAAGTTTGATCCGAATGCAGTCGAAGAGCCGCCTGAAATAAAAATTAACGTCATTTCTACTACTACTGACTTACCTGAACCGCCACTACTTTATACACTTGCTTCTCGTGTTTCTTCATGGCCGAAACTTATAAGAATTGTTATTTACATTTTTCGCTTCATTAAAATATTACCAAATAAATTTGAAATATCGCACTTAAATTACGCTGAGTTAGCTATTATTGCAGCTCTTCAAAAATATCATTTCTCTGGCGAATTCAAAAACATCAAGACTGGTAAACCACTGTCACCAGGTTTTCGCAAATTAAATGCCTTCATAGATACCAGTGGAATCTTAAGAGTTGGTGGTCGACTGAGTAATGCTAACTTGCCTTACGATAGTCAACACCCAATCCTGTTACCGCGCCGCGACCACATAATCAATCTCCTTATTGACTATTATCACCGAAAGTACTTACATACGGGACCGCAACTATTAATGTCGCTCTTAAGACAAAAATATTGGATTTTGTCAGCTCGCAACATAGTACGTAAACGCGTGCAACAGTGCAATATATGTTTTAAAACCAATCCGAAGTCACAGTTTCCTCCCATGGCTGACTTGCCCGCTTGCAGGGTGACCGAAGCGAAGGCCTTTTGTCATACTGGTGTAGACTACGCGGGCCCTCTATACATAATACCTACGAGGCGCAGAGGTGTCCGTAGCGTTAAAGCCTACATTTGCTTGTTCGTGTGCTTAGTCACAAAGGCTGTACACGTCGAATTGGCGTCCGATTTAAGCACGGAATCGTTTCTTAATGCGTTAAAACGATTCATAGCGCGACGTGGACCAGTTAACTTTATATATTCAGACCTCGGGACGAATTTCGTTGGAGCTAAGTCATATCTTGACGCCATGCACAATTTAATCGCATCTGAGGAGTATAACGATAAATTTTCAAATGAACTCCTTGACAATAATATTGAGTGGAAGTTCAACCCACCATCCGCACCCCACTTTGGCGGAATGTGGGAAAGTAACGTTCGCTGTGTAAAAATGCATCTTGTCAAAGTAGTTGGAAATCAGCTACTTACCTTTGAAGAAATGTTAACTGTGCTGGCCCAAATCGAGGCAATTCTTAATTCGCGACCGCTATCACCATTAAGTTCCGATCCTGCGGAAGCTCTCGCTCTCACTCCCGCACATTTTTTAACTTTAACGCCACTTAAATCGCTTCCATCTGAAGATATTTCGCATGAAAAGATTAATCTCCTCCACAGGAAACGTATTGTCGATCATCTTGTTCAATCGTTTTGGAAACGGTGGAAGGTGGAATACCTTAATACCTTACAGGCGCGCCAGAAATGGAATACTGCTACTCAGCCCATACAGAAGGGTACTGTGGTCTTACTTAAGTCAGGAGACAGTGCTCCTCTAAACTGGCCGCTCGGTATAATTGAAGACGTCATTCCCGGAAGTGACGGCGTGGTGAGGGTTGTTAACGTCCGTACTAAATCCGGAATATATAGACGCCCAGTTGTAAAGGTCTGCCCTTTACCTAATCAATAGCCTTAATTATTATGTTTTGTATTATACTATTCGCTTTATATTGTACATATTTAACAATTATACTTACGTCATTCATTGAGTTTGGTATGGTACGTTTTGCTTCGTTCGCATACTCTTGGTTTATTTTCTGTAATAGTGTATCACACCTACTTGATATATGATTTCTTTTTAATATTTATTATTGTTCCTTTCTACTTTGAAAGGACTAGGTCCTCTCAAGCTGGGGGGCATGGTTTGGCCGATTCAAATAAATTTAATTTGGTACTAGCTTATGGGTTTATCGCTGTGACGCTACACAAGTACCCCATCCTTATCACTTTCATACTCCTATACAGCTTTACCCATAGACCTGTCTCACCTAGCATCTACAGCGCGGCGAATGAGTTGAATTCGAATTTCAACGCTGAGTAACCGAAAAGCTATCGCCGCCAACGGTCTCGCTCGCGTTCCGCGTCGCTATACCTATCTAAGAAAATACCAAAAAACGTGAGTTCTGGTGCCTGTTCGCTTCACCTCGTCTTCAGCTCATCCAAGGACAATTCGTGTATGGTGGCCACCTTCCTACTGGGACAGTTCCGGATCCAGCAGAACCTCCTGGAGTTCGCGGCTACAGGGTGAGTCCTACCATTGTCCTTCCTCTCAAACCTTGGCGTAGCTGTCACCGCAATAAGCCTGTAAACCTATAAGAATGAAATAAATAGATTTAGGAAGAAGTAAAGAACCTTTAAAAAACCAGCGACCTAATCCGCGCCATCAATACCTAATCCGCTCATTCAACCACTTTTAAAGCTGTTGGCTGTTTTCTAAGCGTTTTTTTTCGACGGAAAACCTTGATTAAACTTAGATACTATACCCGAAATCATTTCATCAAGAAAGTCGGTTTTCTTGGCTCAGGATTCCTGATTCCTGATTGCGGAATTCCAGTAATAGGCTTGACAGGCCAGCATAATTCTCTCGCTTCTCCAAAGGTCATGTATCTTTATTTATATGCTGATCTATTATGGATGCTATGAATTTTACCTGCACATGTCATTTTTGCTCGCAGGGAATATTTTTTTTAATGTATAGGTTAAACTTGTTTTAAATATTTTGGAAAGTTTCTTGCCTCAACTAGGGATCGGCTTAAGAGAGTCGTTACCCTATCAATTCCCCTTACTACGGGAGATAACTGTTTCCATGCTCTTAATGTTTTACTAGGTTTTTGAAATTTTGGTTTCTAAAATATATTGTAGAAATCTATGTCTGTATGTTTATATTTTTTTGATATTCTTTTTGGATTGGAAAATATTGGCTAATAAACATTGGAAAAAGTTGTCTTTTGTAATGTTTTGTTTTACTGAAAAATACCGATATTTACAAAAAAAAAAAACATGCGTACATAGAAAAAGCTTTCTCAACTGATAAAAACAATACGGTTAAAATCTGATAACGTTAAGTGGTAGGAAAACGTTAGGGCCTGAAAGACGATTTCGCAAAATTGTGCCTTGGCCAATGGACAAAGAATGCATTTCTTAAATTTTTTTAATCTTAGATTTCTTGTGTCTGGCAATTTTTCTTGTGTTCTTCAATCTGTCGTTTTATGGCATCACTCTTTTATACATTGGTGCTTACATTTTAGGAACAGCATACAATCTAACGGGAGCATGGCGAAAGTACTAAATTGACGATTATACAAATAAATACTCATAAGAAAAAAATATTACTTGCAAGTCTCATAACACATATCTTCTTATCTTTTAATATTACTCATTCATCAATAATACTTAGTTTGACGGCTTGCCAGGCGTAAAAAGAATAGCACGTCCTTATACGCGCGGTAAGCCGTCCCGCTAAAGTTTTAAAATAGTGATACTTATTCATCACTTTCTCTTTGCAATAGGATACGTGCAAAGATAATTACACTTAATAAAATGCAATTTTCTTATCTACGTTCAAACGTACTCGTTCATATTTGATTACCGACCCGAAACAGGGTGATTCTGTACACGAAACTAAACGTTTGTTATTCCCCGTCTTTCATCCTACCCATAGTATATTTTAAAAAATTAAAGCAAATTATATTCAGTTTCATGGATTGATCGGACAGATCGTAAAATCACTATGAAATACAAATGCACTCACTTATTTATTTTCCCTACAACTCAGTTAGGCTTCTCTTGCTTGCCCTACAAATGCCTAAGCTACACTACAACTCAGTTAGGCTTCTCTTGCTTGCCCTACAAATGCCTAAGCTACACTACAACTCAGTTAGGCTTCTCTTGCTTGCCCTACAAATGCCTAAGCTACACTACAACTCAGTTAGGCTTCTCTTGCTTGCCCTACAAATGCCTAAGCTACACTACAACTCAGTTAGGCTTCTCTTGCTTGCCCTACAAATGCCTAAGCTACACTACAACTCAGTTAGGCTTCTCTTGCTTGCCCTACAAATGCCTAAGCTGCATAACGTAATCGTTCCGTTCTCTTTCTACCAACGCCTAGTGACCAACAGGTGACCCATTTAATGTTTACATTCCCAAAATATGGAACTAACCGATTCTGTAGAAATGTATTTATATATGTATCGAGGTATGGTGCAAACGTTAACCAGTTATTCCTAGGCATATTTTGAAAAAAAAGCAAGATAACATTTTATGTGTGGGTATTTAAAAAAATGTATTGGGAGGACGATCTGTAGCGATAATCCCAGCATGGCTCGCTCCATTGCTCGCTAGGCAACTTTCTATCTTTGGACAACGGCGTTACTATAAACACATGGACTTACTATATCGGATGGATAAGAAGAAGCGTAAATAAATCCGTCAAATAGTTATCTGGCTGTTTATCGGACTATCGTAAAATAAGCCCTAAGCAAATTTTGTTCGTAATTTAAAGGTGACAGTCATGATGGTAATTTTCTATTTTATTGTTATCACAAACTGACAGTGCACAGAGTGAAATTACTCAGTGTCGTAATATAGATTAGTTTATTTGAGTCCAACACAGTTCTATCAAAAACATTATAATATATTTGGCAAAAAAACAAACATTCAATATTTTAGCAATTTTTGGATGATATTTTCGACGGTATCTATGTTGTGCTGACGTAAAGATACTTTATCGTAATGATACGATAAGGCCAATCGAACAAAAACATAAATAATTACTACTTAATCGTTTTGATTTCACCATGAAGAAAGTACTGTTTATTCTACTTTTCACTATCGCGCTCATAAGCCCTTTTGTGGTATGGATCGTGCTCGCAAATGTCAACCGAAGCGGAGATCTCTACTTGGTTTGGACTAGTCAAGGCCCTGTGAGGGGTTCGCTCTCAAACGACAGTCAATATGTAAAGTTCATGGGCATACCTTACGCAAGAGTCAACCCAGACAACCCTTTTGGTGTAAGTATGAATGGCAGATATATTCTTTCAACCTAAGCGAGCACCTACACACAAAAGTACATTTACTTATGGAAGAAAATACAAATTCACAGGTCTTACTGAGGTCTCATTGAGTATCATTGAATTCGGTTAATATTTATTCTACTTACAGGATGCATTACCTGGACCAATATTTGACGGAGTATTCGAAGCCAATGATGATAGCGCAATATGTCCACAAAGACGAATATTCGACAACGCCCTAGCGGGAAGTTTAGATTGTTTGCACATAAACGTCTATGTTCCTACATCTGCGAGCATTGATAATCCACTTCCAGTCATGGTTTGGATACACGGAGGAGCATTTACTGTAGGTTTCGCTGGCCAGTATATTCATGGACCTCACTACATCGTCAGACATGATGTGATTGTTGTCACGTTGAACTACAGAGTAGGCCCGTACGGATTCATGTGCCTCGATATTCCCAGCGTACCGGGAAATGCGGGGTTAAAAGACCAACGCGCTGGTCTACGATGGGTGAAGGAAAACATTGCCGCATTCGGTGGAGACGTCAACAGCATCACTGCATTTGGAGTGAGCGCTGGCGCAATGTCAATTGATTTACATCTCTTATCCCCTGGCTCAAATGGTCTTTTCCACCGTGCGATCATGCAAAGTGGTACGGTTTTTTTTAACTATCTCGTCGGAAATTCCAGGCCGCTTGCCCCATTATTACTCGCCTGGTTCTTTGGCTTGAATACCGTATCTGTTGAAGAAGCCTTGGCATTTCTTAAAGACGTTTCTACTAACGAACTTGTAAGAGCAGGTGAAGTACTTGGAATACCATTCTCGCCATGTGTTGAACAATCATTTGACGGTGTGGAAGATATTATTCTAGACTATCCGAGCAACACGTTTCAGTCTGGACAGTACGAACGTGTACCGATGCTAATAGGATATACTAACCATGAGATGTTAGGATCATTCATACTAAACGTTAACGACGATTTGTTCTACGATCAGAATCAACAGATTTTCTTACAGACCTTAAACTCTTCGTTCTTATTTGCAAGTGCGACTGAAGCAGAAACTGTTGCAAATATTGTCCAACAATTTTATATTGGGAGCAAAACTTTGAATGGAAGTGTAGCTTTTGAGCTGGGTGATTTCCAAACCGATTTCATATTTAGCTACCCTTTGGATAGGCTAGTCACACATCATTTGGAAAATTCAAATCAACCCATTCACCAATACGTATTTGCATACTCCGGCGAAGTTAATTATTATAAGCGAAGGATCAATATAACCGAAGGCGGAGCACTGCATGGAGATAACATCGGGTATCTATTCAAACAAAGCTACCTCCCTGAAGAGAACAACCCCGACGATCAACGAATGATTGACCAGATGACAACGATGTGGACGAACTATGCAAAATATGGGTAGGTTGTTTAATTTACTTTCTGTGATAATTTTGCAAATAAAATGTAAGGCTTTATATGTTCAAGTGGATCGTTTTCGGAACTAAATGCTTTCCTTACAAAACTATGCAGGGTGTGGGGTCACTTTAGATCAATAAATGAAATTGCGTGATCAAACATGAAATAGATATCTTGTCATATTCATTAACAAATATGATGACGTCCCATTGTAATTCATATTTCAAGTGTTAATCTGCCCAATTGATTGCTAAAGACCCAGACGCGCGCGAGGCATTGTAGTGTATAGTAACATTCAAAAGTCCAGTAGCACACTCCAACGCGATTGCTATGAAGCGCTCGCACCGCGCAGAGGTGAAGCGGGAGGAGGGGATAGCACCGCCCGCGCGGCTTGCGGTAGGATGCCCCCCCTCCCCCGCTTGACGAGCGGACGGCGGGGACGGGGCACGCCACATGTGCAAGGCAAACCCGACCGTAGGGTGCTAATGGGCTTATGTCGTCGATGGTACATGGGCGGGAGGAAGGGGTCGCGCGACATCTTACGTCGTAGAATCGAAACATTTTATATTGGTTTATACAATACCTTACCGCGCTTTATTTGTCAAGTGCCAACACCGAATATTACTGATGTAACTTAGATGATTCTTTTAATATGGCTTTTAACTGGATTTTTTCTGAAATTTAAAATATGTTTTCTTACATTTTCATGAAACGATTACGAACCTCTATTTACGGTTTCACTAATTGATCTAAAGTGACCCCACAGCCTGCATATATCCACTATCGATGCTAGCGACACTGTCAACAAAGGATATACGCGTACTGTACATCTTTAGTGTACTGAGGGCCTTTTTCACCTACTGCTGATTAGCTTAATCGCCACATATTAAAGGCCTTTCGTAGCAGCTTCCTATCAATGACAGTACAAGATAATCAGCACTTGAGTAATAAAGGCCCTTTAGGTGTCGGTTAAAATAAATCAGCAATTGGTGAAAAGGCTTAGCCATACTAAGTATAGTTATAACACATTAATAAACTGTTTGCAAAACAAATAAAACCATTAGTTACTTTACCTTCCGGCACGTTAAAATAATGCAATTTTACGAATTTAAGAATATTATATATTAATAAGAATATTCATTTAAGAAAATACATTACCCACAGCATTTCATCCCGTCTATGTCTTACGGGCCGACTAAGGGATTCGTCATTCATAATTGGAATTTCACATTACGCTATAGGTCCCCTTACTTACTTACTAGGTGGTATGGTTAATCCCGCCCAGCTGGTACCATCGCATTGAATGAACGATCGTCGAAGCGGCAATTTTTTTCCGTGGCTTCCATCAAGTTCAATGTATCTGTGCAATAAAAGGAAAGTCCTGGCATGGCGCCTAATTCCAATGAGGTGTGTTTGGCATATATCATGACTGTAGGTATGTTATTAGCGATCCACGTCAGATCACACAAATTCTCAACACCCATGAACGCGAAAAAAAATATATAAGTATATTAATTGTTTTGCATAGCAAGCGTTTCATGAAAGGAATTGCATTTGGCGGCGAAGGACTAAACATTTTCAATTATTTAGAAACTCAAAGTCGCTACTAAGTCACTCAATTATAATTATTCGCATTTAAAGATTCCATAACCAAGACTTGCCATTTCACCTTTGGATTGTTGCAGCGATCCAGTTCCGGAGACAAGCGAGCTGCTCCCAGTGCG
The DNA here is from genome assembly GCA_946894095.1 of Incurvaria masculella. Taxonomy (NCBI): domain Eukaryota; kingdom Metazoa; phylum Arthropoda; class Insecta; order Lepidoptera; family Incurvariidae; genus Incurvaria; species Incurvaria masculella. The sequence goes on along the minus strand of OX335663.1, from coordinate 6,183,842 downwards.
TTGGCCAGCTGCAACTAGAGAGTTACGAGAATATCTCTACATAGACTCCGAGCTAGTACTCGACCGCAAACCGTTTCATAAACGTATTGCTCTCTGGGACTTGTTGTCCCTTACATATGGTCGAAGGTTAACAGTTGGCGGGAACTGAAAATATTTTATTTGATTATATTATTACAAAATAGCACAATATAACCAGATAACGTGTGTTATCTATTTTTATTCCGTATTTTTTTATTTGACTGAAATAGAAATTACATTCCAAACCCCTCTGAAACGTTCCTGCATGTAAATAATTCTCACTCTACATTAATATAATAATAATAATAACATTATTTATTGTATAAAAAGAGTTTACAAAAGGCGGGCCTAATTCCAAAAGGCATTCTCTTCCTATATACCCTTGGGATGTAAGAAAGGTCAAAAAAAAAAGAAAAATTATCAATATAGATACATACCCAACCAGAATACATATACTTACATCTTAATAATATTACACAAACAAATAATACATCAGTCAGTCAGTCAGCGTGTTTGCGTCCACTGCTGGACATACGCCTCTCCAATTTTCCTCCAGTTCACTGCTTTCCGCCGACGCACTTGATGTCGTCGTCCCACCTGGCGGGAGGTCTTCCCACACTGTCTGTCCACGGCCTCCAGTGTTGGATAATACATAACTTATAATAAATATTTAATATAAATATATACTAATATTTGTGGCTAGCAATGAAATATGAACCTATTTTGTGTAATATACAATATAATACAATATATATAATATAATACATTTATATTATTGATATATTATAATATTATTATATATATATATATATATAATATTATTCAATGTATTATAATTGTATTAAAATATACAATATAATTACATATAAATGTTTTGAAATACTAAACAAATGTAATGATAGGGCCGACGATATCAATGTTATGCTAAGGTAATGATACTTAATCGTAGCATTAGCCAAATTGATAAGACAACATGAAAAAAATAAAAATACTTTCTTAATCGTACTGAATCCATCATGAAGAGAGCACTATTTGTTGGACTTTTCACTGTCGCGCTTGTAACGCCTTTTGTGGTATGGATCGTGCTCGCAAATGTCAACCGAAGCGAAGATCACTTGGTAGAGACGAGCCAAGGTACTGTGAGGGGCGTGTACTCAAGCGACGGTCAATATGCAATGTTCATGGGGATACCTTACGCAATTGTCAACTCGTAAAACCCCTTCGGTGTAAGTACCATTGTATTTATCATATAAATATTGAACCCACAACGCACTCGAAATTATGTATTTTCTCGCAAAGGATTTTTTTAACTTATGGCCCATTATGTAATTCCTTAAAACTTGCCTAACCTGTACGAATAAAAAACAAAAATATTTTTTTAATGATTTATATATGTTTTTGTAACATCTTCGTGCGTTATTCAATAGAACTTCTATTTAATTAATGAATGTGATATCCATGTATGTATAATCGACCGTGAAGCAAGGACACATTAATTAAAGAAACATCCCTGTAAAAAGAACTACTTTACGAATATGTCGCAAGCCTGGACCCGAACCAGCAAAACGTAACATTCACGGGTATTACGTGTAACCAATTTCGCCACCTGCTGTATACCCATAATTTGGAATTCTCCTACAGTCCCTCTTCCCATAATCAATGCCTCCTACTAACACAGTATTTAAGATTATACCTACATACATTTATTTAACGCTATAACTGCGTTGCGAACTTTGACTGAAAGAATGAATATTCAAACATATTGCCGTCGTCACCAAAATCGTATTTGGTATCAGACGCTATAGCCGCTCCTAGGTTGACTTAAGTAAATATACTTTTAGGGTTCCGTACCCAAAGGGGGAAAACGGAACCCTATTACTAAGCCTCCGCTGTCCGTCCGTCCGTCCGTCCGTCCGTCCGTCCGTCCGTCTGTCCGTCTGTCACAGGGCTGTATCTCAGTAACCGTAACAGATAGACAGCTGAAATTTTCACAGATTGTGTATTTATTTTGCCGCTATAACAACAAATAGGTAAGATTATAAAATAATTTAAATTAAAGGGGGCCCCCATACAAAAAACGTGATTTTTTGTATTATTTTTTTGTTCGATGGTACGGAACCCTTCGTGTGCGAGTCCGACTTGTTTCGTATTAAGCATGTACGTCGCTTATTCCAAGAAATGTGACATATATGTATGTATAATCGACCGTGAATCAAGGACACATACATACATGTCACATTCCTTGGAATAAGCGACGTGGATGGTTATTACGAAAAAGTATATTTTCTATTAAATTTACTTATTTTACTCTATTTACAGGACGCATTACCCGGCCCAATATTTGAGGGAATATTCGACGCTTACGATGATAGCGCAATATGTCCACAAAGACAATTATTCGACAACACTTTAACTGGAAGTCTCGATTGCTTGCACATAAACGTCTATGTTCCCACATCTGCGAGCATTGATAATCCGCTACCAGTCATGGTTTGGATATACGGAGGGGGATTTTCTATCGGATCCGCTGGCCAGTACGTTTATGGACCCCAATATATCGTCAGACATGATGTGATTCTTGTGACGTTGAACTACAGATTAGGCCCATACGGATTCATGTGTCTCGATATCCCCAGTGTACCGGGAAATGCGGGGTTGAAAGACCAACGAGCTGCCCTAAAATGGGTGAAGGAAAACATTGCCGCCTTCGGTGGTGATATAAACAGCATCACTGTTTTTGGCGAGAGCGCTGGAGCAATGTCAATCGATTTTCACATTCTGTCGCCTGGCTCAAATGGACTTTTTCATCGTGCTATCTTGCAAAGTGGTACGGCATTTTCAAACAATTTGGTTGGAAATCCTAGGCCGTCTACACCGTTATCACTGGCCGGATTCCTTGGATTCAATACTATTTCTGTCGAAGAAGCGTTAACATTTATTAAAGACGTTCCAACTGACGATCTTATAAGGGCAGGAATCGCTTGGAATTCCATTCTCAGCGTGTATTGAACAACCATTTGAAGGTGTGGAAAATATAATTCTAGACCATCCGAGCAACACGTTTGAATCGGGACAATATGAAAGTGTACCGATGCTAGTAGGATACAACAATCATGAGCTGTTATCAACATTTATACAAAACATTAACAACGATTACTTCTGCGATCAAATTCAACACATATTCTTTCAGACCATAAACTCTTCTTTCGTTTTTGCAAGTGAGACTGAAGCAGAAACTGTAGCTAAAATTGTCCAAGAGTTCTATATTGGAAGCAATACTTTAAATGGTAGTGTTGCATTCGAGCTAAGTGATTTTCAATCAGATTTAGCTTTTTCCTATTGTTTCGGCTAAAACCGGTTCCTGAAAATATTGTTGACGACACGGCGAGAGCGACACGCGCGCCGCTGCCTGTCAGTGCATCCGAGAGTGCAGTACCGAACGGAGTGAAGTGCATGGTTTTTTCTGCACGCCAACGTGCTCGTCTCCGCGAGACCTTTTTCGGTGGCTGCTCCACCAACCCTTCGGATTCGGCTTCGGTGGTTCAAAGGACCCTCACCCACTGCAACTCCAGACCTGGACGTCCAGAACGACAAGAAGGAGAAGGAGCCTCGGGTGAGTTGGCAATGTTTTCTGAGCTGGTTTTGGTCGGACGGTTCCACAATTCAGGATTACAGTCTACTGCGGCGGAATAACGTACATATTTTTGGGCCTTCGGCCGGATTCGATTTGCGATTCGTTTCGCGTTATTAAAATCATATCAGCGTAGCGTAAGATAGGTTGGTACCGACTTCCCACGTTCGTGTCCGTCGCGGCGTAAGATGGCGGACGTTAGCGCATCGCGAAATGTCGCGCGCCGCCATTATTGAAAAATTCTCGGTTCAGTCACGGTACATAGTTATAATTCATACTCGGTTCAATTTATTTCGGTTCAAATCAACTTATCATTATCTTGTGTAATTCGACTTACGGTGCTCGCGACTCGGCGCGACTGATTACTCAGTTGTTACTGCTTACATGCTAAGTAGGTAGGCATAAATATAGTTCTTTTCTCGGTTCTCGGTTCAGATTTATTAACTTTTGTTAATTTAATTCTATTTGTTTATCGTAAATATTCGATAAACGGCATTCGGTGTAGGTAAGTTCGTGGCTCGGCGCGATATACGTTAATTTTGGTCAAAAAATAAAGTATGTAGGTGCCTACTAGGGGGTACTCATTCCGACTAATCTATATAATTGTATTATATTAGATTTAGAATAACGGCTCAGATTTGTTTATATACGTTAATACGTACCTACTTACTTAGAGATACGCTTCGGTTATTTATTATATTTCGGTATAAGGTTTCAGCACCGTCTCGGCTCGGCGCGACGTATACTTTTTGGGTAGGTTTGCCTACAAATAGGTGGTTCCGTTCATAATATTATTTGGTTTTTAAATTTGTTTACTTTCTCCTTCCAATATGTCGAGAGCCTTTGAAATGAGACTCAAAATTGAGAGAGTATGGTTGAAAGGTGCGCTTGAAATGGTACGGGAAAAAACTATATCTGCTCCGATTGTTGCGGCTCGATTGAGGAAATTGGATGAACATTATTCGAAGTTTGCGGATGCCTACGAAAATATCCTTATCGCGAATGCTGATGCGGCCGTGGTTGAGGACCTGGATAATAAATATGCGGAGACAACTTTGTGGTACAATGAGCTGGAAGCGGCCAGATCAGATTATTTGGATGATGTACATCCAACACCGGCTCCTCAGGCAGAGCACTCGGCTAGATTGCCAGCAATTAAGCTGCCTACATATGACGGTGACACGTTCGGTTGGACAAGTTTCATAAGCCTCTTTACTTCTCTCGTTAATTCACGAACGGACATCTCGGACACTAAAAAATTCCATTATTTGTTCACCAGCGTCACTGGTGAACCAAAATCTATCATTGGTCACTTGCCAATGGAGAATGAGAGTTATAAAATTGCGTTAGATCTGCTGAAGGGTCGGTACGAAAATATTCGTTTATTGGCAGATGTACACATCGCAAGGATATTGAACTTGCCGTACGCAACACGTTCATGTTTACGCGCGAAACTATTGAACCCATTGCTCGAGTCCACACGTTCGCTGCAGAACCTCGGTTTGCCTGTGGATAAATGGAGTTATATTCTCCTTCACATCAGTTTGGGCAAGATTCCCGTAAGCATAAAAACACGGTTTGAACAATTACACGGAGGCGACCATACAAAGTTACCTACTTTCGACCAGTTGATTGTGTTCCTACAAGAAGAGTGTCGTTTGTTCGACACGTCCACACCCGAAGTGGAAACGAATTCGGATTCGGCTCGAAAACCGCGCGGTGCGCTCGTTCGGCCGAAAGTTGTGCATGTAGCGGAGATACCGCGACGACAATGTACCTTCTGTTCTGGTTCAGGACATTCTGTTACTGAATGTTTCAAATTGAAACGTGAAATGAATCCCAATGAAAGGAAAAACTGGGTGCGGGAGCAACGATTATGTTTTAAGTGCTTCGAAAGTCACTCGGCAGTTAACTGCGAGTATAAACCGGTTCGGTGCACATTATGTAACGGGTACGGACACCATACATTGATTTGCACATTCAAGGATTCTCGAAACCATCCGTCGCCTAATTTTGAACATCAACGGACTGGCTCGGAGCAACAGCGGCGCGGCGGCGGATGCGGCGGCGGCGGGGGAGCAGGCGGATCGGGTGGCCACCGCCCAATTAATAATAATAATTGTTCGCAAGATGTGCGAGCACATCAGACGAATTCTGTGCAGTAGCAATCACCGGGGGATGTCGCCGTTTCCACGTTACAGTTACGTAATAATGTGATGTTACCTACGGCTATTGTTGAAATTAAATCGGTTCACGGTGAGTTTATTAAGGCGCGGGCCTTACTTGATACAGGTTCCCAATCATCATTTATTCAAAGTAACTTAGTATCGGAACTCGGTTTGAGGCGACATTCCACTATCACACCTTTGATAGGTATCGGCGATCTGACAAATAATTCGTGTCGAGCATTAGTCGAAATCACTTTTCGACCGGAACGGAAATGCGTTCCTATTTATACAATTAAGGCGGGAGTTCTTAAAAACGTAACGGCTCGATTACCCACCAATAATGTTTATGTTAAAGGCCTCCCAACAAGTTTTAAGGAAATTACATTAGCAGATAAGAATTTTAGATTTACGTCAACTATTCATATTCTTTTTGGCTCGGACATACTGGGAGATATCTTGGATGGTACCAAGGTACAACTTGGCCCTAATGGTCCTTGTGCATTAGGCACAATTTTTGATTTTGTCATTATGGGTCCAGTGGGAGAAAATTCGGACACTCGGTCGGATTCAATAAGTAATAAGAATAATAATAGTTATTTCAGCGGAGTTTCTCTTGCTCAATTAGTCGAGAAATTTTGGGAGACAGAGGAGTCCCCATTGCTTAAAATTTTGAACCCCTCGGACATAGAATGCGAGACAATGTTCGTTAAGGGTACCTTACGCGGTTCGGATGGAAAATATATTATACGGTTACCTTTTATTCAAGAACACCCGAAATTAGGTGATTCTTATAACATGGCAATGACTAGGTTTGCGAATTTAGAAAGACGAATAAAACGTCAGCCGGAGTTCGGTAAAAAATATATTCAATTTATGAAAGAATATATCAATCTCGGTCACATGTCGGTTTCAAAATTTGATATTAGTTCAGGAGAAGAACACTATTTTCTTGCACACCACGGCGTGTTCAAATCGGGCGATCAAACTAAAATCAGAGTTGTGTTTGATGGTAGTGTAAAAACAAGCAGCGGTGTGTCATTAAATGATTGTTTATATTCAGGTGAGCGGTTGCAAAATGATATTACGGCAATAATAATTAATTTTAGATGGCATTATATAGTTTTCACCACTGATATACGGATGATGTTTAGGCAGGTATGGGTCAATCCAGACGATCGTAAGTATCAGCTCATTTTATGGCGTGAGTCACCTTCGGAACCAATACGTGTTTACGAATTAAACACTAATACTTACGGTTTAAAATCAAGCCCATTTGTTGCAATCCGATGCCTTCATCAATTGTCAAGTGATGAACACGAAAATTATCCTCGAGCAGCAAAATTGCTAAAAAATAATAGTTACGTCGACGACTTGTGTGGAGGCGCGGGTTCGCTCGCGGAGGCGAGAGAAATAATCACGGAATTAAACGAGCTCATGAGCTCAGGTGGTTACGAGTTACGTAAATGGTCATCCAGTTGTACAGAATTGCTGTCAGATTTACCGGACGAATTTTGTGAAACCCCTCGTAAGTTTGATCAGTCGGATGGACCCGGTTTTATTAAAATTTTGGGCATTCAATGGAATCCGGATTCGGACAGTTTTACATATAAACTAAATTTAACTCACAGTAAAACCATTACCCGCCGAGTTATATTATCGACTATCTCACGACTTTACGACCCTTTAGGATGGGCGTGCCCGGTTATATTCAGAGCCAAATTATTATTGCAACGTTTGCTAGGTGAGTCTACTCGGAAGGTAGACTGGGACACTCCAGTGCCAGCGGAACTGGAAATTGATTGGTTTAACATTATATCAGAATTACATAATTTGGAAAATATTAATTTGAAACGATGTTTACGCGTAGAAAACGGCACTCGGTATTCACTACACGGTTTTAGCGATGGTTCGTCAGTTGATTACGCGGCTGCCGTATATCTTCGCTCGGAAAATTGTCAAGGACTGGTAACCGTTCAGCTGGTCATGGCCAAGTCTCGTGTGGCACCATTGAAGACCAAGCAAACAATACCTAAATTGGAACTGAACGGTGCTACTTTCTTGACAAGACTCATCAATCATGTTGTTTCATCTTTAGATGAAACCATTGTATTTGATGAGATTGTCTGCTGGTGCGACAGTATGATAGTTCTGGCGTGGCTTTACACGCCACCCCATAAACTTCAGGTTTTTGAAGGGAATCGGGTTTCCCAAATAAATTCCTCTAAACTCCTAATCCGGTGGAGGTATGTTCCAAGTGAACTGAATTGTGCTGACGTGGCGTCACGCGGCATCTCGGCGGCTGATCTGCCAAACCACGAGTTGTGGTGGGGGGCAGACTGGTTACGACAACCGCGGGAGAACTGGCCTCTCGATTTATCGGATAATCATCAACTTACGGATAATACAATTCCCGGCTTACGATCTACAGTTACAGTTACGACAAGTTTATATGTTAACTCTCCCGGTGGTTTTCTTTTGAACCAATATAGTTCATTTGAAAAATTATTGAACATCACGGCTTATGTTTTACGGTTTATCACGAATCTTCGTAATTCGGTTATGCGGAAAAATTGTGGCACGGTACCCCAGAAGCTCGGTTTTGGGGTTAACGTGACTTTGTCAGAGCGACGGTTTGCTCTCACGCATTATGTTCGGTCGGTTCAAGCGGAATATTTTCATGAAGAAATATTATTATTAAAATCTGATAAACAGATTCGGAATTCGGTTCGGCGGTTAAATCCTTTCATGGATTCTCACGGTATTTTGCGGGTCGGCGGAAGACTCCGGCATTCGGATATGCCTTTTGATGCAAGACACCCAATTTTGTTGCCTCGGAATGGTCGGTTTGTCGAAATGTTGATTGAACATTTCCACAAGGCGCACTGTCATATCGGTGCAAATACCTTGCTGGCAATAATTCAACGGGAGTATTGGATTCTGTCAGCGCGACGCGCAGTGCGGCATGTCGTATTTAAGTGTATCACTTGTTTTCGGTTAAGGGCTCGCCCGGAGCAGCCCTATATGGCGGATTTGCCCTCGGATAGGGTCACAGGAATAAGGCCTTTCGTCGGGGTAGGAACGGATTTTTGTGGACCATTTTACATAAAGACAAGCACACTTCGGAACGCAAAGACTATTAAGGCGTATCTCTGCGTGTTTGTTTGTCTTGCTGTCAAATGTGTTCATCTAGAGGTAGTCTCGGATTTGTCGGTTGAAGCCTTTGTAGCGGCTTTTACTAGGATCGTATCCAGACGAGGCGTACCCTCGCTTGTACGCTCGGATTGCGGTACTAATTACACCGGAACGGATAAGCACCTACGGGGGCTATATATATTCTTAAAAAATAATCACGGCGCTTTGGAGAACCAACTTTTGGGAAAAAATATTACGTGGTTGTTTAACCCACCGGCTAGCCCCAATATGGGTGGACTATTTGAGGCCGCAGTAAAGTCGGCAAAAACGCACTTCAAACGGGTTATTGGAGAGCAGAAGCTCACATTTGAAGAGTTGGCTACTTTCTTTACGAGAGTGGAAGCGGTTCTGAATTCAAGGCACAGAGGTCCTCTCAGTAACGACCCCCGTGACCTGGAAATTTTGACTCCAGGCCACTTTCTAATCGGACAGCCCCTCGTTTCCTTACCAGAATATCCATATCAAGACGTTAAGATGAACAAGCTATCACGGTTTCAACTGCTTCAAAAGCTCTCCCAACATTTTTGGTCGCGGTGGCGTAGTGAATATCTTCACACGCTGCAGCAACGTCTTAAATGGACTTCTACTACGGAACCACCTAAGGTAGATGATTTAGTCCTGATTAAGGAGGATAATTACGACGCCCTTCGATGGTCTCGCGGTCGGATTGTTAAATTATTGCCAGGTAAGGACGGCATAATTCGTGTAGCTGAGGTTCGGACTCAGAACGGGATTTTGACACGCCCGGTGTCAAAATTGTGTAGGTTACCTATGTAGTTAGGTAGGTAAGCCAGGCTAGGCCTTGCTTAGGGGGGGGGGGATGTTTCGGCTAAAACCGGTTCCTGAAAATATTGTTGACGACACGGCGAGAGCGACACGCGCGCCGCTGCCTGTCAGTGCATCCGAGAGTGCAGTACCGAACGGAGTGAAGTGCATGGTTTTTTCTGCACGCCAACGTGCTCGTCTCCGCGAGACCTTTTTCGGTGGCTGCTCCACCAACCCTTCGGATTCGGCTTCGGTGGTTCAAAGGACCCTCACCCACTGCAACTCCAGACCTGGACGTCCAGAACGACAAGAAGGAGAAGGAGCCTCGGGTGAGTTGGCAATGTTTTCTGAGCTGGTTTTGGTCGGACGGTTCCACAATTCAGGATTACAGTCTACTGCGGCGGAATAACGTACACCTATCCTGCGGAAAGGTTTGTAACACATCATTTGGCAAATACAGATCAACCGATTCACCAATATTTATTTGCATACTCCGGTGAGCGTAATTTTTTTAAGCGAAGGCTCAATATAACGGAAGGAGGAGCTCTACATGCGGATGAACTCGGGTATCTGTTCAAACAAGATTATCTTCCTGATGAGAACAACCACGAAGATCAACGCATGATTGACCAGATGACGGCGATGTGGACCAACTATGCAAAATATGGGTATGTTATGTTACATTAAGGCTTTTATTATTTGTTTGGTTGATTCGCTTTTTTGAAATATAAAAAAAAATAGGAAGTGTTAGGATGTAACACAAAAATTGATTTCATTTCTTTAATTGGTCTATAATTCATATCCGAAAATCTTTAATAGGGAAAAAATATTATTTAATTTAGGTTGGCCCTTTCAATTAGTTATTCCTAGATGTTTCTATCTAATCAGAGTCCCGATAATGTTTTGGCATTTATTCTATTTACAAGATTCGCCCTTTATGCTAAAGTTAATCCTTCTCTATGTCATTGCAGAGATCCTGTTCCGGAGACAAGCGAGCTGCTTCCAGTACGTTGGCCAGCTGCAACTAGAGAGTTGCGAGAATATCTCTACATAGACTCAGAGCTTATACTGGACCGCAAACCGTTTCATAAACGTATCGCTTTTTGGGACTTGTTTTTCCTTACATATAGCAGAAGCTAAAATATCGTCAGTGTTAATATAATGTGTTTTATAAATTGTCCAGTCTGAATGTATTTAAATATATAATCAGAGGAACTATTATAATTGTATGATTAATTCATAATAGATATCCCAACATCCACAATAGCGCTTAGACTGACTCTAGCGTCTGATGCCAAACATGATTTTTGTGATGACATCATTATTTTAATAATCAGTAAATTTTTATTTCCAGTAAATTTCGGTAAAGGAGGTTTAGGGTTAAATCGAAACATGTATTATCTTAAACACCGTTTTAGGAGGAAGCATTGATTTGTTGGCGGAGTGGCTGTAGAAGAATTCTAGGTTGTGGATTATAGAGCAGATGGAGGGATTGATAGACACGCGTTCGTTAATGGCTATACTGTTAAATATGTAATGTTAATATTAAATACCAAAGCAAGACGCATCCGGACCAGTGGTGGCGATAAACATATCCGATTGCCTTACATTTTGCCGGGGCTTACACACTAGACCTTACGTGACACAGTTCCGCTGTAAGTTATCATACGTCATAATATACTCGACAAATTATATTTTGATATAAATTCATCCAAACGAACATTTTGTATCAGACAAAACTAATTGGTTGGTTCAATTTGAACAAAGTTGTTGGATTTATCTACATTGTTCATCTAAGGGATCTCTGAACAATAACTTGAATTTCGAATCGCGCGCCATTTTCGACTGTCAATTATTGAGTGAGTCATACGTATTGGGTGATTGTTTGATTAAAAAATAGACATTTACGAAAATGATGCGCTATAGATTGGAAATCGTTTATTAATAGTGAAAACCCATTACCAAAATACAGAAAGTATTACTGTGACGATTCGCAAGTTACGTAATTATTTCAACGTGCATTATCGTCCGCTACGCCCTGCTATTGAAAAATTCAATTAAAAATAAAGCGTAAGTTTTCATTGGAGGATGAAAAAGATCCTACCAGTTACTAGCCCAAAAGAGCGGCAGCAAATATCGCAGCTGTGAGGCAGCACGACCAAACACATCCATTCGACATCATTGCCCGGAACAACATTTTCATCGCAGCACTCTTCAACGATGTTTAGGAAAGGATTGTTTGCTTCTCTGGGTTTTTTTTAAAGTGAGGTCCCTGTAAACCATCCTGAAAGAACTGCGGAAGTAAAAGAAGAAATTGCACGTCAAATTCGTCAAATCCTTCATAACTTCGTCAAACAGTGCTACTTGCCAACTGAGCAACGATTGCCATTTAACCGATATATTGTTTCATTTGTAAATGTCACCACCAGCTCCATACGTGTGAAAAATAATTTAAATTAAACTGTATTTCAGGTTGGCACATACACACTTTCACTTTAAAGAGTCCATGAGTATGCACGAAGAGAAAAACTTTGTTACTACGATTTGTTTCTGCAAACGTTTAACATTTTGCACTAGGATTTAAAGCTATATTATTCACTATGATTGCAACGGATGTATTTTCTGAAGTTATAAACCTTGGGACACCCATTACATTGTTCCACTCTTTATTTGATGAAGAGATACCTAATCATATCATTAAAATATTGATAAAAAAATGCATAAATACAAATACATTTATAATCGTACTGATTCCAACATGAGGAACGTAATATTTGTTGGTCTTTTCGCTGTCGCTCTAATAACGCCTTTTGTGGTATGGATCGTACTCGCAAATATCGACCGAAGCGAATATCCCTCGGTAGTGACGAGCCAAGGTACTGTGAGGGGCCTATCCTCAAGCGACGGTCAATATGCGATGTTCATGGGGATACCTTACGCAATTGTCAACCCAGACAACCCGTTCGGTGTAAGTATGCAAAATATATTAAGTCAAACAAAATGAAACTCTATAGCCGTATTCAGTGCGGCGTGATAATCGCTGGATTAATCGATTTTATAAAACTTGGACGAATTGTTCATGTGAGATTTAAACCATTTCTTTATTCACAGTAGAAAACTGATCACATACTACCTTCTACCTTCATTTATTATGAATGCAAATGGCAATATTTAATCATTTTGGCCCTGTGTAAACTAACCATTAATCTGAGTAAACTTTGACATGTTCGAACATTTTTAACATGAATTTGAAGTAATGTCATCAAATATACGTTTTTATAAGGGACTGTTAAAGCTGGATTATTAAATACATAGGCAGCGTGCATGTTGTCTATAGATAATCCAAAAGTTATTTACTATTAAAAAAAGAAACATTAAAAAAATATGATGAATAATCATAAAATCTTATCTTCTCGTTATCCCCACACGTTAGTCCCACAAATAAATCTATAAGGTGAGCTCTAGAACCGGCTTGGGTGAAAGGAGTGAGTGAGTTGTAGCTAAGCAAGCTAAATAATCGATCCTGTCATAAAAGCTTTATAATGATAAAATGGGTACTTCCCGCGACTCCTAGAATGTCCAAAACTGCTCCTTCCACCCAAGGCTATCCACAACCCGTCTCATAGATGCATTCGTGGTAGCGCCGGACTTAAGGCCTTGGCCGCCTTAGTCTATGAAAGATCCCCGCTCCGCTATTTCAATGTAAATTATTTCGAATGAGCAAAAGAAAAAAATAACTCATGCGGCCGATTTGGATAATGGCTCAAGATGTTTTTTTAGAATAAGCTTAAAACAAACCTGCACCCGTATTTGAGTTTATTGATGGTCTAGGTAATAAATAATTTCGAATGAGCAAAAAATCTCGTGTTACCGCCCCTAGGAGGCGGCCTATAAGGTATTTTGAAAAAAAATAGGCACAACAAAAAAATATACGTTTTCCTTATTAGTTCCATTTTATTTACTTTTATATTGGTGAAATGAGATTACTATTGGATTTTAAGGGATTTTTTTTTTTCCTGTGACTCCATAAATGTATTAAGAAGAGTAATCATTTTGATATAATTTATTTGTAAACAAATATTTAACTTACATACGCAGCTACATAATTATTACTGATTTGAAATAACCATGAATTGTTCTACTCGATTTAAATTGTATTTTTTTACAGGATGCATTGCCCGGTCCGATATTCGATGGAGTATTCGAAGCAAATGATGATAGCGCAATGTGTCCGCAGAGAGAAGAATTCAACAATACCTTAGCAGGGAGTCTAGACTGCTTGCACATCAACGTATACGTTCCCACATCGGCGAGCATTGACAATCCGCTTCCAGTCATGGTCTGGATATATGGAGGGGGATTTACTATCGGATTCGCTGGTCGATATGTTCATGGACCAGAATATATCGTCAGGCATGATGTGATACTTGTGACGTTGAACTACAGACTAGGCCCGTACGGTTTCATGTGCCTCGACATCCCCAGCGTACCGGGAAATGCCGGTTTGAAAGACCAACGTGCCGGCCTCAAATGGGTGAAAGAAAACATTGCTGCGTTCGGTGGTGACGTCAACAGCATCACTGCTTTTGGCGAAAGCGCTGGTGCAATGTCAGTCGATTACCACATTCTATCCCCTGGCTCAAACGGTCTTTTTCACCGGGCGATTTTACAAAGTGGTACGGGCTTAATAAACATTGTTGGAAATTCTAGGCCTTCTGCTCCGATTTCACTGGCCGGGTACTTTGGTTTCAATCCCGGATCTGTTGAAGAAGCATTGGAAATGATAAAAGATGTTTCCACCAACGACCTTATAAGAGCAGGAGAAGTACTTGGAATACCATTCTCACCGTGCATTGAACAAGCATTTGACGGTGTGGAAAATATTATTCTAGACTATCCGAGCAACACGTTCGAATCAGGACAGTACGAAAGTGTACCAATACTAGTAGGATATAACAGTCATGAGCTGTTAGGATCGTTTATACAAAATGTTAACAATGACTTATTTTTCGAACAGATGCAGCGCATGTTCTTTCAGAACATAAACTCTTCTTTTGTATTTGAGAGCGAGATTGAAGCCGAAACTGTGGCAATGATTGTGCAACATTTTTATATAGGGAGCAAGACTTTGAACGGTAGTGTAGCGTTTGAGCTAGGTGACTTCCTATCAGATTTAATATTTTGCTATCCTGCGGAAAGGCTAGTCGCACATCATCTGGAAAATTCAGATCGACCCATTCACCAGTACATATTTGCGTACTCCGGAGAAGTTAATTTCGTAAAGCGAAGGCTCAATATTACCGAAGGCGGAGCACTGCATGCGGACGACATTGGATATCTGTTCAGACAAAGCTATCTTCCCGATGAGAGCAACCCAGAAGATCAACGCATGATTGACCAGATGACGGCGATGTGGACTAACTATGCAAAATACGGGTACAATTATTTTTTAATTTTTAAATTGGATTAAGTTAGTTATATAGATCAGTCCAAGATTTTACAAAATTTCATTCAATGCGGCAATGAAAAATTGTCCATGATTTCTAGCGAGTGTATTGTAGGCATGCTTAAATTGAGGTAAGTCACCTGGCTTCCTCGGAAATGTAGCGTGATTGGCTAAAATCAAGATAGTATGTAGATGTGTGATATTTGCCATTTTGAGCGGCTCGTAGCCTAGTGGCGCGGAGACTTGCCTAGCATATCAGAGGTCTGGGTTCAAATCCTCGCCCCGATCAAGCACCACTTTATTGATCTTTCTGAGTTGGATAATTGCATTTCGTCATGAATGCGAGCTGCTCCATGGTTCGGAATTCATGTAAGACTGTAGGTCCCCTTCCCCTACTAGCTGGTAGGGTTTAAGCCCGCCCAGGTTCGTACCATCGCATTGGATGAAAAGATGGTCGGACGGCAATGAAAAATTGTCCGTGTTTTCCATCCAGTTCAATGTAGCCGTGCTCATAAAGGGAAGGTCCTGGCATGGCACCTAATCCCTTCGGGAATGTGGTGTTTTGGGCTAATATCATAACGGTAGTTGTGTGAAAGCCATCCATTTCAGGTTGCATACTTAAATACTTATATTTAAAAAGCTGATCCATAAATTGATTTATCGCACATTCAAAATTATCAAATGTTTAAATTTCATTTTTAGTTATATTTAAAAATCTGACCCATATATTGATTTATCGCACATTGTATTATCCAATGTTCAAATTTCGAACACTCACTATCTCACTGAACACCTTCTCTCTCTCATTGCAGCGATCCAGTTCCGGAGACAAGCGAGCTGCTCCCAGTACGTTGGCCAGCTGCAACTAGAGAGTTACGAGAATATCTCTACATAGACTCCGAGCTTGTACTCGACCGCAAACCATTCCACAAACGTGTCGCTTTCTGGGACTTGTTTTTCCTAACACATGACAGTAGTTAGAATGGTGGCAGTGATTATATTAATGTCATTGTAAATATCTTGGTAGATTTTATTTAGATAAAACAAAAATATTTTATCACAGCCTGCGTCATTAATTATTATAATGAATCATTTTAGTGTGTTATGTTTTATCTGATTTCCTAAGGCGAATTCAGGGTTTAAATGGTGTGCATCCATTACCCTAAAATACCAATACAATATCTGAGCTGTAGGCCTCGCGCTTTTTTAACATTTGAAATGTTTAAACATTTTTCAAAACTTTGAAAATTATTCAAAAACTGGGGCGACTAAAAGTTGCTTATAATCATCGCGCCTGCCCACAACATTTCACGAGTATCGGTTTAGAAATGCGACCTGTATTATTTCATTGTTTTTTTTTTAAATTGTGTACAATAACTGTTTTCTCTTAATGTTTCCCTAACTGTTATTCTTATCTTCAAGTTATTTTTATCTTTTTTTTCCATGTATCTCTCAACTAATATATTTTTTTTAAGAATTCACACTCTATCTGATAAACCTATGTAGCTTTGTATATTTTTTTTTTATTATTTTTTTATTTCGGTATTAAGAATTCGAAGACGCCATAGTATTCTGGCGTTTTCCCTATGTGGTTTATATATGTGGTTTTTGTCGTTTAATAAGTTATTTCCGTATATATATTGTATCGTATTTTATATCTCCTAAAGTCTCTTTGTCTCATAATAAATTTTGTTTCATAATGTGATTCTTTACAGTGAGAGCGGAGCGTTGTATGTGTAATATTTGTTTGGTGGATTGGAGGGTTGAGGTCGTTATCTCCCGCGGTGACCGGCCGTGGTGGGAAACAGGGAGGGGGTCGTTGCTTTTTATTTGTTATTTTTTCGGTTCTGACTTACGTCTTATATTTAAAGAAAAGGTACTGTCCATTCTGTAAAAAGTCCTATACCTCTTAAATCTAGGCAGTTGCAAGCCTAATTTGTACTCAGCCGTAATGTTCAATCAGTTAAGGTAACTGTTTCAAAATCATCTGATCTCTGAAACGTGTTATATTTACCAAGCGGTACTGTTCAATCGGTTAAAATAACTGTTTAATATTAACTGTTTTGGCTCATTAATAGATACTTACCGTAATAAATTTATAGTTATAATAAATACTTTGTCATAAATAATTAAAACTTAACTGTGCTTAAAAAATGAACAGTTGCACATAATTTTTTTTAGGGTACGCATTTTTAAGTGACGAAAATACTTTTTATCTTGGTAATTAATAGCTTTACAAAGATATGCCATCAAATCATACGCTTATCAATAAAAATATAAGTCTCAAGGTGTTATATATAAAAAAATAATATGTTACGTCGAGCCACAGACCATCTTTGGCTTCTGTGAACCAAATATATATTCGGGCTCATAGTTTATAATATTTGATTAATTTAGACCTCTCGTTGGCCTCATGAAATAAGGTAAAAATATATAAGTTTTAATATTAGCGAAGGTGAGCCCGTGGCTGTATCTGGCTCACCTTGGCTGGCTGTTGGCCAAGGTGAGCCAGATACATTGTGTTGTAGGCTAGACCACCAAATTATTTTTTTTTTTTTAAGATGTTTTCAATCACCGTAAATATTCGTGTTATACAGATAATTACGTCAAATTTCAGCATCCTGGACTTTTAAACTGTATCAACCGACATAGTCTTATCAAACTTATGGTTGACACAATTTAAAAGTATACACATAATATACATACCTGCTTCATGTTTCGAAAATTAATAATAAACACTTAAGAATCTACGTTTAGTTAGCTTAAGATTTATTTAAGATTGAAAATTTTAATTTAATGAAACAATACAGTAAAAAATTACGTTACATTTTTTAACAACTATAAGTACCAAAAAACATTTTAATATACAGGGTGTAATTGCATGTTGTATTGCTGGTAATGCTTGAATTAAATAAATGTGCCCTAAACAGCACATTTTTTAAGTTATGATTTTAATATCTGCTATCCATAATGTTTAGGTAATTGTGTACTTAAGCGATACAGCGGGGAAACGCTGCCTCCGTTATGGAGACTACGTCATCCGTCCCCATGGAAGAATATTTTAATTTGTGATTATGATTTTAATTATTAGTTTTTTGATATTTTATCAAATAAACGTTCATTCTACCTTAAAAAAATAGCATGATTCCACATCCTTGGAGGAGGTCAATCTGTATCGGAAACTGAACCATTTTCATTAAAATAATATTATATGCCGATGTTTTTTTCGCAGTCCCACTAAAAATTGTCACGTGACTTATTAATAAAATGTATGGGGATCGCGAAAAAAATACATCGGAATGTAATATTAATTTTTTATTAAAAACAGTTCCGTTTTCGATACAGATTGACCTACTTCAACGACGTGGAATGACACAATTACACACCTATATCTAAAATACGACCCGTATCAAGTTTTCTGATAAAGACCTCGTGGGTTACAATTTTGTAGGGTATTACATACATGCATCATACAAATACTCACGGTATGGAACACTAGAAAAAGGTTCGAACACCGGTGAGCGTAGTACATAATAAAATAACTGAAAATGTTATAATGTATTTCGTATCAGTTGTTTTTGTTTTTGTTTTTTTATTTAGTTCATTGAAAGTAATATTTTGTGTTTTTTTAGTTCCATATTTTTTTGTCAATTTAGACGTAAATAATACTACTTTTAAAGCTAAAAGCAAAGACACTGATGGTATTTCTTGAATTAAAAAATATTTAAAAGCACCCTTTTTTAAGTTATGATTTTAATATCTGCTGTCCATAATGTTTAGGTAAGAAATTAGGAAGAGAACATCCAGAGGGTTGAAGAAATATCACACCGTAAAAGAAATCGTTCAAAAATAACAAATTATTATTACTTTTTGGCATCCTTAACGCGGCTGGACATCAAATTCAGACATTTCGTAAAGATCCGTAACGAACTACGAGTAGTTGTCATTTCAGAATTATTGTGGTTGTCATGAATTGGAAAAAATATAAATACCTGTAAACATTCTAATTTGTATTTGAATATATTCAAAAAAATCCAGAATTAATAATGACATTGCACGCAAGGAGGTTGTAAGTATGGAAAACAATATATTTAAAACCTTTTAGGCAATCATGGCAAGTCTAAGTGCGGAGTGCAAAGCCACTGGTTAAAAATAAACTATCGATTAAATACGTCACTTTTTTGCGAAAAGTATTAAAGGAACTGTTTCACAAAAAGTGGCGAGTTTAATCGGCTACATTTTTAACCAGCGGTGGTGCATTCCGCAACTACTAGAACTTTTTTAGTCGTACACATCATTCGATTAAGTACGAAAATGTTTTGTACAAAATAACTAAGGTAACTAAACACTACAGAGGGAGAGCAACAGATGAAAACTCGACAAATTTTCTATCAATAAGATAGCTAGTGTTGACATAGACGATTCTTATTGGAGGACAACTGTCGAGTTTACTCCATTACTGTGATACTTTCTCCCTCCCTCCCCAGGGCACGACTAGATGCTCTAAAAGCGACACATACATGCGGCGACTAAGCGGAGACGGTAACATGATGGTACATACATTTTTGACGTACTGATCAAAGGACCTCACCCCGGTTCGACCTAGGAGCAGGGCGTCCATCTCGCTCTCGGGCGCGACAGCGACCACCGCCACGCCGGGCGCGGGCGGCCCGTCCGCTTTCATCGGCACGTTCATTCCCTTGGGGCCCCTTGCGATTCCACTTCCAGGGGATTCACATCCCCAAGGTTAACTTGTCAGTCCACCTCCAAAGGGATACACATCCCTGAGGTTAACTTGTCAGTCCACTTCCTAAGGTATTCGCATTCTAGAGGTTAACTTGTCAGTCCACCTCCAAAGGGATACACATCCCTGAGGTTAACTTGTCAGTCCACTTCCTAAGGTATTCGCATTCTAGAGGTTTACTTGTCAGTCCACTTCCAAAGGTATTCGCATCGTAGAGGTTTAGTTGTCAGTCCACTTCCAAGGGTATTCACATCACTTGAGGTTAACTTATCAGTCACCTTTCAAGGGTATTCACATCCCCGAGGTTAGCTTATCAGTCCAGTTCCAACGGGATTCACATCTTTTGAGGTTAACTTATCAGTCCACTTTGAAGACGATTCGCATACACGAGATTAACTTATCAGTCCACTTCCAAGGGAATTCGCATCCCCGAGGTTAACTTGTCAGTCCACTTCCATGGGTATTCGCATCCCTGTGGTTAACTTATCCTTCTACTTTCAAGGGGATTCACATCCCCGAGGTTAACTAGTCAGTCCACTTCCAAGGGTATTCACATCACTTGAGGTTAACTTATCAGTCCACTTTCAAGGCGATTCGCATCCACGAGATTAACTTGTCAGTCCACTTCTAAGGGGATCCGCATCCCGAGGTTAACTTATCAGTCTACTTTCGAGGGAATTCGCATCACACGAGGTTAACTTTTTAGTCCACTATCAAGGGGATTTGCATTCGCGAGGTCTATTTGTTAGTCCACTTCCAAGGGGATTCGCATCCCTGAGGTTAACTTGTCAGTACACTTCCAAGGGATTTGTGCCTTTTGGAGGAAACTTGTTAGTACACTTTCGACGGGACTTACATTCGTTGAAGTAAGCTTTTTAGTACAATTTTAATGATATTTGTGTACTTTAAGATTAATTGGTTAATACCTACACTTTCAAGGGGTCCATTTGTCCACATACAGTCAGAGTTCAAAGAAAGCCCGGTATTTAAATTAATTGAATACTTAGCAATCAACTTTTATAACACTAATCACTTTTTTTATTTCTGGAAAAAAATAGGATAGTAGTAAATTGTTTTTTTAAGTTCTGTTTCCTATAAAATGAGCTGATGAGAGATAACATTTCATAGTTTGATGCATCCTCAAATGTCCAATATTTATCGATTTTTCACAACCGCTACTGCATGGCAACAGATAAGAATTATTGTTCACTTTCTTAAGGACAGGATTAAAAAATATGTATGTTGTTGTTATAAGTTACCCACCATGACATCGATTGGACAAAACACTTTCTTTTTATTTGATCGTAATCATGTTTGAATATGTCTTATCACTCTCTTCATTTTGGTTTATACCAATATCCACAGATATTTTTGAATATCAGTTTGTTACGATTCTCTATGTCGAGATTGCTGCCGAATGTTTTAACAATTTTTTTTACTTTCTTAATTGTGTTTGATCAATATTTCACCGACAAATAGCCAAGCATGCTTTTCATTGAGATTTCTTTAATTTAAAAGTTCTAGATGTTCCGTTTTTGTATTTCAACAAATTGACTTATTAATTGTTCTTCTTTTCATTAAATATATTTCGTTACGTTTGTTATATGATTTATTACTAACGTAATTTTGGGCACATTATCTGATATATTAATTTGTTTTACAGCAAGCTAACAGCATGGTCTATTTTTTTCTAATATACAGAATAAATTGGTCAAAAACTACGTTTGGAAACATTGATTCCTAAACTTTATTTTAAAGTAAATTTAATCACAATCCTTTCTTACATTCTCATAAATGTTTCTTTACCTTTATCAGTTTAATTATTCACATACTTCACATTGGGTAAATATATATTCATGGACATATTTGGCATGTGTAAAAAAATTGATTGTTTTTCTAAAATTCGCTGTTTTGGTCCACTAATGTCTATGCTTTGTCTTTGGTTAACTAAGTTCAATAAATATTAGTTACTTACACTAAAATTGAAAATTGTTGCAACCACACATTATTCCACTGTTCAAAACAACAAAATTAGTCAAAAGCAGTAGAATAGCATCGTTTAACCGCAGTATGGTATGATATCGATAATTTTGGGATGAAAATATATGTTTGCCTTTTTAGAAAAGTACGTTGGATTTTATTTAACTAATATGATATTGTAAGCAGAATCGGCCATGAAACAAGTTTACATTCATTCAAGAAATAAAGTTGTAAATGGGAACTACTCAAACCAGATTACCAGAACTCGAACCAGCAAGCGAACCTTTCGCGGGCAGTGGGACTTCCAATTCCGCCACCCACTCCATACCCATAACCGAGAATGATGACCTTGCACATTTGACAGTTTAGTATTAATATAATTTTAGTATTAAACAGTCACACCTTTTCTTTTCAGAGTACCACTTTCAACCATCTGGTAAACGCCGGGTTCTGCATGTATCGCAATGCGCTTGCAATATTGCTATCAGTGTGCAGGTTTATCGGAAATCCGTTATGAAAAGTCAGGTGATAACACCTACACCCCGATTGGTGTTGCCTTGCGTAAATGTATGGAAGCGTGACTTTCATACCTATGGCAGAAGAAACATTTAGAAATGCGTTTAATGTAAAAGGGATCAGCTGAATCCCATGCAATGATGGGCAAGAAAGTTATGCATAAATGTAAATATTAAAGATTATCAAAATATATATTCTTGTCAGAGCCAAGATATTAATTTTAAAATGATATCATAAACGACGACATAAACGACTTCCTATAATTTCAATAAATCGTAGAGAATTTTGAAGGCTCCGAAAATAGGATCGGATCCCCTGTACTATGTGAGAAAAGGTCTTTCGTCAGGGTATAAATCGTTCATTATACTAGAATGTAGTGTAGGTATTAATTTTCATAAAGATACATGAATGGCTAATACCAAAGTTACCGTCTAAATATTAGCCCAATAAAACGCGAATATGAGTGACTTTAGAGATTATAGGACATTGAAGACGTTTCAATTTGAGTATCACAAAAAAAACGCTTGGTAAGTAAAGCATGGTTGTTTTTTAAATAGGTGCGCCAGTTAAATCATATCACCTGTAATATACTTGAATGAGGATTTTTGTGTGCCCAGCAAGGCTCTATAACGCATCGTTGGTTGAATATGTTGTAAGGGCACAGAATAAATAATGTTAGGGATTCGTTTGAGATAATTACAACCGACCCGACATTCGCTTGAGTTATTTATTGCAGGTTCCATAATATTAATTATCCATGTAAAGATACCTAACTGTACATAGTAAAGTAATATTTATATTTCTTTATTAAACAATTGATATAAGTGATATTCAAGAATACATATATTATTAAATGGTTAACAATTTAAATTTGCGACTACTTGATAACCTATTTTGTTAAAAACAAATGCGATAAAAAACTACATCCTAAAAAAGTAAAAAGTCGAGACTTTTAATTTCATAAAATAATTTAAAACTTAAACATCATAAAATTATGTACACGAAAGAAATTAACATTGCATGGATCGAAATTGAAGCAAAATGTTGACGCAAAATGAAGCAAAAGGGTGCCAACCTCCGTCTGACCGTCCCTCCGTCCATCCGTCCATCCGTCCGTCCGTCCCTCCGTCCGTCAATCACAGGGCTGCATTTCAAGAACCGTAATAGGTAGGCAACTAAAATGTTAACAGAGTGTGTATTTATTTTGCCACCATAACAACTATTGTGTTATGTTTTTTTGGGTTAAATATTGTATGATGGTACGGAACACTTCGTGTGCGAGTCCAACTCGCACTTGGCCGGTTTTTTCCACATATTTTTAAATAGGTTTACAGTGAATTCCTTAAACATTTTCAACATCTATGAACACATTTACAAACGTAACATCTTAAAACACGCCTCCGATGTGTCCACTACATTTAATGATTATCACATTGGCTTAGTGCTGCATACATTGAATTCCATCTCGGTCTTTGCTCCTAAGAACTGGGGTATACTTTTCCCCCTAAAAATCCTTTCCATTTTTCAATTACCGGCAGTATTTTTGCAAGCGGTGCTCGTTTAAAAAAGGTTTCGTGACTACATAGAGCCTTCTCGGAATGCTGAAGCAACATTTCGTTTTGAAATAGCTTTTCTACATCGCAGAAGTCACGTTCCGAAACCCCTATTACGAATTTCAGGCAGACCGGCAGGAGTCAGTTTATTTGCATGCGCTCGCAAACAAACTATTCAACCTCGGCAGGATAAATTGTCAATCCAGGATCTCTAGAATACTTGGAGCATTTCGAACTGGGACTCCATTCAGCAGGGAAGTGAATAGTCAAACAAATCATCCATAAATTGCTTTTTCCTTGGCCATTCCACACCAAAATATAAATGATTAAATTATACATGAACAAACGACCTTAGAATATACGACCGTACCATTGGGCCGTACAGTGTGAGTATAGTGAATGTGAGTATAGCCACATCCACCTATATTAAGGCAACTGACTCCAGTGTTCAGCCAACCAAAAGAACCCCCCAGAAGCATTGAGTTTGCGTTAGGGTTCATTGTTGTATGCGCGTGAAAATCTAGCGCGACGAAGCGAAATTTAGGATTTTGACCTGTAAAATCTACATTCTAAAGTGAATTAAAATATGTTAAAATACCCTTATTCACTAGATAAATATGTGAACTTGTACTACAAAAAAGAAAATTGCATGAATCATTTATAGTTTCCAAGCGCCGGCCCGGAAACCTAGTAAAACCTAGTAAATAGGTGTTTGCAAATTAGAAATCGCTTGCAATCTTTTAAAGAATGTAAGCGTCTCATTAAAACCGTTTTACGGCCATACACTAGATAATAGTCTAAACTTTGATGTTTTTATTTTTCTACCGGTGTTTATTCTCAACCGAAACTGAGATAAAAAAAATTTAAAGATTAGCGTCATATGGAGCCTTAAAGGATTGTTATCATTATTTGAAATATTCAGATAAAATGCCTCAGCACAGGATTAATAAACGAAATCAACGCCATCTAGTTGTAGATAGAGAAGGCGTTGCGTCGTTAGAATATTATCGAGAAATCAGTATCTGATTGCAGTTCTTCCTTCCTTAAATTAACACGATAACGCTAATGTTTTGGCTGGGCGCGTTCTAACTATTTTTATTTTGAGATCCAAACATACAAAATCGTTGTTTTTGTTTATGACTATGCAACCAATAAGATTGTAATAACTTGTTTCTTTCTATTGCATTTATATTCACCCTAACCGAAGATCATTTTACATTTAAAAGACCTCTAGAAACAGTTTAAAATCCTAAAACATATATAACTAATTATCCAGCTAGGACGTATTGTTTCACGATTTTATTCAGGTCTACGCCAATTACAATACTTGCGCCCAGTTTAACCTGGGCTCCTTCAAACTTGGTGTGAAGAAGCACCTGGCCGGCCGGATTGGTTTTAGCAGCCCCTGTGAAAGTGCGAAAGCTCATAAGCGCCTACCACACGCGCTCGAACACATTTTTACTTGCGCCTGACACGTTTTCAGGCAAGTCGAAAAACCACGAAGCCAAGTTTTGAGGTTTTCGCATTTACCGTTTACCAACTAGACGCAGTGTTCAGTGTCTGGATTGAACACATTGTTCCACAATCAAAACAATAATATTAATTCCATTATAATAATTCCACCAAGCTTTTTTTTTATGCGAACTGACATGGATGGCTAATACCACACAACTACCGTTATGATATTAGCCCAATACACCACATTCCCGAAGGAATTAGGTGCCATGCCAGGACCTTCCCTTTATGAGCACGGCTACATTGAACTGGATGGAAAACACGGACAATTTTTCATGTGACGTGACGTATTAATCAATTCGTCACGTGACGAAATGCACTTATCGAACTCTGAAAGAGAAAGACAGTGGTGCAAGTTGGTATTGAGCCCGGGCCTCTGGTACGCTAGGCCAGTCACCGCGCCACTAGGCTACGAGCCGCTAATAGCCAACCTGCTAATAGCCAAGTTACAGGGCTCACCGCTGAAGTTTGCAAATGTGATAGCTTCTTGCAATGGCTATTCGTCGAAACCAGCATGCGAATTATGTTATAGGCTAAAGGCCCGACCTGAAGAAGGTTATGGGCTACTTAACTTCACGATGCAATCCATAGGGGCCGAGACAAAAGAAAAAACCGGCCAAGTGCGAGTCGGACTCGCACACGGAACGTTCCGTACCATCGTAAAAGTTTTAACACAAAAAAACACGTTTTTTGTAAGGGGCCCCCTTTAATTTTAATTATTTTTAAATTTTACCTATTTGTTGTTATAGCGGCAAAATAAATACACAATATGTGAAAAAATCAGCTGTCTATCTGCTACGGTGAGATACAGCCCTGTGACAGACGGACGGACAGTGCAGGCTTAGAAATAGGGTTCCGTTGGCACCCTTCAGCTTCGGAACCCTAAAAAGTGAGAAAGAACTATAAGCGAAAACGAAGTAATAGTGAGGGCGGGCGATGCTTCGCGGTGATTTGGGGGCCGACACGGCTAAATTGACCTGAGTAGTGCCGGGAACCTCAGCTAGTGAAACAATAACCTAGGAAGCCTCAAGATAAAAATCAGGATTTCGGTATCCTCAGAGTTCAGAGTAGTGGAAAAATATTGTTCAGGAAGGCGATATCTCAAGGGTGGAGACGTCAGCAGATGTTGCTCTGAAATTAATGCCATATTTGACCGCTGTTTATCTTATCAGTGGCCGACCGCCGGGCTGGTGAGCTCAGTTATTGCATGAAAGGTCAAGAGATGTACGCATAAGTACACAAGGCGAGTTTGCATCCAATACATTAACATCGAGTTTTGCTTATGAAGTACAAAATAAGATATGTTATCTTTTTATATCATAAAAAAATCGGCCTCATGAGATTGGCACTGACATTAATCATCACAAATTATAAAATAAATTTTATAGATTAATTATGGATAATTTCAGCGTAATCCAACCTAAATCCTATGGCAGGCGTTGGTTTCAATTTCTAGATCTAAAAAAAAATACTGGCCCACTCGTTCGAAAGAAAAGGTGTAGATAAAAAAAAGAATAAACCCAGGACAATCGAATGGCTGAAAATCCGAGCTGAAATACGGTTGCTAACTCCTCATGTTCTGAGGAAAGTAATGAGGATTGGTCTCAAAATAGGCCCGGCTGTAAATGGCGGCCATTTGCGTGACGTATTATTTAAAACGTTAACCTCTGATATAAATTGATGATTAATAAAAAAAGTTATAACCAGTTGCAAGCCCTTCGTGACTTATACCCATCCTGTACTTTGGGGAAACACCTCGGCCACAATACCACTATTTACCGACCCACTAAATAAAGGCTTTACTAACAGGATCGGTTGGATCTTATTCGAGGTATGTCGACACTGAATGAGCTCAGCGATAATAGAGAGGGTACCGAGCGATGCCGTCTCACAGATCCGTAGAGATACGGTGAAAAACTAGATAAGGTCGTAGTACGTTTTAGCAGTACTAGATTGCTAACGTCAAACCAGGGTTGAATAGGTATATAGGTGGGATTGCAATTCACATTTCAGAATACATTCAATAGAAAGCAAAGAAGATCAATTATATATTTTATATACAATGACATTACTTCATTTATAGTGTAACTTTTTCATTTGGAATCAAGCTAAGTTTAATATCGGTGTAACTAGTTCTGGCAGTAACGGAAGATGGCGCTTGTTAGAAATGTCATAGTATCAGTGAAAATAAGCAGTTTTCAACGAGTTTTGTCTGTATATACCTCCCTCTATGATCTATGGCAGTACTAACAATATAATATATAAAGGGCCGGTGATTTTAAATATCAAAAGAACAAAGCCTCTTCAGTAAATGTAAATAATCAAAAAATGACAGTCTTTCATACATTAATATCATAACTTTCCTTCTATACGAAGAGCGATTATTGTGGACCCAAACTTCGGCTTGTCCCCAGCGAAAAGTTTGGTCACTTTGAGTCTAAGTTTTCTGGCTACAACTGTGTAAGGGATGCGTACGAAGTAATCTTATTTAATTCCAAAAAAACTCAAGGCTTACCTCCATTTAGTTTAAGTGGGTTTATGCGTTCATGTAGATACCGCCACAATCGTTCGTCGCAATTTCTGCTATACCCTAAACAGTGAATATAACTATAATTTCCATAATAACAACCGTCTTACAACGTTAAAATAGAGCCAACTAAGTAAATTGGTTAATCTAACTGATTGAAAACAGTTAGCCTTATACATCAAATGTTACTGTATCTCTGAATTGTCTTTAACTGTGTGCCATAACTGTTTTCTCTTACTGTTTCCCTGACTGTGTGAAAACTGTTTCTAGCTTTGGTACTTTTTCCATTTCTATTTACGCTTTATATTCAGTGAAAAGATACTGGCCAATCTTTTAAAATTCCTGTACCTCTTTAAACTGGACAGTTGCACTTTTTTTGGAGTCAGTCGTAATGTTCAATCAGTTACATAAGATAACCGTTTTAAAATCTACTGATCTGGAACACGTGTTATTTTCACCAAGCGGTACCGTGCAATCGGTTAAAATAACTGTTTAGTTTTAACCGTGTGGGCTCATTTATAGATACTAACCGTAGTTCATTAAGAGTAATGAGAAATACCATACCATAAATGACTAAATTTTAACTGTGCTAAAACAATATAAGGAAGGTCCTGGCATGGCACCTAGGTCCCATGTGGTGTGTTGGGCTAATACCATGACAGAACTTGTGTGAACAGCCATCCATATCCAGTCACATAAAAAAAAGAAATCGTTGCATTTTGGATGAGCGTCATGGATTAATATAATTAAGTCTCCATATGACGCTAACCTCCAAAATGTTGGGGTTATTTTTATTTTATCTAGGCGTCAATTAGGAATAGATAAAATCAAAATATCAATGTTGAGAGTTTTATCTTGTTGAGATTTTAACCGTAAAACGGTTTCTACGCGTTATTTTCTTTCTTAAAAAATATATCAATTATTTATAAAAAAAAAAAAAATCTGGTGCAAGATCACATATTTATCTAGTGAAAAATCGCGAAAGATATTTTAATTTATTTTTAAAAGTAGACTTTACAGATCAAATACATAAATTTCACTCGTCTAAAAACGACTTTGACGCGCATACATCAAAGAACGCTAACGCAAACTCAATGCTTCTAGAGGTCACCATTGTCGTTTCTTTTCTGAACGCTGGGCTCAGTTAGAGCCTTAATAATAACGGTGCCAGCAGATTTTCGCGTTGTAAAAGTTGCGTCTGGCGCACATATGAATCCCCTCGCCCGAGCGAGTGATATGTTCATTAAAACTTGGAAGTGATAAACTCAATAGATGAAAGGAAACTGGCTCCGACGTCGAATAAGAGACTCGCTCTATCCCTCGTTATATCGATCTTTTTACGTGTAATAAACCTCGAGGTCCTGAAGGAATTAATCCGATCACGCGGCATTTTTTAGGCTTCCGGGAGATATTGCGTTGAGACCCTAATTGATTTGGATTGAAGTGAAGTATGTTCGTACGTGGTTATTTTTCAAAGTATGTAATATGTATTTAGAATCGGCCGTGAAGCAAGGACACATTCAATAAAGGAAGAAAGCTGTAAAAAGAACTTTTTTATGAATATACATACAGGGTGATTGAAAATTCGATACATACCTATTAAGGGGTCATTCTAGAGCTATCACAGCCCAGTGACTGACGGACGGACAGCGGAGGCTTAGTAATAGGGTTCCGTTGGCCCCCTTTGGGTACGGAACCCTAAAAAGTAATAATTGTAAAATAACTCTTACACTGTGGGCAACACACTCTACTACAATCAACGATTTTATAATCTATACCATTATATAAAGAGGAAAGGTTTGATTGTTTGTGTATTTAAACCGAATAGGCTCTGAAACTACTGAACGGATTTGAAAAATTATTTCACCGTTGGAAAGCTACAGTCTATCCGAGGGACATAGGCTATGTTTTATCTTAAAAAATTAGGGATCCTTACCTAAACCGATAACGTAACCCAAGGTGCAAAAAAAATACCAAGCATGTTCCTTACATCGCGTGAGCTGCGAAAACTATTCACGATAGAACAAAATGATGTAACACAATTTTATAGAACACATTATTATGTCCAAAAAATGTCGCGACAGCATACATCTAACTATTATAATTATGTCACAATAAGTGTGCATTTATTTTAAAATAAAAATTTAAATACCGCTGCTAGAAAAGGCTCTTGATTTGTACCCAGATATTAATCTATTTAAGACTGTTTCAATACCTTTATATTACTTTTTGAATTATTCGATTCGGACGTTTCATTCGAAAGATATCATGAGTTTAAAAATTAGAAAAAACTCCGCTCGGCCAACTGCGTTTTAGAGTTTGTAGGCGTCACTCAGAGGTACGGGAGGGGAGTCAGTCGGCTCCCTACGCAGCTTGATAATATTTTGTCGCTTGATGATAATTAGTTTAGTAGGTAACTAAACGCATTCAAAAAGTTCTTTTCAGAACTAGACCCATTAATATATGTTGTACATTTAGTTATCCTAATAAATAAGTGACTTAAATAGTTTTTATGATTTTCGATTAAATACTTTTTAGTTGTAGGTTATAGTAGTAGTTGTAGGTAGCTAATAACAGTAAAACATGTTTGTAAAATGTTACGGCTTTTCACGCGGCAGGAAGACACATTCTCCAAAGATATTCTCAAAAGCCGTAACATTTTTCAAACATGTCTACCGACCGCGGTAATTTCAAAAGTATCATAATAACAGTTAAGCTAATTATTTAGTGAAACATAAAACAACATCAAATAGTGTTTACTCCCTGGCTTTAACTCAATAACTTATTTATTTAATGGCTATTGTTTTGTGGTTATGACCTTTTTACAATAATTTATAGTATGAAAAATACATAAAAGTGAAAAATACAAAAAAAGAAAAAAATACAAAAAAAATATATTCACAAAATTTGTTATTTTTATTTCAAATATTTCAATGTAGGTATATGCTTTTTTTAGGAACGCTACGTAAGAAGGGTTTATTTGTGTATCATTGTGTCAAAATAATATTTTTAAATTATATTATGCCCGTGCAAAGCCGGGACGGGCTGCTAGTAGTATAATATATTATTTAAGTTAAAAGATACAGAAACATTTAATGTTTAAGGCTAACCGTTTTTACTCAGTAAGAATAAGCTATTTACTACGTTGGCCTATTTGAAGGTTAACTTATGAAGTTATGACGCACAACATACTCCATGGCGCCAGTATCGAGTTCATATACTTTTGGAGGGCATTTTGCTTAAATATCTGTAAAAAATATGTTTGACTGTGACTCTATGGGGCCCGCTGCATTGTATATTAAGAATACAAAATAATATGACCCACAAAATCGTACAGGTAAAGCAATCGTTGAGAAGTATATAAGAAGTTGTGTCAGCATTTTATGAGTTATGATTGGAAGTACAAAAAGCATTCCATAAATCATGACGGCACAGCGACGAGCACGAAAAGACTGGATTGGTGACCGAAGGTCAGCACGTCGCAGATTGTGTATTTATTTTGCCGCTACAACAACAAAT
Source organism: Incurvaria masculella (assembly GCA_946894095.1). Classification (NCBI taxonomy): domain Eukaryota; kingdom Metazoa; phylum Arthropoda; class Insecta; order Lepidoptera; family Incurvariidae; genus Incurvaria; species Incurvaria masculella. The sequence goes on along the minus strand of OX335663.1, from coordinate 6,152,268 downwards.
AGGTAAAATTGAAAAAATCTTGAAATTAAAGGGCCCCCCTACAAAATCAGATTTTTTGTGATAAATCTTGTACGATGGTTCGGAATCCTTCGTGTGCGAGTCCGACTCGCACTTGGCTGGTTTTTTTTTTCAGTTTGGTTTGAAAGACTTCGTTGTTACGCTGCCGCTAATCGGATTAGTCGTGGGCGTTTCCACTGGTCTTCGAAAACGTTCGTAACTGTTATTGCTGATGCCGATAGCCGTTTGCGGAAACTGTTGCAAAAAGAAATGAAAAAAAACTCCCTCTCCCTTCTTCTCCTTTTTTTTTTGCCTGGACATGAATGGCTATAATGACATCTAGCACGGTTCGATCATTTTACATACATTATGAATCTCGAGTGCAGTGACCTGTAGTCTCAACAAAAATATAAATCAAGAAAGAGGTTTTGTTATTATGTAGTTATCGCAAACAATTAAGAAGTCAGACAAAACTTTTTATCCTCGAAAAAATAATCCCCAGAAATAATATAACACAAATGATAAATAAACATAATTATCATTTATTTTATATGCCTATTAGCATTTAGAAATACTAATCGTTGGACTTTTTCTGCAAGCAAACCACAACGGCGGTCGTTAACAATGTAGCCCCTCTTTGACTACAGTGCGCACTGCGCGCGCGCATTACAGTTTCGGCGATAACCGGCGGTAAAGAGTCGCCGGCTACAAGCCGCAACGAAGTAATTATTAGAATTACTAACTATTACTCGTAACTCCAGTTACGAGAGTCGCCGGCTCCAAGCCTCAACCGACGTTACAGGTACTGCCGCCCGCCATTGCGCGAGCGAGACAGTCGCGGCTGGCGGGTCGATGCGTCTAGACGTCTCGCGACTACGGGCTTTCGTTGGCGCGCCGCGTGCGCGATCCAGTGCGCTACAAGAAATTTGTAGCGGCCATACTGCTCAGCGTAAAATGAATACTTCGTTTTTACACTAGTAACAGTTATACGAACACATTTCTCATTTCTCGTCCCACGACTAAATCGAATGAATTTCGGTAGCCGCTACCGTCCTTTCTTACTCCATGCGACGTACCTCGCAATTTCTCTGCCCACCTTTTGTGAAGTCTCCGCCAGAACTTTTCTGCCGATCGTGTATGTTATCAGAGTTCCAGAGCCTTCTTTTGGAGCGTTAGGAGTTACAGATATATTACCGCAACAGCATTCTGGTGAATTAATGTTTAGAGGAAATAAAAAAGAAATAGTATGGACCTTAAAATATAATTATAATTGTCACTGGTGTTACAACAGCAGATTGCGCTTGGTTAAAAAATTGTGTAAGTTACATGCATAAGATACATGTAATGAATGCAGAATATTAACTTTGTAGATATACTGCTATAATTAAAATAATATGTAATAATGCTCTAATTTTAAAAATTGTATAAAAATGCACCACCATTTAAAAACAATGGTTTATACCCCTATAATTGTTTTTATGTGACTAGACTTGGATGGCTAATTAGGCTAGGTTAGGTCCCTCTATATGCACGGCTAAACTGAACTGAATTGAAAACACGGTCAATTTTTCATTGCTTTCATAGTTTCATCTAATTTCGTGGTACCAACCCGGGCGGTCTAGCAGAGAAAGGCTACATAAATATTTACATGGTTTCCGAACCATGGAACAGCTCGCATTGGCAACGAAATTCACTTATCCAACCCAGTAATAGAAAGTGGTGCATGACCGAGGCGAGGATTTGAACTCTCGCATGAAAGGCGAGTCCTCTAGCCCATGCACCACGAGCTGTACAAGTATTGAGTTAGCGCACAGTATAACATTTAGCCTTTGGCCTTTACCGCAGGCCATTACGTTCCAAAAAGCGTGTCAGATATGTCGGCGGAGATATTAGGGCATATTTAGGGTTATTAACTTTATCAGAAGGCGTGCCTGTCTTGTCGGTTCGTGCTTCTGTTTCGGGGAAAGCAATCATCTTGTTCGCATACTTGCTGCACGTTTGTGCGAATATATATATACCAATTATATTCTTCTTCGTGACCTGGATTCATGTTCTGAGAAATGGTTAACTTTTATTTATATCGAGTTGTGTCGTTTTCAAGGAAAGTAAAGGAGTCAAGTAGAGCTTATTAACCCTAATTTGCGTAAAGTTTTTTTATGGAACTGAACACTTACTACCATTATATAACTAGGTGCCGTGCCAGGACCTTCCTGGCACAGCTATATTGAACTGGATAAATAACATGGACATTTTTCCTTTTGTCGCTTTGACAACTTGGGTTTTAAGCCTACACTGACAACTGTAGTACTGACTGTGCAACTGTTTACTGTTTAAGCACAGTTAAAATTCAGTAATTTATGGTAAAGTATCTCAATACTATTAATGTATTAAGGTAAGTGATTAATAAGCCAAAACAGTTAGTATTAAACATTCAAATTTACCGATTGAACAGTACCGCTTGTGAAAATAACACGTGTGATGGATCAGATGAATTTGAAACAGTTAACTTAACGGATGGAACATTACGGCTGACTACAAATTAAGCATGCAACTGTCCGGTTTAAGAGGTGGATGAATTTTAAAAGATACGACAGTACCTTTTCACTTAATATAAGACGTAAGTAGGAATGAAAAAAATACTATAGCAAGAAACAGTTTTCACACAGTTAGGGAAACAGTAAGAGAAAACAATTATTTCGTACAGTTAAAAAACGTTATGTTTTGGAATTGTAATTTTATATTTAAGGCTGACTGTTTTCACTCAGTCAGAGCTACCGATTTACTAAGTTTGCTCTATTTTAACGGTTCAAGACGGTTGTTATTATTGAAATTACAGTTGGACTCCCTTAATGGTTTTTCGGTGGTCCACCTATTAGGTACTTGGGGGACCTCAAATTCCGAAACATGGAAGGTTAACTTGACTGTAGCAATCGTGACAACCGAGTACACATAAAATAAAAATAACTAAAGTCTGCAAATCTCCGATTAACTTGTATTAACGAGTGTCCACATACGTCAACTGAGCAAACACGCCTTCGTCTAGCAGACTAGCACGTCGGCGTAAGCAAACCCGACCGCGGCGCGTAATGTGGTGTCCTTCCGGTCGCCATCTTGTTTGATATCTCCATCAGACTACCTGAGCCGGAAACAAAGCACGACTGGATGTGTGCTACCGAAATTCCGGCGGTCTCGCGAAACCTTCAGTGGAACTCTGCTTAACTTTTGCTTCAGTACTGAAAGTAACTAAGGAAACATTACGGCCAGAAATATGAAGATGAAAGTAATTCATTCTTAACTACATATAGAATGTGTTTGCTTCATTACAATGTGATAATTGTAATATTTTTATATTTCAATTGTTTGATATGTGGTAGAACTGATGATTTTTCAATAGTCAGATAAACAGCCAGATAACTATTCGACGGATTTATTTACGCTTCTACTTATCCATCCGATATAGTAAGCCCATATGTTTATTAGTAAAATTTTAATCAGATAAATGTGATATAAATTTTAATCCTCCGGCAATGACTATCCGTCTTTAGAGCAACGTGAATTTCTGTCTGTACTATCTGAGGATTGAAAAATCAGCCCTAATAAGTATAGCCAGTGCCTTTGAGATAAACATTTAAAATATTAAAAATATTTTAATTCCTACTCATTTATTTAAATGTTATTTCACATTAGAGAAGATATAACTTAAGCTAAGTGAGCCCGCGTATCGCAGCATGTGTCGCAGGAATATTGTGAAAGCTCTATTATTTCAAAGTTTAATAGTGAAATAGTTATAATACTTACTTATTATTGCCAATCGTTCTATTGTCGAACAATACCACTAGTTATATTGTTCGACAATAGAACATATAACAATAGAACAGAAGTATTTCACTCGACCTTCACTTGAACATTCAAACATATTGCCGTCATCACCAAAATTTGGCATCAGAAGCTAGAGCCAGTCCTAGGTTGAATTAAGTAAATATACTTTTTCGTACTAAGCAGGTACGTCGCTTATTCCGAGGAATGTGACATGTATGTATGTATAATCGTCCGTGAAGAAAGGACACATTAATTGAAGAAAGAGAACAGTAAAAAGAACTACTTCACGAATACACTGTAAGGCTGGACCCGAACCCCAAAAAAGCGGTCAAACGTGAACCTGTTCACGTGCTGAGGGTCCGAAATACACCAGAGCCAGACAATAGGGGTACCTTCTTTGGCTTCTTGCAACGGGAGCCTAAAACCATAAAAACCGGCTAAGTGCGAGTCGGACTCGCACATGAAGGGTTCCGTACCATCAACTGCAAATAATCACGTTTTTTGTATGGGGCCCCCTTTACATTTTTTAACTCTGTGAAAATGTCAGCTGCCTACCTATTACGGTTCATGAGATACAGCCCTGTGACAGACGGACGGAAGAACGGACGGACGGACAGCGGAGGCTTAGTAATAGGGATCCGTTTTCACCCTTTGGGTACGGAACCCAAAAAATATAACTTATGGATACAATCATCCATTGCTCACTCGTATTACATTTTCCGCGTCCTTTGAGCTGATGGCGAAAGCAAATTCACGGTGGAGTGCTAAGCCTCTTTGACCTTCACAAGGCGAGCGTGCCGGATATCCGGCGACGTGCGCGACCGGAACGCGGGCCCGGATCTAGGATATTACACGCCAGATGCACTGCGCTGGCCTTTTATGTTGGGGATACCGCAATCAAAGGAAACGAACTTTATTGAGTACTAGCTGCGAGACCCGGCGTCGATTGAGATAATGAACTAAATGCACTGAAAAAAAATTAAACTGGTCTCTGTTTTAGCACAGTTGAAATTCAGTCATTTATGGTAAAGTTTTTCTCATTACTATTAAGGAATATCTTCCAAAACGGTTAATATTAAGCCGCCTTGCATTAAAATTTAGTAGTACCGCTTGATGGAAATGACATTTGTGAATCATTGCATTTGTGACAGATCAGTAGATTTTAGTTATATTGAACGTTACGGCTGACTACAAATCAGGTGTGCAACCACTGTGCAACTGTCCAGTTTCAACAGGTACAGTAATTTTAACAGATCGGACAGTATCTTTTCCGTATAAGACGTAAGTAAGAATGTAGGTAAACAGTAAGAGAAAGCAGTTATGACACACACTAAACAAAACAATTAAAAGATACAGTAACATTTAATGTTTAAGGTTAACTGTTTTCACTTAGTTAGAGTAACCAATTTAATTAGTTGGCTCTATTTTAACGTTGCAAGACGGTTGTTATTATCAGAATTACAGTTTTTTTATGTAATGCGCGGCATATGGCATACGCCAGGACCACTTAAGGTGCCCGACGATGCCCATGAGCTTTCGAACTTATAAGGGGGCTGCGAAAACCATGCCGGCCGGCCAGGTGCTTCTTCACACTATATTTGAAGGATCCCAGGTTGTAATTTGAGGGAAATAACTCGACAGGAAGTGCATTCCATAGTTTACTGACCCTATAAATAAAGGACCTAGAGGATCGGTTGGTTCTGATTTTTAGAATGTCGACAGTGATTTTAGATGTTAGATTCACAATTTTTTTTTCCGTGTGGTCATTGATTGTACGATATACAAGTATGATATCCAGTATACTGCTTGCATTGTGGGCTCCGGCACGTAAACATTATACAATTTAACCCACTGTATTCCCAGAAGACCAAGAGATTCGTTGCTCTTGACTCGGTTTCCACGTAAAACTTTAGGTCGCCTTCCCTGCTTACTTGCGAACCGCCCGAGTCATTCCAACGCATTGAATGACAATAGACGAACCCGGATAGTGTTCAATACAGCCGTGCTCATAATAGAGAAGTAATTACATGCAGGAAAATATAATTACAGGCTAATATCATGACAGTGGGTTTGGCATTAGCCATCCATTCGTCGAGCTTAACCCTACCCCTAGCAGGGGAAGTGGGTCAATAGTTTTACATGGATTATTAACCATGCAACAGCGCACATTCGTAACAAAACTCACTCATTAGACTCAGAAAGCGAAGTTGTGAATGAACGAAGCGCGGTCCGAAAAAAATCTGGCATGTAAATTATTATTTTGTTCTTGTTCTTTACCTTAAACTGTTATAACTAAAATTGTTTGGCAGTAGCATTTAGATCTTAGATTATTTCATTACTGTGGACGAAAAACTCGTAAGGTTTCTTTGCGGATTCTTGTTTACAGAATTGATAGATTCCGCGGATCATCAAGTTTTTGACGTAACTAATGGTAGTGTCTAGTGCAGTGTAACTTATTATAGTATTCTTATGAATGTAAATATTTATATGTTAGATAAAAAATATTTATATTTATAATAACAGTGTTTTATGTTTTATCTTTAAAATGCTCTAAATTCTTTCTGTCTGCCGCCATGTACCTCTCTCTACATCCGAAAGGTTGGTATGTAGCGAATGCCCTTCGGCATTAAGCCCACCTATTGTAAACATTGTTAAAAGGTGTACATTAAAGAATTTTATTATAATTCGTTTTACAACAAAAAAAACCGGCCAAGTGCGAGTCGGACTCGCACACGAAGGGTTCCGTACCATCGTACAAGATCTAACACAAAAAAATCTGTTTTTTTGTATGGGGCCTCCCTTAATTTCTTATTATTTTTTAATGTTACCTATTTGTTGTTATAGCGGCAAAATAAATACACACTCTGTGAAAATTTCAGCTGCCTACCTATTACGGTTCATGAGATACAGCCCTGTGACAGACGGACGGACGGACGGACGGGCGGACAGCGGAGGCTTAGTAATAGGGTTCCGTTTTCACCCTTTGGGTACGGAACCCTAAAAAGTAAAAATAAATGAAATGAAATGTAAAAATAGTCCCCGCGCCCCTAAGCTACGAGCCGCTCAAGATGACACCGTCCGTAGTTTCGAAGACTATTAGATAATATAAATTATCCCCAAACTGAGTATGGATATCGCTCTATAGCACTCATAAATCCTTTTTATCCCCCAGGCTTGATGGAACCGTGAAGATTTATAGGATAAAGCCGGCTTTACTCCCATCTCGCTCCTCTGTCACGCGAACAGCTGAGTGCGTGTCGATGTCACGCCGCGTCAGCTGCGGCCGTGACCGCCAATCAGGCGCACTGCGCAGCTACCTACGGCAACACGCTGACGTTGGAAAGAGATTTGGAAGGGAGCATGGAATGACGGCAGTGGCAATAGAACTCACACAAAACGAAATATCATTGTTCCGTTTCAAATAATTTTGCGCAAAGAAGTTACGGGAATATTGTTTATTGTTTATTGTTTATTCATCATCCATAGACAGTACACTGCACTCGGATTTGTCAATATTTTATCATTAGCCAGTTCGGGAAAATCCCAGCGAAGAAGAACTGGAAAGAAACTCCGCTGGTTTTTTTTTTCAACGTCCACTTAGTCTAAATTTACAAAAGTATTTAGACTCACAGATAAACACGCTAAATTAATATGAATTGAAGAGAATCAGCAATTCATGTCATATGCAACAGTTCATGACAAATATCAGTTTATTAGTAAAGACCATGCCCGCCATCTAGAATGTTGCCAATTGGAGCAAGCCAGTCCCCACAAACAGCACCCGTTCACGAGCATCACGCCAGGCACAGCCATCGCCTCTATCGACCATATTTTAAGGAAAGAGAAGACCCGAACCCAGCGTCGCCGCAAGTAGGGACCTACTCCAGTGGCAACATGAAAAAGTTGTGAAAGCTCTGTACGATTTAGTTTTAATACGATTATTTCTGTCATGAACTACTACAGTGACCTGTAAACAAAGAGTCAAAATACAAAATACATTATTATTCTTACAGCTAAAAAAAAAAACTTACGCCACTTAAGGTGGCCCTCCCCGGCGGGGAGGGCCACCTTAAGTGTGTAACTAATTCACGGGCACGATACAAAACCGTGGTATTGCGCTCTGGGACCTTCTCTGTTTCAAAGAATAAGACAGGCAGTGCGATTACGCAAAATTTGAGCATGGTGCCGCGGTACGTGTACGTGCGCCCCCGTCATTTCTAAAGCGCGATTACGAAGCCGTTTTTGACCCGCATTTGACAGTTCTTATCCGTTTCGTAATACCGATTCGACGCGAAATGTATGGAGTTGACCTAATTGCTGCGGATAGCGCTGAGTGCCGCACCATTTGTGAATGAATCGATTTCGTAATCGCAAAAGCTGTCATTCTTTCCGCGTTTGTATCGGGAATTGAGAGGGAAGGTGAGATACTATGATTTATGCTAAGAGACAAAACATCAAAATAACGTTAAGGTATGATTCAACACCTCACTTTGTATGGAAAGTATGGAAGAAACTCCATGTATTTCTTTAAAAGTGACGTGTTTGAACATTGATTAGCTCAGCCATCTATTCATGCCGTTAGACTTTTCGGTTTTGGTTAAATAGGTTAGCATAAAAAAATATATGCAGGGCGTGGAAATATGGGCAATATATTTAACTATTAATATGCTAAGCATAATATGTCTCCCGCCCACTTGTCTGAGTACACATTGCGTAGTTCGACATACACTCATCAATTAGGCTGTATTTACATTGCTAATACATTGGATAATCTTCTGTCCGTGGCTCTTGCTATTTGTTCACCAAGAGGGGAGGTTGATTTGCTTAGTAGCTTAAAAGTTTTCTCTTACAACAAAGTTACAAGATACTTTTTACAGTATGCAAGGCACGTAATTGACAAACATAATATATTTTTACCACGATCGAAATAAGATTTCCTGTGAGCTGTTTTCAAATCTCTAATCACTTTTTACCAATTGCTAATTACTGGAAATGTTCTTGTTTAAAAGTAAACGAAAGTTAGGAACATTTTGTAAATACATGAATTTTCACTTTTACTGGAATAAGTGAAATATAGGCCGTTAAAAATAAGATTATGTTCCCGAGACCATTTAATTTGACTACCAGAAAATTTTCGCTTTGCTCGGTCAATAATACTTATTAACGAAGATGTAAAAGTGGGCTCGATAGAAAGTAGAAAAGCAATTTAATATTTTGCTTAAAACTCCACTTTTTCGGACGTTGGAATCAAGTTACCATTAAGGTGGGCCTTCCCGCTCAACTCCCCATACAATAAAAAGATCACGCCCATATTTCTTGTCAAAGATCCAAAATTTTGCTCAAAATAGCTTTATTTGATCGAACTAGACGTCTGATGACCGTTGGCATTGTAAAATTGTGTTGGGTTTCTAAGTTATAAGGTTCGAAATTTCGGGTTAACAATAATTTTGGAGGTGGATTACTCAACGATAAAATAAAAACATCTTTAAAAGATTAGGCATCAGACATGGCTTTTTTTAAGAAGATTTATAAACAATTTGGTTTTTGTTAGATGTTTGACTGCAGCGGTTGTGCTTTACTTTTGGCTATAAGTCGTTTAGTAATTAAAATTCTCGTAAATCTTACTTAAGAGCGGCAGTGCAATTACGAAGCACAAAATTGGGTGTAGGTTGCTGTACCTACAGCAATATGACAGCTTTTGCGATTACGAAATCGATTCATTCACAAATGGTGCGGCACTCAGCGCTATCCGCAGCAATTAGGTCAACTCCATACATTTCGCGTCGAATCGGTATTACGAAACGGATAAGAACTGTCAAATGCGGGTCAAAAACGGCTTCGTAATCGCGCTTTAGAAATGACGGGGGCGCACGTACACGTACCGCGGCACCATGCTCAAATTTTGCGTAATCGCACTGCCTGTCTTATTCTTTGAAACAGAGAAGGTCCCAGAGCGCAATACCACGGTTTTGTATCGTGCCCGTGAATTAGTTACACACTTAAGGTGGCCCTCCCCGCCGTGGTAAAAATATATTATGTTTGTCAATTACGTGCCTTGCATACTGTAAAAAGTATCTTGTAACTTTGTTGTAAGAGAAAACTTTTAAGCTACTAAGCAAATCAACCTCCCCTCTTGGTGAACAAATAGCAAGAGCCACGGACAGAAGATTATCCAATGTATTAGCAATGTAAATACAGCCTAATTGATGAGTGTATGTCGAACTACGCAATGTGTACTCAGACAAGTGGGCGGGAGACATATTATGCTTAGCATATTAATAGTTAAATATATTGCCCATATTTCCACGCCCTGCATATATTTTTTTATGCTAACCTATTTAACCAAAACCGAAAAGTCTAACGGCATGAATAGATGGCTGAGCTAATCAATGTTCAAACACGTCACTTTTAAAGAAATACATGGAGTTTCTTCCATACTTTCCATACAAAGTGAGGTGTTGAATCATACCTTAACGTTATTTTGATGTTTTGTCTCTTAGCATAAATCATAGTATCTCACCTTCCCTCTCAATTCCCGATACAAACGCGGAAAGAAGATCACGCGCATATTTCTTTTCAGAGATCCAAAATTATGCTCAAAACAGCTTTATTTGATTGAACTAGATGTCTGATGACCATGAGCATTGGAAAATAGTGTTTGGTTTCTAAGTTATAAGGTACGAAAATTCGAATTTTTCGTGCGTTTTATACAATAACTTTGGAGGTGAATTACTCAATGATAAATGAAAATATCTTAAAATTATTAGTCATCAGACCTACTCGTAGCTTGCATCATGAAGATTTATAATCAATTTTGTTTTTGTCTGATTTTGACTACATCGGTCGTGATTTACTTTTAGCTATAAGTAGTTTTGTAATAAAACATTTCGCAAATCTTACCAAATCAAACACTATGCGAATTTTCTGCTTTGTGGACATCTTGCATCCTCGTCATCACGGAGCCTGTATTTTGCTTTGATACAGAGAAGGTCCCAGAGCGTGCTATTGACGGTTTTGTATCTTGCCCGTGAATAGTCCCGCCGGGAATGGCCACCTTAAATCATAGTTATATTGTTGCGAAGATCCATCTGATGGCAACACAAAAATGTTTAAACCCTACCAGCGGCATAACAGTAAAAAACGTTACTAAAAACAATACCTTACTTTTGAAATATCAATACTCCTAAGGGAGAATCTTAAGTAAAATACCGAAATGTAATGTAAAAAGTTATTTTGTATTCCGAGTAACCGTGATATTTATTTTTGAAATTGATGTTTTCTTGTGCAATTTGTCGGAATGTTGTAAGCGTGCATAAAGCATGTCCCACGTTAACCTAGATCCCACGTGGTATATCAGGCTTTGTATGGAAATTCTAACGTTTCATTTAGAGGATGTTCAGGAAAAAAATATTAAACTAATTTTTTATTTCAATCCCAATAATAATTTCCCAAATTTAATGTACCGTGCGCTTCGACACCATGTATACTCACTCGCCTGTGCGAGTGTGTGTATATACATATACAGTGTGTTAACGGAGGTATATGTTCCAAACGTTAACCAGGTATTCCGAGGCATACTTGAAGCAATAAAGGCAGATAATATTTTGTTCGTTGTAGAAAAATTCGCCCTCCCCATTCATTTTTGTAAATACCTACACTACTCTACTCATTTCATGATTACATTTAACTAAATTGTAGTGTTATCTTTATTAATCGACTCCGAGGACTTTCATTAATTAAATTCATTGCGACAGTAAATTGGTTCAGGAAAATCGTAAACGGATTGCTTTGTTCTGATTTTATTCAAATTGATTTTAACGATTCAGAGGCACTTCAGTATTTACCTCACTCCATTTGAATATTTATACCCGTCCATAATATTTTAAACTGTATTGGATACATTAGTTCTGCTAGCATTTAACTCACCACAGCATAAGTTCCTTAACCAAAAATACACAATACAAAATAATGTTAACTGATATAATATTAGAATACTTTTAAAATCCACTGATACGATGGTGCCAATTATGCCAGCACATTTTTTAATGCAATCTGACATGGATGGCGAACACCACACAACTACCTTTATAATATTAGTCCAATATTATATTCTCTATTTGCACATCAATATACTCGTACAGTTGTTCGGATTTTAGTAATGCTGTCCGTCTCCTATACAAATTATGAACAAAATCTTATCAGCAAGATTCTATGTGTTTCAAGCAGTTGCAAAATGTTCCTCACTTACCATTAACACTATTTTCAATTTCATTAATGCACACCATTGGCCCTTTCCAATCTCAATGATCCACACGTTAGCATAATGCCTTTTCAATCTTAATAATAGACACCATATTCACTGGTGCCGTAATATCCTACAAATTGATTATGCCAATTGTCAGCGTTCTTAAAAAACATATGAATTTATCAAGGATCTCGTTCTTAATAAAATCTTCTTTAGACACGCTAAAAGTCCAATTTCAATGTCGCCACTAAGCCGGGTCAAAAGGGCCGGAAAGTGTAGCTATGTACCAACGTAACTTTGCGTTCAGAGCTTCCAAATAAATTCTGGCCAATCACATGTAGTATATACGTGGGTATATGGATAATGTGTGAGGTGTGTGTGATGTTTACGTAAAGTAGAAGCCACAAATATATTTTACAGGGTAAAACTTTGTTTTGTTCAATCCCTAGGAGAATTATTAAACTCATTTCGTAATTTATCGAATTCGCAAAAGTTCAAACCTCGATAATCCTGCTCAATGCCAACGCTTCGATGGAGGATCACCAAATACAGGATCGTCGACAAGACGCACGGCCCGGCGCTGTATCGAGTCCAAGAAATTAAGAAGACTGAAGAAGAAACTAGAAGATAGAAAGAATAAGAAGAAGAAATAGTAAGAAGAAGATAGAAGACTGAAGACCTATGCGAACAATACTCCACGGTAAGTATCCCTAGACAAGACCTTATCTGCGCCTTTTAGAGGACTAGTTTTTGGCTTGAAGTACTGACGCTCCCTTATGATTACTCCACTTCTGCTTGACATCATCTTTGACTGTCTAAAGTTCTGATTGACACCGAGAATTGACATCAAAGTTTTATTTTGCACGGTCGGAGTTATTGTTAACGGTATTCGTTTGCTACTAAACTCACACGCGAAACTTGACTAGGTTCTTTATACCGTCCGGGTTTGCGATCTGCAGGTCTATTCCTGGCATTCAGTAATCAGGATCCTGTTTCCTGATTACTGAATGCAAGGAATAGACCTGCAGATGGTTTGTCCCATGCCTGGTAAGACGCATTTTCGATATCCAACTCGATAGCCATACCTTCGTGATTTTCGAGTTTCTTAAATCTCAGGTGAAACGCATCCAAGAATTTCTTAAGCAGATCGATTGTTTTATTTTGTATTAGCTGTGCCCGCGGCTCCGCTCGCGTTAAAATCCGATATTATACAGTCTGCTCGCCGCTCACGTTAGGATAATGATTGTGAGAATTAGGGTCGGCCGCCGAGCCCCTCTCCTCAACTCGTCAATTCGGTGGTCAAAAAAGGTAATTTACGTTTTCGCTCACTACTCCCTCATTGTTCAACATATCGTGATGATATTTGGCAAAAACTTCTTCGCGATGTGTTTGATTTTATTAGTGAAAACAGCATCTAAATATAATTAGCAGTTTCATCGTGAAAAGCGGCCAAACATTGTTGAAGACAGACAGACAAACACTTCCGAAAAATAGTTTTTTATCATCCGTTTCGTAAGTATAAGCCCCTCAAAAAAGTTTTTTTGTGAAATTCCAAAATTGCAGACACACCACCCCCGTAGTGTTTTATAATTAGTGAAGATGAAGATGGTATCTGACAGCTTTGACAGATATTTTAGGTGAGCTTAGACGCCGGTCGTGATAAATAAGCAGATTTCTTCCAAATTGAAACTTCAGCACACACCGTATGTGTGGAACCGCCATCTTCTAGACCGCTGCTGAGATGCGTAATTCTGTTAACCTCAGCATCCACCCCACTGTGTGCTTCAAGTGGCTGCACTAAGAAAGCTTTGGACAGGACAATTCATCAAGAAGCTTTCTCGTCCTTGTAGGGCAGATGGCTCGTCCGATAGACTCCCGTAGCGCGAAGTCCGGCACAAAGGATTGACGGAGGTAAATCGAAAGAGGTTGTCAAAAGATTTTTCTTTTCACGCTGTGCCTTAATTGGATGATCACAACGTCATTACGTTATTTCACATGGGCGTTCACTTTTAGGGTTCCGTACCTAAAGGGTGCCATCGGAACCCTATTATTAAGCCCCCGCTGGCCGTCCGTCCGTCCGTCTGTCACAGGGTTGTATCTCATGAACCGTAAAAATATCGAAATTTTCTCAGATATAATACAAAATAAAAAAATTCAAGGGACAAAAACGTGATTGTTTGGTGTTAAATCATGTACGGATGAGGACAAGTGCGAGTCGGACTTCGTGTGCGAGTCCGACTCGCACTTGTCCTCATATAACGTGTGAGAGTTAACACTGATAGACCCTATTAGTTAAATGGACGAAAAACTCACTGTTAAAATATGCGTCTTTATTTTTAGTATGTTATCGCCATGACAATGGCCAAACCCAAGAACGGAAGTTTTGCTACAGTATAGAATGCCGAAGCTAAAGATACATTGCACAACGGTTTTTTTTTATGTTCTTAATATTAGTAAAATATACTTTTTCGCGTATCGCTTTCTTCAACAAATGTGATGTTATGTATAAAATAATTAATTTATGAATATTATGGAATATTCAAGAGACGTTTGTTATTATCGGAATTACAGTTAGATTCACTGATATCACTACAGATTTCAGTGCATCTGAAAGTCAGGATGGAGTCAGAATATGAAGCTATTTCTTAATGCTTTGTATGCAGGATATTAATGGAGGTATCATACAAACGTTAACCATGTATTCCAAGGCATATTTTGAGCAAAAAAGATAAATAAAATGTTATTGTACGACTTCGAAAAAGTCGATCTCCCCATATATTTTGTGTGTGGGTATTTAAAAAATGTTTGTCAAACCTACCGTTTTACATGGGTTCCGAACCATGGCATAGCTCGCATTCGTAATGAAATGCACTTATCCAACTCAGAAAGAGAAAGAAAGTGGTGCACGACCGGACGAGATTCAAACCCATAACCTATCGCATGAATGTCAAGTCCTCTAGCCCCTACACCACGAGTCGGGCCCATTTTCGATTATTATTTATTTATTTATTTATTCATTCCTTTCACCGTAAGGCATTAGAACATTTTTAACACATAACAATTTAATATTAACACATTATCCAATATCAAATGATAACAAAATGAAATATCACATGAAACAAAATACTGTATTGAATCAAAATAAGTACAAAATTAATATTTTTTAAATCAAATAAAAACTAAATACGATTTCAAATCAAACAAAGTACAATATTATTAATTTTGAAAATCAAATTGGAATAAATACTATACAAAATAAAATTAAACAAAGTGCAACATTAATCATTTTGAAAATCAAATAAAACAAAATGTAATATGCAATCAATCAAAGTACCGAAATTATATAAAGTAATAATTATAATATTTATTAAATTCGGTGCCATTATCAGAAGATTTAATAGTGATTTTAAGATATAGATAATTGCTAAGATTATATTACTTAAATAGGGTTTCATAAAATTCACCTATTGTGTAAAATGACTTTTGTAATAGGAATTCCTTTAATTCGTGCTCAAAGTGACTAGTTTTTTCTACATTTTTGAATTCTATCGGCAATTTATTGAACAGTGTTCATATTATGCAAACCAATTCACTCCATTCGCAAAGCAATTAACTTTCTCCCGATTTCGTTTCTCTTTCATGTACATATTAAATAGCCATGCAAAGATATATACAGAGAGGGCACGGAGAGGCAAAGTCATTCTCTATTGGGAGCAGCAAGCCTATTCCTGGCATTCCGTGATCAGCAATCAGGAATCCTGATACTGTTTAAAGCGATTTTTTTTACGAAAAGATTCCGGAACATAGTTTTATGAATTGATCAAGCTTTTCCGTCGTAAAAAGCGTTTTGAAAACCTCCATAAAAGGGATTTTCTAGTCTCAGGATTACTGATTCCTGATAACGTAATTTCAGGAATATACCTGCTGTACAGGTTGGCTCAGAAACGGAGCACAATAGCCGACACAATTGAGTCACCGCGATTGTGCCTGGAGCACTATTGAGCGATGAAAAGGGAGTTCCACAGCCGTATAACAGGTTATAAAGACCGCGTAACGTTTTATAGATTGTGTTCGAGCTGAGTAAGAAACTTACAAACCTGTTACAACTTCAGTCTGGTTTGTGATAAGTTCGCAAAATGAAAGTGATTTCCACTTTTAATACTAATACAAATTTAAATAATATCTTAACATAAATGCATTTTTTTAATGCAACATCGATGGCTAATATGGTTCCAACCCGCACAAACCCTCAAATATGTCGGCGACTATGTTACCATGTGGTATGTACGTTTAAGTTGGGTTAGAAGTTTTGGAAAATAGGAGACAGCGAGTCTCATTTTTGCGAGTTGACTCGCTAGAGATACATCCTTTCTTTTCATCTATGATTTGAACCCTTGACCTCTGGCATTCGAGGAAATTCCCGCGCCCCTGAGCTACGAGACGCTCAAATCTGCTGTTAATCCGCAATGCTCTCTTACTCAATTATAAAAATCAGAAACACTACGAATTGATGTACCTAGTTGTGAAAAGCTGGTTTTTTTGCTGACCTTAAACTCGGCCTGGCGGCCATCTAATATTTTATTTATACAAATGCTTTTTAAATACAATTCTTCAGTTTATCTTTATACCAATATGCCTGAACTGTGTTTTTGTCAACGTATAAATTACCCGGTCCATTTTAGGGTTCCGTACCCAAACGGTGAAAACGGAACCCTATTACTAAGCCTCCGCTGTCCGTCCGTCCGTCCGTCCGTCCGTCTGTCACAAGGCTGTATCTCATGAACCGTAACAGGTAGGTGTAGGTAGCTGAAATTTTCACAGAGTGTGTATTTATTTTGCCGCTATAAAAACAAATAGGTAAAATAAATAAAAAAAGTATAATTGAAGGATGGAATGGAAGGATGGAACCATTCACAAAAAACGTTTTTTTCTTGTGGTCAATCTGGTACGATGGTACGGAACCCTTTGTGTGCGAGTCCGGCTCGCACTTGGCCGGTTTTGGTTTATTCGGATTGGCGAACCTTAACAAGGCGCGTCTCAGTTTATAAACGAAAGTACAAAAGAAATAATTTGACAGGCTTCACGGGAAGTTAGACAACACGAAAGCTAATCCAACACGGCGCGAGGTGTAAGGAAAATTAAAGTATTCCGTAAGCAGCTGTTGCCACGCCGGGGATAATTCAGCCTTCTTAATCCACCCTTATCTAACCTTTACGAGGAAAAACAAATAAAAGTCAAGAGTGACGGATTGATGACGCTGCAAGGTTCTAAAGTAAAACCGGCCAAGTGCGAGTCGGACTCGCACACGACGGTTCCGTACAATCGTACAAGATTTAACACAAAAAATCACGTTATTGTAGGGGCCCCCTATAATTTTTATTATTTTTTAATTTTACCTATATGTTTTTTTTTATGTGACTGGACATGGATGGCTAATACCACACCTTCTGTCATGGTATTAGCCCAACACACCACATGGGAACTAGGTGCCATGCCAGGACCTTCCTTATATCGCACGGCTACATTGACCTGGATGGAAAACACGGACAATTTTCATTGCCACTTCGACCATCCTACCTACTCCTACCATCTAGTAAACAAGGAAGGGGACCTACAGTTTAACGTGGAATCCGAACCACGGCCAGCCTCTCTCAACAGTCGAATGGTCACCCATCCAAGACCAGACCGGACCCAGCGTTGCTTAACTTCGGAGAGCGATCGCCGAAGTGTCGCGCCACTGGGCTATTGAGGTTGTTATTGCGGCAAAATATATGAAAATTTCAGCTTCCTACCTAATACGGTTCATGAGATACAGTCCTGTGGCAGACGGACGGACGGACGGACGGAAGGACGGACGGACAGCGGAGGCTTAGTAATAGGGTTCCGTTGGCACCCTTTGGGTACGGAACCCTAAAGTAAACATATTAGTTCATTCGTTTACATTCCTGCGTAAGGTGTAAGCACACTCTTGGATTCGTCAATTTTCATAGACGGTTCGTTTTTAGTGTTCCGTACCCAAGGGGTGCCAACGGAACCCTATTACTAAGCCTCCGCTGTCCGTCCGTCCGTTCGTCTGTCATATTACTGTATCTCATGAACCGTAATAGGTACACAGCTGAATTTCTAACAGCGCGTGTATGTAACAAGTAGGTAAAATAAATAAAAAAAATACAATTAAAGGATGAACCCATACAAAAAATGTTTTTTTTTTATCTTGTACGATGGTACGGAACCCTTCGTGTGCGAGTTCGACATGCAATTTACTTCTTTTTTTTTAACTGGATGGCTAATACCAAACTGAACGTCAGATATTAGCCTAACACACCACATGGAAACTAGGTGCAATGCCAGGACCTTCCTTATATTGCTCGGCTAAATTGAACTGGATAGAAAACACGGACAATTTTCATTGCCGCTTCGACCATCGTTCATTAGATGCGATGGTACCAACCCGGGCGGGATTAACCCTACCACCTAGTAAGTAAAGAAGGGGACCTACAGCTTTACGTGGAATCCGAAAACCAGCCTTAAAGTTTGAAAATGGTCACCCATCCAGAACCCAACCGCGCTCAGAGGTGCTTACCCAGCTTATCGAATCGCAAAGCGTCCACTGGGCTACCGATTTATTACTATGGACGAAAAATAACCAACAAGAAACTTTGTAGGGAGTCATAATGCTACGTTTGTACGTAAATATTTAACTTTATATTAGGGCGGGGCTTTATCTCCCCGTGCAAACGTGAAAAACCGGCCCAAGTGCGAGTCGGCCTCACACACGAAGGGTTCTGTACCATCGCACAATATTTATTTGTGATATGATTGTGGTCTAAAATAGCGTTCGTCGAGTCAACCCACACAAACCCTCCAATACGCCTGCGACTATGTTTGCATGTGGCTTTTTGTTTTTGAAAATTGAAGATAGCGGATCCCATACTATGGCTCGATGCCATGTCTCCGCCTTTTTGATCTATGGTAAAAGCCGAACAGGAAACCAATTGCAAAGATTGTTGAACACAATTTTTAAATGTTATTACTTTTACCATGAGAATGTGGTCTCAAGATCGGTTCTCGTGTTTGCCAATCCTGTGCTTGCGGAGTCCTCTCGCAACTCCAGGGGGCCAATCCAGGAAAGAGTGAGTTCGAATTCGTCGCTAAATATAAACTCACATTTTAAATAGTTCATGTTTCCAAACTTCTTTCACATCATTTTACTTTGGGAAAAATCTGGATTGTCCCATAAATACGCTGGAAGTATAAATAACAGTTCCGTCATTTCAATAATAATATATTATATGTGTAATTTAAGGTTAACTCACTCCCAAACTCGAACTCACTCTTACCTGGATGGGTCCCCAGAGGCGCTCTCGCCATCCGATTGAGACATTCGTATGTAAGCATATAACTTCCAAACGACTGCTCCAAAGTGGATACGTCTTTTTTTGTTGTGTTCGTTATTGTTAGAAAAAGCTTTGTATGTAAGAACATTTTGGAAAATCCACCGGTTAAGTCGGAAATTTAGTTGGTATTTTGTATGAAAATCTCAATACAAAAAATGTTAATCATATGGAATATGACATTCAGTTTGACGGTTCTGCTGTCACATCTTTTCATAACAACAACGAATATCGGTATTTTGCGACAAAATAATTGAATTGTTATAGAAAGAAGGATGCCCATTGCATATATTATAGGCCCCTCAAAAATGTTAGTCTGCGAAACCGGTGGTATAAATTTAGAAACTAACATAACTTTTTCACATACGAATTTTGAAGACCGAAGTTTAAAGTTATTGAATAAATGCGTTTTTGAGGTTATTTATTTTTTATTTTATAAAAAAAACCGGAACGAGTGGTATTGGGAAGGTTGAAGCAGACAAGGTTCTTCTGGCCCCAGGTGGCTACTATTTCAAGAATATTATCGAACTTAACAATAATTGAATAACACGGCCGCGAAAGTGAAATCATCTTTTACCGGGTTCAGCTCAGGTGAACGTCCGAAAACAAAACAGCCCGAGTGAAGCCGGGTACCCCATCTAGTAAATTAATAAATGTAAAACTTTTAGTTCCTTCCTGTCCACAGTCGGTGCCCATGGAGGTGATTTTTAATATAGTTTACTGGGCACCGCTACAAGGTTCAGTATATTCAAATTTTCAAAATGTATTTCATAATAAGTAATTGGACACATTACATTACATAAATGTATTCAAACATTTAGTCATACTGTATCGAGCTGCACAATATCTACCTACCACTCCTGGAAAACGATGTGGTATGTATTAATGCTAATTATTCAACTGTAATCACAGCAGAAACAAATACGGTTTGTAAATGGTTTTTTATTGTGAATGCAAACAGATGTTCGAAATATTTACTCGTGCGTGCGGCGGAAAAGCCTTTCGTGATGTAAACACAGCTGATTGGAACGGCGCAGCTGTCAAATGAAAATGTTTTTCCCATAAAACAAAATTATGGAAACAACAAAGATGTTTTCTTATTTACTGCTTGTTATATCTTTATTAAATCTTCTTTCAAACTGGAATATCTTTTCATATTAAATATATTTATTAAATAAGAATTATTTTTAACATATATTACAAACCTTCGGTTAAACGATGTCTACACCCTTAGATATGTCAATTACAACCGAGGATAGATCGACTCGCGATTACAACACACGACACTAACATTGAGCCTATAAAACACATCTAGAATTAACGACCACGGCCAAAACTCATATAAAAATAGTCAATCTATGGCACTGCAGTTATAGGCTACGCTAAGCACACACTGGCTCCGGTTTGTTTGGGTGTTTAAGTGCGTTGAATGTTTATGGGCAGAGATAGAGCGTTGAGAGGAAGATTCAGCGAAGGGCGACAAAGCGATAGGCGACGGGCGCGGGCGGCCGCGGCGCAAGGCGGACGCTGACTGAGGCCCGCCCAAACAAACCGCCCTCACTCCCCGGAGCGAGGGCGGGATGTCTTCTACGAACCTACCTGTTGGCGGTAAAGGCGCTGTGAGATTTATGGTGTTCATAGACTCAGTGTACCCAGGCTTGTTTAACCGTGCTAATGATGTTGTTTGTTACACCCAGTGGCCTCAGTGGCCCAGTGGCGCGACACTTCGGCGATCGCTCTCCGAAGTTAAGAAACGCTGGTTCCGGTCTGGTCTTGGATGGGTGACCATTCGACCGTTGAGAGAGGCTGGCCGTGGTTCGGATTCCACGTTAAACTGTACGTCCCCTTCCTTACTTACTAGGTGGTAGGGTTTATCCCGCCCGGGTTGGTACCATCGCATTGGTTGAAAGATGGTCGAAGCGGCAATGAAAATTGTCCATGTTTTCCATCCAGTTCAATGTAGTGCGCAATATAAGGAAGGTCCTGGCATGGCACCTAGTTACCATGTGGTGTGTTGGGCTAATACCATGACAGAACTTGTGGTATTAGCCATGCATGTCCAGTCACATAAAAAAAAAACACCCGAAGCGTACAATCAACATGAGATTAATCCCGGAGTAGCTTCTTGTCGGTTCTTCTTCGTTGGACTTAATCCAAACGGCAGGAAGAGAAAAAAAAACCAAGACGAATTGACCAATCCGTGTTGGTAATATATGTACATCTAACGGAGGATATAAAGAAACTGAATCTCTGATTTAAACTAGGCAGGTGAATTACTTTTGTTTATACATACGATTTAATATATACTTCAGATATTTCGTTTATTAATATATAGGCTGATTCACATCCGACGATTATTGCATATGTGTTAATTAAAAAAAGAAAAATACGGTGGTGTACAGAAATATAAGCTGCACATTGCATATGTATAAAACTATCGTTCTTGGCATAAAAGAAAATTGAGCATTTCAAAAATGGCTCATCGTTCCGACCCATGCAACGTTATATATGGCACTTTAAGCCTCGAATTCATTATAAATGTAAAATATAGCCATAATAGTTGCGGCGAAAACATGTTAAAAATTTCAGGTTTATTTCTTTTGTTACAATGTTTATCATAATATTTTTAAGTAACAGCATCATCTAACGGTGTAAAATTCAAATCGCTATTAACAAATCATTAAACCTGATTTACTGAAAATATTTTCGTAAAAGATGCATAGTAAATTCATGGCTAAAAGTGCTATATTTTTGCATTCTGTGCATAAACAACTTTGAATGGTTCAGAACAGCCTTAAAAATAACTTGTTTAATATTGTAATATGTTTTATTATTCTATATGTTAATCTTATTCTGAAACTGAAACGTAATCTGGTGCATTATTGTTTCGTTATTAATTTGCTCTACACACATCTTTCTGAATTCTCGTGACCATTGCTTCTATCTGTAGATAATGCTCTCTAGCCCAAATATTATATATTGGGAATGAATTTCACTAACGCATTCTTGTTGAAATTATCAGCATTCTTGCCTGTTCTGACAGGACATGACATTCACTCCATAGTTGTATGAATATTCGGAACAATAACATTAACAACTGTTAGCGCCTGAAATCTAAATGTCAAACCATTTCAGAGACAGAACAAAAATATAATAGTTATACAAACAGTTGTCACGTCTGTTATTTTGCTATAAGTCGACTGTTTGTAATATTTCCACGTGGATTCCAAGTATTTAGTTATTGTCTAAGTTTTTTCTATCGTTTTAATTTTGTGCATTACTGTTTGTTGTACCAAATAAATAAAATAAAATAAAATTGTTGGTAAATTGAATTTTGCTCGATTCTGTTTTTAGTTTTAATCAAAACAGAAGATGTGAAAAAACGAATATTTCTACGGCTAATGGAGATGAGGGCAAAAGTATGTATAGAAAAAAACAATCGAAATATTACGAGACCCTGACGTAAAAAACTTCTCCGTTATTCTTTTTTTACCCCTCCTGAATTCGAGCTTGATTGTATCCTCCGACGATTCGAATCCATGCATTTATGTATAAATCAGAACCCACCGCTCATTCCTGTCACTTCGTATCAAATCCAACCATCGTAGCTGACAAGATATGTACTGACATTCACCCACTTTGAGTCATTGATTTCGCGTCATATAGTAATATTCCGGGAAGTCACGACATTTTTGGTCACGACAAGGTAAATGGCTGAATCTGGGTTCACATGTTAGAGACCAACCCTCTGATGCTAAATATGTCGGTCTGCCTGTGCCAAGTGGTTGAGTTATCTAGATTGGCTATATAAAATATATGTTGGTATGTACCTGCTGATGAATGTACTGATTGTCTAGAAACGTTGATACCTATTAATTATGCAACAATAACCAGTAGTTTTTTTTATTAAATATTTAAATATACCTAATGTTCTATCTGTAACCTAAATCGGCTATAACTACGAAATGCAACCAAAGCTTTGATCAGTTTTGGTATTGCTAAGCAAGTATGTACCGATTCTTTCATGCTTCGTCATTTGCAGCCATTTACCTTACCATATATTTTTTTTGTCACCATAACTACTTTTTAAGGCGCCTTATCTACGTAACGCAACCACTTGGCGCAGGCAGACTTACACATTTAGCTTCAGAGGGTTGGTCTTTATCCTGTGAACCCAGTTTCAGCCATTTACGTTATCGTTACCATTTTTGTCGCCACCTCCTAGTCTATAATGTTTCTTCATCTATTTGAACACTTTCGTAGATCAGCCTTGGGACGCATTGGATAAACAAGAAAATCCTTCTCAACTTAGCTCTACTGGGTATGTAAAACGCCCATTTCGTTTTCTAAATAGCGGACAAGAGCTACTCGCATTCTTAGGTCAGTCACCGGTGGAAGCGAATTTCAAGAGTATGTTTATTTCTTTGTGTTTTGTCAGCCTCAGTGGCCCAGTGGCGCGACACTTCGGCGATCGCTCTCCGAAGTTAAGCAACGCTGGGTCCGGTCTGGTCTTGGATGGGTGACCATTCGACCGTTGAGAGAGGCTGGCCGTGGTTCGGATTCCACGTTAAGCTGTAGGTCCCCTTCCTTACTTACTAGGTGGTAGGGTTTATCCCGTCCGGGTTGGTACCATCGCATTGGATGAACGATGGTCGAAGCGGCAATGAAAATTGTCCGTGTTTTCCATCCAGTTCAATGTAGCCGTGCAATATAAGGAAGGTCCTGGCATGGCACCTAGTTCCCATGTGGTGTGTTGGGCTAATACCATGACAGAACGTGTGGTATTAGCCATCCATGTCCAGTCACATAACCAGGCAGCCAGCCAGACAGGCAGCCTACGCTGCTCGGAGCCTAGAGATACAGCCCTGTGACAGATGGACGGACGGACAGCGGAGGCTTGGTAACAGGGTTCCGTTAGCACCCTTTGGGTACGGAACCCTAAAAAGCTCGAAAATAGTTAATTTGTAGTTTTATCACATTAAATTGATATACACATCAAGACGGGTTTCTTAACAAATAGTGACATACACACACACTTCACAAGAAACGCCCGGAACCTACGCGTCCCCACTCCTCGCACACTTTACGGTAAAAGAACTTTGCTACATGATGGTATACAAATATTTAATAAGCTTCCAAATTAAATAAAAAACCTAGAGTCCGATGACATTTTCAAGACAGCTGTTAAAAAATATTTTGCTAATAACTTAGACTAACTTTCTCATACTTTATATTTATATTAAGGTTCTAACTATTAATTAATTGTATTGTAACCGCAACGCAACAACGCAACATACTAATACTAAATTTAATGTTTCTCATATAAGTGAATGTAATGTTCTTTTGGGAAATAAAATATTCTTTAACCTGAAAGTTAATTTGAAGTTTTAACACTTTAAAAAAAACATAATATATGAATATTTTTTTAAATAAATGTACACGGACCCCCCGTAATATATGAATAATCTTTATAAAAATACACACGGACCCTCGGTGTGCTAGTCCGACTCACACTTGACCGGTTTTTTCGGATGTGCGCCTCTACACACATAGCGCGCGCAAAATGACACGCACCCCTGACTTCTCAAGTTCGCACATCGCACAGGGTGTTCACAGCCGCCTGCCCGGTGAGTCGTATCTGATTGCTCATTTGTCACACCCTGAGTGATGAGGGTACCCGACTCTACAGAAGGCCCTATCTCTGCGGAGCCTCTTCCGGGGTTCCTGCCGATGTTGCCATCGGAATAGGGGCGAAATTACCGTAAATCTCTCAAATAAACCCCGAACGAGATATCGGGAACATAAAAAAAAGGAAACTCGAAGAATGATAGACCCGACCGTCCATTATATCACTGCTAACTTCGATATCGGGTAGCGTTGCCTTTATTTAATAGGGTGGATATACGCTTGAAATTCCTGGGACTTAATGACTGGGCAGGAGATGGGTTTGTGCGGGCCTAATAGCTAATATCCCTAAATTGTTCAGCAGGCCTATTCCTGGAATTTCGTGATCAGGGATCAGGAATCCTGAGTCCAGAAAACCAATTTTATAGCGGTTTTCAAAGCTATATTCTTGACGAAAAGTTTCCGGAGCAGAGTATTAGTTTAATCAAGGTTTTCCGCCGAAAATATCGCTTCGAAAATGACTATAAAAACTGTTTTCTAGACTCAGAATTCCTGATTCCGGATAAAGGAATTCCGACGAGCTTCTGGCCTATGGCCAGAAGCCTCGTGAAAAGTGTCGGTTCAAATAAATCAGCCCTTGGTGAAAACCAGGCTTTGGTATTAGCCAACCTGTCAGATATAATGAATATCTGGGTTAACATCAGCAGTTAAGGCGGCCTAACCCGGCGGGACTAACTCAATCGCGGTCACGGTACAAAACCGTGCTGTTGCGCTCTGGGACCTTCTCTGTTTCAAAGAAAAATATAGGCTCCGTGATGAGGAAGATGCAACATGTCCACAAAAAAGACAATGTGCATAGTGTACGTTTTGGTAAGATTTACGAAAATTTTAATTACTAAACGACTTGTAGCTAAAAGTAAACCACGACCGCTGTATTAAAAAATCTAACAAAAACCAAATAGATTATAAATCTTGATTAAATAAGCTATGTCTGATGACTGATCGTTTTAAGATGTTCTTACTTTATCATTGCGTAATCTACCTCCAAAGTTATTGTATAAAACGGGCGAAAAATCCGAACTTTCGGACCGTATAACTTAGAAACCAAACACAATTTTACAATGCCAACGGTCATCAGACATCTAGTTTGATCAAATAAAGCTATTTTGAGCAAAATTTGGGATCTTTGACAAGTTATATGTGCGTTATCTTCTTTCCCCGTTTGTATGGGGAGTTGAGGGGGATGGCCCACCTTAACATCAGCACTTTAGCAATAAATTCCCTTTAACTGTCGATTAAAATTAATCAGCCCTGGGTGAAAACAAGGCTTTGGTATTAGCCGTCCTGTCACATAAAATAAATATCTGGGTGCACTCATTAAATTTGTACGATAAATTGTTTACCCCAAATCCACCATTATCGAAGGAGCCAACACGAGTCCTTCATAAAAAGTTCGTCCAGCCAGCCGTTAAAAGGATCAACGATTTTTATAGATATTGCCAGCGCACGTTTGACCTTTTTCATAGGTTCTAATACCCTGGTGATGGCCAGCCATCATCGTAAACTGGCCCTTATTGGGACAAAGGCGAGCATCCAATGATTGTAGGTAGGTCACGTCTATTACGCACTTTTTCTCTAGGCTAGGCCACTTGTCTTTTTTTGCGATAGTTTTTGGGTCCGTCGCAGTGTCTAGGTGTAGAGTTCATGTACTACTAGAAGGCCTACTTCTTGCTCAGCCAAATTGTTTTCTTGCCAAAAACCAAGCATGCGCAATGTGACTGGACATGGAGGCTAAATACCACACCCACCGGCATGATCTTAGCCCAACACGCCGCATCGCAGCGGCTCGTGGCCTACTGGCCTAGCGTACCAGAGGCCCGGGTTCAATACCGACTTGCACCACTGTCTTTCTCTTTCAGAGTTCGATAAGTGCATTTCGTCACGAATGCGAGCTGCTCCATGGTTCGGAATCAATGTAAAACTATAGGTCCCCTTCCCCTACTAGGTGATAGGGTTTAAGCCCGCCCGGGTTGGTACCATCGCAATGGATGAATTTGTCCGTGAAATTGTCCGTGTTTTCCATCCAGTTCAATGTAGCCGTGCTCATAAAGGGAAGGTCCTGGCATGGCACCTAATTCCTTCGGGAATGTGGTGAATTGGGCTAATATCATAAGTGTAGTTGTGTGGTATTAGCCATCCGTGTCAGGTCGCATAAAAAAAACCGAAGAATTTAGGTGCCATGCCATGACCCTTTATGAACTGGATGGAAAACATGACAATATTTTCATCCAATGCGATATTACTAACCCGGGACGGGTTAAGGGGACCTACAGTTTTACATGGATTTCATCTAGATGTTTCGATTGCTAAAACCACACCCACTGTTGTCATTCATAAACTTTCATAAAAAAAGTTTGAACACAGAACATGAGCGTTCGATAATAACCGTTATAGGTTTCAAATATAGCTAGACCATAAATGCATCTTTCAACTTTTTGAAATTCCAAAATTACTAATAGTATTTTTTTTTTATAATAAAATATGGTTTTACTTAAGCCCTTATGGAAGTGAATGCAATCAAGTGATATCACGCCCTTAAGGTGGGCCCGTAAGCATCATACAATTACGCATCCCATACAAACGAAGTTTACTAATAATTTGAAAAGAGCTGTTCCAATTTATTTGATATGTGTTATCTAATGTTAGGAAACACATATTTTTGCATGTTGTTGTTTTTTTGATAAATGTCAATCTAAATGTCAAGATAAAAACAAATTTGTATGTTTATTTTATTTAATCTTATTAGGTTAGAATTTTCAAGAAAACAAAACTTGCAGACACAGATTTTTGCTCCCAGACACTAGATGATAAATATTTATTCAATTGTAACAGTGGTTTTCCAATTTCAACTTCAACAATATATTTCATTCAATGCGATGATACCAACCCGGGCGGATTAAACCTTACCACCTGGGAGAGGAAGGGGACTTACAGCATAGCTTATATACGGGCCATTCTTAACGGTTGCTTGTAAATTCTGAAAAAAATTGTATACTTATGTATTTATGCAGCAACTAATTACTTTTACTCAAGACGTCATATTTTTTGAGCAATGAGTAATTGCAAAATAATTCGCCCACGGCAGCCTCGGCACGTGAACACGTTCACACTTGACCAAACTTGTTTATGGAATGTTTTCTCGTTGGTTTTACTCATCGAGTAAGAAGCCGCGGAAGTAGCGACTGAAACTCAACCGTATAGCGGCAGCGGAGGGTATAATACAATGACGGTAACGTCGGCCAGTCAGTTTGCTTACGAATTCGCTTAATTCCAATGACGAATGAACGGCACGTCCCTAATTCAGCCGCTATGTGGATGAATTTTGATCGTCACTCCCAAATTTTCATATTCGATGGACACTGTCATGGTCGTGACATTCGAGCAGGATTCGAACCTGCGACCTTTGGAATACATGTCCACTGCTCTTGGTTAGAGCCATATACCATACAAGCTATACACATATACAAGATGGCGGAAGCATTGCGTATATTCGAATATAATCTTGAAATTCGTTGGCTGACGTAATTGTCGGGATAGCTCCGTTGGTTAGAGCATTGGACATGCAATCCAATGGTCGCATGTTCGAATCCTGCTTCCGACGAATGTCACGACCAATACTTTTTCATATTATTTTCAAAATCTGATTACAATGCTTCAAATGTAGATGTCGCTGAAACTCAAATTGTTGAGCTGTTGTTTCTTGAAGTGCTAAAAAACGAAAACAACCTAAACATTTTTATCTAATCAGTCAAAACGGACCTTTTTTTAGGGTAGGGAAGGGACTTCATTAAGTTTTGACAAATGTCAGCTGCCAGGCTTCTCTAATTATGGATCTTATTTTTTTTGGATCTTCAAGGTTCGCGTAGGGTGGTAATTATTATTTGAATTGAGAAAAATATTTTCTTTGCATTAAATGTTTACTTTGATATATTTGCTGCCTAAAAAATGTTCGACTGAAAAAAATATTGTTATAATCAATTCTCTCCGCACAAAACAATCTTCCACTTCTCAATCTTCAAATCAACCACATGTGGATCAATTTTTTTGAGCAAGACATTTCGCTGAGAATATCATATGCTATATTGAAGGAAATGGAATGTCTTAATTTCAAAATATTTAATTGAATTAAGAATACCACATCTTAAATTTAAATAATGTTTGCAAGAATAAAAATATTTTTATTTCAAGAAATCCTTTTTTACCGTGCATTTCCGAAGCAATTAGGTGCTATGCCAGAACATTCCCTTTACGAGCACGGCTACATTGAACTGAATGGAAAACACGGACAATTTTTCATTGCCACTTCGACAATATTTTCATCCAATGCAATGATACCAACCCTGGCGGGCTTAAACCCTACCACCTAGTAGGGAAAGGGGACCTACGTGTTACATGAATTCCGAACCATGCAGCAGCTGGGATTCGTGACGAAATGCACTTATCCAACTCAGAAAGAGAAAGAAAGTGATGCATGAACGGGGCGAGGATTTGAACCCAGACCTCTGGTACGCAAGCAAGTCCCCGCGCCACTAGGCTGCGAGCCGCTCAAATGTTACAACAACAAAAATATTAATAAAATTCATATGGAATAATATATCAGGTCGATCTTATAGCAGTTAGACTGCCTTATTCGATACTTGTTCTCATATTAATCGTATTACAGTATGTTGATCTGGTGTATGTCATATAGTAATCGCACCCCAGCAGTTTAATCTGCCATTAACTTTCGCACCGATGGGCCTCGCAATCTGCGCGACGGTGGGTCGATCCAGATGTCGAAATCAGCTTGAAATTAGATGAGTCATATAATAGCAATTTATCGCTACCAGCTACCTCTAGCCTTCAGAGCGTATCTTATATCGTTTGCATTGTAGCATTGGTTCTAAGAGGCAAGGATATTAAATCGCCATCTCGCAAGCGATACCAGTACAAGATAATCAGGACTTTAGTAATAAAGACCCTTTAAGTGTCAATTAAAATAAATCCGCAGTTGGTGAAAACCAGGCTAATCAAAATAAATAGATGCACTGAGAAAAAAATATTGTTGGCCCAACAAAGAAACTTTAACCCTGGAGAGCCGTCATAGTGAATTGGTTGCAACGACAACCTTTATTTTGTCAACCATATATACAATCTAACAAAGTAATTCTAGCAAAACATACTAGACATTGGTGCGCTCGCAACTTCCACTTTGTTACACTAACAAACAGTGACCAAAGTTGTTACAGTAACAAATACGACTTTGTGTCAATGACAAAAAGCAGTTGACAAAATAAAAGCTGTCCTGAGAAATAAGCTCGATTCGTTAAAGTAACAACTTATTTTGATGCTTCAACAATTTTTTTCTGACAACGTGATATTTGTCACTTTGTCAGCCTACTTTTTTCTCAGTGTGGTAAGAAAGGCCCTTAATATGTGCCGATTAACCTAAGCAGCACATAGTGAAAAAGGCCTTAAGTCATATAAAAGTGTCCTAAGTAACACTTATAACTTTGGCCTGCTTAAATCAGCACAATTTCTGAAAAATACAAAATACGGGGTATTCTCGAAGAAGATTGTTTTCGACTGGTTTGCCATGCGGGGACGTCTAGAATTCGGTGGAGTGTTCTAGAAGGAAGCTACACGAATATAAAAGGTACGCGAAGCAAGCGAAAACAAGCGATAGTGAGACTTCAAAGTGATCCAAATGAACTAGCTCTTCACTAGACGCTAAAAATAAAATGCAACGTAACTGCAAGTTCAATTTTCAACTGTTTCGATGTAGCCGTGCAATATGAGATGCTGACATCCTGTCCACCAACCATGTCTTGTTACAATACAATCAAAACATTCCCAAAGTTTCTAATTACAAAAAGACGTTTAAAATAAACTGTATACCGATTATAAATAATATTTTTCAATGAGGGAAAATTATTATTTTGTAAAGCAATTCAAATATTAATTAAAAGAAATGTCTCGTGTTTCAAGTCAAATCACTTAGAATTTGTTAGAGTTGAGGCAACAAGGCACTGTACACATCGTTCCTCCATTATATTATTCACAAAGGCAATTAAAATATCTCCTATTTTCATTAATATTTTTACGAAAAGAGCCGTTTCACTCGAAAACCTCTAACGTCGACGACTCGCCTAATTGCGAATATCAAGAATTCCAGGACTTTCCCGCATTCCTGCACGAAAATATCTGCGAGTTCTGCCCCCCCCCCCCCCCCCCCGTCGCTTACCGCGTCCTACCGATCGTCTGCCTTTCATTCACACGCCATCTGCACGGGGAGAAAAGTCAGCCATTTGCTTTTATTGGGAGTCGAATGACCTGTCAATTGATCGGTACACACGCACCAGGTACTTATTCATATCATATCAGGTTGTACTTTGGTGAAAATATCTCGGCAGGTAGAGACTGGCCAGGGCAACCTGTTTGGTTTGACATCCTCACGCCAAGTTTTTTTATGAAACCGCGTATGTGTGGCAAATACCAGACCCACTATTATTGGGCCCAACACACTATTGTAATGCTGGGGAGCAGCGTTCTCATATTTAGAACTAAAAAGACTAGAAAGAACTTGAAAGTGACTTAAAAATAAACAATTAAGTATGAAACCACCCTCCATCGATCCTCAAGTTTGGGATTTTTTAAAATTTAATTATACTTACTCTAAAATACAAATTCTTCATTGTAAGCTGAAGGCTAAGCCCCCAACAAATGGGCGTTTCGAGCTCTACACTATATAGGGACTAGGTGCCTTGCCAGGACCAGGAACGTGCGATCAGAATAATTAACAAAGCCGCCTGGGAAGACCACTGTACGCCGATATTTCAAGCCCAAGGTATGCTAACAATGTATGATGCATACATAAAAAAGGTCGCGCTGTTTGCGAGAGGCAACAGAACAGAGTACAAAGCACGTTCTCACTCTTACCTGACCAGGCACAAACTCCTCCTGCAAGTGCACAATCAAAGCACCACGAAATTTGAAAGTGGCTTAAAATATAAATGTTCAGCCATCTACAATAAATTGCCGCTAGACATGCAAGCAGTGGAAAGTGATCACATATTTAAACGAGAACTATACAAGTGGCTGCTTACAAAGAATTTTTATGACCTAAAATATTTCCAAGAATTGTTACTAATGATTTCACTCAATTCGTTATTCTGTTTAAATAATTCATTGACTTATTTAATTTTAATTAATTTTATGAATGTTATTTGATTTATACTGATTTAATGTAATTGACTTGATTTGATTGACTTTAATTGATTGAGATGTATATTATGTAGACCTAATAATTTTGACGATGTGATAAATTGGTTAGCATCTCGTATCAACTGGAAATCACGGATTAAATGAATTTTGAATTCTGAATTTTGAATTAGACACGATATAATAATCGTATGGGAAGCCGGCCACGAATCGAATTTTTTTTTTTTTATGTGACTGGACATGGATGGCTAATACCACAAGTTCTGTCATGGTATTAGCCCAACACACCACATGGGAACTAGGTGCCATGCGAGGACCTTCCTTATATTGCACGGCTACATTGAACTGGATGGAAAACACGGACAATTTTCATTGCCGCTTCGACCATCGTTCATCCAATGCGATGGTACCAACCCGGGCGGGATAAACCCTACCACCTAGTAAGTAAGGAAGGGGACCTACCAAATGCCACACAGTTCAAATATCGCCACCGCGCGAACGTGCTTCTGAAAAGCGTTCGCCAATTTAGTTCCCACCAGTGACTACGGAAGGGTGGGAGTGGGACTTGAAACCCACTTGTGTAACAATCAACTCAGTAAAGAAGAACCCGCAAATAAATTCCACTGGTTTAATTTTTTTTTTAAGGAATGTGATATGTATAGTCGACTGTGAAGCAGTCTTTCTTTTTTAATTAATGTGTTCTACATGGTCGATTATATGTCTACGCGCGCGTCTAATGTTAAGCTTATTTCATTGCGAACTGCCTGCACTGACTCGCAAGGCCCTCGGTGCACACAGACAAACAAACTTACACGCACACACACATCTTTAGGTCTGCCTTACATATCAAACTTACTGAATTGATTGAATTGAGTGAATTGCGAGAACTATACATATAGTTATCGCAATTCACGAAGTCTAGTGGGCTATACTTGTGTTGAATAGGTATCTGCATGCATGTCGAAGTGTGCATAAGATAGAGCTCGGGTATGGTTAGCATAAAAAAATACAGATAAATGCTAATTGTACCCGAGCTCGCTCTTAAGAATGAGAAAGAAAGCGGTGCATGGACGGGGCGAGGATTTGAACCCAGACCCCTGGTATGCTAGGCAAGTCCCCGCGCCACTAGGCTACAAGCAGCGCTGGTTACTACTCCCGCCCTTCCATGGTTGCCGGTCTGGACAGACCTTCCCTCGCGTCTGTTTACGTTTCGCGCGAGTTGGCGTGGGAGGGTGTGCATTAGCGATGGGTCATTTCGGCCCGAAAAAGGTTTGCATTCCGATTCCTACTCCACACGACCGGAATGACCTCGGGAATAAAGGTCCGATGTTGCTTTGAGAACCCGTCGAGAAGCCACAAAAATCTGGACTGCTTTAAATTTCCACTCCGGAATGGTTATATTTCTACCCTGGAGTGGATATAATTACACTCTGGAATGGTTATATTTCTACCCCGGAGTGGATATAATTACAATCCGGAATGGTTTTATTTCTACCCCGGAGTGTATATAATTACACTCCGGAATGGTTATATTTCTACCCCGGAGTGGATATAATTACAATCCGGAATGGTTATATTTCTACCCCGGAGTGGATATAATTTTTTCACTCCGGAATGGCGGGTACTCCAAGAAATCTCCAAATTCTTAAGTCGAATAAAATTTTTCATTTAATAATTCGAATGGCCAAAACAAAAAGTTCGTCACTCCGGAATGATACGCCGAGAAAGCCGCAAAATGCTTAATTCGGTTGCAAGTTTTCATTAAATACTTCTAATGGGAAAAAAAAAGTATTGCGGCCGGTTTGGGTGCGGTTCTCGTCTGGAATGACTATTATACGGTGTGGAATTACTATTGAATGAATGAATAATGATGAATAAATTATTTATTGTGCATAAACAAAAATACAATTACAAAGAAAACATACAGCAAAACAACAATACTGCACAAAGGCGGACTTATCACTAAGAGTGATTTCTTCCAGTCAACCCTTGGGGTGATGAGGAAAGGCAATAGAAATATCTATAGGTAGGTGACACACCAGAATTTGAAAAGAAAAAAAGTTAACTCCATAAACATACATATACCATAATATATACATATTTATACATATAATTGAATATACTAATATATATGATACAATACACTAATACATATTATTATATCCACAAACCAGGATTTAAAAAAAACCTATATTACCTATTACCATTGATTCTAAAATCAGTACTATTAGAAGGATAATAAAATTAAATATATATAAATACAGTGAGAACATTTTATCATCTTTACATTTCATTTAAGTAAAACTCCTTGACTTTAACTTTGAAAGAGCTGATAGTTTGACTATTCCGCCACCTGGAATGACTGTAATAAGTCCGAATGGTTACAACTCAATGAGGACTGGGAATGGGAATAGGAGTCCGTAAACCTATTGAGGAGTGTCAAAAGGAGTAACTTAAACAGAAGAGGCAGGTACTCGGAATGGGGTGCACCTAGAATGGCTCATCACTAGTGTGCATACGTGTGTGTGTGGGAGGGCGGTTAACTTTGAGATTGAATGTGTGTCTTGTTTGTTTCAACATACTAGGAGGAAGCGGTGTTAGATAATGAATGCACGTAAACAAACCGAGGGAATAACTTCATCGTCATAAAATTATGGACTGCCGCACTGCCTCGGAAAATCCGAGCAACTCTCTCTGCTAGCTATCGTAAAAAACCAGCCAATTGCGACTCGGATTCACACATGAAGGGTTTCGTACCATTGTACAAGATTTAACACAAGATTTATTATTATTGTTATAATTATTATTGTAGTTGTAACGACAAAATAAATACATACTCTGTGTATTCAAATTTCAGCTGCCTACCTATTACGATTCATGAGATGCAGCCCTGTGACAGACAGACGGACGTACGTTCGGACGGACAGCGGAGGCTTAGTGATAAGGTTCCATTGGCACCCTTTGGGTACGGAACCCTAAAAAAATTATAGGTCGAAATAATTATTGTTTTATGCTCAGGCTTCCACACCCATCGTCCATGATATCGGCCCAATACACCACATTCCCGAAGGAATTAGGTGCCATGCCAAGGCCTTCCCTTTATGAGCACGGCTACATTACGGCTTCTGTCAGCCTCAGTGGCCCAGTGGCGCGACACTTCGGCGATCGCTCTCCGAAGTTAAGCAACGCTGGGTCCGGTCTGGTCTTGGATGGGTGACCATTCGACCGTTGAGAGAGGCTGGCCGTGGTTCGGATTCCACGTTAAGCTGTAGGTCCCCTTCCTTACTTACTAGGTGGTAGGGTTAATCCCGCCCGGGTTGGTACCATCGCATTGAATGAACGATGGTCGAAGCGGCAATGAAAATTGTCCGTGTTTTCCATCCAGTGCCATATAAGGAAGGTCCTGGCATGGCACCTAGTTCCCATGTGGTGTGTTGGGCTAATACCATGACAGAAGGTGTGGTATTAGCCATCATGTCCAGTCACATAAAAAAAAGAAGAACTGCGACCTCTGTTGTTCGATTTGAAAGAAAATTGTATCCTATTGTCACGTTAAAACAAAAGTAATATGAGGACGCCATCTACACTCTGCGAACGGAACAAATTGCCGTGTAGTCTTCGCGTTCGCAGGGGCGACCGTCGTCTAAGTCATAGGTTCTTTTCTAAGGGCGGCACACTAGCGCCACACTTCGTGCACGGGATTATAAAACATTGAAAATGACTATTAGCCCGAAAAGTAATTTAATTTGGAATATTTTGAATGGATTTTAAAATCTATCGTTACTTTCATGAATTTAGCTCATTGAATATATTTTCTCCTGCATTAGTACCCTCACAAAAATATAATGCATCAACCTAAAACGACTTGAAAAAATGCTTTGAACCTTAGCCAGGTTTAGAGGATCGGTTGGTTCGGGACGGTGAATGTCGCGTGAATGGGTGCATTCTCAGCCTGCTCTGATTAGAATGTTATAAATGGGACGGGAGGATGGCTTTATTCAGCTTCGAAAAGCACACTCCATTTTTTAAGTATCGCTCGTTGCACTGAGAAATACCTCGGTAATTAACAATTCACCGTAAATCGAAATCGTAGAGAGGGCAAGGAAAGTGTTAACGACACATAAAGTGCGATAAGTATTTTTAACTGACTTAAAAAAGAGGCGTTTCTCAATTCGTCTGTACATTTTTTTGTGTGTATGTTACTCGATATCTCCGCAAACTGTCAACCGATTTGAATAATTTATTTTTTTCATTACTAGTGTATATCTCGGGTGGCAAATAATAAAAACAGTGAAAAACTATTTTTCTTATGCGACCTGACATGGATGGCTATTAACACACAACTAGCCTTATGATATAGCCTTCCCGAAGGAATTAGGTCCGTCTTTTGACAAACGTGAATTTCCGATAGTACTATCTGAGGATTGAAAAATCGCCCCTTAACTGTTATTATAGCAAATATGAAACTAGCGAACCGTATTTCAAAAGTTTTATTATAGCACAAAATGCGTAGATGTCAAAGAAGCCACCGCAATTCCATTCGGTTCGTAAAACAACAATGTGCTGAGTAACGACTGCCACTAAATGTTTATGACACTATAAATCAACCAACACACGCCACTATGTAACTCGTTGTAGTGGACTCGGTAGGCTGGCTGCAGACTAGGGTGTCCATTAGCGGAACACGATCGACACAACTCGAATCTTATGATCGTTGCGTAGGAGTTTTAAGTGTCGACAAAATTCGTTTTACCATAGACAGAAAGAATAGCAGGGATAGACTGGCAACGTCATACAACATGCAAAAGTCGCTAAATACTTCTTGTTTTCGCTGTTACATGACATTTCTAGCCAGCGCCATTCCGTCACTGCCTGAAATAATTACACCGTTATTAAAATAAGCTTAATTTCAAACTTTAAATTTTAACTATTAACTAAGTAATGTCATTGTAAATAAAAGGTATCATTTTTATTGATTGGTTTCTATTTTATGTATTCTCAAATGTGAATTGTAATACCATCTGTCCACTTTCATGATGCCTATTTAACACTTGTATGACGTTAGCAATCTTTCCTACTTTTACCAACTTCTACCAATATATGAATGGGATATTAGACGATGGGATTATTGAACTATATTCCATATCGCGCGTTTCAGCGGGAGAGAGCTAGACGGGAAAATGTATCCGAAACTTTTCCTACAGGGGAGACTTACACTTTTATATATGGATTCCGAACCATGGAACAGGTCGCATTCGTGAAGAAATCTAACTCAGAAAGAGAAAGTGGCGCATGAGCGGGGCGGGGATTTCAACCCAGACATCTGCCATGCACGGCAAGTCCCCGCGCCACTAAGCAAACTCTCCAATACTCCACTTGAAACCTTATCTAAGCCTTATATATATATATATATATATATATATAGCGCATTTGTCGAGAGTTCAATGCAATTTGTAATACAGAAACTGATTCATTTAAAAACAAAAGTAAGATGTTCAAAAATAAAGTATTTGATTTAATGTCTTGATCCTATGATATTAGTGTTTTTTTTATTAAGAAAATATGTTTTTTTTATAAGTGAAAGTAAAGACAATACGAAAAGTAAATACACAAAGAGTCAGAATATCCTATTTATTGTTCAATAAGTTAATAAGTATCCTAATTTTAGTCCGAAATACTTACCTGTGAATGTTGTGCGTGCCCAGCAAAGGTTTTTTCACACCAGTCATTTTTGTTTAGTTTAATTTCTTTGCAATTGTCTTTGTGTGAAAACTGTTGACATGCCTCGAAATAAATAAATAAGCAGTTATTGGTTAAATACTGACGCACCCTGCTGATAACACATAAAATTACAGTCAATACTGGATAGAAGACCTTCATAAAAACTTGTCAACTTATAGACGGCCTGGCACGAACATCTCCCTCACTTCCACTAATAAATCTGTTTCTTTCTCATTTCGCACGAGTGAATTATTTCTACACCAATTCGCTCTGCACATGAAAAAATTGGGCAAGTACCAGTCGGTCGCGCACGCGAAAGGTTCCGTACCATCCTCAAAGACATAAAACAGGACATCACCTGTATTTTTTTTTATATTTGGTGTTATAGCGGCAATAGAAATAGACACTCCGTGAACATTTCAACTGTCTACCTATTATGGTTGGGTGGTGCAGCCCGCTGATAGACGGACGGACGGACGGACAGAGGAGGCTTAGTAATAGGGTTCCTTTGGCACCCTTTGGGTACGGAACCCTAAAATCATTATCGACATATCCTTCTCAACTCTCGTTACCATATCTACTTATAATCAGTCCACAATGCCCTCTGGCTAAAACATTGTGAAAATCGTATCCCTCTTTCGGATTTAGCAAGTTTTCCTCAAGGAATACATTTCCACTTTCAAATTCGTGCCTATGATACTGAAACTACGGCATGACAAAATAAATAAGGTACAGCATTACATATTTTGCATAAAATTATATCGTTTTTGTTCTGGTAATAGATATTCCGTGTAGTAGCACCCCGGGGCATTGAATTATTAATTCAAAGTTATAACCCAATTAATTAATTACATTACATAAATTATTAACGACTTTTAATTAACTCGCCAGCAGAATAATTTTGTTTACCGAAAATAATATTAAGTCAGAATAAGGTTGACATAAATTGAATAATCTACTAAGTTATCCTACTTTACAAATTTTTAAAATCATTCTAAATATTTATACATTCCAAATTCAAAATGTTTTAACGAGAATTATAATTACAAATACAGATTTGGTATAGTAACGAAGCACACGAATATAACTACCCAATTAAAACGCACCCATTTAGCTGACAAAATACGTACATATTTGAGTCGAAGTGATTTCTCAATGAGAAAATATTAAAACGATTGATTGGTTCTAAAATGTATATTAAGGTGGCCCAACCCGGCGGGCGTAACTCATTCGCGGGCACGGTACAAAACCGTGCTGTCGCGCTCTGGGACCTTCTCTGTTTCAAAGAATAAGACAGGCTCCGTGATGAGGAAGATGCTAGATGTCCACAAAAAGACAATATGCATAGTGTATGATTTGGTAAGATTTACGAAAATTTCAATTACAAAACGACTTATAGCTAAAAATAAACCACGACCGCTGTAGTCGAAAATATAACAAAAACCAAAAAGATTATAAATCTTGATTAAATAAGCTATGTCTGATGACTAACCCTAAAAAGATTCTAAATCCTAGAAAGATGTCCTTACTTTATCATTGCGTAATCTACCTCCAAAGTTATTGTATAAAACGCGCGAGCAAATTCGAACTTTCGGATCTTATAACTTAGAAACCAAACACAATTTTACAATGCCAATGGTCATCAGACATCTAGTTCGATCAAATAAAGCTATTTTGAGCAAAATTTTGGATCTCTGACAAGAAATATGGGCGTGATCTTCTTTCCCCTTTTGTATGCGGAGATGAGCGGGGTGGGCCACCTTAAGTCCACCTGATAAGTCAAAAAATTGTTTTGATTGCGATTTAAGTGTAAGTTATTTTTTTAATTATTTCGATACAATCTTGCGATTCATGGCCACAGTTATGAAGTGGTAAATTGTCATAGGTACCGACTTCACAAAAGGACAAGGTTCTTAATTCGTCTGTATGCTTATTATAATTTTTTTGTTGCGTGTATGTTACTCGATATCTCCGCAAACTGTCAATCGATTTGAATAATATTTTTACATTAGTTGTGTATATTTCAGAGGTGGTATTTTCATAACTTCTTTGAGGGAATACCACTTAAGAAGTGGGAAATTATTTCAGTCATTTTAGTATTGCCTATGTGGGAAATACTAAAACGACTGAAATAAAACAGTTTTAAAAAACATTGGACCCCTTCCGTGCTTTTGTTCCGACTTCTGTTCCAGGTTACTTGAAGTCGGTTCAATGTTTGTTAAAACTGTTATATAAACACCAACACTAATAAATCTTTCTTAGAATGAATATGATCAACACTAAACTTACCTCAGCAGTTGGGCGGTATGCTCCTCTCCCCTTAGGTCCATGGTCTGGCGATGACCTTAGATTCTTGGCATCTATCTGTACATTAGTCTGCATTTTAAATAATTTTGGCACTTGTTTCAACTGTCTGAACAACCTTATTTTCAATTATTATCTGAACTGTTTGTCCTACATCTACAAACATATTATTTAAAAGATCTTTTATGTAATTTTACTTTAGAACGAATTGTTTACACTATTTTATTTCAATGACTACAGAACGCATCACAATGTTTTGATTTGGACAAGATCGTATCAACTTGTTTACGCCTGGACTCAATACAAATGAAATAGGGATAATGGATACTCGTTTTATGAGTATCTCTGTCCGTTTTCCATTTCGTATCATTAAAATAAAGAGTAGAGATATTATTTTGACTACAGATTTATTATGGAAATAGTGTAACTAGATATTTAGGATTTTCGTTTGTAGAGATGAACATTACTCCTTTATTTTTTTTATTCTGAAGCAGTATCGGTAGTTTTTGCATGTTGAAGTTATCTGAAACAACACAAAATGTATAATGAATTAAACATTTCAACTCCATTTATGGTTCAACCCCCATAACATTGAGAGCCTACTCAACTTACTAGGGCTTGCCTTTCATCCCAGAGGTCTGGGATCACTGAAAAAAAAAATCAATGAATCTAACTATAATTCCAATAATAACAACAGTCTTGCAACCGTAAAATAGAGCCAACTGAGTAAATTAGTTACTCTAACTGAGTGAAAACAGTTAGCCTTAAACATTAAATGTTACTATATATTTCAATATTTTTAACTGTTTTCATTAACTGATTTCTTGAACTGTGTGAAAAATGTTTATATTCAGTGAAAAGGTACTGTCCAATCTGTTATAACTCCTGTACCTTCTGAAACTGGAGAGACTAGCACGCTTCTTTATAGTCAGCCGTAATGATCATCCTGATCTGTCACACGTGTTATTTTCACCAATCGGTTAAAATTACTGTTCAATACTTTTTTGACTCATTAATAGATATTTATGTATGTACTGAATTACTGAATTTAAATATATATATATATATGTATATGACTGAATTTAAACTGTGCTTAAGGCTGCCCAACCCGGCGGGACTAACTCAATTGCGGGCACGGTACAAAACCGTGCTGTTGCGCTCTGGGAACTTATCTGTTTCAAAGAAAAAGACAGGCTCCGTGATGAGAAAGATGCAACATGTCCACAAAAAAGACAGTGTGCATAGTGTATTATTTAGTAAGATTTACGAAAATTTTAATTACTAAACGACTTGTAGCTAAAAGTAAATCACGAATACAGCGGATTCAAAAATCTAACAAAAACCAAATAGATTATAAATCTTGATTAAATAAGCTATGTCTGATGACTAATCTTTTTACGATGTTCTTACTTTATCATTGCGTAATCCACCTCCAAAGTTATTGTATAAAACGCGCGAAAAATCCGAACTTTCGGACCTTATAACTTAGAAACCACACACAATTTTACAATGCCAACGGTCATCAGACATGCATTTAAAATCCAAGCCAATAGTTCAATCAAATAAAGCTATTTTGAGCAAAATTTGGGATCTCTGACAAGTAATATGTGCGTGATCTTCTTTCCCCGTTTGTATGGGGAGTTGAGCGGGATGGGCTACCTTAAACAGTAAACAGTTGCACATAATGTTATTCAGTGTTTAATCCCCGCCTCGTTTATTCACCACTATCTTTCTCTTTCCGAGTTAGATAAGTGCATTTCATTACATGCAGCAAGCTATTCCATGGTTCGGAATCCATGTAAAGGCGGGCTTACCGCCTGGGTTGCTACCATCGCATTGGATGAAAAGATGGTCGAAGCGGCTATGAAAATTTGTCCGTGTTTTCTATCCAGTTCAATGTAGCCGTGCTCATAAAGGGAAGGTCTTAACGTGGCATCTAATTCCTTTGGAAATGGGGTGTATTGGGCTAATATCATAACGGTAGTCGTGTGGTATTAGCCATCCATGTCAGGTTGCATAAAAAAACAATTGCCCCTATAAAACAGCATTAAAACAAGGTAATATGTCCTTGACTATACGTAGGTGGTACGTAGGGTGTGAATAGACCCGAAATCTCGGGGTTATCTGCCTTTAATAAGGTAAGATGCGATCGGAAAGAAAATCGTAAGGGTCTGTTTACACATCGAGGTGAACACTTGAATATAAAGTAGCGGGGAAAGATGAAAATGAGTTTTCCGTTATGTTGACTGTTCGTATTGCAAACTCACAAGCGGCCGGTGCTCCCTTTGTTAGCAATATCGCCTTTACTGGAGCTGCTAACAACTTCCGATAATATTTTTCTCTAAAGTTCCAAGGATTCTTTCTGGATAGACTTTCGAAAATATCACGTAACAAATAATTTGAGCCGATAAATTAACAGTTTCAGAGATGCCTCTTTTTCGTTGAATATTTATTTATCAGGCCAGGAAAAAACATTTCTTTTTGCACTTTTTAGGGTTCCGTACCCAAAGGGTGAAATCGGAACCCTATTGCTAAACCTCCGCTGTCCGTCCGTCCGTCAGTTTGTCACAGGGCTATATCTCATGAGCCGTAATAGGTAGGCAGTTGATTTTTTTACATAGTGTATATTTATTTTGCCGCTATAACCACAAATAGGTAAAATAAAAAAATATAAAAAATAAAGGGGGTTCCCATACAAAAAAAAATATTTTTGTGTTAAATCTTGTGCGATGGTACGGAACCCTTCGTGTGCGAGTCCGACTCGCACTTGGCCGGTTTTTTATGCAAACTGACATGGTTGGCTAATACCACACAACTACCGTTATTATATTATCCGAAAACACCACATTCCCGAAGGAATAAGGTGCCATGCCAGGACCTTCCCTTTATGAGCACGGCTACGTTTAACTGGATGGAAAACACGAACAATTTTTCATCGCCGCTTCGACCATCTTTTCACCCAATGCAGTTTTACATGGTTTCCGAACCATGGAAATGGACTTTTCCAACTAAAAAGAGAAAGAAAGTGCTGCATGAACGGGGAGAGGATTTGAACCTGGGCCTCTGGTATGCTGGGCAAGTCCCCGCGCCACTAGGCAACGAGCTGTACTTTATTTTATTTTGTGGCGTAGTCAATAATTTTCCATCAATCAATCAAAACAATTTATTGAAATTGTTAGTTTTTCACTGCCTTCACATAAATTATATTTATTTGAACCGAAAATTAAAAGTGTTTTAAATTTATAACAAGTAATTATGAGACTTTTTACACGAGAAAATCAATCGAGATAGATTTATGTTGTGACCGAGTTCAGGTGATATCATTCAATGATGCATGCGGTGTGCACAATGTTATTGGAATGTTACCTAGTATATGTTTTATGTGATGTTAATTATTGTTCTATTGTGTTCCAAATAAATAAATAAAAAATGGAGCGTAAAACCGCAAATATCATTATTTTTGGTCGCAGTGAAACATTCACTAAAAGTGTAAAATGTTTTGCAAGGACTAAAGCTTAAGCTAATGTGTCCTTTGTCCGCCGCCCGGCGCAGCCTCACGAAGAAATTCAATGAAACGTAATCATCGGATATTTCGCGGAGTACTGCTGAGAAACACTCTTTGTCCTTTATTCAAATTCAAAAGTACGATAAACTCTAATACGCCATGTAGTCACTATTTATACTACCTATTCTATATTGTTTAAAATTTGTATGTATTCATATGCACAGTAATATATTTATATTTATGTATAACGTGTATAGATATATGTATATAATTAGCATTTAACGATTAGGATATATAGGTAAACTTAGTAGCATGTCTCTCATCACACCTGTGCTTACATCTGGCAATCTGTGCTTTCAGCTGTTACATTTAAAT
This sequence comes from Incurvaria masculella, assembly GCA_946894095.1. NCBI lineage: Eukaryota > Metazoa > Arthropoda > Insecta > Lepidoptera > Incurvariidae > Incurvaria > Incurvaria masculella. The sequence goes on along the minus strand of OX335663.1, from coordinate 6,108,023 downwards.
TGTCAAATAATTGCTAACCCTAGAACGAGCTACACCTTGTTGGGTAGCAATGCACAAGTAATTTTAATCTGCTGTTGGACTTCCTACAAGGCATAAATTTAATGTGTATATCTTTGTGAACACTTCTACTATGCATATACCGAATAAATAAATATAAATAAAATTAGGATAAAGTAATTTTCGTTTACTCGTTTTCTTGTTTTTTGCGTCTACCTATTTCTAATCCTTGATACTGCAAGGTAGACTCTACCTTTTTTTCATTTTTATCGTACAATAAATTATTTATAAAATTATTATTTTCAATACGTTATTATTTCATATTTCTCAGGCTCTCTGTGCAATGGTAAAACCTGCAGGATAGCCATTTATCAATAAGGGATGTGTAACTCGTAATAGAGGCACTAAATTTAAACTCTGGCCTAGTGCTGCATACATCGAATTCCGTTTGGGTCTTCGCTACTAAAACCGAGATATACCGCATGGCAACCTATCGAATCTGCCTACCCTACCGGGAAAAGGCGTGATGTTATATAGTAGGAAGACGTTGCACAATCTCGGGCACTTAAAAGACCGGCCATTGAAAGATTAATTCCGAAATTATGCTTTCAGAGGCAATTTCCGTCATTGACATCTCTTCAGCGAGGAGCTTTATAGATAGGTTGTTTCTTGTCTGCTTTGTTCCTGAAATTTTATCTTGTCTGAGATATGTACTTGACCTCAGATTAATGATAGTAGGGAATTATTGCTAACGTCATACGTTGAAGAGGGTTAATAAAAGTCAACAGATTGCGTTGCAATTTACATTTGAGAATACAGACAAATTAATATAAATTATATTTTTAGGTTTCCGTACCCAAAGGGTGCAATTACGAAGCCTCCGCTGTCCGTCCGTCCATCCGTCCGTCCTAACTATAAATTAAGTAATGTTAAAAAAAACCCGGTCAAGTACGAGTCGGACTCGCACACGAAGGGTTCCGTACCATCGTACGAGATTCAATGCAATCACGTTTTTTGTATCGGACCTCCGTTTTATTTTTATAATTTTTTAATGTTAACTATTTGTTGTTATGGCGGCAAAATAAATACACACTCTGTGAATATTTCAGCTGCCTACCTGTTACGGTTCATGAGATACAGCCTTGCGACAGACGGACGGACGGACAGACAGACGGATGGAAGGAGGGACAGCGGAGGCTTAGTAATAGGGTTCAGTTGGTACCATTTGGGCACGGAGCCTCAGAAACAGTGGCATTATATGAATCATCACAGCCATATTCACCAAAAACAATCTTCGAAAGAATCTACTTATTGTATTAAGGCTCCAGGACTGGCCGACTACTCGCGCCATACAAATACACTTTTTAACAAATGTAATAATATGTAGTGAAACGCTTCAGAAAATCCAAATAGAACTCCAGACTGATAATGGATTGTTAATATTTTTTGATTCCATCATTTATTTAAATAATAATAAAAATAAAAAAGTTTATTTTTCTCATTAGAAATCTGAAAGTAATTCGATTAATAGATATAAGCAAAAACAGCATATATGCATAAACAAAACATTCCATTTGCTATTAGATTTCTACATTTAGTCAAAAAAGTTCGGAAATGGACACCGTTTCCGCAATGTATTTTGTATAGAAAAAGGTAACATACATTAACGAAAATAGGTTGATTAATAGACAAGGAATCATATATTGTAAGAATGACACTTATAATCGTCAGACTTAGTTAGTTAACTTAGGGTGTCTCGTCTAACTTTGCGATTTGGCTAGTACCAGGGCCTTAAATAGCTCACTAGATATTTATAGCTCTATTGCTAAGACAAAAGCTTTAAATTCGCTAGCTCATTGTACCACAACGAAATAAACTTGCACAAGTATTTCCAAAAGACGCGCGGAATACATAAATAAGTAATCAAGCATTCATGCTTGGTAGGAAATAAAATGGATTTTTAATTTTGGTTACAGCCTCTTCTGGCCTTTTTTATATAAAAGTCTATAGTTCAGGGTACCTTCATTGCGCTTATATGTAAATACAATCTGTACGTATATTTCATATAAGAATTTATTTCTACGTTTAGGTCATAAAATTATAAAAATTATGATTTTTCTACTTAGCAGGTTTATATATATCGTATTTTAATTGTGCCAATTATTACTTATATAATTAATATAAATTATAATAAAGAATAAAGGCTTAAATATTTAAAAGATATTGAAAAAAACAAACAAAAATATACTTTCTTAATTTGCTACTTATTTATTGATTTAAGGAAACTTAACAATTTACCATTTACATTTCCATCATAGATTAAATCCATTAGCTGTAGATAATAAAACATTTTCAATGTCAGAAGTCAATTCCCCGCGCCACCTAGGTTATTAGGTGTTACTTATGAATATTAGGATATACGATCACTAGTTAGTAAATGTACGAAAATTAATGTTCTTTCAAGCTTTTACGAATACAATTCAAGGTTAGGTTAGGTTATGTTTTACCATATCTATAAGGTAAATCCTATGGTTTACGAAGTGAATGGTGGTAAAAGTCCAAAATTAACGATGGTGTTAGAACTGTTGTTGGTGTAGTTTTTACCGTTGTTCGGGATTTTACAGTAACAATCATACTTTAACCCAGTCTTTCTCAAATTTGGCGATAACGCCCCGTAGAGTGCGCTAAAGGTCTACTGGGGGGCGGTATAGGGTCCAGGACAAATTGGGTGGCGTTGAAGTGGTGGGGCGATCGCTGATTTGTGTTTTTCTAATATTTTAATGCACTTTAAATTAAAATAAAAACCAACCTACTATGCTGTATCGATTGTTTCGTTCTTATTCCTGCACAGCTTGGTCGTATAATTATATAGATAATAGACAGTATTTTTATTTTTTGTCAAAAAAAAATTTCAAGTGGAGAGAGTAAGCACGCTATAAATTAATAATGTAAATATCATTATTAACGTAGTGATTCCGATTGTTGGTTTAAATTAATGATCTAAACATTAGTTCATTACGACGCTAAATTTAGGGGCACAAAAAAAATATTACTTCTCAAATTGGGCGGTAGAAAAAATTCGCTTGAGAACGAATGCTTTAACCCTTCTTGTGATCCCACGGGTCATTGTTTCGGACGCAGCCTCCCACTACAAGAGGGATAGCGCAATAGCCTGGAACAGCTCCTCCGAGGCCTCTTCAGCGGAGAGACGATAGAATTCAGGACTCTTTATCTTTATTTCTGTGTGGGACTTTCCTTGCGGTACAGTCGACGGCACGATAAAGTCTACGCTTGCGAACATCGTCAAAAAACAGATTGCGTAAGAAGATTGTTATTTTCTTAAGAATAGCGCGGCATATGGCATACGCCAGTACCAATCTAAAAGGCTCCCGACGTAGTTTACCGCGGGCTCGTAAACCATTCCGGTGGCGGGCCAGTATTCTTAGAATTCCGTGCTCAGGAATCAGGAAACTTTCTATCGCGAAACCCGTCAAAGCGATTTTCTCTACTGAAAGATTCTTAATTCCTGAACACGGAATCCCAATAATAGGCCTAATGATGCTTTTTTCAACCATGTTTGTAGGACTTCAGATAGTACTTTGGGGAAAATACCTAGGCCTAACTCGGCGGCCAACCCTACAAATAAATGACTTACAGGATCGGTTGGTCCTAATTGGACGAGTGTGAACGGTGAATGGATCAATTCCCTAACGCAAGCGATGGTAAAAAAGAGACGGAGGAATGGCGTTAAGCAGCTCCGAAAAGGATTTTTCAAGTTACAGATTATAAAAAAAACCGGTCAAGTGCGAGTCGGACTCGCACACGAAGGGTTCCGTGCCATCGTAAAAAAAAAACACGTTTTTTGTATGGGAGTCCCCTTTAATTTTAATAATTTTGTAATCTTATCTATTTGTTGTTGTAGCGGCAAAGTAAATACAAACTCTGTGAAAATTTCAGCTGTCTACCTGTTACGGTTACTGAGATACAGCCCTGGACGGACGGACGGACGGACGGACAGCGGAGGCTTAGTAATAGGGTTTCGTTTTCACCCTTTGGGTACGGAACCCTAAAAACCCACAACCTTTCGTAATCGGATGGTCCCTAAATTCTGGGATGTATCATCCCACAGAAGATAATAGGAAGAAGCAGGGGTGTTTATCAGGACGTCATATGCCACATGTCCAAATATCGCCACCGCGCGCGAATATGCTTCCGAAATGATTTCGTCGACTCAGTTTCCGACCAGAAAAAATATTTTCAAAAATGTCTGTCGCTATATTTGCTTGTGGTTTAAGTGGGGTTGGTAGTTTTAAAAAATCTTAGAGACCACTGTAGTCTCACTACACTAGTAAAGTGTTTACTTTATATCAGAGTGTGCTGACAATGCCGACGATGTCAGCAGAGAGCGGCGGTGGTGAAGTATGGTCTCTCTCCGACCATGCACAGCTCAAACGAATGCCTTAACTGCGTGAGGCCTCTAATTTGACGCGAACTGTACACCCAGATACGTGCCTAGAACCCACGCGATAAATACTCGTGCACACTTGATTGTGGAGTTTATTGAATAAAAGGCCGAGCAGAGACGACAGAGAATTAAATGTACGCTGACTTCAATAAGCATTCAAGCCAGCTAAATGTTATCTATCTCTCCATATGTTGAAATCATACTTTTATATCATATTTTTAGCTGAGTAGGTTTAGTTGAGTAAGGTTAGACCCTAAATATATTAGGGCTAGGTTAGCATATTTATGTACAATGTTGTATTCAAAAGAATATTTTACAAGTTTCTCTGGATATTTATACGTTTACGGATATTACAAATGTTCTGTAAGATGTTTAAAAATCAACTTGACAACATTTGAAAAAAAAATAAGTTTACTTTTATTAAAAAAAAAATATCTAAAAAGTGCACTCAACGCATCAGCTTCAAGCTGCTTGCATATAAAAATAATAATAATATTAATGTGTAATTAAAAGAAAACAGGATTCAATACCACAGATCGTCAAACAAAGGTTTCTTCCATCATCTATTATTGTGAATTTAGAAAAAGTCCCAGTTTTTTTTTATTTACTGTTTGTAATAAATCAACAAAAACCTAATTTATTCTCTATTTTGGGCCTTGAATGCATCATTTCCTTTCATATTTTAGAAGTTTAGCTTTAAATGCTGTATTTCAAGCCTCCAAATTTCCAATAATCTCAATTCTAAGCCGGCATTAGGCCGACTTTGAGAAGGAAAATATCCGAATCTAAAACACGTTTTCCGGTACACTTAAATATCGCAGCTTCTTCGCCGCGGAGAGAGTAATGCGGCGACCTAATTCATGTTTGCGAGTTCGAGAAACGGGGTGGGACGTTCGAATTTAGAACGCGCTGGGGTTTCTTATCGTCGGTAGGGGCGGGAACCGAAAGTGTTTTATGCATTTGGGCCTGCCTGCCGTGATTTCGGATTTTCTTACATACCAGCGAGAATGGACGGAAACTATTTTGGATGGGGCCGCGTAGCCAATTTCCATACGAAAATGGAAGCGCCGGCGAGTGATTTCTGTTACTAATTCACTTGCTTTTGATTTAAGTAAATTCCAATGACACTTAAAAAATCACAGGACTCTTTAGACTCTGCAACGAACATTACGAATACGTAGGCGATCTAACTACATTTAGACGTTTTCCACTAACTCGTGGCTGCCGCCATACGAATTCTTTTCGATCGCTATACTGCCGTCTTTCCATGCTCGCCCAGTCAAAAATAAAACATACGCTACGTTAATCACGCTACATATTAGTGAAATAAAAACTAAACGTCACAAACATTTAAAAAGGGTTACACTTACATTATCTCAGCCTGTGTTGCGCTTGTATTTAGGGCTAGATGTGTGTTAAATAAAAACTTATTTACATACACAAAATACGTATGATCTTTTAGTTATGTATAGATTTATATATAATATTATATATGTAGGTGTAATGTAATAATATTTTTAAGTATGTTTATTACATAATTTTTATCTATGTACTGAATGTGTACTTAGTTTAAGAGTAATATAAAAAGTATAACCAAACCTACTGCCACTACCTACGAATATCAATACCTCAAACACCCAAAGGTCGGCTAGAAAAAATCTCTTCGAGGGATAAGCCCGCCTTTGCGCCCCACTTATGTTGTTATTGTTCTGTACTTTCTTTTGTAAATGGTAATTTACAATCAATCAATCAAAACATTTGCCGCGAACCAAATGAACCAAAATATAACCATTTTTTAATTAAATGTAATTAAAGTAAGTTTAATATTTACTCTGCCTTTTTTTCAGATTTTACATATATGAAAAAAAACAAAAGTCTTCCCTACCGCTGCGATAACATGCGAAGTAAATAGCGCATGCATAAATAATATTCAAATGTAGTTAAAGGCTAAGTGTTGTCACGTAGTGATTTTTTTTCAAAACAAATAATAATGCGACATTTCCGCCGTGGCGCAGTTCCGTCCACGAACTGTCTTATTTCAATTATTTCTTCGTTGTTATAAATCCGTATTGGTTTTAATATTAATTTACATAATACTACATTACTATTTTCCAATATTTTATACGGGAATTTCTCTCAACAAAATAGGCCGGAACTACTTTCACGACAATTTTCTGAAGTCATTTTGTACTTTTGTTCGCCAACGTAAGTGAGTGCGATTGCAATATTTGACTTGATCGAATGTCTGGGATTCTTCTCTTTTTCCAGACGCTCGCTTACGTTGTGAATCGTAATCTCTTCAATAGAGGATGGTAGACATATTATTCCTCATGCGAATCGAAGGGGGCCACCTACTAAGTACGATTGTTAATTTATTAGAAGTGTCAAACCAGATTTATTGACGTAACACTACCACGATGAATATTATTAACGACAATCGGGACGGTAGATCACTAGTAGAATTCCGATTGTCATATCAGTGATAATGTTGCCATATAAATAATCCTAAATTCACATCTTAGCCTTCTCGATTTTGCTTCATGGTTAAACGTTTTAAGCTCATTCTATTGCGAAATTCGTATCCAGCTCATCTTTAATTAATCATTAATATTATTAAACTTCTTTAGACAGTACAGAGATATTGGATATTTTCCCTGGAGTGTGAATTTTCCCATAACTTGTGACTTCATTTTCTTAGCTTGCCACCGGAAATCGACTTTTTGGTTTCATTCTTTTGACCGGCAATTTAAAATCTTTCACCCATTTCTGCTCGAACCGGTGCCTCGGTGACGTCTTCGTGTCAATCCTGAAAACAAGCAAGCGGTGTGCCCGGTAAAGTAGCCATGTTTGATTTTCAATTGGTCTCTTGATGTATTTGTCTTGTATTTTTGTTTAATTATGATTGTGCATGAGCCTTGGGTACGAGTTACTACTCCAATTGCATGTTATGTTTTTTTTTATTGCCGTAAATTGTCGAACGCATGTGCTTTGGGAAATCGATGGACACAACTGGGACGAGTTCAGTACCGTCACTATTCTTCCTCGCACGCCTATGGGTAGTCGTGTGACACCTTTTAATCAAATCTTCAGCTGCTACGTTGGGGGGCGAAGTTCTGCGGAACCTACTTATTGGCTGCCGACTGCGCTGCTACTTTGAGCGCCGCTATCTTCTGTGGGCGAGCGCCGCTATCTTCTGTGGGCGAGCGCCGCTATCTTCTGTGGGCGAGCGCCGCTATCTTCTGTGGGCGAGCGCCGCTATCTTCTGTGGGCGAGCGCCGCTATCTTCTGTGGACGAGCGCCGCTATCTTCTGTGGACGAGCACCGCTATCTTCTGTGGACGAGCGCCGCTATCTTCTGTGGACGAGCACCGCTATATTTAGTGGGCGAGCACATCGCCACTACTACACCGTTTCGTCGCTTTCTCAGTGCCCCGTGACCGCCTCTGTCTCACTGGCACCAGGCCCGGCTCGGACTCCAGATACGTATATTTTACCAGGACAGTGCACCGACGCTAAAGGCCCAGTGTGTGAAAAGACACTTTCGTTCATTTTTTTTTATCAAAATGAAATAATACATTGTATCAAAGTTAAAAAAATACATTCTTTCATTACCTAAGGATTTCCAGTTACCGACTGGACGGGGAAGGATATCATCATTATTGGCCGGGGAAGTGTTAGGAGGCCCCACTCTTTTTTCACCCCGTGTCAGTGTGCAAATAAATATATAATGATATGACCATATGGCAACATGGCGTAATGCAAAATGTTCCAAGCTGATGACATAGATGACACATTTTTTAGAGAGTAATTACCATCTACGAATAAGTTAAACAAAACCTTAGTGTTATGAGTTTAAATGATAGTAGATATTGAATTCATAAACTTTAAACCCATATTCCACAAAAAAAAACCGGCCAAGTGCGAGTCGGACTCACACAAGAAGGGTTCCGTACCATCGTAAAAGATTTATTACAAAAAAATAAAGTTGTTTGTATGGGGGCCCCCTTAAATTTTAATTCTTTTTTAATCTTACCTATTTGTTGTTATAGCGGCAAAATAAATACACACTCTGTGAAAATTTCAGCTGTCGATCTGTTATGGTTACTGAGATACAGCCCGTGACAGACGGACGTACGGACGGACAGCGGAGGCTTAGTAATAGGGTTCCGTTTTCACCCTTTGGGTACGGAACCCTATTATAAAATAGATATGGTTATTGCCTTTTAGGTATCCTCGCCAGTTAATTTAAATCGATAGCAAAGCCTACATATTTGAAGGGCCAACAAAAATCATCAGGTTAAAAATATCTTTCCAGCACCTTAGTTATTTGAGAAATTCTTTACGATAGGAAATAAAAAGGACCCTTCAAGACTAGAGTCGTAAAATATTTCAGTGAAATGTAACAACAACTCCTGACTCTGAGAAATAAAAGATGGAGGATCGTTTGCATGGAGATATTTTCGCAGATTCTAGAAAAAATACTATCCACGTAAGGCAAACATGGCATGACAATGGGTCGTGAAAAACATTTATACTTTATATTTACTTGTTTGATATCAGTTGTCAATTTGACCACATTTAAAACGTTTACAATGAGCGTATCGTGTATTACTTTTCTGTTATGTGCACATTATCAATATGTTTTTAATTTATGATAAAATTAAAATGAAAAATCCAAGTAAAAGTTATCTTTAAAAGATCGGTCATCGTCATAAAAATTTTATAATAAAATATATAAGCCTTCGTTTATTTCGTCATTAAATTGTAAAAATAATATATAAACCTTCCAGAATATAGACCAAAGAGAATCAGCCTCGGTAACATACTTGGGCGACGCCTCCACGTTATGTTTTGAAGGTTAAACAATCATTGGCTCTTTCGGGCTCTGGATAATCATTTTTGACTGTTGGGGCCGACTCTACTTCGGATTCCACTCAAATCTAAAGGTTCCATTCCTCACCTTGTGGTTTCTAGGCTTAATCCCACCGGATTGAAGAAACTTGAATATAAGTTAAGCGTGTTTTTATTCACTTCAATACAGCTGTGAGTATTGAAGTGTATTTTTGTGAATATCCTCGCACGGCACCTAGTTTCATTTCTGTGAGTTAAATAGCATGACAGTTGTTAAATAAACGATTAAATTTATTTGAGGGATTGTTAGGGAAGGGATTGTATTAAATCAAAAAATATTTCACAAACATATTTTCAAATCAATCTATATTTCATAATAATTGTGACCTTTTATCCAAAAACTTTTCCTTCAAACGGTTTAGTTACCAAGACCGTTATAAAAATGTTTTTTTTATAAATAAATTTACAGAAAACAAGACTCTTTAGGGCGTTTTTCACCTATTGCATATTAGCTTAATCGCCACATTTTAAGGGCCTTTCTTAGCAGCTTCCAATTAATACCAGTACAATATAATGAGCAGTTGAGTAATAAAAGCCCTTTAAGTGTTGATTAAAATCAATCAGCACCAGAAAACCAGGCTTACAAAGATTACCCTAAACACCTCGCCTTTCTTTTAAAAAGATATAGGATGATAATAAATACCTCAACACGAACAAAAACAAAGCAGGCAATACATTTTATCAAAAAGATTAACGTCTATAATTAAAATCATCTAAGAAAAAAAATGTTACAGTTGATCAATACATCCTCAATAAGCCCTCCTCCTGAATAAAATGAATGGACATTTTTAACAACCTTGAAATATCTAAAAATTATATCAGACTTTTTTGGTAAATTCTTTAACTTTGTAAACATAAAATTGGTTAAATTCGTTATCATTGAAAAACAGTGTTAACTTGACGTAAATTCTTTGGCTCGTTATTCTAGCGAAAGAGGCAGTATAATAAAAGAAAAACATAAAAAAAAATACTCTTACTTACTAATTAGAATACATATGTCTAATTTTATCTCTTAGCTTTTTTTGTAATTGTTACCTCAGTGCATAAAATGCCCTTTTTAGGGTTCCGTACACAAAAGGTGCCAAACGGAACCCTATTGCCAAACCACCGCTGTCCGTCCATTCGTTCGTCTATCCGTCTGTCTGTTACAGGACTGTATCTCATGAACCATAATAGGTAGACAGCTGAAATTTTCACAGAGTGTGTATTCTGTCGCAAAAACAAATGAGCAATAGATTCAAGAAATGTGATTTCTTTAGGTCAAACAATGTATAATGATGCGGAACCCTTCTGGAACGAGTCCGACTCGCACTTGGCCAGTTTTTATTCATTATTCCAGCATTACATAATATACACTTCCAAACAGTCTTGTGCTGACATTACTTGCAGCGCTCTAGCTAGACTTTTTCACCGCTGGGAATTCGCGGCTAATTGTATTTTATAAGCTGTCAAAGGCTGACAAATTAAAATGTTTCTACAACCGCTGCCGGAGCCACATCCATCATCTTGTCTAGGTACAATGGAAGATGACTCCTCGCAAAAATGTTATTTCAGTGAGTGTGGCCATAACGCTGATGATGGCCTAGTCATGTCATTTTAAAATCGATTCCTGAAAATGTTCCAGGCCGGATTATTTTTATATTAAAGCTGGATTTTTTGCTTGAAACTTGAATAAGTTTCTTGATCCAAAAAACGATTATATGAAGTCGCCTAGGTATTTTGCAAAAAAATATTTGTTTTCATCATACGTAACCGTTAAGGCGAATACATGCATCATTTTATTTCTTTACTAAAACTGGACATAGTTGGCTTATACCACATACTGTAAATATGCTTTATATTCTGAATTCCTCAAGGAACGGCAGGACCTTACATCCTTTTATTTTTATATTTGTGCGATTCGTAGATCCTGGGCACAGGGAATTTGTTTCATATAGGGAAGGTCCTGGCATGGCACCTAATCCCTTCTAATGTGATGTTTTGGGCTAAGATCATCATGGGTGTTGTGATATAGGCCATTCTTGTCCAATCATATGAAACAATTATAAGCACGGCTACATTGAATTATATGGAAAATAAGGACCATTTTTCATTGCTGTTTGGACCTTCTATCATCCAATGCGATAATACGAACAAATCATTCATCAATAAAACTTCATCCATAGCTAATAGACGGGCACCTTTAGGTCCTGGCGTACGCCATATGACGCGCTGAACATTAAAAAAAAAACATACGACCCGAAAGCACAGATATCGCGTAGCGGGTGCTACGAATCGTGGATGTGATGCGGCTCGTAGACGTGCTACGGAAAACGATTTAAATAAAACGTTCATGTGCGGCGTAGCTTTGCTACGCGATTTGTAGGTTTAAAATCGAGAAAGAAATATATAGATGAACCCAGTGTACCGATAACACTATATGTATTTTTAAATATTGACATGTAAGTCTTTAAATAGATGTATAAGAGGTTTTGTAACAGAAATAACGTACAGCAACACAGTATATGGCAGTGTATGATTAACACACCTTGTAAGCCATATTCATTAGATATTCATCGGAATAAATACCTACACTCCACCTAAGGTCCCCGTCTGTATGAAAAAGTACATCTCTTCGAACCGAAATTTACACACGATCGGAACAACTTATCATACACGACGAACTAACTATACTTAAATAAAATATTAAATTCTACCTTGACTAGAGATTGACATATAATCAAAACCAAATAAATCTAAATTATGTCGGTCCTAAGCCAATACAAAGTTGTCAATCTGGACGGAGCTATCGACGGAGAAATTTTAATAGTTTGAATATTTTCCAATTAAATTAAATTTTAATTTGTCTGCCTCGGTAGCCCAGTGGCGCGAAGCCTTGCGATTCAAAAAGCTTCGTAAAGAACCTCTGAGCGCGCTAAGGTTCTGGATGGGTGACCATTTTCAACCGTTGAGGTTGGCCATGGTCCGGATTCCACGTAAAACTGCGGGTCCCTTCCTTACTTACTAGGTGGGAGGGTTTATCCCGCCCGGGTTGCTACCATCGCATTGGATGAACGATGGTCATACCGGCAAAGTCCGGTTCGTGTCGTCCATCCAGTTCAATGTAGCCGAGCAATATAAGGAAGTTCCTAGCATGGTACCCAGTTCCCATCTGACGGTCAGTTTGGTATTAGTCATCCATGACTACTACAGAAAGAAAGTTTTTTTTTACCCTGGCTTATTTGACATATGTTTGCAAATATAAATTGTGAGATCGCTCACAATTTACATTAAATATAAATATAATCATTAAAACGAAGTTATATGTAGGTATCGCAAAGCCAATGTTTTTAAAATACGTGCATCGAAACCTGACTGTGACATGGAATTACAATCTAAATAATGGGAATTCTCGTAAAGGAAAGAAATTTAGTCTATTCCCGAATGTATTAGGATTGAATGTCATTGCTTTTGTGACATTGGCAAGGTCACACTCTGCACGATACGCCCATCTCGCAGATAAATACTTTTTTTAATTAAAAAATATGTCTGAGAATGACTTGAGAATTTATATACATAAATAGTAAATTATAATCAAAACAATTTTGTAAGATTTTAAATTTGCTCTAATTTATTTATGTTTTTTTTATGCAACCTTACATGGATGGCTAATACCACACAATTATCGTTATTATATTAGCCCAATACACCATATTCCCGAAGGAATTTGGTGCCATGCCAGGACCTTTCATTTATGAGCATGGCTACATTGAACTAGATGGAAAACACGGACAATTTTTCATTGCCGCTTCGACCATCTTTTCATCCAATGCGATGGTACCAACCCGGGAGGGCTTAAACCCTACCACCTAGTAGGGGAAGGGGACCTACAGTTTTACATAGATTCCGAACCATGGAGCAGCTCGCATTCGTGACGAAATGCACTTATCGAACTCGGAAAGAGAAAGACAGTGGTGCATGTCGGTGTTGAACCCAGGCCTCTGGTACGCTAGGCCAGTCCCCGCGCCACTAGGCTACGAGTCGCTAAAGTTTTACATAGAGATTACAAATAATAAACGCTTGTTGTGAACGAAAACATCTTTAAGATTTCCTGCTCTGCTGTTGTCAACACCCTGGATGTAGATTTTTGCAGAAATTTATTTTTTTTTACAATTTTTTTGAATTCTAAGTTAAATATTAGAAAAAAATGTTCGGCCAAACTTAATAATTTACACCTTCTGTTAAGAGCAGTAATACAATTTGCCAAATATCGTTAATCGTTTTTAGGAATTTTTTTTTTCTAATCTGTGCATTTATAGCGAATTTTTAAATAGTATTTAAACATTTGTACACATGAAAATTTGCAACTTTTATTGCATTTACTACAGCTACTACTTGCAGTTACTGGTAAGCAAGGAAAACAGCCATAAAGACGTCCCTTGGCCCATTCCACACTTTACTCCTCACAAATCCACGACTTTTATAAAGCCTTTTCCGCCACATATGAGTGTTAGAAGAAAACCGATATAATCACACATTTAATTCTAAACCACAATTATATTATAGAAAGGAATAATGATTAAATAAAAATCAGGTTCAACTTTTTTTTAACACAATTTTTTTTATGAAACCTGACATCGTTAGCTAATAACACACAACTATCTTAATGGTATTAGTCCAATGCACCACATTCTCGAAGGAATCAGGTACCATTCCAGGATCTTTCCTTAAGAGCACGGCTACACTGAACTGGATGAATAATACGGAAAAAATGCATTGCTGCTTTATCCATAGTTTCATCCAATGCGGTGGTACCAACCCGGGAGGGGTTCACCCTACCAGGTAGGGGGTTTTGTTCAGTTTTACGTGGGCTCCGAACCATGGAACAGTTCGTATTTTTAACGAAATGCACTTATCCAACTCGAAAAGAGAATAAAAGTGGTACATGACCGGGGCGACAATTTGAACCCATAACATCTAGCATAAAAGGCAAGTCCTCTAGCCACTACACCACGAGGTGTACAAAATTTGATAGAATTACTAAAATATAAATATGTAATTGCAACAAAAACATTTTCAGAATTTCAGGTTACAAAAAAAATAACAGCGCCATCTAATTCTGTAAAACTTCTAATCGTTAATTATAACAAAACCAGTGCTATTATTATTTATTATATAAGTATTTATTGATAATTTATGATTATTTTCTATTTATCCTTATGTTGACGTGATATATGATATCAAAAATGACGATGGTTGTATGCACCCGAACATAGTAATTAGGATAATATTGTACGAGTATAAACCTTAATTTTGTAAAACTTTGTCTGTGTAATGTAAACTACTCAAAATTGTGAGGGGTAATATTGAAAATGGGGCAAGTAAAGTTTTTATTAATTTGTAACTACTACTACTACTACTACTACTGCTACTGCTACTGCTACTGCTACTGCTACTGCTACTGCTACTGATGCTGCTACTGCTACTGCTACTACTACTACTACTGCTACTACTACTACTACTACTACTACTACTACCCTATTTCACCCCCTTTGAGTTTCATTTTCGCGACAAATGTCCTATGTCCTGATCCAAGGCCCAGACTATCTCTATACTAAAATTTATCAAAATTGGCTCGGCGTAAATACGCAAACATAATGTCTGTTTGCGTTACATTTGTATTTTTAATATTAGTATGGCAACATGGATTCGTGGCCCAAGGTACAATACTTTTTGCGTTATGTACATATATGTATATGCGCATGTACAGTAATTTTTGCGTTAATGCGTTTATGTTATATAACTTTGATGGGTTGGAACAGGGAACCGCTCTAGGGCGCTACCATGGTAAATAACTCGCCAGGTGAATAGCAGGTGAACAAGCAAAATAGAAAATTACCTCACGTTTAGTTACCTATACGTAGCATTTCAACTGGTA
The DNA here is from genome assembly GCA_946894095.1 of Incurvaria masculella. Classification (NCBI taxonomy): domain Eukaryota; kingdom Metazoa; phylum Arthropoda; class Insecta; order Lepidoptera; family Incurvariidae; genus Incurvaria; species Incurvaria masculella. The sequence goes on along the minus strand of OX335663.1, from coordinate 6,092,734 downwards.
AATTTCAGTTAACTTGGCCGAATAGCACGTCTTTTGACAGTTAGCATGGTAAGAATTGTCAGATTTAGTCATTATCTTACCTGTTCATCTGCCATTTACCCGGCGAGTTAAATGACCACGGTAACCCGCCAGGTGTCTCTTCCAATGAATGCCGGGAAATCAGCTTTGACGGGAAAAGCTTGTTACCTTATTTTCTCGCGGCCCTGAAATTGAGCGATTGGCGTTGTACCCGCGGCCCGGATCTCCGTTTTGTCATGAATTTACATAATTGGGTCAACGTTTTCACTTGAATAGGAAATAAGCTGAGAACGTCTCAATGGCAGTAAGTAGAATTGTTCAAAGTTTTTAATTTTGAATTCATTATTTAATACGGTCATGGAGTAGTGTGACCTTAGCAATGTTAACGATCAGCTCGAAACGTCGGCGATTGTCTCCTTCCGCTGCGTGAAAAGTCGTTAGTTTTCAAACATGTTCAACGACTCCTAACCTCAAAAGTATCCTAAGCAATGTTTCTTTGACTAAATACACAAAAAGGATCGGACTGAAAATTGTTAAAATATTTCTTTGTCATTATGATTTGGATAAATGCATTTTATATAATTTTAAATATATATATCAGGCTCCATTATTTCTTCAAACTTTTTTTATAAATGTTTGTGCATATTTGCCCCGTTTAAGGTGGCCCAACCCGGCGGCCCTAACTCATTCGCGGGCACGGTACAAAACCGTGCTGTTGCGCTCTGGGACCTTCTCTGTTTCAAAAAATAAGACAGGCTCCGTGATGAGGAAGATGCAACATGTCCACAGAAAAGACAATGTGCATAGTGTATGATTTGGTAAGATTTACGAAAATTTTAATTTCAAAACGACTTATAGCTAAAAGTAAACCACGACTGCTGTAGTCAAAAATCGAACAAAAACCAAATAGATTATAAATCTTGATTAAATAAGCTATGTCTGATGACTAATCTTTTTAAGATGTTTTTACTTTATCATTGCGTAATCCACCTCCAAAGTTATTGTATAAAACGCGCGAAAAATGCGAACTTTCGGACCTTATAACTTAGAAACCAAACACAATTTTACAATGCCAATGGTCATCAGACATCTAGTTCGATCAAATAAAGCTATTTTGAGCAAAATTTTGGATCTCTGACAAGAAATATGGGCGTGATCCTCTTTCCCCTTTTGTATGGGGAAATGAGCGGGATGGGCCACCTTAAGCAATCAAAGCATCGGCGACTACAGTTTTGTCTTTAATGGCTGGACCCTCAATCTACAAAATATACTTTTTTGATTATGGAAATGCATTGTAGTTATTTTTAAATAATAAGAAATGTTGTGTTCCTTAAGCCCGTAATCTCGTGTTTTTAACTACTTCGTTCCCACGACATCTCTCATATTTTTTATGCATAGAAAGGAAATGCTGCTCCGAAATACGAGGTCTCATCCACTCGACCATTTTCGCCGGAAGCGACGATAGATCAAACCGGTAGTGCTCATATCTGTGAATCAGTTGCTATATCACGCCTCGCTTGCAATGGAAGCCGCCGTTAGTGGGCCGCGACCACTCTGTAGCAGCCTGTGTGCTCGCCAACAGGCCATAGAAGGAAAACGTGTATAGAATATTGTCATATAGCGCAAACTCTACAATCTGAACCATCACCAATTCCATTTTTGGATAAAAAGATTCTTTATCTTTGATCTTTAGGAGGAAATTGTCCAATAAATAATAAATAGAAAAAAAAAGAGATTGGTAACTGTTCACCCGATTTTAAAGCAGTTTTTGTCTTCGCATTGCCTGATTGTTTTCGCCAGAACTGCCCCCTGCCATCTCAGTTGCCCCAGTTTTGCCCAGACGAACTGCCCCCGCTCTACTTCCTCCTGCGCGATGTCACTTCAAACATGACGCCGCTCGCATTAGGCGAGGTCACGCCTGCTAGACCGCGACCGCCCTACAAAGCGGGCGAGAGAGCCGCATCAAACAACGAGATGCAGTGCTAGTGCGCGGAATGTAATGTTGTTTAAGGTAGAAACAAGACTCAAAACGTGAACAAGTTATTGGTAGTAGCATGGTTAAAAATCATATGTCATACCCTGATTTTAAAACTATAAACCTAACTTATTACATACTAGCTGAGGTCCCCGCTTCCCCTCGGGTCAATGTCGTTTCGGACGGAGGTCAGGCTGAGCCAAGCATTTATGTTATATGATTTCCCCCTATATAAACTTTTTAATTTTCGGCACAAAATGCAGTCCTTTCTCAACGTCCAGATTTTTTCTATACCATATTTCATCAGACACAGACAGCGTTACTTTCGCATTCATAACATTAGCATGGATTCTCAGACGTGTTCTGCCATCTCACTGGCCCCAGTTTTTGCAAGAAGTGCCCCCGCTCTACTTCCTACTGCGCGATGTCACTTCAAACATGACGCCGCTCGCATTAGGCGAGGTAACGCCTGCTAGACCGCGACCGCCCTACAAAGCGGGCGAGAGAGCCGCATCAAACAACGAGATGCAGTGCCATGGGCGGAATACAGTTAAAAGAGGATAATGAGGCGATCACTTTCCATACAATGGCTCGTGCCTGTTTCCTTAGTGAGATGAAGAAATATTGTTCTGAAATTTCACATATTAAATAAACGCCTCTTAAGGTCGGCCCGTAAGCATCAGAAAATTTCGCCTCCCATAGAAACGTAGTTTACTAATCATTTAAAAAACCACTGTTCCAACTTACCTGATTTTTGGTACCTAAAATTAGGTTACAAATATCTGTGTCTGCATGTCTTTGTTTTTTCGGTAAATGTATTCTGAGTCAAACCACAGAGAAAACCAAATTCGTATTCGTATTTTTACTTTCATTTCATTCGGTTTGGATTTAAAAAAAAACAAAAGCATGCTGACACACATATTTGTTACCTGATATTAGATATTAAATATCAATTTTTATGTGGAATAGCGGTTTCCAAATGATTAGTAAACTACGTTTGTATGGGGAGCATAGCTTACGGGCCGTTCTTAATGCCTCTTAAGAGTTGTGTCAAAATGTTTAAGGACGAATATCTTGAATATAAGTTAAGTTACGTGGTAGGGTTTAAGCCCGCCCGGGTCGGTACCATCGCATTGGATGATAATATGGTCGAAGCGGCAAATAATAATTGTCCGCGTTTTACATCCAGTTCAATGTAGCCGTGCTCATAAAGGGAAAGTTCTGGCATTGCACCTACTTCCCTCGGGAATGTGGTGTGTTGGGCTGATATCATAACATAATATCATAAAGTTTTGTGGTATTAGCCATCCATGTCAAGTTGCATACAAAAAAATACTGTAAAGCAAGGACTTGATCCAGCAGACAAACCCTTCGTTGCAGTAAACGCAACCAGCTGGCATATTCCTAGAATTCCGTAATCAGTAATCAGGAATCCTGAGTCTAGAAAACACCTTTTGTCGCGGTTTTCAAAGCGATTTTCTTGAAGAAATTATTTCGAAGCATATTATTTAAATTTAATAAAAATTTTCCGTCGAAAAAATCGCTTTCAAAACCGCTATAAAAGCGGTTTTCTAGACTCAGGATTCCTGATTACGGAATTCCAGGAATAGACCTTCAGATAATTTATTTATTTATTTATTTATTTATTTTATATTAGACAGGCAGCCTAGGCTGATGTGTCTAAATCGAGTACATAGTTCATTGATATATTAACAATTTTTTTTTTTTTTTAAGACAATAAAAAATTTAAAGACAATTTTAATGCAAATATTGTATGCCTTAAAATCCGCACGCTATTGATACCTCTGTCTTTGCAAAATATTTCGATAAATTACAAGAAAGCACCTCAGAGGGTAAACATAAATCATTGCGAAATAACAAAGATAGAACAAAGGAAATAGCGAGACGCGCATTATCGTAAGCGCCCTGAGGCGTGCTCCTAGATTACTTTGAGCACAGAGCAATTATTATTATTCTTACTTCACATATACATCACATCATATTTGAACACGCATACATTCACTCCGCTTTCCCGGAGGGATAGGCAGATATGATAGAGCGCCATACGGTACGATCATACCTCTTTCGCCTCATCTACAGGCATACATCTTTTCATACATGATGACATGCTCGTAGCACTCGTAATCGATGCTTCGATTACGAGTGCTACGAATTTGACCTGTACGAACTTCGACTTGGCCGCAGTACCTTATCCATATAATCCATGTCTTGAAAAAATTGGGTTTCTCATTCAAATTATACACATTCAAATAATACACATTCAAATAATACACATTCAAATAATTCACATTCAAATAATACACTTTCAAATAATACACATTCAAATAATACACGATAATAACTGAGGTTCCCGGCTCCACTCGTATCGATTTCATTGAGGACAATCTCCCGAGCGAGGTCCGGTAAAATGCGCCCTCCGCTCCTTGCCACCGCGTCACATCGCCCGCTCGCACGGGCATCGTTTTCGTTTGGCTTTCTGAAGAACTTTTTTTTTATTTTTCTCGACTCCTAAGGGTCGTAGCGTGATGGTAATAACCTTGTGACCTTCTCCGAGAGCTTGGCTATCAAATGCAAACACTTTTAGGATATTTTTAAATCCGACTTTAAATTTGTGACTTATAATGAAATTAAATGAGCCCGATGAAAAAAATCGTTTTAGCTTTATTATGCATATAACTAGCTGATGCACCCGGCTCAGCTCGGGTCAATGTCGTTTCGGACTCATTTCGGGCCTAACCTAACCTAACCTAACCTAACCTAACATTTTATGTTATTTAAATTTCATCCCCTTTTTTCACCCCCTTAGAGTTTGATTATAGCCACAAAATGTAGCCTGTGTCCTTCTCCAAGATCCAGACTGTCTCTATACCGAAATTCAACAAAATTTTATCAGTGGTTTAGGCTTTAAAACGTAACAGAGATATTTACTTTCACATTTATAATATTAGTATAGATTATTTGATAATCCGTATTCAGAATTTTACCAAATTATAAAAACCGGCCAAGTACGAGTCGGATTCGCCACGAAGGCTTAACACAAAAAAATCAGATTATTTTGTATGAAAGCCCCCTTTAATTACAATTATTTATTGTTAAAGCCGCAAAATAAATACACACTCTGTGAAAATTTCAGCTGCGTACCAATTACGGTTCATAAGATACAGCCCTTTGACGGACGGACGGACAGCGGAGGCTTGGTAATAGGATTCCGTTGGCACCCTTCTGGCACGGAACCCTAAAAATTATTATTTTTAAAATGTTTTATTCACTACACTGCCCGTTTGATCATTGTTTTTCCGAGAACCATGGAACCGTTAACCATTCAGTTGTGCTTACTTCTGAAGTTATAATGTGTCTTTCTAAACTGTTACAGGGCGCGCCCCAATATCTCTTTTATTCTGAAAGAAATGTTTTTTTCACAATTGTCACTCAGAGTTGTGTGTTATCATCACTATTTAAATGCATGACAATCCTGCGAAGTTTCATAGCGGATTCTACGTCGCATCGTCTACGAGAAGATGCCCAATTTTCTAAAGAAAATAAAAATAGCTCGTAAAATCTCTGGCTTCACATGTATTCCAGCCCTAGACTAAAGAGTTTTTTTTTTATGTAATTGGACTTACATAGCTTACCAAATAATTCCACACCTAGTGCCTTGAGGATAGGTGATCCAGTTCCACACCTGGTGCCTGGTTTCTCATTCAAAATATGAAATATTAGAAATTTACTGATTTATTTATTTATTGTATTTGGTATCAAAACAGATATACATAATTATTAATTAACAGAATATACAAATGAATAGGTATATATATATCCAGCAGCATAATACACAGTTAAGTAAAAGGATGAATCACAAGAAAAGAAAACTTTATCGAGTAAAAAAAACTAAACGCTACATTAGAAAACAAAAAATAATTAATATTTCTTTTCTTAACAATTAATATTTTCTAATTAGAAAGTTGTATTTTTATCAGAAATATATTACATTTAAACATAAACTAATAACAGCTATCATGAGTCCGACGTTCTTAAAATTTGAGCTTAACTCTTATGTCCATGATGTACATTTATGTATGTCAAAAATTCCGAAATATATTTTTTTGATTTGACTGAGAAAACAAGCATCAGCATTGTATATCTGTGTAGATACATATTTTCAACACATTTACATTATTTAATATTACTACACACATTTAAAAATCCATGGGTGGGCGATTTAGGATATCCTTCAAATGCCTGCTCTATTCAATAGTGTAAACCTGTGGAAACGAAGAGATCAGCGAAACTTCGATAGGCGATTTGTACCTCGTAATAGGGCCTCAGATGATTCCCTCACGATTAAGACTCAACGAATTCGACAAGATATTTCGAAGTGACGTTACAACATATATATGCGTAAACATAAAATGTATTAGACTGGCGAGTCCATTTGTTGGCGCCGCATCCACTCCAGACGCATTAGTGCAGGCATCAGGACAGCGCTGACGGGCGGACGTGACGTCACACGCTCGCGCTGCCCTGATGGAACAGGGAAGCGAAGCCACCATAGAGTGTGGAGGGACCGGCGCGGCGACCGTCCTGTCCTCTGTATAGCTGTGTAACGAATGCGTCGCGAGCAAGGAATGATGGAAGGGTCAACGTTGAGCGGCTCGTAACCTAGTGGCGCGGGGACTGGCCTAGAGGACCAGAGGTCTGGGTTCAATTCCCTGCCCCGACATGCACCACTTTCTTTCTCTTTCTGAGTTCGATGAGTGCATTTCGTCACGAATGCGAGCTGCTCCATGGTTCGGAACCCATGTAAAACTTTAGGTCCCCTTCCCCTACTAGGTGGTAGGGTTTAAGCCCGCCCGGATGGTACCATCGCATTGGATGAAAAGATGGTCGAAGCGGCAATGAAAAATTGTTCGTGTTTTACATCCCAGGCCAAGGTAGCCGTGCTCATAAAGATAAGGTCCTGGCATGGCACTTAATTCCTTCGGGAATGTGGTGGATTGGGCTAATATCATAACGGTAGGTGTGTGGTATTAGCCATCCATGTCAGGTTGCATAAAAAAATAACCGAACGTTCTACAGCTAGTGGTGTAGGGGCTAGAGGACTTGCATTTCATGCGAGAGGTCCGGGTTCGAATCATCGCCCCGGTCATGTACCACTTTCTTTCTCTTTCTGAGTTGAATAAGCGCATTTCATTACGAATTCCAGATGTTCCGTGGTTCGGAACCCATGTAAACATAAGCATACGTATTCTATACCTACATAAGCCATCCATGTCAGGTAGCATGTATTGGAGGGGCGGCGTACCCACTTTTTAACCGACTTCAAAAAAGGAGGAGGTTCTATATCCGACTTAATTTTTTTATGCTTGTTACCTAAGAACTTTCGCCTGGGTGAACCGATTTTGACTATCCTTTTTTTTATGTAAAGGCTGGTGGTTCCCGTGTGGTGCTATTTTGGCCCAGTTCTGACAATGGTATCCATGAGAAAACCAGATAAGTCCTGAATTTGCATTAAGTATATGCGCGACAAAATGGCGAATAGCTCAATATCGCGCCAACCGACTTCGATGATTCTTTTTTTGTTGGAAAAGATGTGCTTCAATGGTAGTTTATGTTCATTTGGTTCTGATTATGGAATCCATGACAAAGTAACAAAAATCTTCAATTCTTAGGAGCAGATTAACGATACTCTGCTAGGTCTACCCATATTCCGACAAATTAGTTATTTAACTTCAGATTCACTAAAAATGTTAAAGAGAAAACAAAAAAAAACTTTAAAAAAAGTATTCCAAAACTAATTAATATGCACTAAAAAGTAAAGATTAATTACAATTATTTTAGTTACAATTATTGTTATTTTTGGAGTCGATATCAGCCAACGTAGCCAAGGTTGTCTTGACTGGCGCGGCGCGTGCCCGGTGTGTTCACTTGACAGTTCCCCTCTCGGCTCCTCAAGTCACGCGTGCGACACAAGCACATCTCACCTATAACTATGTGTGTAGATACAAACCTGCCTTGGCTGACACCGACTCCAAAAATAACAATAATTGTAACTACAATAATTGCATTTTTTTTTTCTTCAAAGTACCTATCCCGATTTTAGTCTATCCCATCGGCAAGTTTTATCTTTGACCGGTGGTTGTGTTCACTCGTTACGAGAAACATAAATAGTCATTTATCGATCGAAATAGGCTTTATCGATCATTTGTGCTGCTGATGTCACTACATTTGTGCTGCTGATTTCGAACATTGCCGTCTTACCATGTATTCAACATTCATGTATACACTTAACCATAAACAATTCTCTCATTTGAATAGGATTCATGCATGAGAAGTATACTGTTTACCTCGCATGTTATCGCAAGGGAAAATAGTGAAACTAAATGGTAGCAAACAGTTACATAAAATCTGGAAAGGAGCTCAGTAAATATTAAGCCCACAACTTCAGCTGTGGCCCGCAGCTTTGCTTGCATAAGCTAAGCTATTTAATTAAAATTAATTAAAATAGAGATAACTTTTGGTTTACTCGGTTGGCGGCGAAAGCTTGCGACATTTATGTTTTATTTGTCTAGCGCTTAACTCGAATGTCTGTAGATCAAGGAACCTTAAGGCTGTTCCGACCCATATAAAGTTGTTTGCACACATAACGCAAAAAGTATTGCACTTTAAGCCACGAATTAATAATAAAAGTTTAATATAGTCATATTACTTGCAGCGAAAACAATTTCACGATTTTAGGATAATTGGTTTTGTTACAATTAATTTAAATACGATATTTTTTAAACAGCGCCATCTAACGGTGTAAAACTTCTAATCGGCAATTACAACGAAACCACTAAACCTGAAATCGTGAATATGTTTTCGCTGCAACTACTATGGCTATATTTAATATTTTTGACGAATTCGTGTCTTATAGTGCAATACTTTTTGCGTTCTGTGTAAAAAAAACATTGTATGGGTCGGAACATCCTTAAATTATTAACGAAAGAATATTGTTTATTCCGTTTGAAAATATGCGAAGTTTCTTTGCGGGTTCTTCGGGAAGGATCGAATTCGCGGATCAATCAAATTGTCCAACAAAATTCCAAAGTTACCTTTCGGTTACAACATGCAAATATGCAACGTAACCCAAAGTTATTCACCGAATTTCGGTAACTGGATGTGGTGAAAACAGGGGTTAGTGTAGTTTGACTACCAGAAGTTGAATAAATAATTGAAAAGAAATGTTGTTTCTGTTTTCACAGTAGCTAACGGCTCTTCCATCTTGCTAATAAAACATCTTAAGAGGATAATGAGTTGGTCAATTTCTTCTTATTTCGACTGAGGAAACACGCACGAGCCATTGTATGGAACTAGATCACCTTATATTTAACATAGATCATGAATTCACAAATAATTTACGAAATATTGTTTATTCTGAGTAAACATTTGCTCTTTATGTTTTCACAGTAGCTTTTTAGGGTTCCGTACCCAAAGGATGCCAACAGAATCCTATTACTAAGCCTCCGCTGTCCGTCCGTCCATCCGTCCGTTTGTCTCGGGGCTGTATCTCATGAACCGTAAATAACCGTTCCGTTGGCACCCTTTGGGTACGGAACCCTAAAAACGCTACAAGCGTGAATGACCCAACGACGCGTCGCGTTCGGAAGTTTGCGAAAAGTCCGTGAACGTCAGTTTTCCATTTTAAAACGCTCACTCGAGAGGCAGCCGCCCGGCAGCGAACCCGAAGATGACGGGTGTCGCGGTAGGAGCGCGACCGACGTGAATTCCTGTCACGTCGCGCTCCCCGGGCGAGGCGACGCGGCTCGGCTGCAGATTCGGGCGATAGTCTTCACTCTCCACTCATTCCGAGACCGATATTGCGGTGTAAACACCGGCTGGGTTCCGTACCATCGTGCAAGATTTAGCACAAAACCATCACGTTTTTCGTATGAGGGCCGCCTTTCATTTTTATTATTTTTAAATTTCACCTATTTGTCGTTATAGCTGCAAAATAAATAAACAATCTGTGAAATTTTCAGCTGCCTACCTATTATGGTTCATGAGATACAGCGTTGTTACAGACGGACGGACGGACGGACGGACGAACGGACGGACGGACGGACGGACGGACGGACGGACGGACGGACGGACGGATGGATGGACGGACGGAAAGCGGAGGCTTAGTAATAGGGTTCCGTTGGCACCCTTTGGGCACGGAACCCTAAAAACGGTCTCGCTGCGGGTCGATTGAATAAAATTGCCCTGAAGGTGAAATTACTAGAAAGGTTAGCGGCTTTGTCCAAATTAATTGCCTTACATGCGAGAGATTATGGGTTCAAATTCTCGCCGCGGACTTGAGTTTCTTTCTCTTTCTAAGTTGGATATGTGCATTTCATTACTAAAACGAGTTGTTCCATGGTTCGGATCCCATGTAAAATTGTACTAGATGGTAAGCTTAAGCCCGCCCAGGTTGCAGATGAAACGTGTTTTTCATCCAGTTCAAAGTAGCCGTGCTCATAAAGGGAAGGTCCTGGCATGGCACCTAATTCCTTCGGGAGTGTGGTGTATTGAGCTAATATCAGAACTGTTATTGTGTGTTATTACCCATCCATGTCAGGGTGCATAAAAAATCAAGCGAGCGTCGGGCTCATGTGTTAGCAAACGTATCCACGTCTGCATAAGTATGTAGGTATGTTTTTTTTTATGCGACCCGACATGGATGGCTAATATCACACAACTACCATTATGATATTAGCCCAATGCACCACATTCCCGAAGGAATTTGGTGCCATGCCAGGACCTTCCCTTTATGAGCACGGCTACATTGAACTGGATGGAAAACACGGACAATTTTTCATTGCCGCTTCGACCATCTTTTCATCCAATGCGATGGTACCAACCCGGGCGGTCTTAAACCCTACCACCTAGTAGGGGAAGGGGACCTACAGTTTTACATGGATTCCGAACCATGGAGCAGCTCGCATTCGTGATGAAAATGCACTTATCGAACTCGGAAAGAGAAAGACAGTGGTGCATGTCGGTATTGAACCCAGGTCTCTGGTACGCTAGGCCAGTCCCCACGCCACTAGGCTACGAGCCCCTCAGCCGCTTTGTGTTGGCTAACTGTCAAAGCGATAAATCTTTTTAGGAGCAAAAGCATGTTTTGTATCCAGCGCAAAAAAAAACGTAACGAAACCGAACAGGTGCGAGACCGGCTCGAGCACCAAGGGCTCCGTGCATTTTTTATTTTATTTAATATTACTACAAATTCACGATTTTCGTATTTTGTCCTTTACTTGTGCTATGAGACCTTGCGAACCGGCCCGTAAGCTATACTCCCCTTACAAGCGTAGTTTACTAATCGTTGTTTCCAATCTGCTTGATATTTGTTATCTAATATTCGACAATAAATATCTGTGCCTGGACGTTATTGTTTTGCTGAAAAATGTAAAGCAAGTCAAATAAAAGGCGAAAGAAAATCTTCATATAATTTTTTTCTCTCTGTTGTGTGACACAGGATATTTTTTTGATAAGACACACACGTGCAGACATACAATTCGATTCAATAATAATAGGATGGGGAACGCCGCCATTTTGAATGTCAAACTGCTAAAGCCCTCACTTCACTTCACAAACTTCAGTATGGAGTGCAACAAAATATTCTACAAAAAATATTTAAAATACATTTAGACAATAGAATTTGTTTTAACTAAACATTTATTTGAAGAACAGATATTAAAAGAACACTCATCAACGCGATAATTTAATTAACTAATCAAACAATGCAACTGTGGTGCGCCCGACACAAACTATCACATAATAACTAATACACAGTAAACATATAAACACAGACAGCAAAGAACAGCCCCCCTACTCGTTTAACTATATATTCTGTGACAGGCACTCATGTCATCCTACTGTGTAGATTCGTGTGGTTGTCTAGTGTCGCTGTCACGGCAAGGTAGAGCCGCTACAAAACAAGGAATGTAGACGCACATACTCGGATCGAACCTCAGTAATGACGGATCAGCGTCAGGATGGCGTCAGGCTTCCTTTGATATTGAAGTGAATGTTTCCCGTGTAAACCCGTGCGGACGTACCGACCGTACTTTTCCGCGCACATTCGAGTGAAGTTAGTCACGAGCCCCGTCCTCTTCTTATTTGAATCGCATTGTGTATAAAATTCCAAATAACAAGCAAATTGGAACAGTGGTTTTCAAACTATTAGTAAACTACGTTTGTATGGGGAGCGCAATTTTGTGATGCTTACGGTGTCATGGGTGTATTTTGTAGTGGATAATATCTAATTAATTTATTTTTATTTTTCCCCTATGAAGGTCGTTCCACCATACCGTAAAGCTTGATCTTTTGCCTAAACGCCTGATTAGGTCAGGCCGTGCTCGGAATTCGTTACCCGAACCTTCAGGGGCACACCCTACCGTTTACGATCTAATCACACTTAAAGATTCGCCTTTACGATGTCGGTTTAAGCGTCAATGAATGTCAAACGCCAATTTAACTTGGATAATTTGTTACACCAATATACTAGACGTTATTATTGACTTATTATCTGTGCCTAAAACATCATTGGGTGCAACGAGGTTGACTAGTCAATCGTTTGGTATACTTAGACCAAATATCGGTAGGTACTCTCTTAATCATTTTAATACCATCTAGTTATAACCGTCCCACATAATCGTAGTACCACAACTACAGAATTACTCTTGAGAACTAGGTAACATGTCAGGGCCTTTCGTATTTTAAACAACTACCTTGAACTGGATAGAAAACACGCACATTTAATTTTCAGCTTCCACCATCTTTCATTTTATGTATTTGTTAGTAGGTTCTTAACCAGTGGTCCCTGGAATCACCTTAAGTGGTCCCCGAAGCCATACAAAAATATGAAATAAGTGACGATTTGATTCGTAAAGAGTACGCAGTCACAAACAATTGATTAAAATAATAAAGGTATTTATCTTTGTAAAGTAAAATTTTCTTTAAAAAAAACACCTTTATATGCATGTTTTATGTACAGAAAAAACAACCCTTCATTCATTTATATTGACAGTTGACCTCCAACAGTTGGTGGTCCATGGCAAGACAAACATTTTGTCAAATGGTCCGTCATCACTGAAAGGTTAAGAACCACTGTATTATTAACCCTACCACCACCTCGTAAGCAGAATCTAAGTGTGACCTACGGTTTTACATGGAACAGAGCCACAGTCAGCCTTATCAAAACTTACCCATCCAGAACTCGACCGAGCTATAGTGTTGCTTAATTTTGATGAGCGTACACACTGCTACTACAATGTTCAAGGTTAATTCAAATACAATTATGCACACTAATACTGTATATCTTTGTGCAACATATGATTAACAAACAAATATATAAGGGGTAGAAATCGGGAGTCTATCGCTGAAGTGAATATATGTAGAATGTGAATATCGGTGAATTTCGGTTCGCTTTCCGCTTATTATTTTACGTTTACGGATAAACAGTGTTCATCGTCCACCACCCTGTGGACATTATCAGGATTCGCGACGCGACCTGTCGTCCAGTCAGATGTCAACCTAATCCTGATGATGTCCACAGCGTGGTGGACGAAACGTCGAGCTAAGTAAGTGAGCTGAACACTGTTTATCCATAAACGTAAAATAATATGTCGAGCAACAGTGAAAATCTAAACAAACTATTTCCGCTTGTACCTAATTGTGCTATATCAATTACAAAAGCCAGGGATGAGAGAGAAGAACATTCGTGGTTATGGTTTACCCTAATGAAAAGTCACAGCAGACCCAGAAACTGTATTAGCTGTTTAACCACACCAGAATTATGTGAATCTGATAACTATCACACGAATTTTCACGCTTGCAGTTAAACGCTACAAATAATATGAGTACTGCTTTGCGAGCGCCCCCCACCTCCACACCGCTTGTCATGGACATCGACCTAGTATATTTATGTTGGTGCCGAGATGCCCGATACGCCATTTCATTAACTAACAGAAGACCAGTTGCCCGACCGATCAGATGAATCGAATTGACGTCTAAGTGCATTTCAAGTCGCCGCCTTCCAGCTCATACATTCAGCGCAAGTGTAACAGTCTTATTTTCGTTCGTACTCCGATAACATTAGAAATAGTCGAAATATACGGCAGGTTCCTCGCATCCTGTCCGTATTGAAAAAGTTTGTCAACTTCTGAGTGGTCCCGTGCGCTCGGCATCCACTTCAGATGTCTCTGGCACTCCCTAACTTTCTGCTCTTCTTACCGGGAGGCTTGAGGGCATACTGAATAAGGCGCCCAAACGCTGACAGGGTGAATACAGTTGGTCCCAACCGCGCTGACAGTGTTCAGAGGCTCTATTACGAGTTTTTTTTAAAGTAAGAAACTGGGCACGGATGGCTAATACCGAACTGACCGTCAGATATTAGCCTAACACACCACATGGGAACTAGGTGCCATGCCAGGATTGTTCGGCTACATTGAACTGGATGGAAAAGACGAACAATTTTCATTGCCAATTCGATCATCGTTCATGCAATGCGATGGTACCAACCCGGGCGGGATTAACCCTACCACCAAGTAAGTAACGAAGGGGACCTACAGTTACAAATCAATAGTAGTCATACATACAAAAAATCGCTAATGCAGGCACCAGAAAGGGGCAAATCTCTGCGGAAATATCAGACGAATATATGAATATTGAGCGGAAGGAATGGCGAAGTCAGAGCAGGATTAGTCCCGTAAATGTCAGAGACCCTCAAGACCCAAATAATTTTACTGGGTACAAAAATATTTTTCAGGAAATAGAGTAAGGCGGTTTTGGAATGGCGCAGAATATTTCCGGATTCTGGGACACCGAATTTCGTAATTCCTACTGAAGGCCTATTCCTGGAATTCCGTAATCAGGAATCCTGACTCTCGAAAACCGCTTCTTTAGCGGTTTTAAAAGCGATTTTTTTGACGAAAATATTCTGAAGAATAGTTTTTTTCAATTAAGGTGGCCCAACCCGGCGGGACTAAGTCATTCGTGGGCACGGTACAAAACCGTGCTTTTGCGCTCTGGGACCTTCTCTGTTTCAAAGAATAAGACAGGCTCCGTGATGAGGAAGATGCAACATGTCCACAAAAAAGACAATGTGCATGGTGTATGATTTGGTAAGATTTACGAAAAATTTAATTACAAAACGACTTATAGCTAAAAGTAAACCACGACCGCTGTAGTCTAAAATCTAACAAAAACCAAATAGATTATATATCTTGATTAAATAAGCTTTGTCTGATGACTAATCTTTTTACGATGTTCTTACTTTATCATTGCGTAATCCACCTCCAAAGTTATTGTATAAAACGCGAGAAACATTCGAACTTTCGGACCTTATAACTTAGAAATCAAACACAATTTTACAATGCCAATGGTCATCAGACATCTAGTTCGATCAAAACAAGCTATTTTGAGCAAAATTTGGGATCTTTGACAAGAAATATGGGCGTGATCTTCTTTCCCCTTTTGTATATATGGGGAATTGAGTTGGTTTTCCGTCGAAAAAATCGCTTTGAAATACGCTATAAAAGCGGTTTGCTAGGCTCAGGATTCCTGATCCCTGATTACGGAATTCCAGGAAAAGGCCTGCAGGGTCCCATTATCGACGAGAATTCGATGGCAAGATGGCACTGAGGCAAACATTTACAATTAAAAATGACGTTTTTATTTGATAGGTGCTATGATTATAGGATAGTCCTGTCGTCAAATTGAGGCTCGAGTGAACAATCTCTGTTTAGTAATAATTCTAAAATAAAAATATATCCGTCCTTATTTTTCTCCTGAAGAATGAAAAAGATAGGTGTATTTTTTTTTATGCAACCTGACATGGATGGCTAATAACACACAATTACCGTTATGACATTAGCCCAATACACCACATTCCCGAAGGAATAAGATGCCATGCCAGTACCTTCCCTTTATGAGCACGGCTACATTGAACTAGATGGAAAACACGGACAATTTGTCATTGCCGCTTCGTTCATTTTTCATCTAATACGATGGTACCAATCCGGGCGGGCTTAAACCCTACCACATAGTAGGGGAAGGAGACGAACAGTGTTACATGGATTCCGAACCATGGAGCAGCTCGCATTCGTGACGAAATGCACTTATCGAACTCAGAAAGAGAAAAAAAGTGGTAATTGAACCCAGACGTCTGGTACCCTAGGCCAGTCCCCGCGCCACTAGGCTGCGAGCCGTATATTAAATAAGTTCAAATCCAACCAGAGATTGTGACTCCAGTATTACTATCTTCAAAAATTTTTTTCAGATATTTTAGTTTTTATTCATTGAACAAAGTGGACAAGCGCTAATCTGACGCGCTCTGAGGGTCTCGTATTTTTACGAAATGCAACTAAACGTCAGATGTATCAACATTATGAGAAATTC
This sequence comes from Incurvaria masculella, assembly GCA_946894095.1. NCBI lineage: Eukaryota > Metazoa > Arthropoda > Insecta > Lepidoptera > Incurvariidae > Incurvaria > Incurvaria masculella. Next base: position 6,076,299 of record OX335663.1, on the reverse strand, counting down.
TGTCATATATTTTCTCTGATGTGGCATAATAAGAGCCACGAATACCAAAGTATACACGCGTTGTCGTATTTTCTTTGATAACCTAAATAGGTATTATATTGTGATTTATGTCTCGACAACTTCTAGAGGGCGCAACTCATTCGCGAAAATGTTTCCATTTTTTCGTCGCCAAGTCGGCAACATTTTTTTGACATAAATAAGGAAAGTGGAAGGAGATGTTGGGAATGAAATATCGTTAATGTTTTTACTTAAATAAAATACGCCTTTCTGGGTCAACTGCGGCTGCAATAAACTAGATGGAAAACAAGAATAATAAAAAAAAAAAAATAATATGGGTTGCTATGCCGATATTTACTCAGAAAAGCCCACCTCACCATGCCCACGGAATTTCGGACTATTATAGAGCTACATATGATCACCGTTTAATAATTCAATGCGATGGTACCAACACGGGCGAGATAACTTACCAACAATTAAGTAAGGAAGGGAAAATTAATATGTATGTAGAGTCGACAAAAAACATTGTTAGGAACCTATGGTAAGTTTAATTCACATGGACAGGTGAATGTGAATCACTTTCATTTCGCTCTCGTGTGACGCCATCGCTGTTATTTTATGTTGTGTCATCGTACCTGTACCCGACCGATTTTCACGCTAGTAGTTGTTATTCAATGAGTAAAAAAATTTAAGTATTCACTGGTGAGTCCGGTGAATATCATGTTTTTTCTCACCCCATCTATGTTGATTTTGGAGGCATAAATAGCACGTTTCTCTCCCAAAATATAGCACGCAAACCGCGCTGTGAATTCACTCCTCAATACGCGCCATGAGGTCTGCATCAAAAGTCCCTGCACACTCGCAAAGTTTCCCAGTTTCGTTCGCTCGCTCATCAAAAATGGACCTTCCGGCTGCCGTGGCGCTCTGCGCTTTATCATACTACATTTTATGACTGTATTAAAAATAAACACGGAAGGAATATACTTCAAACGTTTTCATTCTGCTTGATAATACATTAGCATTAGCTAAAGTTCGGTATTGTACGTAATGCTCATTGTAAAACATGCACCGACATGACCACTCGTCACCGCGCCTCGCGCGCTGCTATGGACAGTCGCGTTCGCGCGTCCCGAACCAAGTCAGTAGGTCAGTCAGTCAGCGTGTTTGCGTCCACTGCTGGACATACTTGATGTCGTCGTCCCAGCTGGCGGGTGGTCTTCCCACACTCCGTTTTCCTGTCCACAGCCGCCAGTGTAGGACACGGTTACTCCAACGGTCGTCGTCTCTTCGGCCCAACCAAGCGCGAACCCTTTTCGCGAAAACAAAAACCGACGCCGATCGGCCGTGCAAGCGCCGAGAAAGTAGCAACAATTTTGAGTGAAGTATCTTCACTCAAACAGCGTTTTGACAGCTCAGAATTACATCGAGAAGACAAATTATATCGCAGTTGCAATTGCAGCTGCAAGTTTCAAAATTTCCGTGCTCGCACTGCGGGGAACGCCGCGGAGCGCGAATGCGAAAACGCAAAACTATCCACCGCAAAACAAGAGGTTTTGCGGTTTTTGTGAGCCTTCGCTGCGCGAGGGTAGAGCCCGCTTTAGGTAGATAAGTCGGAGAAAACTACTGTTTTTGGTGGGCTTTACCGCGGGCGGAGCCGAGTATTCTACAAAGGTGTATAATGCAATAAATATTTAGCTGGTACAGCCTAACGAGTCAACCAAAGCTAAAACATTGTTGCTGGACAAAATCTCTTCTCTTTGTACCTTTCGGGGCATATCGGTTCTTCCATCGAGGGAAGACCCGAGATCCAATTTGCGATTACATCATGTAAATCTGGAGTTTTCCGGCTGAACCCTTGTTCACACGGCAGCGGTTAGCTCCTGACACTCGCCTGTCGTTTTGAAGCAGTTTAATCTTTTCGTATTCTCGTTTTTAATTGACTTCAAAAAGAGGTTCTCAATTCGTCTTTTTTTTATCATCAATATTTAATTCCCAAACGGCTGGACCGATTTTATTGATTTTTGTGTGTTTGACTGGGTCCCTAAGTGGCATAGATTCACAGTTGGACCCGGCTAGAATGAAATAATGTAAGTGATATTATGAGTACTAAATGTAGCTTAAAAATAATATTACAATTTAATACCTTTTTTTTTAAATGGTGAAAGTTAGTAAAACATCATAAGTCTAGACTAACGTGTAGAATTAAAAGAAATCTCTTGTACCAGAAATCTAATTAGAATTGTCTTACTCTATTTCACCCTCAATTTGAATCAAAATTATTATTCCGGGAGGTGGTGTTTCGCAGAAGAAAAACATTTGTTTTCTAACCTAGTCCATTCATGCCACTTAAATGTCATATGTATTTAATATTTTATTTTAAAAGGCATATGGTCTGGAAGTCGGGACTTATTTATAAGACGAATATTTTTTGTTTTAGAAATTCTTTAATACATACCAACATACCACATAGTAGAGCACCTTTCCCCTCATCAGCCGCAAGCGCTTGCAGAGGTAGAAAAATGTAATGTCTCATGAACTTAAAATATATTGTGGTCCCTCATAAAATATGACAGGATCGTAAATTAAGGAAGGGTAGCAACCATTACATAAAATGTTGTAAAGATAGGGGCCCAATTTAGTCAGGGGTCTGTTATCTGAGTAATTATGGTAATCTTTTTGACTGCGTGTCCCACTCCAGGAGATCTCATGGGTGCCACACGATACATCGATCCAATCGATATATTTTTGTTAATAAAAATATAGGACTTTGAAAAACAAAAGTCGTAAAACAAATGAAGGAAAATCTTCTAAATAAAGTAACTTTTTTAGGGTTCCGTACCCAATGGGAACCAGTTTACTAAGCCTCCGCTATCCGTCCATCCGTCCGTCTGTCACAGGGCTGTATCTCATGAACCGTAATAGGTAGGCTGCTGAAAATTTCACAGAGTGTGTATTTATTTTGCCGCTATAACAACAAATAGGTAAAATTAAAAAATAATAAAAATTAAAACCCCCCCATACAAAAAACCTGATTGTTTGTGTTAATCTTGTACGATAGTACGGAACCCTTCGTGTGCGAGTCCGACTCGCACTCGGCCGGTTTTTTTAAGTTAAGAGGGCTACACTGGATGAAGTCACTTTACATCGTTTTATATGTAAAACCGGTATGGGGGGCCATGTTGATAGACCAAAGGTGCTCAGAATAGCCAAATCAACCTCACCTCGCGAAACGAGACTATTCGAGGCACCATACCAGTCAGGATTGGCTGACTATCGTTAAGCTATCGAGCTTGTTCAAATTACGTTTGAAGACTGCCAGGTTATAGGTATGAGGAAATACGGTAAGGCTATAGACCAAGGATATTAGGGATAAACTGCTAACATCATACAACGTATAAAACTAGCTTATTACTTCTTATTTTTGCTGTTACTATGACATTTCCAACCAGCGCCATCTCCCGTCACTGCCAAAACTAGTTACACCGTTATTAACATAAGCTTAATTACATTTGCAAACTTTACATTGTTACAAAAAATTAAGTTACGTCATTTTAAAGAAAAATATCAACGCCATCTGTCGACTTTTATTATCCCTATTCAACACTAGAATGACGTTAGCAATCTTTTCATACTATCATTTATATATGGTAGGGCAGACAGTTACATACACCCGGGCGGTGCGGTAATGAAATGATTTTGAGAAACGGTTCGTTCTCAAATGCCTAATGCCTCTAAGATAGAAAGGATTCTTCTCTGTTCTACCGATTACTACTATTTCTATTAGATGACACCGTGAGTAGATCTTGTTGCTGTCACCGTAGTAGTACACAGCATGCAAGGTCCCTGCTTGCGGTGACGCTTGGTTTGGGTCACCTCTTTCCCTAAAACATGGTTGACAGAGGCGATGGCTGGACCCGGCCTGATGCTCCTTCTTTCTATTTTTCTTTCTTTTTTTTATTTCTGAGTTAAGTTGATTGATTGATTGATTGAAAATTCTTTATTACGCCACAAAAAAAAAATCAATTTACAAAATAAAGTATAGTGCAAAAACAACATAAGTGGGGCGCAAAGGCGTAAGTTGTAAGTATAGTTGAATATGCGACGTGTTCCATCGTTGGAAGTCCATGTAAAGCTATAGATTCCCTTCCCCTAATGTGTTGCATGGATGCACCCGTATATCATTGCATGAAAAGATGGTCCAAGTGATCATTCAATTTCACCATGTTCCAGTTCAATATAACCGTGCTCATAAAGGGAAGGTCCTGGCATGGCACCTAACTCCTTCGGCAATTCGGTTGGGCCATCCATGTAAATTACATTAAAAACCGGCCAAGTGCGAGGTGGACTCGCACACGAAGGGTTCCGTATCATCGTACAAGATTAAATACAATAAACGTTTTTTGTATGGGGCTCCCCATTTATTTTTTATTATTTTTTTATTTTACCTATTTACGGCAAAATAAATACACAATCTGTGAAAATTTCAGCTGCCTACCTATTACGGTTCATGAGATAAAGCCCTGTGACAGACGGACGAATGGACAGACGGACGGAAGGACAGCGGAGGCTTAGTAATAGGGTTCCGTTTGCACCCTTTGGGTACGGAACCCTCAAAACTAAGCTACGATATCTATTTAATATTTTTGTTCGTAAGCAGTATGTTCAACACTTCATGTGAACAGAAAATCGTGTTATTCCAGACAAAGTTACGTCCGCGTTAGTTTAATCGGAGATCACTCAAGAGCCGCCGAAATCTCGGGGAGCAAACCTTTTGTTCTGGCGCGTCCGGCTGACAATCGTTTATTCAACCCTCGAATTGTAAAGAGGCCACTTCTCGAAGGACGAAAACCTTTTCTCATTTCGTTCTGTAGCATTTGCTTGAAAAAGACTTCTCCTGTTTTGGGGTCCAGGTGGGATAACATATCACCCGACGAAGTCACATCTTGTGTCCGTCGTGATACCTACAGGGGGCCTATTCAGGTAAGAAAGAGTTCAAATTCGTCGCTAAATATAAACTATTTTTTTTAAATAGTTAATGTTTCCACACTTCTTGTACATCATTTCAGTTTGGTAAAAAACCAGCCAAGTGCGAAGCGGACTCGCACACGAAGGGTTCTTAAGATTTTACACAAAAAAATCAGGTTTTTTGTATTGGGCCCCCCTTTAATTTTTATTATTTTTAAATTTTACCTATTTGTTGTTATAGCGGCAAAATAAATACATAATCTGTAAAAATTTCAGCTGCCTACCTATTCGGTTCATGAGATGCAGCCCTGCGACAGACGGACGGACGGTCGGACGGACAGCGGAGGCTTAGTAATACGGTTCCGTATTCACCCTTTGAGTACGGAACCCTAAAAATATGGTTTGTCCCATAAATACGTTGGAAGTATAAATAACAGTTCCGTTATTAAAATAATAATATATTTGCCAGCTATTTTTAAGTTAACTCACTCCCGAACTCACTCATTCTTACCCCAAGGGGTAATCCCCCAGATCTATTTATAAGTATTTTTTTTATGAGAATGCGTTTCACTTCATGGTTAAAAACGATTTTCAAACTCAACGAATAGTGATATGTAAGTTTTAATCGACCGTGAAGCAGGGACACATTAAGTGACGCTGTCCCTCCATCCTCTAAACTACTTCTGAAACAGCAAAGAGGAATAAAATAATAATAAAAACAAAATAGCATTAATATACAAACAAAAGAAATGCGCTTTTCTACGTGAACCACTCCTTAACCTACTGCACTATATATATACACTAAACACCGAAGGCACGCCACACCTGACGGAATATACTCAAACACATATTACCCGGATATAAACAAACATAAAGCACAGACATATACAGATTGCAGACTTAAAATACACACATAATTCACACACAATCACACATCTTCACACCCTTCATTCATACACAAACAGTACACACTAGTCGTGGGCGTTTCCACTGGTTTTCGAAAACGTTAGTAACTGTTAATGCTGATGCCGATAGCCGTTAGCGGAAACGGTTTCAAAAAGAAATGAAAGAAAACTCCCTCTCCCTTCTTCTCCCTTTTTTTTTTGGCTGGAAATGAATGGGTATAATAACATCTAGCACGGTTCGATCATCTCACATGAATTCTGAATCTCGAGTGCAGTGACCTGTATTCAAAAACCGGCCAAGTGCGAGTCGGACTCGAACACGAAGGGTTCCGTACCATCGAACAAAAAAATCACGTTTTTGTATGGGGGCCCCCTTTAATTTAAATTATTTTATAATCTTACCTATTTGTTGTTATAGCGGCAAAATAAATACACAATCTGTGAAAATTTCAGCTGTCTATCTGTTACGGTTACTGAGATACAGCCCTGTGACAGACGGACAGACGGACGGACAGACGGACGGACGGACGGACGGACGGACGGACGGACGGACGTACGGACAGCGGAGGCTTAGTAATAGGGTTCCGTTTTCACCCTTTGGGTACGGAACCCTAACAAGAAAAAGACAAAAAATCCAAAAATCAAAATCAAGAATGAGGTTTTGTTACTATGTAGTTATCGCAAACAATTAAGAAGTCAGACAAAACTTTTTATCCTCGACAAAATAATCCCCAGAAATAATATAACACAAATGATAAATAAACATATTTATAATTTATTTCATATGCCTATTAGCATTTAGAAATACTAATCGTTGGACTTTTTCTGTAATCAAACCACAACGGCGGTCGTTAAGAATGTAGCGCCTCTTCGACTACATTTCATTTTCATTTCATTTCATTTCTGTAATGCGCGCACTGCGCGCGCGCATTACAGTTTCGGGGGTAACCCCAGTTGCGAGAGTCGCCGGCTACAAGCCGCAACGAAGTAATTATTAATATTACTATTACTCGTAACCCCAGTTACGAGAGTCGCGCCGGCTTCAAGCCGATTACAGCTACATTGCGCGAGCGAGACAGTCGCGGCTGGCGGGTCGTTGCGTCTAGACGTCTCGCAACCTACGGGCTTTCGTTGGCGCGCCGCGTGCGCGATCCAGTGCGCTACAAGAAACTTGTAGCGGCCATACTGCTCGGCGTAAAATGAATACTTCGTTTTTACACTAGTAACAGTTTACAAACCCATTTCACATTTCTCGTCCCACGACTAGTACACACCCGCACACCTCACCAAACTCACACGGCAGCGGCTGAAAACCAGCGCCAGGCAGGGCAATTTACGTACCTCCCTGACATGCTGAGCCATGGCCATTTTTGCACACTATTGTTATTATACTCACAATTTCAACTTAAACTGTTTAGTAGTAATTTATAATTTTATATAACACTGTAAAAATGTGCAAAATAAACTGTATTTTTCTTCTTTCTCTTTTCCTCTTTCTACCTTCGCTCAACTAGGAACAGGGAGAAATGAACAGATTCACAGTCGACGTTCCAAAAATAAGAACCCACCGATCCGATTTATTATAAGCTGGTGCTTCCCGTGTGGTCCCATTTTAATTTGGCTTAGTTCTGACAATGATATCCATAAGAAAATCATATAAGTCTTACATTAATATGAAGTATGTTTGCGACAAATGCACGAATAACTCAATATAACGCCAACAGATTTCGATGATTCTTTTTTTATTGGAAAGGACGTGTACAAATTAGTAAGTGTACTTCAGATTCACTATAAATGAGCAAAAAAAAAAAATTTACAAAAAAAAAATTGCCATATGTGTAGTTACGATAAATGTTATTTTTTGAGTTGGTGTCAGCTAAGGTAGCCAAGGTTCTCTTGACTGGCGCAAGCGCGTGCCCGGCTGACACCGCCTAGTCGGTTCTAAAACAATATTGTTCAGGTTGAATACGTCTAGAAGCATTATTAACTTTCTGTTAAACTTTCGGATAGATTGGAAATCTAAAAAATCAATATTCCAATCTCCACATATGGTGAATTTATCAAAACATTTTGAACATTCACTTAGCATGTATTCTAGTTTTCCCAGAAATTCTGTAAAATCCGGTCCAGGGAAATTCTTTAGACTAATTCATCGCGAAAAAAATACCTACTAAAGGCCAACGTTATTATAAATAAAAATTGAGGTCCGGAAATCGAAAAAAAGAATAAAAAAAATTTCTCACCTTTGTATTTGTGACGAAATTTCTGTCATTTGCATTTACAAACACTGTACATACACGAAAACTGCGTCCTATTCGCACACATAAAATAATTTAAAACTAGATTTGTTTTAAAATGGTATTGCCATGCACTGATTTAATCTTTTTTTTTTTTTATATGACGACATGGATGGCTAAACCACAAGTTCTGTCATGGTATTAGCCCAACACACCACATCGGAACTAGGTGCCATGCCAGGACCTTCCTTATATTGCACGGCTACATTGAACTGGATGGAAAACACGGACAATCTTCATTGCCGCTTCGACCATCGTTCATCCAATGCGATGGTACCAACCCGGGCGGGATAAACCCTACCACCTAGTAAGTGAGGAAGGGGACCTACAGCTTAACGTGGAATCCGAACCACGGCCAGCCTCTCTCAACGGTCGAATGGTCACCCATCCAAGACCAGACCGGACCCAGCGTTGCTTAACTTCGGAGAGCGATCGCCGAAGTGTCGCGCCACTGGGCCACTGAGGCTGACATCTATAGAAGACACATAACCTAACTGATCCATGTCTTGTCTTTCGTCTCCGCGCTTCTCAAAAACACTCTACACACGCACACCAACACTTTTCCCTTAATTATGGGTAACGGCGTGTTGGCAACATATGAGCAATTATGGTGATGCCAACTGATAACTTAAAAATGGAAAGACAAGGTATGTTCGCGTCTCAAAACAGAAATAAATGTACCGATGGAGCACAAAGAAAAAAAAAATCAAATTTTTTTTTCAAGAAAAATAGATATTTCCGGACCCAAATTTTTATATCAAAATGTTTATAAAAAACTACTCTACCATCCGTAATACGCAGCTAGTTGGTAAACATGATTAAGGGCCGAGTGCACGAAACGACAAAAAATCTAAATCAATGTAAACGTATGATTTAACACGTCACTTTGTATGGACAGTATGTAAGAAACTCCATGCGGTTCACTTAGCCCCGGTTGCACGAAGAGACGGCCGAGTTGATTAATGTTCAAACACGTCACTTTTAGTGATCCGCATAGACTTCCTTCCATACGGTCCACACAAAGTGACCTGTTTGATCATACTTTGACGTTGATTTAGATTTTTTGTCCTTTCGTGCACTCGGCCCTTAAAGTGTTTAGACATTGATTAACTCAGCTGAGGCTAAGTAGTCTAAAGAGCAGCCCGGTCCAGTCCTATACAATGCAACAATGCAAATTTTGTTTTTTTTTGTCAAAAAAAGTTTAAGATTACAGGGGGTCCATTCAGAGAAAGAGTGAGTTCGAATTCGCCACTAAATATCAACTCACTTTTTTAAATAGTTACTGTTTCCACACTTCTAGAACATCATTACAGGTAGGTAAAAATCTGGTTTGTCCCGTAAATACGTTGGAAGCATAAATAACGGTTCCGTTATTTAAATAATAATATATTTCCTAGCTATTTTTAGGTTAACTCACTCTCGAACTCGAACTCACTCTTGCTCTGAATGGACCCCCAGCTTCGAATACTTGGTCCTGAAATACCAAATACCAAAATTCAATAAGGAATTTCTTATAGTGTTCTTGAGCAAAAATGCATATTCCTCCGCCATCCATAGTGGTGTGTGTGTATTGTGCTGTGACACAGTAGCCTGGAAGTGGCGGCGGGGGCTCATTGCATCTTAGCCAGGCCTCCGTGATACAGATGCGGGAGATCACTAACAAATGCAGCTAGACCGGTCGTTTTATAGCGAAGACTACGTAGATTTTGATGAATAATGGTCAGTCGATTTGTAGCTGCTATGCTTTTGCTCTTGTGTTGCTTGATATTTGTCCGGGATTTAGAGGGCTGAACAATTTGTTTTTGTTTGCTGGGGTGGGGTCTCCGTAGATTTTTCTTTTTTTTTTAGATCTGCTATTTGTTCCATTGTTTTGTTCTCTTCTTGGTTTTTGTCCCTAAAAAGTCGTTAGTCCATTTTTTCCAGGTACATCCAGACTCCGGTACCTTTCGGCCAGAAACTTGTTTCAAGGAGTTTTTCGGCGTGGGATTTCTGTGAGCAGAAATCCCACGCCGAAAAACTCCTTGAAACAAGTTTCTGGCCGAAAGGTACCGGAGTCTGGATGTACCTGGAAAAAATGGACTAACGACTTTTTAGGGACAAAAACCAAGAAGAGAACAAAACAATGGAACAAATAGCAGATCTAAAAAAAAAAGAAAAATCTACGGAGACCCCACCCCAGCAAACAAAAACAAATTGTTCAGCCCTCTAAATCCCGGACAAATATCAAGCAACACAAGAGCAAAAGCATAGCAGCTACAAATCGACTGACCATTATTCATCAAAATCTACGTAGTCTTCGCTATAAAACGACCGGTCTAGCTGCATTTGTTAGTGATCTCCCGCATCTGTATCACGGAGGCCTGGCTAAGATGCAATGAGCCCCCGCCGCCACTTCCAGGCTACTGTGTCACAGCACAATACACACACACCACTATGGATGGCGGAGGAATATGCATTTTTGCTCAAGAACACTATAAGAAATTCCTTATTGAATTTTGGTATTTGGTATTTCAGGACCAAGTATTCGAAGCTGGGGGTCCATTCAGAGCAAGAGTGAGTTCGAGTTCGAGAGTGAGTTAACCTAAAAATAGCTAGGAAATATATTATTATTTAAATAACGGAACCGTTATTTATGCTTCCAACGTATTTACGGGACAAACCAGATTTTTACCTACCTGTAATGATGTTCTAGAAGTGTGGAAACAGTAACTATTTAAAAAAGTGAGTTGATATTTAGTGGCGAATTCGAACTCACTCTTTCTCTGAATGGACCCCCTGTAATCTTAAACTTTTTTTGACAAAAAAAAACAAAATTTGCATTGTTGCATTGTATAGGACTGGACCGGGCTGCTCTTTAGACTACTTAGCCTCAGCTGAGTTAATCAATGTCTAAACACTTTAAGGGCCGAGTGCACGAAAGGACAAAAAATCTAAATCAACGTCAAAGTATGATCAAACAGGTCACTTTGTGTGGACCGTATGGAAGGAAGTCTATGCGGATCACTAAAAGTGACGTGTTTGAACATTAATCAACTCGGCCGTCTCTTCGTGCAACCGGGGCTAAGTGAACCGCATGGAGTTTCTTACATACTGTCCATACAAAGTGACGTGTTAAATCATACGTTTACATTGATTTAGATTTTTTGTCGTTTCGTGCACTCGGCCCTTAATCATGTTTACCAACTAGCTGCGTATTACGGATGGTAGAGTAGTTTTTTATAAACATTTTGATATAAAAATTTGGGTCCGGAAATATCTATTTTTCTTGAAAAAAAAATTTGATTTTTTTTTTCTTTGTGCTCCATCGGTACATTTATTTCTGTTTTGAGACGCGAACATACCTTGTCTTTCCATTTTTAAGTTATCAGTTGGCATCACCATAATTGCTCATATGTTGCCAACACGCCGTTACCCATAATTAAGGGAAAAGTGTTGGTGTGCGTGTGTAGAGTGTTTTTGAGAAGCGCGGAGACGAAAGACAAGACATGGATCAGTTAGGTTATGTGTCTTCTATAGATGTCAGCCTCAGTGGCCCAGTGGCGCGACACTTCGGCGATCGCTCTCCGAAGTTAAGCAACGCTGGGTCCGGTCTGGTCTTGGATGGGTGACCATTCGACCGTTGAGAGAGGCTGGCCGTGGTTCGGATTCCACGTTAAGCTGTAGGTCCCCTTCCTCACTTACTAGGTGGTAGGGTTTATCCCGCCCGGGTTGGTACCATCGCATTGGATGAACGATGGTCGAAGCGGCAATGAAGATTGTCCGTGTTTTCCATCCAGTTCAATGTAGCCGTGCAATATAAGGAAGGTCCTGGCATGGCACCTAGTTCCGATGTGGTGTGTTGGGCTAATACCATGACAGAACTTGTGGTTTAGCCATCCATGTCGTCATATAAAAAAAAAAAAAGATTAAATCAGTGCATGGCAATACCATTTTAAAACAAATCTAGTTTTAAATTATTTTATGTGTGCGAATAGGACGCAGTTTTCGTGTATGTACAGTGTTTGTAAATGCAAATGACAGAAATTTCGTCACAAATACAAAGGTGAGAAATTTTTTTTATTCTTTTTTTCGATTTCCGGACCTCAATTTTTATTTATAATAACGTTGGCCTTTAGTAGGTATTTTTTTCGCGATGAATTAGTCTAAAGAATTTCCCTGGACCGGATTTTACAGAATTTCTGGGAAAACTAGAATACATGCTAAGTGAATGTTCAAAATGTTTTGATAAATTCACCATATGTGGAGATTGGAATATTGATTTTTTAGATTTCCAATCTATCCGAAAGTTTAACAGAAAGTTAATAATGCTTCTAGACGTATTCAACCTGAACAATATTGTTTTAGAACCGACTAGGCGGTGTCAGCCGGGCACGCGCTTGCGCCAGTCAAGAGAACCTTGGCTACCTTAGCTGACACCAACTCAAAAAATAACATTTATCGTAACTACACATATGGCAATTTTTTTTTTGTAAATTTTTTTTTTTTGCTCATTTATAGTGAATCTGAAGTACACTTACTAATTTGTACACGTCCTTTCCAATAAAAAAAGAATCATCGAAATCTGTTGGCGTTATATTGAGTTATTCGTGCATTTGTCGCAAACATACTTCATATTAATGTAAGACTTATATGATTTTCTTATGGATATCATTGTCAGAACTAAGCCAAATTAAAATGGGACCACACGGGAAGCACCAGCTTATAATAAAAAAATAATCATTAAAATAGGTTCACCCAGGCCAAAGTTATGAGGTAACAAACATAAAAAAAAACATACAGACGAATTGATAACCTCCTCCTTTTTTGAAGTCGGTTAAAAATATGAGAGGTACACTCCACACCCTTCGCTTTAAAATATGGGGTGCCGCAAGGGTCAGTTTTATTAACCCTTCTCTTCTTAATATTTATTAATGATTTACCAAAGGCTTTAAAATTTGCTTCACTAATATTGTACTCAGACGCCTTCTTATTTCGGTTCATGAGATACAGCCCTGTGACAGACGGACGGACGGACGAACGAACAGACGGACGGACAGCGGAGGCTTAGTAATAGGGTTCCGTTGGCTACGGAACCCTAAAAAGAACTTTAAAATGTTTTTATTTGTATTAAATAAAATGCCAAAATAAATAAAAGATTTCGGACTTTAACCAACACCGAGCTTTAACAGTAACATATCGATCATAAAACCATTTCAAGAGTGCAGTTATTAAACTTAACTAAACAGAATTATGGACTACTGTACCTGCTTTTTTCTTAGTTTTTTTTATTTAAAGTTACTTTTTATGCAGTCGGGTTTTTTGGATCCATCTCATCGCTACTACATCCAGCCATCACGTTCACGATGCCTGACAGTTCGATCACAGCATACTTATGCCGCTTCCTCTACATACATGCACCTTTTCATGCACGCTCTACGATTACGGGCGGTACTTAAGTCTTTAGCCCGTCAAATCACAAACCGTTTGATATAACTTATTTAAGACATTGTTTCGAAACCTCTCAGTTAGAAGGCGCAGATTATACCGCCTCGGCTGTGTGACGTCATCATTCCACTGCCCCGTCTCGGACCCTTATAAACATCGAGTAATAAAGTACCGGGTGGGGACCTTTACTCATCCGTATAGAAGCAGCTTAGTCACGTTTTAGTAATACATACACTGGCGGTAGCACCGGCCAGTCAGTACGCTTACGAATTGGCTCACTGTTGGTGTTGTCTAGTTCCAATGACACGTACGAATTGACGAACTATCGTCAAACCAAACGATTGATCGTTTACATCGCTCCTGAGGGCTACCGTGGTAAATAACCCGCGAGGTGAATAGCAGGTGAACATGCATAAGAGTGATTCAATATGACGTTTAGTTGCATACCGTACTGGTGCTAAATTTCAGTTCACTTGGCAGTATAACTGGTCGTTTGAGAGTTAGCATGGTAATAAATGCCACTGAACGTCAGATTCGGCTTGCCTGTTCACCTGCTATTCTTCCGTCGAGTTAACAAACCATGGTGACCCCCCTGGGCTCAGTCATAGGTGCACTTGTTCCATTTTTACCATCGTTTGAGCCACTTCAAAAAAAACTTTTAACAAAAAAGTAACCGACTTCAAAGAAAAAGCACTAAAAAGTAAAAAAATAATTGCCATTTTTGTAGTTAGTATTATTGTTATTTTTTGAGTCGGGGTCAGCCGGGCACGCGCTGCGCCAGTCAAGAGAACCTTGGCTACCTTGGCTGACACCGACTCAAAAAATAACAATAATCCTAACTATAAAAATGGCAATTATTTTTTTACTTTTTCTTTGAAGTCGGTTACTTTTTTGTTAAAAGTTTTTTTATTTGTTTATTTTTAGTGAATTTGTACACGTCCTTTCCAATAAAAAGAGAATCATCGAAATCGGTTGAGTTTTTCGTCCATTTTTCGCGCACCAAATTAATACAAATTGAAGACTTTTATGATTTTCTCATGGATACTACTGTCAGAACTTAACCAGATTAAAATTGGACCACATGGAAAGCACCAGCTTTAAATTTAAAAAATAATCATCAAAATCGGTTCACCCAGGCAAAAGTAATGAGGTAACAAACATAAAAAAAAACATACAGACGAATTGAGAACCTCCTCCTTTTTTGAAGTCGGTTGAAAAGATCCCACTGTGTCGCCGAAGACAATTGCTGGACCTTTTGCTGGTTTGACACCGATTATTTGCGATAACCTGTAATGTGTACACTACCTAAATAAACCGCAGATTAACTCATTTCACCCATTAATATGCGAAAAAATATGTTTTATGCATTTTTTTTAGTTAGTGCACCTTAACCATGCGTTGAGGTTTGAACAAAACGTACTCGTGATTTGCTTACATAAAATACACAAATCCAATCTTTTATTTAGGTAAGATTAGGTTAGGGTAGGTTAGGTTAAGTTTAACTGCTGTGTAAAGTAAGGATATTAATTATGATTACACACTTTAACTGGGTGGTTCAGGTAATCTGCGGATTAACTAGGTAATGTCCACGTTAACGGAAATTGGTTCAGGTGCAACTAGGTAAGGTAGGCTGCTAGGTCGATGTTGGTCAAACTTACTGACCGGCGCTACCGTCAATGTACTACGCTACGCTACGCTGCCACTATACGTATAAATTCTTTCGCCACTGATGCCCTTCCTTACTCGCTGTCTCAGGTCCTCGAAAAGGACGAGGACCCTCTCGCAGGATTAGCTGAGTCGGAATTTGACGCGAGGATATTGCGGGAAGCTTGGCAAGGCTTTGGCGTGTGGGCCATTAGCGAGAGCAGCTTTAACTATACGGAGCATGAGACCGCAATTTTTTTTTTTAATGTAGCCTTAAAATGCCTTTCGTGCAATGGTCACGGGTTCAAATACCGACCCCGTTCACGCACCGCATTATTTCAATTTCTGAGTTAGATAAGTCCATTCCGTAACGAATGCATGGTTCGGAATCCATCTAGAAATTTAGGTCCCCATCCGCCACTAGGCCCGGCTGGGTCGGCACCGTCGCATTGTACGAAAAAAGGTTAAAACTGCAATCAAACATTGTCCGTGTTTTCCATCTAGTTCAATGGAGCCGTGCACATAACGAGAAGATGCCATGGCATATAATTCGTTGGGCTAATATTATGACAGCGGGTGTGATATTAGCGATCCATGGCCAGTTATATAAAATAAACTTCACTCTATTGGGGACCATGCTAAGCAGTTATGTATTAAAGCCCAACATTTAAAACGAATTCAAAATTAGAGCGGCCATCATAGCTTTTCTCAAACATATAACCCGGGAGTCTTCAAACGTAATTCAAATAAGCTCGATAGCTCAGCGATAGTCCGCAAATCCGCTGGTATGGTGCCTCGCTGAGCGTGGTTTCGCGAGGAAAATTTGGCTTTTCTGTGTACCTAAAGTCTCTATGCACACCCAATCAAACTGGTTTTTCGTTAAAAAAAACCGGCCAATGTTAAAGAAAGTGGGTGCGTGAAAAAAAGACATACCGACCAACCAAAAATACACGTTCATATTTATATTTTTAGTAGCGACGAAGGGATTTCACACAATAGTCTAGATGTGAGGATACCGCAGATTTAAAGTAATATTTACTTGATTCATCCGGCTATAATTAATAATTTTCTAACTCTTCCGATAATTGCTTCATCTAGATTTCGTTGAGGATAAATATTGCGAGCGTTTCATTTCATTTCAATTAATGGCGTTAGCGCCTAAAACAATATTGAAGTAAAAGTATTTGTATAGGTATCTATTAAATACTTTTGCATTAAAATTATTTTAGGCGCTATCGCAATCGAGAGCAAGTAAGCAGAAGCTTTCTTAAGGTGGGCTTTCCTGCTGAACTCCCCATACAGACGTGGAAGGAAGATCATACCCATATTTATTGTCAGAGATCCAAAATTTTGCTCAAAATAGCTTTATTTGATCGAACTAGATGTCTGATTTATCTGAAAATGTATCGTTCCAAACTATGCTAATCAAATGAAATCATAGGAAAGAAAATATCACCATAACATAACCTATAATTTTGCATTTCAAACTTTTTGCTTGTCTATTACATTAAAATTAGTTTGAAGACAAACAAAAACTCGTCTTTTCCTCTAAACCTTATTCTAACTGCATCGTGAAGTACATCTTGCATCCATAAAACTAGTAAATAAGACTGGTCAGTAATGACAGTGTTGACGTTTCTAAGGTGAGGTCGCTCATTGAGCTCAGCTTTGAGTCCCCATTTCGTTAATGTCTGACCCGGCGGGACTAACTCATTCGCGGGCACGGTACAAAACCGTGCGGTTGCGCTCTGGGACCTTCTCTGTTTCAAAGAAAAAGACAGGCCCCGTGATGAGGAAGATGCAACACGTCCACAAAAAAGACAATGTGCATAGTGTATGATTTGGTATGATTTACGAAAATGTTTATTACAAAACGACTTATAGCTAAAAGTAAACCACGACCGCTGTAGTCAAAAATCTCACAAAAACCAAATAGATTATTAAACTTGCTTAAATAAGCTATGTCTGATGACTAATATTTTCAAGATGTTCTTACTTTATCATTGCGTAATCTACCTCCCAAATTATTGTATAAAACGCGCGAAAAATTCGAACTTTCGGACCTTATAACTTAGAAACAAAACACAATTTTACAATGCCAATGGTCATCAGACATCCAATTTTGAGTAAAATTTGGGATCTCTGACATTAAATATGGGCGTGATCTTCGTTCCCCGTTTGTATGTGGAGTTGAGCGGGATGGCCCACCTTAAGGTCACGATATTTAAATAATATTTTTCATATCGCATTCACGCGTCACTCACACGTTTTTATAATGAAAAAAGTATTTTCCTCTCAGAGTGCCAACCCCCAGCCCCCATCCATCACACATTCGCATGCAAATATACGAGTGTAAGTCCTCGCACGACTTGGACTGAATTATTATATACTCAAGAAAGACCCAGACAGAAATTGTGAGATGGCACGAGGTATTACTATAACGAGCAGAAGTGTGCAGTTGGTTTTCCTTAAAATTTTGGTAATTTGTCAATGATTTCCGTCCAGTTTTATGTGGCCATGCAAAGGAAAGTGTTGACAAAGAATTTAGTTCCCATGAGGCCGTTGGGCTAAATCATGACAGTAGATTGCTGTTTCCAGTTACAAAAAAATCCAAATCTTTATTGTTTTTTAGAAGAGAATATACGTAAAAAACTTCGAGTTTTTATTATTATACTCAGTATTTAAGGTCACTATATATACATTAAGATACAACAGATACAACGCTAAGACGGATTTATTGCTTCAGGCAATTTCTAACATTCGACCCTATGAGAGGCAAATTTTACAACCGTATACCCTACCCTATACGGAGAAAATCAACGCTTAATTACTATCAATAATGAGATTAGATCTATGATAAGTAGTAATAATCGAACTATAAGGGCATACAGAGCGCATCAACATCGCGTAAGTTTTTTTAAAGTTATAAACCGACAGAAGACAAACTTGAGATGCTGGATCTTATCAGAATAATTATATTCAAACACTACTAAAATCACTCCATTTCTGGACTCTTTGGAAACGACAGCAAAATACCAATATTTTTTTTACTTACATAAGTTTCTTAAAATTTTATTATTTTTATGGTTGTTTTTATGTGCCACACCCACCATCACAGTATTAGCCCAAACATCGCATTCCCGAAGGAATTAGGTGCATTGCCAGGATCTCTAGAGGATAATGAGCACGGATATTATGACCGTATTATTGCATGTACTATTAAAAACCAACCTTAAAGTTACCTGACATGGTCAGGCTAATGTCAGATCAGTTGCCTAATCGGGCATTTCTAGTGAAACCAGATGTCTTCAAAGGGTTTTTAGAGGTGACATTCACCCAACGCAACTCTTGACAAGGAAGCACTATTTATCAACTCAGTACTCATCATATAAAATGACCTCTGTCCTCGTGGTTTCTCCCGGGGGAAATGCAGTCACTTAGTTGACAAGAGTGAGCAAAATTCCGTAAGCTAGTGGCTTGGTCCTACAATGAACTGGTCATTTAATTTTGTATAGTCTACTGGTTATCATATTTTCTCAATCAATCACACAAATAAAAAAACAACACTTATATCGATATTGCCGCATCCCCTCGCAGCTCCAGTTTTGCTCCTACAATCTGAGCAGCTATAGAGCTTCCTTCGTGGGACACAACAGGGGACTACCCGTAACCCCAATTATTTCTTTCTAGTGAAATGTTCTGCAGGATTCATCAAAACAATAGACGTTTATTGTTTTCGCCCTCAGGTATGTAGCATACAATTGTAAAAGTAAAATAAAACAATAAAAAAAATCTGGTCTCTTTGTAAGTTACGCCACAAAGTTATAGAACCGCGGATTCGATTAACTCACTCATGTAGTTTACAGATTTTTAGAAATTGTATTTATTTTAATGTAGTATTATGATAAATTAAATGTAATAAAATCTGTGGTTTCTATAGTGATGAAGCGATGAAGTCAGTCAGGAGAATCCGTTAAGAAACATGCATGAATATAATTACGATAAAAATTTAATGCAAATACAGCAACATACATTTTCATATACTGACGTATTAATTGTGGTCGGACTAACTTTATTGCGCGGATAATTGCTGTATTAAACCGGTTTTTGTATGTTTTGTCCTGTGCTAATCCCGTACTATGTTTTGACAGGTTTCACACTGCATAAACCCTCTCATAATCTCATTAGAACGTAGAACCACTGGCTTAAGGATACCATCTCGTTGGTTCCGTCGCTTTATTAATTAACAGTCATAGATACATTCATGTAGTTTAGCACAAGGATACGTAAGTATAAATAGCCTTGCCTTTGAAAATCATTAAAACACATCGGGACAAGATGGCGACTTGCCTGCGCGGACTTGGGACGGTGGCACTTGGTGCTATCTTTATATTTTCTGCTTTCGGGTCTTCTGAAGGTGGGAAAGGTTCTGGTGAGTTAACTTTCTAATTACTTAGTCGATTTTACTATAAAGGATGAATTTTTCAGGGCCGAATTCGAAACTATAAGAAATAGCGAAACACTATTTTGATAAAAACTAAAACGGCATTATTAGATTTTTTTAAAAAGTTTTCCTAGCCGGGAATCGAACTCGTTTATTTTGAAAAAAATAACGCGTAGTGTATAATTGCACTATAAAAAGGTAAGCATGATGAGTCCCGAAAACCATTTACAATATTAAACACACACATATACACAAATATAGTTACATAATACAGATTTTAAATTAAATACGAACAAAAGTTAATTCTCAAATACATGTTTTCTTTTTTTTATTATTTGTCTATTTTTTTTTTCTAGCCTTTTTTTTTCGCCTTATTCACCTTATATATTTTTTTTCTCTTTCTCTTTTTTTTTAAATAGTGATCTACCGATTACCGCAAAAACACAGGCATACTGCCGTTGCTTACATACGGATATTAAAATATATGTTATCGATATTTGTTATTTTACCTCTTAATTTGAAGTTATTGTTCAAAGCACCTTGTTTTAAAGAAATGTTAACACAATTCATATAAGTCGATAAGGTACAAAAGTATTTCCCTCAAGGTATTTCCCCAAAGTACGATTTGGAGTCCTTCAAAGATGGTGAGAAGAAGCACTTGGCCAGCCGGCATGGTTTCGTAACCCCTGTGAAAATCCGAATTGCCTTCAATTCACCTTCCCAAGTTAATGTGAATTCACGCATTTTTTCATTTCCTAAACTTACAGCAATCATACCTTACATTACTTCCAAAAGAGCATTGTCGGAATTGCCTTCAATTCACCTTCCCAAGTTAATGTAAATTCACGCATTCTTTCATTTCCTAAACTTACAGCAATCATACCTTGCATTACTTCCAAAAGAGCATTGTATTTAATTTTACTTATATAAGAGTGGACTGCATAGAATTAGCCACTTATTAATTGAGAAAACTGGTAACATTGAAGCCAACATCGTCATCGTCATGAATAAAACCATTAAAGATAATCATGTTTGCATTTTTAGGAAAAAATTTGCAAAGCTTGCTGACCAAGCCTTAGTTAAAATATTTTCGAACATTTCTCCATTTTCAGGTAACCAACAAAGTTGCATAGACAACCCCTTATATATTAACAAACTATTCGTCAAATCGGCGCCGTACGAACTAGTCGAAGCCATTGGTGGAATTCCAATGAAGAGGCACCATATCATACCCAAGAGTCGTCTGATACTCTTCTTCAACAAAGTCGTCGAGCGAGATTGTCAACAAGCCGGTGAACTCAAGAAAGTTGGACCTGTTCTCAAGAAGTTGGCTAAATACGCCAATGACCATAGACTACGCTTCTCTAATATTCTCTTTCATGCTGATACTATAGACAGGCTAAAAAAAGAGAAACAAATTACCGCTGATGAAGCTGACAATGTCTACCGAATCGCAATCAAAGTTGCCGATAAAATAAGCAGCGGTGTAATTAGTGCTTCGAACCTACCAGTCAAGGAATCTGTAGACGCTAAAGGACTAGCACTTTTAAAGATCCTTCATGTTTGGAACCCTTTCAATATAATTATAGGTCCTGGGGAGAGAATCGATGATCCCAACGAAGGATTCGAAGATCACGCTGGCGAAATCATCGGAAACCACGACTTTGATATCCTGAAACAAATCAATGATCAAATGACCACTTATATAACAAGCGGTAGTAATCTTGATAGCATAGTTTCTTTACTTTCAAATGTTGTAAAAGAAACAAAAATTAACAACGATCATGCTTACGGGTATAACCCCAGTAAATGGGTTCAAGAAAACGGCAAATTCAGAATTCTTGGATCTAAATCTAAAGCCACAAAGGGTAATAGAGGAACCGCTTAGATATTTAGTTGAAACGTTAACGGATAAATGCTAGCGTATTATGGAAGTTCAAATAGCTTATAATCGTACTAATTCATTTTAGTGCATTACTTGATACTTCCTTTTTAAATTATTTGGAATTCTCCAATCCAAGCAACTTGGTCCCTTTGATTCCGTCCAGCGACCGACGGATTACTTGGATTCCGCACAAAGACATATGAGGAAACCAATTTTTTAAGATGTCAAATATGTTCAATTTTATTTGCTAATACTTCCTTATGCCTTCAGAATCAGGAGCTGAAATAAATATAGTCTATGCATACTCAGGGTGAGTATGCATAGACTATATTGATTTCATTCTATATTGTCTATTGTAGAATTTAGTTTTATATATATGTCGCAGAATGAAAAAGTTAACCTATGTATTTGCAGTTGTTAGCGCCATCTAATCACAGAATCTATGTTTGACATATCGTTCCGAAGGCATTCTAACGAACTGTCAGTTTTCCTTGAGTCAGTAGTTCGGCCAGGTGGACTGTCAAACTTGACTTGACGTCCGGGAGCCGACTGATTCTTCTCCTTGAAAACGTGCTCACTATTGACGACGAACGAGATCGACTTTCATCCTCGAAATATATTTTAGTTTGATCATTTTAAATCTTATTTTCCAATTGTTTATGTGCTTTTAAATATAAATTAATTTTTGCTGCTTCAAACACATACAGTTGTTTCACTGCTGGAGTCAAATATTTCGTGATAATTTTTTGGTACAATGTGCATTTTTTGACCAAGCGAGCGAGAAGGGCGCGCGGTCCCGTTTCGGCTTGGATAAAAATGCTTACGTGTCTGTTCGCCTGTCTCCTATACAGGTCGCATTTCTCATCCGATTTTCGATCGATAATTCTATAGAGTCTTTTAATCGAGCTAGTTTGATTTTTTTTTTAAATGTGACAAAAAAGTTGTTTTGCGACAAGACTGAAGTATTAGTAAGTGCCAACTGAAAACCGTTGATATTACTACATCACATTCGTCTATACAGCGACCTAAGCATCGAGTCAGAAAAAGTTGTATTGAGATAATTAAGTTTCAAAGTTTACAAACAAAAATGTTTTCACATATATTTAGGATGTAAATATTACGCTATATTTGGGCATTATCAGTGTACGATAAAGAGTGTCTCTAAAGATTTTAGCGCAAAAAATGTAGAACAAAATTGCGTCATTAAATGCTACTACTATCTACTTTTCTTGACTTTATGAATTCTTGAAGTAAGCCTTCGATAAATGCTTGGACATCTGCCCAATTGGATTGAAGGATGTAGGGTCTCTCTCTGTATTCTATCGTCTCCACCGTTGATAATGCTCATCAGATCTACACAACGCTATCCCTCCGTCGCCTTTCTACCATCGCTCAATGCGACACAGGTATGATATGCACCCATTCTCTCTCCCTGTCTGGGTATTTCCTCCAAAGTATAATCTGCGGACTTCAAACATAATTTTTCCAGCCACCGTGAAAGCGAACGTGAAAGTGCGAAAACCCATGGGCGTCACCTTTTATGTGGGGGCCTGGCTTACGCTAGATGCCGCGCTTAACAAAATATAAAAAAACGTATCCAAACTACCTATTAGCAAACTGAGATGAAAGGGTGCTTGCTTAGATAGAATACTCTAACCTGAGTATTTATTTCACGGTGTCGGCAAAAAACAAAAAGCTCACAGATTTTTTCCGAACGCCAAATTGGTGGATATTAGATATCTCTTCAGGGTAGAACGACGCTCTTCTCGCGTTATCTCTAAACGGTCCCAGCTGTACTGGCAGTCTGTGGTAATGTGATTCGGCACCTTATATAATAAAGGAAGCATTTTGTTTGAGTTTTTTTAATGGTCTGGCGGTAGGAGTCAGACTGATAGAAAAAAATACGATGACACAACGAATAAAAGAGGCAATTTGAATCGTCGATTGTAAAGAAACCAAGAATTACGAGCTGTTTCTAGAACTATGTTCGTAGAACGTTTGCTGTCAACCCATATTACATTACGGTCGAAACGATAACACCGTTACCTGTCTCTCTATCTTAGCTTTTTTTTTCTTCTTGAAAAAGAAGATAGGCATAAGTGCCAAAATTCCGGCCACAATACAATACAATGCGTTGGGATCGAAATGCAAACCAAGCGCTTTGCAACAATGTGCATCTGTTTCCTTAAAATAGACTAACGTTTTAAGCGTAATCGAAACGATTACGCAGAAGTTAAAAATAACTGGACGACTGGCGCCTTTAAAATGTTAATCCGTCCGACTTTTAAGTGCTTCTTGAGATTTATTTAAGTTTTAGTATATTTTTAATAAGAATTTTCAAGAGATCCCCTTTAATACACAGTATATTTAATATCTTAATAAAATATCCGTTTGATAATGAAAATAAGTGGTAACAAACTCTCTTTTTAATGTACAATATTAATTCAAATAATAATCTAAGCTCATTCATGTAAAAAATTTTTTCAACGTGTGCAACTTTCGAGGTGATGTAAGCCCTAGTAGAATGAGTAAACCCTACTCATGTATTAACCAAAGAAATTAATTAACATTTTGATTAAAACTAACTATGAATTTGCCACACAATTTAATGTTGGTACCTAATGAAAATTTTGCTCTCCACCAATGTACAAACGGCATCAACCTAACCTTGACCCACATACGTTTTCCTTGAAAATACGAATGCCTACTGCAGCGCTGAGGGTGATGCTCTATGTGCATGGAGATGAAGAATGTATGGAGAAATAACTTCCATACAACGAGTGCGCAAAAAAATAATCCACGCGACTTACAACATTATATTATGTTGTAGGCAGAGATAATAATAACATTATATTGACGTACACATTTGTAGCGCAGTGATGAAAACGGAGAAAAATGCAATTTGAAGTCTCCCAAATTGGTAGGTAAACTGATAAATATAAGAATTATTTTTCAATAAACCAGATGGTCGTTACGTCATTCTTCATTCGTAATGATGTATTCAGCGAGTGCCGAAACTAAAGAATATATGCCGAAACAAAGGCCAAATTCCTCCGGCGGCACAATTGACGTGTCGACACTTTTTTAGTTCAATCCGTTCTCCTGTTATTTCTTAACCTCCATGTCTATGTGTAGCTGTAATAGTATACTACTAATGTTCTTTGTGAGCAGTAGTTTTGCACTTAATTATTGTAAACTAGTTTGTGAATGACAAAAAATTACAAACCCGTCAAATGTTCTTGTCGGTTCTTCTTCGCCAGATGCATAGATGAATGATATCTAGTAGGGAAAGATTTCTTACGTCATACAAATGTTGAAGAGGAAAACAACAGTCAACTGATGGCGGTGCAAATCAAATTTGAGTATACATCAAATACAATCCAATGAATATCAATGATATTTTTTATTTAATATTTTTTATTTATTACATTATTAAATAAACATTTTAATAACAAACATTTTAACAAGAAAAAAAAGGGAGACACAAGGGTTAAGAGCCAAGATAAAATACTTCGTCCAGCGGCGACACGTATGGCAGTGTTCCCATCACGCTTGCTGCATTGTCCCTCTGGATAGCAATGCTCAGCCCCGGTTGCACGATGAAACGGCTGAGTTAATCAATGTTCAAACACGTCACTTTTAGTGAACCGCATAGAGTTCCTTCCATACTGTCCACACAAAGTGACGTGTTTGATCATAATTTGACGTTGATTTCGATTTTTTGTGCTTTCGTGCACTCGGCCCTCAGTCTTTGTGTTTAATAACTTGCTGACAATTTGTCTCCTGTTAAGTCAATAATTTTCTTTCCAATTTTATTAATTTTATTTACAATGACAGTACTTAATTTATAGTTAAAATGTAACGTTTTCATCCTGCCTTCTCTGGCAACATTTGGAATTAAGCTTAGTTTTATAACGGCTGGTGTGACTACTTCCGGCAGTGACGGGAGATGGCACTGGTTAGAAATGAAGTATTTAAAAAAAATGATGAATTCCAAATCCGTCGTAAACATATATGTAATAGAAGATATAAAGAAACGAAAACGAAACTGAAACATTATCGAATTCCGTAAAAAATCGTCAACCCCGAAATAGTTATTTCCCGAACTTAGAGTGCTTCCTCCATGCTCATAAAGACAACGCGTAGGTGCTAGTATTTAGGCAGTTGTGGGGAATCGAAGGCGGGCGCTGCCAATATCGGCAGCACACTCGTTTTTCCCGGCGTTCACTTTATCAGAGCTCCGAGGAAAACATTGCGTAATGACAAATCTCTCGGGAGATGCCATCGTCAAAACCTTTGCCCAAGTCGACCATTGCTTCCATTGCTACCGAATACCTAATCATATTTCCAAGTCCTGGACTATCTATTTTATTATCCTTGATGTTAGGATGTATTCTTTTAAGTAGTTATTGTATTCAAAATGAACAATTAATAAAACTTCAAGGAACGTGATATACAAGTATGGGAAATCGATCGTGAAGCAAGGACACATGAATTGAAGAAAGATCATACATATCACATTCCTTGGAATGAGCGCGACGTACCTGCTTAGAACTAAAAAGTATATTTAAAAAAATCAAACTTTATTTACAAGCCATATTATGGGTAGAAAGAGAAATAATTCATGCTATAAGTCATTCTTTAACATTAAGAGAGTCGTTACCCTATCAATTCCCCATACTACGGGTGATAACTGTTTGTTCTTAAGGATGTTCCGACCCATACAATGTTTTTTTTACAAAGAACGCAAAAAGTATTGCACTTTAAGGCACGAATTCGTCAAAAATATTAAATATAGCCATAGTAGATGCAGCGAAAACATATTCACAATTTCAGGTTTAATGCTTTCGTTGTAATTGCCGATTAGAAGTTTTACACCGTTAGATGGCGCTGTTAAATAAAAATCGTATTAAAATAAATTGTAACAAAACCAATAATCCTGAAATTGTGAAATTGTTTTCGCTGCAAGTAATATGACTATATTAAACTTTTATTATTAATTCGTGGCTTAAAGTGCAATACTTTTTGCGTTATGTGTGCAAACAACTTTATATGGGTCGGAACAGCCTTAAGAGAGTCGTTACCCTATCAATTCCCCATACTACGGG
The DNA here is from genome assembly GCA_946894095.1 of Incurvaria masculella. NCBI lineage: Eukaryota > Metazoa > Arthropoda > Insecta > Lepidoptera > Incurvariidae > Incurvaria > Incurvaria masculella. The sequence goes on along the minus strand of OX335663.1, from coordinate 6,049,630 downwards.
CGATAACTGTTTGCTCTTAATGTTTTACAAGGTTTTTCAAACTTTGTTTTTTTGATATACCTTTCAAATTAGAAAATATTGTCTAATAAACATTGGAAAAAAGTTGTCTATTTTTACATCCACTCTCGATTCTTTTTACTGAAAAATACAACTATTTACGAAATAATAAAAACATACGCACATAGAATAAGGCTTTCTCAATTGGTAAAAAAATGTGATTAAAATCTGACAACTTTAAGAGGTAGGGAAACGTTAGGGCGTGGAAGATAGTCGTGGGCGTTTCCACTGGTTTTCGAAAACGTTAGTAACTGTTAATGCTGATGCCGATAGCCGTTAGCTCTTTTTAAAAAAAGTGTTTTTTTTTTTTGGCTGGACATGAATGGGTATAATGACATCTAGCACGGTTCGATCATCTCACATGAATTCTGAATCTCGAGTGCAGTGACCTGTATTCAAAAATCAAGAAGAAGAAGAGAAAAAATCCAAAAATCAAGAATGAGGTTTTGTTACTATGTAGTTATCGCAAACAATTAAGAAGTCAGACAAAACTTTTTATCCTCGACAAAATAATCCCCAGAAATAATATAACACAAATGATAAATAAACATATTTATAATTTATTTCATATGCCTATTAGCATTTAGAAATACTAATCGTTGGACTTTTTCTGTAAGCAAACCACAACGGCGGTCGTTAAGAATGTAGCCCCTCTTCGACTACAGTGCGCACTGCGCGCGCGCATTACAGTTTCGGCGGTAACCCCAGTTGCGAGAGTCGCCGGCTACAAGCCGCAACGAAGTAATTATTAATATTACTAACATTACTCGTAACCCCAGTTACGAGAGTCGCCGGCTTCGAGCCGGTTCCAGCTACATTGCGCGAGCGAGACAGTCGCGGCTGGCGGGTCGTTGCGTCTAGACGTCTCGCAACCTACGGGCTTTCGTTGGCGCGCCGCGTGCGCGATCCACGAAACGCTACAAGAAACTTGTAGCGGCCATACTGCTCGGCGTAAAATGACTACTTCGTTTTTACACTAGTAACAGTTTACAAACCCATTTCTCATTTCTCGTCCCACGACTAGTGGAAGATGATTTCGCTAGTTTATTGGCAGCCGCCGTGCAAATTATGCTTTGGTCAATGGACAAAGAATGCAATCATTAAAATTATCAAATCATAGATTTCCTGTGACTTCAAGGCAGCCTTAACTCGTAAATGTTAGAGAATGCTTATCTCTAGCGTTAAATTTTGTAAGAAAGATGGGGCGAACGAGGCGAGGCGACATGAGGTTTATTCCGAGGTTTATTCGGTGTTTCCATCCAGTTTAATGTTGCCGTAAAATGTTAGCAAGGCCCCGGCATGGCACCTTAGTTCCCGTAAGTGTGTGTATGCTTAGGGTTCCGTACCCAAAGGGTGCCAACGGAACCCTATTACTAAGCCTCCGCTGTCCGTCCGTCCCTATCTGAAGGACTCGATCAGTATAATAATAGACAGAAATAAATACAGAAATAATAATAATTAAAGTGCAAGTCGGACTCGCACACGAAGGGTTCCGTACAATACTTAACAAAAAAAATCATTTTCTGTATGGGGCCCCCCTTTAAGTTATATTTTAGTATTATTTATTAATTTTACCTATTTGTTGTTATTGCGGTAAAATAAATACACACTCTGTGTATAAATTTCTGCTGTCTACCCATTACGGTTCATGAGTTATAGCCCTGTGACAGACGGACGGACGGACGGACGGACGGACGGACGGACGGACGGACGGACGGAAGGACGGCTGGACGGACGGAAGGACGGCTGGACGGACGGAAGGACGGCCGGACGGACAGCGGAGGCTTATCGACGATGAAAGAGATTTAGTGCTACGGAATACGCGTATCTCGTAACAAGCCTACACAACTTTCGTCGCAGAGTTGAACACAAAAGCTATTCACACGAGCTAGTTTTGTGGAAATGAATGATGTTAGCAGTGAACTGGATATGAGAATCTATCGTCACCGTTCAGCTTGCCTCACACATACAGAACTTTTTCAATCTCATGCTAACATTCACTGCTGTACTTGGGGTGTATTGTTTATGTTGAAGAAAATAGATAAACAGACAGTATGTACTAGAAAACGCGTCGATACAATGTTACTTGTCTATTTCCAAGTTATTTCTGACTAGGAAAATTATGTCAGTTTCATACAAATTCAGATATCCATTAATATCTATCATAATATCTGTTCCTCTCTCGGTAGCCTTGCGACGCCTTATTCGACAAGGTTGGGGAAGAGCCTCTGAGCGCGGTTGGGTTCTGGATGGGTGACCATTTTCAACCATTGAGGCTGGCCGTGGTTCGGATTCCACGTAAACCTGTAGGTCCCCTTCCTTGCTTACTAGGTGGTAGGGTTACCTAATCCCGCCCGGGTTGCTACCATCGCATTTAATGAACGATGGTCGAAGCGGCAATGAAAATAGTGCGCGTTTTCTGTCCAGTTCAATGTAGCCGAGCAATATAAGGAAGGTATAATAATATCTGACTGTCAGTTTGGTATTAGCCATCCATGTCCAGTTACAGGTATTAAATCAACAGCCGTTGAGCGACTCGTAGCTCAAGGGTGGGTGTACTTGCTTCCGTGCCAGAGGTTATGGCTTCAAATTCGTTCCCCGTTCATGCACGACTTTCTTTATCTTTCTAAGTTAGAAAATGGTATTTCGTTACGTATTCGATCTGTTCCGTGGTTCGGAATCCATGTAACACTGTAGGTGCCCTTCCCCTACTAGGTGGTAGTGTTAACCCCGCCCGGATTGGTACCATCTCATTGGCAAAGATGCTAGATTCTAAATATATTCGGGAATTTAGTGTTTGGTGTAATAAACAATAATATATTACTCTGAGGTGCGGTATGTATATCCATACATTGCGAGTAATATAAATAAATGAAAGTAGCTCGTAGCCTAGTGGCGGGGGGACTGGCCTAGCGTACCAGAGGTCTAGGTTCAATTCCGACATGCACCACTGTCTTTCTCTTTCCGAGTTCGATAAGTGTATTTCGTCACGAATGCGAGCTGCTCCATGGTTCGGAATCCATGTAAAATTGTAGGGGAGGGGCCCTACTAGGTGGTAGGGTTTAAGCCCGCCCGGGTTGGTACTATCGCATTTGATGAAAGATGGTCGAAGCGGCAATGAAACATTTGTCCGTGTTTTCCATCCAGTACGTGCTCATAAAGGGAATGTGGTGTAATGGGCTAATATCATAACGGTTGTTGTGTGGTATTGGCCATCCATGTCAGGTCGCATAAAAACAAAACACTATCATAAACAACGATTACATGCTTTCGTCGCAATCATACTAATAGATTAAATATGTTTCAATATAAAATATTGTTTTTATTTTGGTAAGCAATAAAGTCTCACCATTCGAAATAATTCTCTCTTTCTCTCACCTGGTGCAGCTAAGGTGACGCTGCAGTCACCTTGGAATAAGGTAGGGTTCACTCACCAACCGGTCGACTTGGTACTACCAAACCTTTATTCTGGGGACAATGGGCGATGCTACCGCTGCGGCAGTGTAGTCTTTCCTTTGTAGTTAGAGTTAAGAACTTGAAGTTTATTATTTTTGACTTTAAATGCGCGACAAATGGTCTTGTGTGTGATTCGAAAGGCGGACAGAATTTGAATGAATATATTCGTTGAAATTTGACAGTTCTCTTGTCATTGCTGTCATCAGGCTGTCACATTTGGGTGGCTGCATTTTATTTGCAATATTTTGTTCACCCAAATTTAAAAGCATTATTTAACACTTATTCTTATTATGGCGTACGTCAAGACCTATTAAGGTGCCCGATGACGCTCATGAGTTTACGAACTTTCAAGGGGGCTACACCGGCCGGCCAGGTGTTTCTTCACACCAAGTTTGAAGGACCCGAGGTCGTCATTTAGGGGGAAATACCCTCGGAAGGGAGTTCATTCCATTGTATACCGACCCTATAGATAAAGGATCTAGAGAATCGGTGGGTTCTCATTTTTGGAATGTCTTATTTTCTCCCTGTTGTCAAGCGTTGTCCGCGTTGAGCAAAGGTAGAAAGGTGATGGAGGGACAGCATTATGCAGCTCCGACATGCATTCTCCATGGTGAAGACGATAGAAGGCAGAGGGAGACCCTCGGGGAGACCTAAATCCCTTCGGAGTTGGAGGGTCCTCAAATTCAGGGACACCTCGAGTCCTTGCCAGGAATATTTTCTTTAACGAATGTCACCGTTACTTCATTTATTAATAACATTTGAATAAAACAAATGTTTTATCATTTACTTTACTTACATGTTAAATGTTTACATTCAAAGTATGTCAATATTTTACAAATACGAGGACTGATTCGGGCTTGGATCGACGAAAATAAAACTCAAGGATCGTCAAATTTCATCAAGAGACCCGTGCTCAAGTCCTTGCTTTGAAGTATTATCGTACTAAGAATCTGCTTGAGTGGAGACTATGCTATATTGGGATTTAAAAATAACTTAATACACGAGCTCTGTGCTGGAATGTGTTTCGACATACCGAACAATGTGGCAGAACCGTGCCTACCCGTCTTAACGTGAACACTACTAAAAACAGGTCTGTGAAGGTTTTTTGCTTTAAATACGGGAATACGTGATAAAAACAAAACTGAAAATACATGAAATTAAGAGGGAGTACTCACCTGTTGGTACACGCTGAGTACAAACTGTGCACTGCACCTACGCCGAGGGCGAGCGATTCACACACCGGGTACCTACTGCCTAATTCACATTCATTCAAGTCAATTTCACTATCACTACATCACACAATAAGATGAACAAGATGACGGGAAAAAACACGCGCTCGAACACCAGGGCGCCGACGGCGGCAGCTCTGGGGGCGCCGCAGCTAGCGACCAAGCTGGGCGGCGGCGATCTGTCGGTGTCCGCGCCCATGTCGCCGGCGGGCGACGGCAACGCCGTCAGTCCGGGCCCCTTCTCAGTACCGGTAGACTTCTCAAACGCTATCAGTACTCTGCAACGCACCATGCGGACTATTGCGGAGGAGCAGAAGCACCTCATCGAGAGCGTCCGGTACCAGGGCGCGCAGCTCGACGACATCGACAAGAAATTCGCCGACGTTCCGGAGGCGCTCGGCCTCATCCGGTCCCTCATGGAGGAAAGGGATGGCCTGCGGAGGCGAGTAACGGAACTCGAGGACCACGTCGACCAGCTAGAGCAGCAGGCGCGATCCAACAACGTCGAGATACGCGGAATCCCGCTCACGCCGAACGAAAACATTGAGGAGCATGTCAAGAAGATTGCCGACTTCGCCGGTATGCCGCTGGCCCCCGCCGACATCGACTACGTCACGCGAGTGAGCACCAGGAAAGCGGCGAGCAACAAAGGCGCCGCCGGCACCGCAGCGGACCCGCAGCAAACGCCGAACGTAATCGTTAGCTTTGTGCAGCGCGGTAAACGGGATGCGTTCCTGCGGGCGGCGAGAGCGAAGCAGCCGCTGACCGGCAAGAACCTAGGACTCGACGCTAGCGCACGCATCTACTGCAACGAGCACCTAACACTTCAACGGAAGAAGCTTCTTGCTAAAGTGAAATCGGTGAAGATTGAAAAAAGCATTAAATTTGTTTGGGTCCAAAATGGTTCGATACTCATTAGGAAGGACGAGAACTCGCGCATTCGAGCTGTGCGTAACAGCGACGATTTTTTAAGTTTGTTTCAGTAATATGCAACACCAACTGCTTAAGTACAAAACACTACACCTATACACACACACACATTACGCCACACATACGAAATTGCGTCTTGAACTCGAATCGACTATGTAAAGGGCGCGCGCGCGGGCAACTGACAAATAATATTCTTATTTTTTCTCAACTACCTGATATCATACCCACAAATTTCAATCGCCGTATAATGACGTCACTGCTATCCATCGTCGTGCTCATATCTAATGCATTGGTTTCTGCTCACATTTCATTCGTTTCATTCTATATGTACTACTGTTACTTATTATATAATATATTATACATGTTATGTTTTACAATTATTGCGTTTTTTTGTAACTATCAGTTCTGGCTTACAAGCGTTCTTGCTATACACGCTTCTTTCAATAAAATAAAACAGAGATTAAAATTTCTTAGAGAAACAAACCTACTTAATCTTCTCGCGACTAATTCAAACCATCGATTAATGACATACATCGTTTTAGTTTTACATTACATCATGTGCGATCCTTATTTTATTAAATATCATATATGTCTTACTATATATATACCTACCTAACCAGTTCCCGAGCATTGTAAACGAAATAAAGAAGTCACTAACGGAAAAAATAAAAATAAATTTAAAATAAAGATAGCAATAATTAACGTACGCTCATTGGGCACAGGTTATGATGAACTTTGTGTGGCCCTCGACAAATATGATCCTGACATCTTAGCACTCAACGAGACTTGGCTTCGACCTGGGGAAAGAGCCCGTTCCATTCCAGGATACACACTCAAGCACATTCCGCGACAGGCCGATACGCGTGGCGGTGGAGTAGGGTTCCTGGTTCGCAAAGGACTTAGAATTCGAATACAGCCACATCCACAGAGCACGCTAGAGCAAATGTGGCTAGAATTATCTACTAACGGAGTCCGATTGGCAATAGGAACAGCATATCGGCCCGCAAGTGTTAGTGTAGACACAGCAATCGAGGATTTAAGCGAGACCCTGGGTGCATTTGTCCACTGTACTAATACTATTCTTCTCGGTGATTTCAATATAAATTTACTAGATTCAATGAGCACTAATGCAATAAAATTGCAGGATTTTCTGACATCATTCAATTTAATACAATGTGTAAAAGAACCCACACGCGTTAATCTAATCTCCAGTTCGCTTATCGACCTGATTTGCACGGATATACCGGGTGGATCACTGGCCATTGAAGTCCAGCACAATAGTAACCTCAGTGACCACGCAATGGTAATAGGTACATTCAATATAAGAAAGCCTAAGCCCGACCCGGTATATATTACGTCTAGGCCTCTAAGGGACATCAATAAGGAAGAATTTAAGAGGGACCTAGAGAAAATTGATTGGCAAAGTATTTACAACCTCAGTGACGTCAACGACATGGTAGGAGCCTTGCACTCCATTTATACAGAAATATTTGACAAACATGCACCAAAGCGAACTAGGCTAGTCAAATCATTACCAATGCCTTGGATAACTAGTAATGTCCGATTTATGATAGATCTGAGGAACAAGGCGGAATCAAGGGCATTAAGAACAAAAAAAGATTCGCATAAGGAATACTATAGGAATTTGCGTAATCTAGTCACCACCACTATACGTCTAGAAAAAGAGGCATACCACAAATTTTATGTTAATAATAATATCCATGACCCCAAACGAATGTGGAAAGGTTTGAAAAGAAACTCCGCAATATCACAAAACAGTATAAAAGACACTGATATACCAATGCATCTAAGAGATCCAAACAAACTTAATGACGCATTTTTAAATGCACCTGGCACAACAACAGACAACGTGGAACTTATCCAAAGATACTCGGCAAACAGGAAGTATGAAGATGAGTTCATATTATCCTCTGTCAATGCCGACCAAATTATAACAATCATAGAAAGCATCAAGTCGGATGCATGCGGGCATGATGATATAAACATCTCAATGGTAAAAATGACGCTTCCATACACAATAGACATCATCACCCGTATTGTGAATATTTCGCTACAGTCCTCAGAATTCCCTAAATCATGGAAACTTGCTGTTGTGAAGCCAATCCCTAAAAAAGAAAACATAACGGAATACAAGGATTTGCGACCAATAAGTATACTGCCGGTCTTATCTAAAGTTCTGGAAAAGGTAGTAAACCTACAAATTTCAAAGTATCTTCATTCTAAATCTATAATACCGCCAACGCAGTCGGGATTTAGGAAAGGTCACAGTACGGAGACAGCATTACTAGAAATCAAAGATGAAATGTTGACTGCAGCTGACGCCGGTAAGGGATCAGCCATAGTACTGCTAGATTTTTCCAGGGCTTTCGACACCATAAATACCAATTTACTGCTGGCAAAAATTTACTATTACGGTGCTACGGATGGGACCCTGAAATGGTTTCGCAGCTTTCTTCATGGACGATCACAGGTCACGGTTACAATAGGTGAAAAGGGAGAAATGTGCAGCTCACAAATGAAAAATGTAAACCGTGGAGTACCTCAAGGATCATGTCTCTCCCCTACCCTATATAGCTTATACACCTCAAACATACCTTCACTACTGGAGCACTGTCATGGTCACATGTTTGCAGATGACACTCAGATAACCCTCTCATTCCACCCAAGCGCAACACACAAAGCAGTCGATAAAATCAACGAAGACCTGGCTAGACTGTCCGATTGGGTAGAAGAGCATAGTCTAGTCCTAAACCCCTCCAAGTCCCAGGTCATCATTATAGGTACAAAAAATCAAACAAAACGAATATTGGAATGTGATCCAAAAATCACCATAAATGGTGTTGGTGTGGAGCTTGTGACATCGGCTAGAAACTTGGGTCTTACAATAGACCCTCAGCTTCGCTTTGAAACACACATCAAGAACAAAATTAGAAGTTGTTTCTATAAGCTTAAAGTACTATATGAAATAAAGAACTATTTGAGCGACGATGTGAGGCGAGCTCTGGTCGAGTCATTAGTCCTATCACAGTTGAACTACTGCGACTCTGTGTACGGCCCTTGCCTACTGAGTCGTACGGAACGAGCTGTACAGCGAGTTCAGAATGCCTGCTTAAGATACTGCTATAAAATACCGAAAAGAGCTCACGTCACACCTATATATAATGAACAAGGTATTTTGAAAATGAAGCCACGCAGAAAACTCCACTTTCAGTGTATGATCCATAAAATAGTTAACACACAGAAACCGGAATATTTGTACAAGAAACTTATTTGGACCCAGGACACGCATAGGTACAATACACGAGCACAACTTTTCACACTACAAATACCTAAGTATTCCTCAGCCGCTTTCAGAGGTAGTTTCAAATATGCAGCATCGAAATGTTGGAATGATATCCCACCACCCACCAGGGCGCTGGGTGGTCTGCACGCATTTAAAATGTCGTGCAGGAAACTACTTCTGAAACAGCAAAGAGGAATAAAATAATAATAAAAATAAAATAGCATTAATATTCAAACAAAAGAAATGCGCTTTTCTACGTGAACCACTCCTTAACCTACTGCACTATATATATACACTAAACACCGAAGGCACACAACACCTGACGGAATATATTCAAACACATATTACCCGGATATAAACAAACATAAAGCACAGACATATACAGATTGCAGACTTAAAATACACACATAATTCACACACAATCACACATCTTCACACCCTTCATTCATACACAAACAGTACACACCCTCACACCTCACCAAACTCACACGGCAGCGGCTGAAAACCAGCGCCAGGCAGGGCAATTTACGTACCTCCCTGGCATGCTGAGCCATGGCCATTTTTGCACACTATTGTTATTATACACACAATTTCAACTTAAACTGTTTAGTAGTAATTTCTAATTTTTATATAACACTGTAAAAATGTGCAAAATAAACTGTATTTTTCTTCTTTTTTCTTTTTCTTCTTCTTCAACATCTTGCGTTGACTTGTTAAATTCTTAGGGCGGCGGCCATGACAGCCACAGATTACGAATTATTGTTTACGGTGGCATCTCCGTCGTTAGCAGAGATGTCTTTCGTATTTGCATCTTCATGATCCATCTTCCGGTCTCCACAATCAATTAATTTTCGATATTTCTATCGTTTGTGACTGAGATGCGACGGGATCATTGATTTTGAGAATGAGCGAGGGCGCATTTTCTTCTTCGGTTGTCATGTAGGATAAGCAACGTTCCAGCAAATACAATAAAATAATAATTTAACCCACAGATTTATATCGTTGGAACTAAAAACCGTAACATTTTACTCTGAGAAAAGTAATACAACCATTATTACAACAAATATTATAGGTTTTTTGTATAAACATCACCCCATTATTATACGAACATGATGCAGTGGTATTACGAATACGTAAATATCTACAAGTTAAATATCGAGCCCAGGTTATCCCAGAATCAGAGACCCACCAACGACGAAGAGTTAGAGACGGTCTTAATCTGTATTTTATCGTCTCTACCACAGGTAATGCTCTTTGGAGATAAATTATATGCGTTATGACGCCATTTCTTCGTTCCCTTTTTACTAACCAACCGACCCTATATTTAGAGAGTCAGTAAATTGTGGAATGCGCTCACTGCTGAGGTATTTCCCCCAAAGTATTGTTCATAGTTTATGGTTTATTCATCATCCATAGGCAGAACCTACACTTCTTATATTCCTCCTCCTATTCTTATATCACATGCATCGTTGGCAGAAAGAAAGCAGGGGGTCCATTCAGGTAAAGAGTGAGTTCGAATTCGTCACTAAATATCAACTCACTTTTTTAAATAGTTAATGTTTCCACACTTCTAGAATACCATTACAGTTAGGTAAAAATCTGGTCTGTCTCGTAAATACGTTGGAAGTATAAATAACGGTTCCGTTATTTAAATAATAATATATTTCCCAGCTATTTTTAGGTTAACTCACTCCCGAACTCGAACTCACTCTTACCTGAATGGACCCCCAGCGCTTGAAGCGGTACGAAGATCAAACTTCTAAAAATCGGCATCTACAATTTTGAGTTGGAATTATTTAAATTGATTGCTTCAAAAAATCCACAGATTGATCTCGCCACAATGCGTGTACTACACAAGCTGTATTGGAATTCCTAGGACGGGCACTGGGAGGAATGCGCCATCTTGGTATAGTATAGGTGGCGTAGTATGAGGCTGCAGGTATGAGCGAAGGCACACTCGCAAATGCAGAAAGACCATCTTAATTGGCGTTTACGGCAAACCGATCGACTGGCGTTATCAAATGTATGGATAAATTGAAGAGCGCGCGCATCGGACGTTAGGCGAATTAACATTTCCGAGTCCGAGTTATATTTGACAGCTTACTCACCGTCGCCATTTACGCCGACTCGTGTGTTTTCACACAAATCTGAATGCAATTCGGTGTTATCGCGCCCATAAGATTAAATTTAAACATCGTCTTCTAAAATAAACAGTCTTTATTATTACGATAAAGATGGCCTCCTTAAGAGCCTACATTTTAAAAGTGAAACGCTCATTATTTACCTACAGAGATGAAGCGCAGCTTCCCAAGAGAAACCCGTTTCCTACATCACAACATAGCCGATTATATATTTATTTTTTGGAAAAAAAAATTAATTCAAGTAGATAGTCTTCTATGTTTTTATAAATTAGTTTTTCTCGTAAATTACTGATTTAAAATCAGTTGGATTTTGCATACTTATTAATTGAAACACTTTTTTTTTTTATTTAAAAACGAACACAATACTACACTACTACGTACTGGTTAGATGGTGTTGTTGGCATAATTTAAACCAAATGTCTTTAGAAATGGAGTCGGCAATCGCTTTTCCTTTTTGTATGGGCCGACAGGAAAAGTATACCCTCTTAACATTTTTGAATAACGTCGTAGATAATGAAGACATACACCATGAAGCGAATAAGGCCCCTCCGACCGCGTCGTTCGAGCTCACACAATGTTTATAGCCTTATTATTTTTGATAACATTATCGTTTCTATTCATAGTGGTTAGTCATTCGGTCGTAGGTACAAATGGGAAATATCTTTTAATTTAAATACTTGCAGTCGATGTCAATGCACACTGCGTTACTTGAAGACATAGATTTTACGAGGGACTGTAGGAGAATTCTAAATTATGGGTATCGAGCAGATGGCGAAATCGGCAGACGCACTGCTTACAAAAAAACCTGCCAATTGCAAGAACCAAGCAAGACCATTATACAAAATTTGAAACCAAAGAAATCAGGTTTCTTTTATGGTGGATTGGATCCCTTTAATTTGTATTTGTTTTTGATTTTTACTATTTGTCGTTATAGTGGCGACAGAAATACACACTCTGTGAAAATTACAGCTGTCTACCTATTACGTTTCATTAGATACAGCCCTCTGACGGACAGACGGACGGACGGACGGATGGACGGCGGAAGCTTAGTAATAGGGTTCAGTACCCTTGGAGTACGGAACCCTATAAAGTATATTTTACTTGAATAAAAACTACATTGATGGGGGAAAAGTCCAAAAAGCATTAGGTCAAAAACCCAGAACATCCAAAAGTATGTATTTTTGCATATATTTATAAATGCAAATATTATAATCTAACCTAACGTAACCTAACCTAATTGAAAAAGTTCCGTATTCATTAGTGTTATGGACGGTATGGGTTTTGGACCTTGTGCTTTTTGGACTTAATGATGCGTCCCCTTGTTAGGCACAAAGATCCCTTTATATTTGTTTTATTTTAAGCGTGGTACGCCCTGTGTAGACACACATTTCAACACATTTAGATTATTACACAAATATAAAAATCCATTGATTAGTGTATCCCTCAAATGCCTGTTTTATTCAATGGTATAAACCTTCGGAATCGGTGAACTTAGCGATTTATCGAAAATTGATGTGTAACACGTAATAGAGGCGGGTCGCGCGGTCGCCTTCATAAAGTCCAAAAAGCATAAGGTCCAAAACCCAGAACATCCAAAAGTATGTATTTTTGCATATATTTATAAATGCAAATATTATAATCTAACCTAACCTAACCTAACCTAATTGAAAAAGTTCCGTATTCATTAGTGTTTTGGACGGTATGGGTTTTGGACCTTGTGCTTTTTGGACTTAATGATGCGTCCCCTTGTTAGGCACAAAGATCCCTTTATATTTGTTTTATTTTAAGCGTGGTACGCCCTGTGTAGACACACATTTCAACACATTTAGATTATTACACAAATATAAAAATCCATTGATTAGTGTATCCCTCAAATGCCTGTTTTATTCAATGGTATAAACCTTCGGAATCGGTGAACTTAGCGATTTATCGAAAATTGATGTGTAACACGTAATAGGGCGGGTCGCGCGGTCGCCTTCATAAAGTCCAAAAAGCACAAGGTCCAAAACCCAGAACATCCAAAAGTATGTATTTTTGCATATATTTATAAATGCAAATATTATAATCTAACCTAACCTAACCTAACCTAATTTAAAAAGTTCCGAATTCATTAGTGTTTTGGACGGTATGGGTTTTGGACTTTGTGCTTTTTGGACTTTATGATGCGTCCCCATAGAGGCTCTGGTAGATAAATTGATTAGCTAAAAAAACTCTCAAAAGTTGCCTACTTATGTTTTATTTGATACATATTTTTTTTAAGGCCCTCATTTCTGTATTTTTGTTTATTTAGACTTTCACTAAACATTATTATTAAAATGTTTTCGGATAGACAGTGTTATGATTTTAATTATCGCTTACTTGTTTAAGTCGACGTTCTATCCAATACCATTGTAATAATAATTCTGTATTTTTGTTCAATATCGTTACCATTAGACGGTTAACAAAGCCCACAGCGATTTTAAAAGGAATTTAGTAATAAGGTCAGCAAGCGGAAACTCTTCCATCCAATTCAAATTCTGGTTCTACAAAATGTTTTCAACAAAGTTTTCCGGGTAATCCCTTTTTTTCTGTTTTATCACCCTTCCTTCCATTAAGTTAGCTGTTCACGACTTACTTCCAAAGAGAAACGGCCCTCATTTGAATATTAAACACTCTCCTAATGGCGAGTACGTATATACGTCTAATGTCCCAGGATTACGACAAAATACGAATTTATTAACGAAATGGTTGGAATGGGATTTTCACCCTTTTTATGTGACTAAAAGGCGATTTTTCAATCCTCAGATAGTACTCATTGGACTGATAGTATACATTCACGTTTGTCAAAAGACGGATAGTTATTGCCGGAAAATTATATCTTCTTTCAAAATTATCTGACTATAATTTTACTAACAAACAAATGGACTTACTATATCGGATGGATAAGTAGAAGCGTAAATAAATCCGTCGAATAGTTATCTGGCTGTTTATCAGACTATTGAAAAATCAGCCCTAAGGGGCGATTTTTCAATCCTCAGATAGTACTCATTGGACTGATAGTATACATTCACGTTTGTCAAAGGACGGATAGTCATTGCCGGAGAACTATAGCTTCTATCACAATAATCGGACTATAATTTTACTAATAAACATACTTACTCATATCTGATGGATAAACAGAAGCATAAATAAATTCGTCGAATAGTTATCTAGCTGTTTACCTGACTATTGAAAAATTAGCCGATATTGACAAACCAAAGGGGCTGGCCCTTTGGTTTGTCAATATTTGTTTTATCAGCTGTGTTTATATGTTTTGTGAAAATGTTTTATTTTATTTCACTGATGCACGGCTCTTCACGGTATGCTGGATTTAAGAAAACATTTTAGGCTACACATAAAAGTTAGGAGATACTACTGGTCTCTCCGTATTTTTTTTATCAAGTGCAGTTTTTATTGCAGTGAAATAGCATTCAGGTATTGCGATATACATTTGTATTATAGTAAGGAATGTATAGGAAATAGGCTATTATAATTGTTACAATCTGTTGTTTACTTGGTCTGTTTCTATTTTCCTCCTTGAATCAATAAAAACCGGCCAAGTGCAAGTCGGACTCGCACACGAAGGGTTCCGTACCATCGTAAAATATTTAATACAAAATATTACCTTTTTTGTGTGACCCTTTAATTTTAATTATTTTTTAATGTTACCTATTTGTTGTTATAGCGGCAAAATAAATACACAATCTGTGAAAAAATCAGCTGCCTACCTATAACGGTTCATGAGATACAGCCCTGTGACAGACGGACGGACGGACGGACGGACGGACGGACGGACGGACGGACGGACGGACGGACGGCGGAGGCTTAGTAACAGGGTTGCATTGGCACCCTTCGGGTACGGAACCCTAAATAAGTTCCACTGTCTTTGAAAATAGACATCTCTTTATCGTATCCAGAACGCCTAAAATACATTATTTATTCTGATAGAGGAACATTTTGGGGTTCAGGGTAATTTTCGTCACCCGAGCTAATTGAGTGCTTTTCGAACCGTTAATCATATTATTTTTCTGTCCAACCATGGTACGGACTATCTGTTGTTATCCATCCTTTTCGTGTTTTGATTTAATTTTGCAAAATTTGGGATCTTTGACAATAAATATGGGCGTGATCTTCTTTCCCCGTTTGTATGGGGAGTTGAGCGGGATGGCCCACCTTAAGAGGCAAAATTTGAAAACAAGCTTAGTTTAATGACGGTGTAACTAGTTCTCGTTCAGTGACGGGAGATGACGCTGGTAAAAAATGTTACAGTACCAGCCAAAATAAGAAGTGCTCAGCTATTATTGTACGTTATATGGTGCAACGGACATGCGAACTACGTAACTACAGTTAGACGTTTTCCACTAATTCGTAGTACGCTGCCTTCGTACGAATAAGTTTCAGTCGTTTCTCCAGTCCTTCCATGCTCGCTGGTTAACTATCCTTTGTCTGTGCTGGTTATGACCGACGACACTGCGGAGGCGGCCAAAAAACTAAGACGCCTTTGTTTTCGTTGTGATTATATAACTTGTTGTGTCATTTAATATCAAATAATAAATTGTCTCTAGACTACACTGGTCCCGTAACACCCTATCCATAATTTTCATTTATGAAACACTAGCTGCGGTACATGAACATCAAATTGTTTTTGTGATGAAAACTTATCTATAAACTATATATCTAAACCTATGTATACATTTAGATATATATCTATATATCTAACCATAAATATTCACAAAATATTATTGGAATTGGATGGGTGGTTTCGGAGATTAGCGTGTACGAACATGGTGAAGCGTTATAGAAAAATAATAATGGACACACCTATTGATTCTGTAACTAAAATTAAGCGCGAAGCAATTCGAAATTTGTTAAGTTTATTAAAATAAAGGAGTTAATAAAAAAAATATCTTAAAAAAGGTCAATGAATAATTAAATTAAAAAGGAATTGGAAGACTGATAATAATACCTAAACTTTTTAAACATATAATATCGTCCCTAGCGATTGTAAGAAAAGTCTTAATTATAATTTCGGAAATTGTGAGTTCAGCTACTTATCTCTGGAGGTCTATTCTTGGATTTCCGTGCCTAGGATTCAGGAGTGTTACCGTTAAGCGAACCGATTTGACAGCGGATTTGAGAGCGGTTTTCTCGACGGAGAGATTCCTGATTTCTCGAATATTTCCGCCGGGAGAACGCTTTCACAACCGCTTTCAAAATGGTTTACTCGGCGGAAACACTCGTGATTCTTGAGCACGGAATTCCGAGAATAGATCGCCCTGAAGGCCTCAACTAATTGGCCCCTAGCTTGTTGTCGAACACCAAATTGGCTTCTCTGGAGCTCTTGTTGTATCTCCGACGGTGACCTATATAGCCAAGCAATTTTCCCATGTCGCAATTTAAGAGCCTACTTTTTAAAATTGAAACGCCTTCTAAGATGTTACGCAGCTACCCTCAGGAAAAACCTGTTTTCTATATCAAAACGAGTTCGATATTTTTGTTCCTTAAGAGGATAATGAGGTGATCGAGTTCTATACAATGGCTCCTGCCTGTTTCCTCAGTCAAATTAAAACATATTTTTCTGGTATATGCACATTAACTAAAACTGGTTATGGTGCTGTCTCTACAACAAACACAAAAACAACAATCGTTGTTATTAATATTATGTTTGCCTACAGAAACAATACGGTAAAAATAACTAAATAAGTAAATAAATAAATAAATAAGTAAATAAATAAGAAAACAGCTAATCTGGTTGTATGTAGCTGAACGCCCCCTCTTGTGTCCCGATCCTGCACTCCCTGCACCCCATTGCAGCTCCAGGGGCGCGGCTCGCGCCACCCGATCAGCATAGAGACGGCGGCGCGGGACACAAGAGGGGGCGTTCAGCTACATACAACCAGATTAGCTGTTTTTTTTAATTATTTACTTATTTACTTATTTATTTATTTATTTACTTATTTAATTATTTTTACCGTATTGGTTCTGTAGGCAGACATAATACACATTAACTATAATGATATAGATATAGATGACTGGGTGCTGGTTAGATGATGTTGTTTGCATAATTTAAACCAAACATCGTTAGAAATGAAGTAGCAAATAGCTTTCCCCTTTTCGTATGGGCCGGCACGAAAAGTGTACCTTCTTAAGGGCTTTGTAAATCCAGGCGCCCTATTATTACTATCCTCCCTTCCGGCCTTGTTAACATCACACATAAAACATACCTACCTACCTACGCAATGGTTTTGGTAGAGTTCATGAGCGGCTCGTAGCACATGGGCGCGGCAACTTGCCTCGCATGCCAGAGGTCATGGATTCAAATACCCGCCCGTTCATGTACAACTTTCATTCTTTTTCTGAGTCAGATAAGTACATTTCGTGACGAATGCGAGCTGTTCCGTGGTTTGGAGACCATGTAAACCATGGTACCATCGCATTGGATGATAAGATGGTCGAAACGGTAATAAATTATTTATTTAAGGTGTCCCTTCCCGGCGGGACTAACTCATTCGCGGGCACGGTATAAAACCGTGCTAATGCGCTCTGGGACCTTCTATATTTCAAAGAAAAAGACAGGCTCCGTGATTAGGAAGATGCAACATTCCACAAAGCAGACAATACGCATAGTGTTTGATTTGGTAAAATTTACCAAAATTTTAATTACAAAACGCCTTCTAGCTAAAAGTAAACCACGACCGCTGTAGTCAAAAATAAAAAAATAAAATGTATTATAAATTTTCATGAAACAAGCTATGTCTGATGACTAATCTTTTTAAGATGTATAGATTTTATCGTTGAGTAATCCACCTCCAAAGTTCTTGTATAAAACACGCGAAAAAGTCGAATATTCAGACCTTATAACTTAGAAACCAAACACAATTGTACAATGCCAACGATCATTAGACATCTAGTTCGATCAAATAAAGCTATTTTAAGCAAATTTAGAATCTCTGACAAGAAATATGTGCGTGATCTTCTTTCCCCGTTTGTATGGGGAGATGAGCGGGGTTGGGTTAGGTTAGGTATGACGGTGGTTGTGATATTAGACATCCATGTACAGTTAAATAAAAAAACGCCACTTTATCATTTGATCTCTATGGGCTTTCCATAGATAGATGGTATTAAGTTTTTTTTTATATGGTAAAAAAATCAATCACTTGTGACAGAGCACTTAGTTCGTGATTGGCATGGACGTCAATGATTTGTATTTCTTATCTTTATCGTGTAAAATTCATGCATTTTACTTGCTTGAATGTGCTTGTATTGTATCCAATTAGTAAAAGTAATTAATGTAAGCTATTAATTACCTGCATGGTAATTAATAGCTTCCAGAGGAATTATGTAACCAACTTGTCAAACATCCAAAGGTCGGCTGGAAGAAAACTTTTCGAGGGATAGTCCCGCCTTTGCGCCCTACTTATTATGTTGTTATTGCACTGTAATTTCTTTTGCGAGTTGTTTTTGTGGCGAATTAAATAATTTTCAATCAATCAAATATTTTTCAGCGGCATCTACAAACTCTACTCATGCATGGGGGGAAACTGGAGAGAAAATCTAGTACGTGATGCGTAGCTTAAGGCGCTAGGACTAGCCAACTACTCGCGCCATACAAATGCACTTTTTAACAAATGTAATAATATGTAGTGAAACGCTTCAGCAAATCCAAATAGAACTCCAGACTGATAATGGATTGTTAATATTTTTTTATTCCATAATTTATTTAAATAATAATAAAAATAAAAAAAGTTGATTTTTCTCATTAGAAATCTGAAAGTCATTCGATTTCTAGATATAAGCAAAAACAGCATATATGCATAAACAAAAAATTCCATTTGCTTTTAGATTTCTACATTTAGTCAAAAAAGTTCGGAAATGGACACCGTTTCCGCAATGTATTTTGTATAGAAAAAGGAAACATACATTAACGAAAATCATTCGATTCCTAGACAAGGAATCATATATTGTAAGGATGACACTTATAATCGTCAGACTTAGTTAGTTTACTTGGGGTGCCTCGTCTAACTTTGCGATTTGGCTAGTACCAGGCCCTTAAAGGAGATATTGTGGGCTAGACATATTTTACTCTACGGAAAAAAACTTAAATTGTGTTTTGGTATCACCCCTAGGCCATGTCAGATTTTTCCTTTCTTGCAATAAGGTTGATTATATCGTCTGTACTGTAACGGCCAAAGTAAAAGTAAGTAAAAACCAGAGTCAATCTATATTAATAATTATTTATAAATAATTATTAAAAAAAACCCACTTACATTTTATTAAAACCTTGGGTGGCACGACATTTACACTCTCAAACGAATAATACAAGTGTTCACTAGATCTGTTCCTTTAACAAGTGTCCTGTAAATGTATAGTATCACATCAATTTCATCTTTATGATCACCGGATTATTAATACATTACGATGGAGCTTTTTCAACCTTTCATCACCAAGGACATTCTTTTATTCGTTGATAATCTTTTATAAAACCCCTGTTCGTGTAAATAGAAAAGTTTACGCTCCAAAATGCATTAAACCTATTTTTTTTTCTCTATGAATATTTAGGTCCAAAACCTACGGACAGACTGTTTTATCATTAATTTGCATTGGGTCCTTCACCGATACGAGTTTTCTAACAAGAAAACAAAACGAAATCGTGAAGTTCACACGAGTTAATCCAGAGGAAAACCAGAGAATTTTGAATTAAGGGAAAACTCAGTCACTGCATATTTCCGTTTGGTTCATTCGAGATAAAAAGAGGTTTAATTTATTAATAGTTCCTAATATTTTCATTACAGTTCTATTCCGTTCGTATTATGTTTCAAATTCACAAACAATAGAGCGAACGTTTGACAGACTAGTTACATGTTTCAGAGAACAAAAGGCCATTATCCTTTGGGTAGGCTGGATATCATTATCCCTTCGGGCATCTACGCAGTGATTTGACAAATTGCTTAGACTCTTAACTTTGCTATATTATGGCGAAGTATGTATAACTTGGCGCCAAACGAAATATCACGACTTTGACTAGTAGAAAGTTGATATTCGAGGGATAAAGGTATTATTCCGGGAGGTCACGACATTTTTGGTCGCGATAAGGTAAACGGCTGAATCTGGGTTCACATGTTAGAGACCAACCTTCTGATGCTAAATAAATCGGTCTGCCTGCCCAGAGTGGTTGCGTTAGCTAGATTGGTTATGAAAAAATAGATGTTGGTACCTGCTGATGAATATATTGATTGTCTGGACATATTCATATCTATTTATAATACAACAATAACCAGTAGTTTTTTTTTATTTAGTACATAAAATATTTATGAGATATATATATTTATGAGATATATATGCTTTAGAGGTTTGGTATTTATCCTGTGAACCCAGTTTCAGCTATTTACGTTATCGTTACAATTTTTGTCGCGGCCTCCTAGTCTATACAACAATTTAAATAATTTTCAGTTTGTGAGTCCCCTCAATACGTTCCGTCTTATACGAAAGCTTGGGAATGCTAACTCTCGCTTCCCTGAGGGTTTACCTCCGTTAAGAGCTTTTCGCGATTAACTATTACATTCGATGTAGCCCCTTTAAGGTGGGCCATCCCGCTCAACTCCCCATGCAAACGGGGAAAGAAGATCACGTCCATATTTCTTGTCAAAAATTCAAAATTTTGCTCAAAATAACTTTATTTGATCGAACTAGATGTCTGATGACGGTTGGCATTGTAAAATTGTGTTTGGTTTCTAAGTTATAAGGTCCGAAAGTTCGAATTTTATACAATAACCTTTGGAGGGGGATTACGCAATGATAAAGTAAGAACATCTTAAAAAGATTAGTCATCAGACATAGCTTATTTAATCAAGATTTATAATCTATTTGGTTGTTGTTAGATTTTTGACTACAGCGGTCGTGGTTTACTTTTAGCTATAAGTCGTTTTGTAATTAAAATTTTCGTAAAGCTTACCAAATCATACACTATGCACATTGTATTTTTTGTGGACTTGTTGCATCTTCCTCGTCACGGAGCTCTTTGAAACAGAGAAGGTCCCAGAGCTCAACAGCACGGTTTTATACCGTGCCCGCGAATGAGTTAGTCCTGCCGGGTTGGGCCACCTTAAGGCTTCACCCACATCTCCGGACATTACAAATGAACATTTCCTTTCTGGTGAAACGATTTCTATTCGATTTATATAAACGATATCAATCAACGATGAAATGATATCGACAGAATGACGGATTAATCGGAATATTAATTTGATTTTATTTTACGTGTAATGACAAACCGAGTTGGCTCTATTTGAACGTTGCAAGATGGTTGTTATTATTGGAATTACAGTTAGATTCACTGATTATTTTTTCAGTGTGTGTACAAAATATAACCTTGCTACATGTACATATAGCTAAATGTAACATCTAATAAGGTCGATAGGTAGACACCTTATCCAGGCACCTAAAACTATTTAGGTAAGTAGGTATGAATGTATGTATACTACCTATTCGTAATGGAACACAGTACAGCCATGTCGATAAGCATACAAATGGCCTATAACCTATTCCGTGAGCGCAGAGAACATTTAACAACGATTCTAACTGAGTGTGCACGACTTTCAACGCAACTTGGGGTAGAATCCAACTTCCCTTTATACAAATTGCTCTTTGAAGTGCGCAAACTAGTGGAGGAAGTGATCCTGGTTTCGTGACTCGTGGTCATAAGTAGACCCTGTAGAATGTTTCATTGCTTCTTATACCGTTTTCATGCAATTACGATGGGAAGGTCCTGGCATGTCACTTAATACCTTCGGTAATGTGGTGTAATGTGCTAAAAAAGGTATTTGTGTGGTATTAGCCATCCATGTCAGGTTCAATACAAAAGAATGTTACGGAGTTATAAAGACGAGACGATATCACATAATTATTCTTTACGGTCCAGTTTTCTGATATGGCACCCCAATGGATCTAATTAAAAATACCATTTTAGGACAAAATTATACAGGTTGTTTCGAATATGGTGATATAATAAAACCATATACCTATGTATTGTATCACCCCACACCCCTCGTTAGGTTTCCGTGCCCAAAGAGTGCCAACGGAACCCTATTACTAAGCCTCCGCTGTCTGTCCGTCCGTCCAACAGTCCCTCTGTCTCAGGGTTTTATCTCATTACCCGTAATAGGTAGGCAGCTAAAATTTTCACAGAGTGTGTATTTATTTTATATTTATTAAATATCAATAAATATGTAAAATATAATAATTATAAAAATTAAAGGGCCCATACAAAAACATGTATTTTTTTGTTAAATCTTGTTGGTATGGAACCCATTATGTGCGAGTCCGACTAAGCTTTTATTTCAGTTTTTTACTTGCTCCAAGTGAACTATCCGTCAGCAGGCAGCTTCTCCCGCCGCCCGACGGTGGCTGTTTCGTAAACAGCACCCCTAAACGACTAAGCCACCCTCTCGCCTCGAGGTTGCCGCGTCAACCGGCGGGGGGCGCACTTTGTACAGCTAGTTTATGTGCGGGAATCCTAACCGGAAATTATTGCCCCGCTTTAGATGTGTATACGGATTATTTGGGAAATTCTGTTTTCCTGTGATTGATATAGTAAGAATTATTCCATTAAAAACATACATGTGAAATTGGTAGCCAAGTTCAATACTAAAATAAGCGTGGTTGGCGACGACGTCGCCGAGAAAAGAATTGAGATCTAAATGGGTGCCAAGCTCTGTAGATAATCAGGAAATGTACTTATAGTTTACACAAAACACATAATTTAGTATAAACTCAAAATTTAACTTATCTAGTTTTTACCAGCAGAGGATTTTTTAGAAGAGTAAGATATTTTGACCTTACAATATAAAAACAGTAACTTGGGTATAACATAAAGATGATAAGTTGATCAGCCAAACGTAAGATAACTTGTATGTGAAAACCGTGTGTGATTTTAAGTTATTAAGGGGTTAAAAGTGGCTCCAAATGGTTCTACTTCTGTAATATAACACCCGGCGGCTGCTCGCCGGATCTAGATAAATACCGGTTAGGTGAGACCCACTCTTGGATTCGTATTTTTATAAAAACGGTTGGCTTATCTACACTTTAAGGGCCTTCATTGCTAAAGTGCTGATTATCTTGTATTGGTATCGATTGCGAGATGGTAAGGCCCTTTAATGTGAGGATTAAGCTAATCAGTACTTGGTGGAAGAGACCCTTAGAGCTGCATCTGTACGTTTTGTTTTTTTTTAAAACATACGAAATGATTGTTTAAGGGTGCATATAATTTATAAAAGTTAAGTTATCAAGAAAATCAAACAGTATGATGTTTGATATGATTTATTTAAGGTGAAAAATATCAGAAACATATTCCTTAATTTGAGTGAGAAATCATCGACGTTGCTCAAAGCCGAGTTGTACATTACACCACGAATATCCTTCGTGAGGCCGGGACGAAGAACAAAGGACACATTAGCTTAATGTCCTTGCGAAATATTTTACAATTTTAGCGAATAAAAAAAAGGAGGGTTCTTTGCGGTTTTTCACTCCTTTAAATTATCAGTTAATGTCATCACCAGAACCCACCCAACTCAGGTCACAACATAAAAAGTATCTCGATTGTGTTTCGCATGAGAAAAGGTTTCATAATGACCTGTAATAAATGTTAACACAATAGAAAAAAATTTAAAATACGTTTAATTTTTTGCGAGAAAAAATGCATTTAATGGTGTGAAAAACTATTTTTTTTTAATTAAAATTTTACGGATTCTTACGAACGTAGTATTTGTATAATACAAATACTCAAACCAGTGAACGAGCGGCTCGTACCCTAGTGGCACGGGGACCGGCCTAGCGTACCAGAGGCCCGGGTTCAATTCGGACATGCACCACTGTCTTTCTCTTTCCGAGTTCGATAAGTGCATTTCGTCACGAATGCGAGCTGCTCCATGGTTCGGAAACCATGTAAAACTGGAGGTCCCCTTCCCCTACTAGGTGGTAGGGTTTAAGCCCGCTCGGGTTGGTACCATCGCATTGGATGAAAAGATGGTCGAAGCGGCAATGAAAAATCGTCCGTGTTTTCCATCCAGTTCAATTTAGCCGTGCTCATAAAGGGAAGGTCCTGACTTAGCACCTTATTCCTTCGGGAATGTGGTGTATTCGGATAATATCATAACGGTAGTTGTGTGGTATTAGCCATCCATGTCAGTTTGCACAAAAAACCGGCCAAGTGCGAGTCGGACTCGCACACGAAGGGTTCCGTACCATCGTACAAGATATAACACCAAAATCATTTTTTTTATATGGGAACCCCCTTGATTTTTTATATTTTTTTATTTTACCTATTTGTTGTTATAGCGGCAAAATAAATACACACTCTGTAAAAAAAACAGCTGCCTACCTATTACGGTTCATGAGATATAGCCCTGTGACAAACGGACGGACGGACGGACAGCGAAGGAAGGATTTCACCCTTTGGGTACAGAACCCTAAAAAGTGCAAAAAGAAATGTTTTGTTTCTGGCCTGATAAATAAATATTCAACGAAAAAGAGGCATCTCTGAAACTGTTAATTTATCGGCCCAAATTATTTGTTACGTGATATTTTCGAAAGTCTATCCAGAAAGAATCCTTGGAACTTTAGAGAAAAATATTATCGGAAATAGTTAGCAGCTCCAGTGAAGGCGATATTGCTAACAAAGGGAGCACCGCCCGCTAGTGAGTTTGCAATACGAACAGTCGACATAACGGAACACTAATTTTCATCTTTCCCCGCTACTTTATATTCAAGGGTTCACCTCGATGTGTAAACAGACCCTTACGATTTTCTTTCCGATCGCATCTTACCTTATTAAAGGCAGATAACCCCGAGGTTTCGGGTATATTCACACCCTACGTACCACCTACGTATAGTCAAGGACATGATTGATTATGCACCTAGCATTGTCAATGACATATGCTGCGCCTGGATCCGATTTACCATAATATCGTATTATTTAGTTAATTACCTTGTAAATCTTATTAAATTTTAGTTATTATAGATTTTAGTTATTTTAAGTTTTTGTTGTTTTATAATATTCTTTTTTTTTTCTTTATTGCTATGTGTTATTTTTAAGGTTTACATATAGTTCTGTTTTTCTAGTAGTTATGGTAAATAAACATAATTTCATTTCATTTCATTTCATTTCATGTTACCTTGTTTTAATGCGAGATCCTTGAAAATTGACTAATTCCACCACTGTTTTATAGGGGAAATTGTTTTTTTATGCAGATAACCCCGAGGTTATCTATTCACACGTACTGTACGTATAGTCAAGGACACGTTACCTTGTAAACGCTAGACCCTGGCATATTGCGCTACATGTACATGCACACAATATTTACAAAATAAAGTGAAACTGTCTATAAGACACATTTACTGTAAACATATTATTGCGTCTGCACACACGTGCTGATGAAATATTATTTCAATCAAATAGTAGTCGATTTGTTTGTATGTATGTTGTGTCAAGTACTTAAATTTATTTATTTTTTTATGCGACCTGACATGGATGGCTAATAGCACACAACTACGGTTATGATATTAGCCCAATACACCACAATCCCGAAGGAATGAGGTGCCATGCCAGGACCTTCTCTTTATGAGCAGGGCTACATTGAACTGGATGGAAAACACAGACAATTTTTCATTGCCGCTTCGACCATCTTTTCATCCAATGCCATGGTACCAACCCGGGCGGGTCGAAACCCTACCACCTAGCAGGGGAAGGGGACCTACAGTTTTACATGGATTCCGAACCATGGAGCAGCTCGCATTCGTGACGAAATGCACTTATCGAGCTCGGAAAGAGAAAGACAGTGGTGCATGTCGGAATTGAACCCAGGCCTCTGGTATGCTAGGCCAGTCCCCGCGCCACTAGGCTACGAGTCGCTCGATAAATGATTAAGGGTCTCTTCCACCAAGAACTGATTAGCTTAATCCTCACATTAAGGTGGCCCAACCCGCTCAACTCCCCATGCAAACGGGGAAAGAAGATCACGCCCATATTTCTTATTAGAGATCCTAAATTTTGTTCAAAAGAGCTTTATTTGATCGAACTAGATGTCTGATGACCGTTGGCATTGTAAAATGTTGTTTGGTTTCTAAGTTATAAGGTCCGAGAGTTTGAATTTTTCGCGCGTTTTATACAATAACTTTGGTGGTTTATTACGCAATGATAAAGTAAGAAAATCTTAAAAACATTAGTCATCAGACATAGCTTATTTAATCAAGATTTATAATCTATTTGGTTTTTGTTAGATTTTTTACTACAGCGGTCGTGGTTTACTTTTAGCTATAAGTCGTTTTGAAATTAAAATTTTCGTAAATCTTACCAAATCATACACTATGCACATTATCTTTTTTGTGGACATGTTGCATCTTCCTCATCACGGAGCCTGTCTTTTTCTTTGAAACATCTCGCAATCGATACCTGTACAAGATAATCGGCCCTTAAGTAATAAAGGCCCTTTAAGTGTTGATTAAAATAAATCAGCACTTGGTGAAAACCAGGCTTAAGGGTATAATGAGGTGATCGAGTTTCCTCAGTCAAATAAATAAATTTTTCGGGTTACAACTAAATGACTATAACCACAGGATAATTTATAAGTGATTATAACGTTGCCTACAACACCCTGCAGGCACATTTTGAGAAATTTAGAACAGCTCACATTACTGAGCCATCCTTTACATCTGCTTGCTCCGCTGCTACCCAAATAATACTCAAGCCCTACTTATCTTTCACTTTAGCTGTCTGAGCCCCTAGTACGACTTTCTAGTAAGTCACCTAAATTGTTGTTTACGGAACTTCAAAGTAACTTAAAAACACCAAACCCTGTTTGGGTTTGTGTGTGGTGTTTACTACGAATCTGTTGGTTTTACATCTTCAAGCTGTCAAAATCAAGCTCGAACTACCGATTTCTATGTAAACGTGGAGTCGGTTTATTTGGCAACATGTGGCCCGGGTTCAATACCAACTTGCACCACTGTCTT
Organism: Incurvaria masculella; assembly: GCA_946894095.1. Taxonomy (NCBI): domain Eukaryota; kingdom Metazoa; phylum Arthropoda; class Insecta; order Lepidoptera; family Incurvariidae; genus Incurvaria; species Incurvaria masculella. The sequence continues at coordinate 6,022,490 of OX335663.1, read as the reverse complement.
TCTCTTTCAGAGTTCGATAAGTGCATTTCGTCACGAATGCGAGCTGCTCCATGGTTCGGAATCCATGTAAAACTGTAGGTCCCCTTCCCCTACTAGGTGGTAGGGTTTAAGCCCGCCCGGGTTGGTACCATCGCATTGGATGAAAAGATGGTCGAAGCGGCAATGAAAAATTGTCCGTGTTTTCCATCCAGTTCAATGTAGCCGTGCTCATAAAGGGAAGGTCCTGGCATGGCACCTAATTCCTTCGGGAATGTGGTGTATTGGGCTAATATCATAACGGTAGTTATGTGGTATTAGCCATCCATGTCAGGTCGCATAAAAACAATTTATTTACGGCGGAAATGACTAAGCTGTCAAATCAAACTAAGCCACGATTGCAGGACGAGACTGATGCTGAGATTCATAGAGCTTACTCGTACTTGGCTAAGCCAAAGTATGTCTTTCGACTGTCAGTTTTGACATAAAATGTGTGGACCGAATGTCAAATTTGACAGTCGGAAGCCATACTTTGCTCTGTCAAGAACGATGAATGTCTATGAATGTCAGCATGAGTTAGTCAATGTTCAACACGTCAATTTTAGCGGACCGCATGGAGTTGACTCAGCTTCGCTCATGTGAAATTGCACAAGTGGTTGCGCGGATATAGAATAAGTAGATGTAATTAAATATGTTGGTATATATATATATATTGACAAACATCTCAACTGGAATTAACAAGTTAACAACCTGTATGGTCTGGGGAGACAGCGCAAATGGTTCGCTACCCAAATACCTACTTCGAGTAGTGGACTGAATAGAATAATAATTTGACAAATGTAAACCTGTCTTGAACGGAATATAGGAAGGATAGGAGAGGACTCACCAGTGGCGTAGTGTGGCCGCAAGCTCTCATGACTCCTCGGGTTCCGTCTCCACCAGGGTTCCGTGCACGGCACTGAAGGACTTTCACTTTTTGTGGTGCGTAAACGCTACGCGGGTTGGATCCACGGCAGGATACGGTCGTTGCCGTGGATCTTGGGGCTGTTGAAGATGTGCGAAGCCAGCAGAACGTCTACCGACATCGACATTTGCCACGAGTCTCTGGCGACCCACAGTTTTTAATTCGCTCGCCGCGAAAGAAGGTAGTTCGGTAAAAAAGGCTTGCCCTCGGGAAATTAGTTCCACAAGGGTGTAACAGTTGAGTGATTGGAAGAAAGGATGGGACATTGTTCAAGTCAATACACAATCTTATAAAAAGGGTCAGAAAGCTAATATGCATCTTAAAAGTAACTCGAAACATCATGGACAAAACTACACTCAAAACTAAATTATGAGTTTGTCCAATCCACACTCAACTACTGCATTCTTGCATGGGGCAGTGCAAATAAAACATCAATGCAACGTCTGGCGATATCTCACAAGGCAGTACTGAAGGCAATGCCAAATAAACCAATGAGATAACCCAATAATAAATATTTTGATGATGTACAGGTTTCTCCGTTAATTTTTTTTACATTTTAAAGATTTTCTCTTACTTTCATTCCCATAAAGGTAAAGGCATGCTAATGCGGCCCGAACACAAACACAATACAAGAACAAAGCAAAATAAATTCACACAACCTTTAACAATGTCTAGATTTGCTCAACGACCATTGCAATAGCTCGGGCGACGAATTTATGGTGACTTTGACGCTAATGAATCCAGAAACTTGAAAACATTTCAAAAACCAGTTACTACAATATTACTCCACATCGACGAAATCGAAAAAATATTCAGTATAGAAACATAAAATTAAATATTAATATTTTAAAACTTACGCGGGACATAACTACAATATTTAGTTTGACGGCTTACCGCGCGTGTGAGGAGCACAAAGAGGCGGGTATCCAGTAACGTGCCTACCTCCGTCGCGACAGGCACGTTCTCCTGAAGATGGAGCCCATGTGAGGCTCCGAAACGTCGAGCAGCACGTCCTGCTCCTCACACGCGCGGTAAGCCGTCAAACTAAATATTATAAAATAAAATATCTCATACTAACATTTTTATGTACACCGATCACCAATAACTTGCTCTTACACTTACTTATACATACACATACACATATACACATCATCACCCTTACAATACACATCACTACACACCTTTACACAACTCTGCTTATGTACCTTTTCATGCACACCACTACTCAACCACGAATAATAGAATTCTAGTCTAAAATACTCAATCACACAAATCAGCACATTTGACACTAAGGGCAATTTTCACCTTTTGCTGATTAGCCTAATCGCCACACATTAAGGGCCTTTCTTAGCAGTTTGCAAATCAATACGAACACAAGATAATCAGCACTTTAGTGTTAAAGGCCCTTTAAGTGTCGATTAAAATAAATCGGCACTTGGTGAAAATCAGGCTTAGGGTCTCTTCTACCAAGTATTGATGAGCTTAATCTTCACATTAGAGGGCTTGTATTGCCATCACGCAAACGATACCTGTACAAGATAATCAGCACTATAGTAATAAAGGCCCTTTAAGTAACAATTAAAGGGCCTTTATAACTAAAGTGATGATTACCTAACAGTGTTATTGACAGCAAGCTGCTAAGAAAGGCCCTTAATATGTGGCGATTAAGCTAATCAGCAGTAGGTGAAAAAGGCCCTAAGCCTGGTTTTCACCAGGGACTGATTTATTTTAATCGACACTCAAAGGGCCCTTATTACTAAAGTGCTGATTATCTTGTACCGGTATTGATTGCAAGATGCTAAGAATGGCCCTTAATACGTGGTGATCAGCAACAGGTGAAAAAAGGCCCTAAACTTCTCAGAGTCGATAGCGATTATTCGCAGTTCACATTAAAACTGTTGCTTTCCGTCAACTAGACAGAATTAAATTATTTTGTAGGTTGCACAGTGCAAATATGTAGAACTTTAATAACAGAGTAGGAAATAGAATTGTATGCTACCTGTTCATGCTATATCTGTACAGTTTCCTACTTACCTTGTGTGTAAAAATAAATAAATAAAAAAATACTCTCTATAAAAACCGGCCAAGTGCGAGTCGGACTAGCACATGAAGGGTTCCGTACCATCGTACAAGATTTAACACAAAAAAATCAGGTTTTTTTGTATACCCCCTTTAATTTTTGTTATTATTTTATTTTGCCTATTTGTCGTTATGGCGGCAAAATAATTACACATTCTGTGAAAATTTCAGCCGCCCACCTATTACGGTTCATGAGATACAGCCCTGCGACAGACGGACGGACGGATGGACAGCGGAGGCTTAGTAATGAGGTTCCTTTTTCACCCTTTGGGTACGGAACCCTAAAAAGTGACGTGTATAATCAAACGTTGACTTTGATTTTGATTTTGTTTCCCTTCGTGTACTCGGCCCTTAAACTCGCAAATGTTAGTTCGCTCAACGCCCACTCTTCAATTCTCCATACATTAGAAAAACCTAGTCGTTCGGTTAGGCGTAAACGCCAATTTCGGTGGGAAGTCAGTCTAAGGGCTCGGGTGAGGGGTGATTTATAACGACTTCCGAAACATCCGGTTCATTAGAGCGCTGTTAGCAGTTGTAAGGTCGAATTAAGTTTTCGATATCATTAATCATTTAGGATACCTAATGATCGCACGATAGCTAATTTGGTTTCAGGCTTGGAACTTCACACAAACACTTCATGTATTTATTTACTAAGGCTAAAACAGGACCAATTTATCAAGCATCAATCCATCATTTTAATAACTAATTAGTGAAACCATAGACAAAGAATGGCAGGGATAGACTGCTAACATCACACAACGTTCAAAACTCGATGAAAACAGCATATTTTCGCTGGTACTATGACATTTCTAACCAGCGTCATCTCCCGTCACTGCCAGAACTAGTTACACTATCATTAAACTAAGCTTAGTTCCAAATTTTGCCTAGGTAGGCGAGATGGAAACGTAACATTTTAACTATACGTTAAGTAATGTCATCTATACAAATAATAAATCTGTAAGTCATGGAGTAAGTTGCTTTGTTTTCTAAGATACTTCGTTTGTAGGCTTTATGTATGATACTAAAACTATAAATTGACGATTTTTAGAAATCAGTTCTGTATGTCATCCGATCATCTGAATTCTATGAAACTTACAACACGTATATGTAAATACACGGGACACAGGATAGGCTGTATATAATTCAGTTCCGCTGTCATACAAACCGAAATGCCCCGAGGCGGCGGCTTGGGGGTAATCACTATCTGCCTTTATTTCTTCGTTTACTTCTTCTAAGCCACGCAATTGACTTTTTGATACGGTTTTCATTAATATAAGGAGCGATCAACGAGCAAGGATTGCGTATGTAATTTTTTAATATTTAATACAAACCTTAAGAGAAAAATGAAAAGTATGTACTTGAAAATTGTAGGTGTTAAAAATGCCTACAGAAAGTTCCACGATATCATGTAGAGCGATAACTTCGAACCACTCGCCCGATTTATTTGCGTATTTTATCAACGTATAGCAACTCTGGGCGCAATCGGATTCCGGATGGGTTACCGCTTTAGATGTTGAAGGTGGCTGTGGTTCGTATTCCTCATAAAACTTTGTAAAAGTAAGGAAGGTGGTAGGGTTCATCCCGCCTTTGTTGCTTTTGTATCAATTTCTATGTAGCAGTGCCAGTGCAGTAAGGGTCTGGCGGCACATGCTTTTAAAAAACGCTCTCAAATGTTTACGAAGCTCTAAATGGGAACATGGAGATGTTTATCATTAAATCATGCCATATCGGTTCAAACTATTCTCGTTAAATTTGGTAGATGGATACATAGTCCTGGACCAGCTTTTTGGTGGGTTACTTTTAACCAGGAAATAATTCAGACCGAAATCAATCCAACTCGACATTGACCCGAGCGGAGCCGGTTACCGATGCGAGTTGTAATTAATAAATAAATATCTATAAAGTGTATTTAACACTATTTAATAAAGAAATAAATACACTATTTAATGTATTCTGAAATGTGAATTGCATCACCATCTGTGGACTTTAATTATCCTTATTCAACACTCGTATGACGTTAGCAATATTTCCCTAATATCATGAATCTATGGTAAAAAACAAGTATGTGCTGTGGACAGAATTCCGGTGATTAGTATAGTTATTAATAACGATTTTACAACTACAAATATACATAGATATTGCCGATTTTAAATACTGGCTTTTAAGTAGATCGATATATTTTATTCTACCTATAATTCTACATTAAAATTAATTTTACAATACAGATATAACATTTAAAAAAAAGTGTTCATTTGTTATTCCGCCGTTCGAAAACAGTAAGAGAAAACAGTTATGATACGCATTTTTTTAAGCGCAACAATTAAAAGATACAGTGACATTTAGCCTGGCTTTCACCAAGTGCTGATTTGTTTTAATCGACACTTAAAGGGCATTCACTGCCAAAGTGCTGGCAGCTGGGGGTGAACCGATTTTGATGATAATTTTTTTAAATGGAAGCTAGTGTTTTCCAAGTGGTCCCATTTTAATTTGGTTAAGTTCTGACAATGATATCCATGATAAAATCATATAAGTCTTAAATTTGTATTAAGATTGCGCGACAAATGGACGAATAACTCAACAATATAACGCCAACCGATTTCGGTGATTCTTTTTTTATTGGAAAGGACGTGTACAAATTAGTAAGTGTACTTCAGATTCACTAAAAATAAACAAATAAAAAAAATAACAAAAAAAATAACCGACTTCAAAGAAAAAGCACTAAAAAGTAAAAAATAATTGCCATTTTTGTAGTTACGATTTTTGTTATTTTTTGAGTCGGTGTCAGCCAAGGTAGCCAAGGTTCTCTTGATTGGCGCAACGCGTGCCCGGCTGACACCGACTCAAAAGATAACAAAAATCGTAACTACAAAAATGGCAATTATTTTTTACTTTTTAGTGCTTTTTCTTTGAAGTTGGTTATTTTTGTTGTTAAAATTTTAACGTTGCAAGACGGTTTTTACTATCGAAATTCACGGATTTTTTCCAGTGAATCATCTCTTAATCCTTATCCAAGTCTACCCGAATGTTAAAGACGTCCTTCAATTTGAACTTTCCAATAGAGTTACCCTAACTAATCCTGCGAAGCGCACTCCAGTTCTTCGGCAAACAACGGAACCTTTGAAATTGCAAGCAATTTTATTAAGAATTTCCGCAGCTTCGATCCACCGCGAACTCGAATTGAAATTCCGACTGAAACGAACCGAAACTTTTCAATTTTATTTGAGGTTATCCAACGACATCTACATTGAAGCAATACAATCACATTTTCAAAAGTTTTTGTTGCCGCCATTCGTCGAAAGCAGGATTCGAACCTGCGACCTTTGAATTACACAGGAATGTCGATGACAATAGCAACGATAATTTAGTAGGTAGGTAGTGGGTAGAGCAGATATGCCTTTGCAAAGTGCAATCTATAGATTTAGGTTGGCCACAGACAGACTCGTTTTCGCTACAAGTCGTTTTGAAATAAACATTTTTGTATATCTAACCAAATCAAACACCATGCGCATTCTCTCCTTTGTGGACGTGTTGCATCCTCCTCACCACGAAGGCTCTCTTTTTAACCGACTTCAAAAACCGGCCAAGTGCGAGTCGGACTCGCACACGAAGGGTTCCGTACCATCGTAGAAAAAAAAACACGTTTTTTGTATGGGAGACCCCTTTAATTTTAATTATTTTTTAATCTTACCTATTTGTTGTTATAGCGGCAAAATAAATACACACTCTGTGAAAATTTCAGCTGTCTACATGTTACGGTTACTGAGATACAGCCCTGTGACAGACGGACAGACGGACGGACGGACGGACGGACGGACAGCGGAGGCTTAGTAATAGGGTTCCGTTTTCACCCTTTAGGTACGGAACCCTAAAAAAGGAGGAGGTTCTCAATTCGTCTGTATGTTTTTTTTTTATTTTGTTTTAACGACAATAAAACGATCTTGTGTCGTGCCCGCGAATAAGTTAGTCCCGTGACGACACCCATGGGTTTTCGAACCTTCAGGAGGGCTCGCTTTATCTCATTCGTAGATTCACTATCTCACTCACCCGCCGTCTCAACATAATCATGTCAATGATGCAAGATCTTACAAAAAAATTTAAGGTGGCAAAAGAGATATTCATCTATTTTTCGGCACAGCTTCCAGAGCAATCGTTCAAAGTTTTCTTTCCAGGTTGCTTCCTGAAAGAATCTATTTTTATCGTTTATTTTGGCTGAAAGATTGAGCTATCTTTCACCTGACCTTGGTAATGCTTTTGTTTTGGACGGATGCTTGGCAGGACGATAGAGTAGTCAAATCGTGACGAAGTGAATTTACAGAGCTGGCATGCCCGGGCATTTACTAGGACTACCTAGTAGGTCACGTTCTTCGTATCACCCGTAACCTAAGACCATGTTTAATGATAGTATGTTTAAAAATTCATAACGGTACCACCATGGAGGTGAGAAAAATACTCACCTCCATGGGTACCACACAGCGAGCACGGAAGGACGGCAGTAGAAATCGAAAATAATTCGTATGGGGGCAGAATAAAATACAAAATCAAAATAATTTATGGCCGTATCACTTAAAATAGTACAAATGTATGTACAAACGGTACTTTACAATATATGCTTAGTGATTACTTAAATTTAGGTGTGGCAATTGAGTTTTGCATTTTCTGCGAGTGCTGTGTGTGGAAATAAAATACATCAGTAACAGTACATATTTATTAGCCACGAGTTAGTGGAAAATGTATTAGCCTGGTTTTCACCAAGTTCTGATATATTTTAATCGACACTTAATTACTAAAGTGCAGATTAACTTGTACTGGTATCGATTGCAAGCTGCTAAGAAAGGCTCTTAATATGTGGCGATTAAACTAATCAGCACTAGGTGAAAAGGGCCCTGCTTACGAATTCGGGACGCGCAACGTCGAATGTTCGTTGCGGTAAATATCGTCCTGTGAAGTTCTCACGTGTTCTCATGTGTCGTTGGAACGCGATAAAATCTGTAGGAAGCGAATTCGTAAGCAAACTCACTCGCCAGCGCTGCCGCCATTGTATGTGGAGTGGCTACGCCGCTCCCCATACAAACGAGTTTCCGTTGCTACTACCGTCCTTCCATGCTCGCTCATCTCTACAACGAGTAAAAAGCTTTTTGACTCGCGATCTTTGCCTACCCCGCCGGGGAAACTTCGTGATGTCTTGTCGGTCAACGTCGGTAACGTACCGTGGCACATAATTTCGTTAATAACCTATAAAGACTGGCCTGACATCACTTCCAGATTATTTCTACACCGTTAATACCTGAGCGAGGCGCTCGTAAATTGCCTGATGGACACAACGGAACGTGGGGGCTGTTTGGGGACTGTCCGAGATGCGTATTTAGAAAACCTAGTTCAGTTAGTCTCCTCAGCGGTGGCCAGCTGGGGTAGCATTTCCAGTCGGTAAACACGCAAAAATTCGTCTCAGACGGTGAATTACTAAAGACTAATTTCTGAGTTATTACCTCAGTTCAAAAAAGAAGGATGCCACCTAGCACGTCTACTATGAGACACACTCTCTCCAATTTTCCTCTACAGTTCACATTTCTCAACCGATTCTCGTGAAATATTGTCTGCTCACTCACTCGATAATTACATGGATGTTTTTGTCGAGGTGTTTTTTTTTTCATAAAAAATCACTGCGATTTTGAAAAATCTTACAATAAAATGTTTTTTACTAAACCCTTAGGTTTAGCGGTTAGGTCAGTATCAAGTGAGAAAGTAATAAGGTGTTGTTTTAAGGTGCGCCGTGAAAATGTATTCAGTTTTAAGCTATTCAAAGACCGACATGCAAGATTTGCAGCTCAAGAGAGCCACTAGGATAATATTTGTACAGGTTATAGTAGAGTTCGGGCTTCGATAGTCGTCGAGTATTGTTGTTTAAAACAAGCTGCCTTCTCTCTAAGCCGTACGTCAATAGAAGCAGAGTTAAAAAAAATAGATATGTTATCTCATGTCGTGTCCAACTAAGGGGTCAATAGAAGCAGAGTTTTGAAAATTATACATAGATCATGTCGTGTCCCGCCTAAGGGTTGCATTGAAGTGGCTTTTCAAAACACGCGTGCGGCGGGGAGTCGACGAAGACTTCGGCGCCGTCCGCGTCGTATTGTCGCGACGCGGCGTCGCGCTCTCTCGACTAGCCGCTGACCCGAGCTAATCCAGTGTCCAGCGCTGGCCTTATCTACGGTGAAATCTTATTTTTGTGAGCAAAAGAAACACTCCAATGTACAGATTGGGGCAAGGGCAGGTTATGCTGTAATACCTCGTTCGCAACAATGGACTGGAACATTTTGGATGACAAAAAGTTCGTCTCGTTGGGATGTAAGGTTCCTATAGGGCATGCTTAGCTTTGCCCGGGCGTGCACACAGAAGACTTTGATCGAATAACATCATCAGCGAACAACAGCAGTGTGCTCTGTTTTAATACATGGAAACGTTTCTATACATTATTTTCCTCGAAGAATCGAAAGAAGCCTTGCCTAGCAGTGCTATTTTTTTCAGTGCAGTAAAGGCCAGTTACCCGACCGTTTGTATGGAGAAATGTTTTGATTCAGAATGCTTTACGTGGTGAACACTAGCTCTACGAGAAACCTCCGAACAACACGAGAACTCTCGTCAACAAAGGTAGGCGCCTCTTTACCGCTCCCACTTGGACACTAGTTTCTTTGCGTCAAGAGAATAGTCCCGCGACACTCGTCGGAGGGACGCTTGCAAGTTGGCTCTCAGTTTACGAGCGCAGTCTCTCGTATTTCTCAGAGAGCAGCAGGCCTATTCCTGGAATTCCGTAATCAGCAATCCTGAGTCTCGAAAACAGCTTTTATAACGGTTATTAAAGCGATTTTCTTGACCAAAACATTCCGGAGATTTTTTTTATTAAATCAAGGTTTTCCGTCCAAAAAATCGTTTGGAAAACCGCTATAACGAGACTCAGGATTCCTGATTGCTGATTATGGAATCCCAAGAATAGGCCTCCTGAGTTGGCGGCGATGCGACGGCGACGCTTGTTATCACGGGAACTTTCTACTCGGTGGGCAGACGTGGTTAGAGGTATACGAAGCGAACATTTGTTTTTCTAACCCTGTCATTCTTTGACATACGGTGTTATTTACTGTATGCATAAACTAAATCCATACATAACCAAGTATTTATTTATGTATATAATATATATTCATGTATACATAGATATATTTGTTTTTTTTTTTAGACTGCATACTTTAATTGAAGAAGTCAAAAATAAAATGTACACACATATTAAAAGTTATCTAATTTCTCAGCAACATGGATTTCTTCCTAAAAGATCCACAGCTTCTAATATTACTCTCTTCTGCAATGATGTAATGAAAGCTATTGATTCAAACGTTGAAGTCCATGCAATTTACACAGATTTCAGTAAGGCGTTTGATACAGTCAATCATAAAAATATTTTATCTAAATTATACTCTTTAGGAATTCACGGGTCCCTGCTAGATGGTGTGAAAGCTACTTAATAAAGCGATTGCAGCGTGTTACTGTGAATGGTTACTTTTCTGATTGGTTTTCGTCCCACCTGGCGTGCCGCAGGGTTCCCATCTTGGGCCTCTTTTTTTCCTAATGTATGTTAATGATATCGGTAAAAACATTCGTCATAGTAAATTCATAATGTATGCCGATGACCTTAAATTATATCACATTATTAAAACGAATGACGACTGCAAGTTACTTCAAGAGGACCTTAATGGAATCAGCGCTTGGTGCTTAAAAAATTATATGTCCCTAAACATACCCAAATGTAGTCATATAAATTTCACTCGTAAACGTAGCCCTTTAAAATATCAATACACAGTTCAAAACCAAAATTTAATCGAAGTTGATCATGTTCGCGATCTAGGTGTTACTCTAGACAAAGCTATGAGGTTACACATTCATATAGATCATATTTCAAAAAAGGCCTCCAAAATGCTGGGCTTCGTTTCTAGGAAGACAAAAATTTTTAAACAACCTAAAACGTTCATAATTCTTTATAACTCCCTTGTACGGAGCATTTTAGAGTATAGCAGTACAGCTTGGTGTCTGGTGTATCATATTCACGTTAATAGGCTAGAACGGGTGCAAAAACGGTTTTTATACCAATTAACATACCATCAAAAGCTCTGCCGGACATTATTAACGTACGATGACCGATTAAGTCACTTTAAAATGGAGACACTTGCTCTGCGTCGATCATGTACGGACATAATATTTTTGAACAAACTACTGAATGGAAGCATCGACTGTCCTGAACTTCTGATACAAATAAATTTAAGTGTGCCTCGGGTGGGCAGTAGAATTCAAAACCGACTGACTTTTGCTCCCAGACGCTGCCGTACGAATGTTGGCACCCACTCTCCAGTTGTTAGAATGTGCAATGAATGCAACATTTGGCGTAATTGTTTTGATATTTTTGCAGACTCCCCACAAATCATTAAAAAAGCTAGCAGTACCTATTTATAAGTTAATATATACAAAAATGTGTAGTTAGTAAGTATACCCATATATATATAATTTTTTTTTCAATAATATTCTTGTTGGTTCAGAACTTTTCTTTTGTTTAACATTTTTATTTTAATTTTTAATAAAATGCTGTTTTGTTTTGTTAAATATGTTAGGTTAAGTTAAGTTATCATTCTGTTATTATTACGCATGCTGTGTTCGCCACTTGTGGGGTGTACACGAACGCTATATTTTTGTAACACATCTCCTTTTGTAAATTGTACGTGTATTACCCTGTTGGCGAACCTTAATAAAGAAAAAGAAAAAGAAAAAAAAAGAAGAAGTTCAATCTATTGTTTTGAAATTGAATACCTAGTTAAATATATAGAAAATAAGTAACTATGCTAAGTTTTAGTTTAGTTTTCATTTATGTTGTTCTGTATTTAATTAATTAGTTTTATGGTGGCCCAACCCCCTCAACTCCCCATACAAACGAGGAAAGAAGATCACGCCCATATTTCTTGTCAGAGATCCCAAATTTTGCTCAAAATAGCTTTATTTGATCGAACTAGATGTCTGATCACCGTTGGCATTGTAAAATTGTGTTTGGTTCCTAAGTTATAAGGTCCGAAAGTTCGAAATTAGTTTTATGCAATAACTTTGGAGGTGGATTACGCAATGATAAAGTAAGAACATCTTAAAAAGATTAGTCATCAGACATAGCTTATTTAATAAAGATTTATAATATATTAGGTTTTTGTTAGATTTTTGACTATTGTTCGTGGTGGCGGTCGTTTTGCAATTAAATTTTTCGTAAATCTTACCAAATCACATACCAATGCACATTGTCTTTTTTGTGGACATGTTGCATCTTCCTTATCACGGAGCCTGTCTTTTCTTTGAAACAGTGAAGGTCCCAGAGCGCAACAGCACGGTTTTGTACCGTGCCCGCGAATGAGTTAGTCCCGCCGGGTTGGGCCACCTTAAGTGTTGTTTTTCTTTGCATACCCTAAGCTGTAAAAATTCCCTATGATAGGGTTGATTGTTAGAAATTGCCTGAGGCAATAAATCCGCCTTTGCTTTGTACTTGTGTATGAATTGCAATAAAGAATATTATTATTGTTCATACACATATTATAAATGCGAAAATAACTCTATCTGTTGCGTTTTCACGCGTAAACAGCTGTGAACCGAATTGGAGGAATTTTTGTATGGAGTCTGGACCTTGGAGGAGGACATAGACTACCTTTTGTGGCATAAGTAAACTTGACGGAGTGACTCATTTAATATCCAGGAAATAATTCGACCCGACATCAGCCCAAAACGACATTGACCCGAGCGGGGCGTGGTACGACAGTTAGTTTAAAATATTTTTAAATTCAAATCAAAATAGGTTTGCTGCCGTAATATTAGCAGCCATTAATCTTTAAAAGCTCGCCGGGTGAACATGAAAATGAGTGATTAACTGTGACATTTAGTTGCAATTTTTACCATGGTAACTGGCAAATTTCGGTGGCCGAATAACACGTCATGACAGTTAGCATGGTACGAAATTAAACTAAACGTCATATTAAATCACTCACACCTGTTCACCCGGCGAGTTAATTTAACATGGTAACGGCCCATGTGTAATCGCAGGACCGTGCCTCTATGAGCACGGATACATTGAACTGGATGGAAAATACGGACAATGTTTTGATGGTTAAAATGCGATGGTTACAAGTCGCAGAAAGAAGCACGACGCTACCACCTAGGGACACTGATGGATTGGATATTACATGGATTCCGAACCATAGAGCAAGCTCGAATTTGCAACGAAATGGACTCATCCAACTCTGAAAAAAACAGAATGTGAACATACGTTTTTCTAGGAATTCTTGCAAGGCATTGTCTATTTCACGAGCTAAAACAGAATTAAAATTATTGTGATCTAAATAAAGATGACCGGTTGGAAATGATTAATTGGAGAATATCAGACCCACAATATTGACCTTCCCTTTATGTGCACGGCTACATTCAACTGAATAGAAAACCCTTCCCTACCTTCTTATCAACCAAAGCGATGGCGCAAACACGTACCTGATATTTTTTTTCAACTAATGAATTATACCAACTATAATTCGAAGAGGTCCTACACTATTACATGGATTTAGAACCATGGAATAGCTTGCATTCGTAACGAAATGCACTTATCCAACTCAAAGAGGGAAAGATAGTGTGCGTGAACGGGGCGGAGATCTGAACTCAGACCTATGGCATGCAAGGCAAGTGGAGGGTATCCCCTGAGCCATGAGCTATGATGGCGTATGGCTGTACGACAAAAAAAACTTTTTTTTTAAATAAAACACTTGGAAACGTAACGTAATCAAATATCGAGAAATATTAACCGAAATATCTTATATTCTGATCGTGTGATCGGTGTATATAACTTTCTGCATTAAAAAAGTCAAACAAATATACTTCCCATCATTATTAATAGACCTTTATCCGTTTATAAATACATTTTTATAAATAGATTCCGAAATATTTTCACAGACTTTTCACAACTTTTATCCCTGAAACGAAATACCTTTCTAAAGCGGTTTATTCCGTGTTATTTCCTCAAACACTTACAAAACAACACCCTTCCTGAGAATAGATGGAAAACGCATACCTATATAGACGTATTCGGCAAACATTTGAAGCACCCGATAGCATTTTATACTCTAAACCTTGTTGGCAAAATCGCATTCGGCTTGTAGTGATTCCTTTAGATAACTACAAGAACAAAGAATAAGAGCGCGATTTATTTCCTGAAATTATATGTAGAGCTAGTTAGACAGTCTGACATTTACAGTTAAATCCGACCTTGCTAATCTCTTAGTTTAAGCTGTCAACTAGCAGGCTTTCAAATGTCTTACAATCCGTTTGCTCAACTCGCTGCGATAAAGCAATGCTTGTGTATGTATTCCATTGTTTTGTTTGTATTTCTGGTCACATTTAATTTATGAAAAATTTAAAAATACATACAATTTCGAAGCGATGTTTTGGAATATGTTTATGCTCAGTAATATAGACGATGTTGAACAGCGAAAGTATCTAACAAGGATAACAAAAACCCGGCCAAGTGCGTATCGAACTCGCACACAAAGGGTTCCGTGCCATTACACAAAATTTGAGACGAAGAAATAACATTTCTTGCACGATAGACCCTTTATTTTTTATTGATTTTTTATTTTTAATATTTTTCGTTATAGCGGCAACAGAAATACACTCTCTGTGAAACCTTTCTGCCTATTACGGTTCATGAAATACAACCCTGTGACAGACGGACGGACGGACGGACAGCGGAGGCTTAGTAATAGGGTACCGTTTGGTACACTTTGGGTACGGAACCCTAAAAATGGACATTTCAACCATTTATCAGTTTTGTTGGAAGTCATTGAAAATATAATCCATTTCTTTCTTACCTTCGTACTTCGGTTAACCCTTTTGTTAGAGTAAACTCTCGTTTCATTGACGTCAAAATTCCGCTTTGATTTTTCCCAGCCCGTTTAACTTTCAGGCTTCTTACGTGAAGCAAGTGCGTGACCGTTATCTACTCTCCACATTAACAATATTAAGCACGCGCCAACTTACCATTTCGAGGGCTCCGCTACATCCTCCATTTTAAAACAATTCAGTCCCACGAGATTTTGCACCAATACTTTTTTTTAAATGTCCACAAAAATGTCTCAATATTTCTCGGACACAAAATAATTTAATAGTCTATATTTACAAATGTTGCTAATTTTGGGAATAGTAATATAATAAAGATATCGCATTACGGAATTATAGTCTGGAATTGTATTACCACTTACGTATTAATTTTAAAACTATTTACAATTCTATTCAAATTGTTTTCGAACAATCTTTCAACTGAGTATATTTAAGGAAGAATTAAGTCAACAGGAAGTATTTTTTCGAGAAGAACAGCAACTACACACTACGCTCTATAGTCTACTGAATGTGCAAAACTACGAAGAACTACAGTGTCGAGCAGTGAAGGCATCACGTCGCGTGCGTCCTGCGGTCGGGGCGGCGTGCGACTGCGGAGCGGCCGCCCCCGCCCCAGGGGGTGCCGACAATCAACAGTTTTCCGCCCCCGCCGCGGCTAGGGCGGGCGGCTGCGGAGGCGGTGGGCGGGCGGCGGAGCTTGCAGTCTCCGGGAACTCTACATTGTTGTCGACTCGCGCTCTCGTGTCGTCGCGCTGCCGAGTGAAGGGCGCGATTGCTGCTCCGAAGGCTTTGTGCTTTGAATACACGAGGCCAGTGACTCACTGAGCTTGGTTTAGCGAGGTGAGATCGATTTCGCTTCTCTGAGCACCTTTGGTATCCCGACACAGCCACTCATGCCAGTTTTTCATTAGAGGAAATGTTTTTGTATCATCTTTTGGAACTTTTTCATTAGAATACGTATCAGAATGTTTTTAGATAAAAAAAATTTCACGTAACTGGACATGTATGGCTAATACCAAACTTAACGTCATATATTAGCCTAACACACCCCATGGGAACTAGGTGCCATGCCAGGACCTTCATTACATTGCTCGTCTACATTGAACTGGATGGATAACACGGACAATTTTCATTATCGCTTCGACAATCGTTCATTCAATGCTATGGTACCAACCCGGGCGGGATTAACCCTACCACCTAGTAAGTAAGGAAGGGGACCTACAGTTTTACTTAGAATCCCAACCACGGCCAGCCTCAACGGTTTACCTCGGTCTTCTAAAGGTGTACATACATAAAAACCGGCCAAGTGCGAGTCGGACTCGCACACGAAGGGTTCCGTACCATCGTAAAAAAAAACACGTTTTTTGTATGGGAGCCCCCTTTCATTTTAATTATTTTTTAATCTTACCTATTTGTTGTTATAGCGGCTAAATACATACACACTCTGTAAAAATTTCAGCTGTCTACCTGTTACGGTTACTGAGATACAGCCCTGTGACAGACGGACGGCCGGCCGGACGGACGGACGGACGGACGGACGGACGGACGGACGGACGGACGGACGGACGGACGGACAGCGGAGGCTTAGTAATAGGGTTCCGTTTTCACCCTTTGGGTACGGAACCCTAAAAAGTATGCCACATTCCCTTTGTTGGAAGGCACCGAATCATGGAAAATAGTCCGAAGTAGTATAGTCCGCGTAGCCTATATGATATGATATATGTCAGCCTCCGGAGCTCAGTGAGCGATGCCTTGCGAATATTAAGTTTAAGTAATGTAAATAAAACAAAATGGGAATTGTCCTTTGATATAAAGTTCCAAAACAATAAGACATATCTCCCGATATAATAATACGAAACGTTCTCTTCTGACATGTGTTTTACGTCTAAGTAAGCCCGGATTTAGGGTCGTAAAAAATTACCTCTTTAAACTTGCGGAAGGCACCCTCATATCTCCACGAAGTACTCACGAACATTTACAACTCCTCCGGATATTTCCTATTCATAACGTAAGCCAGCCATTCGTCTTTGCTAAGCCACATCTGAACTCTGGTACTGCTTTGTAGCTTTACGCCTGTAATTCCAGTCCGGCTTCACCGAGAATGGCTAGCTGGGCAATCTGTTTTTAAGTACCACTACCACGAGCACTTTATCCACACAGATATATTTTATCTAACATTTAAACGGTGTATAAAGTCGATAAAGGACACGATGTAAAATCAATTAATTAATCAATCGGATAACGGCTGACTTCTTATTTCTCTCTATTGTTACGAGCGCGCACCGCTGCGAAGACATAGCGCTGCTGTAGCAAAGTGCGCCAAATCGTTCCTTCAAGTCTCAGTAGATGGCGCTACTTGTCTTATTCCATTGCGCAGGCTATTGCATCACTGTCGTCCCATATAAAGTGACGCCTCGTCAAACAACAAATCTCGAACATTCCAGTAATGTCTCGAGGGAGATTGTTCTCGACTGCTGCCCTACATGGGTGCCTAGAAATCGGTGGAGTGTTCTGGAAAGAAGCTCCGCCCAAGGCGCTGAGGGCGGCAGTCTATTTTTGGTAGCGAAACGAGCGACAGTAAGCGATACCAAGAAAAGTGAACTAGCTCTGAAGTGAATCAGTGAAGTGAGTGATATAGTTTGCAAATTAGTGTTTGAATTATCCTAGTGTGAAATTGTATTTGTGAGTTTGCTTGTGAATTATTTGAAATAAAGGAAGAGTGTTGAGTATTGGTGTTTTCCCATCTAATCTGCACCCTACCCGCGTAACAGTATCAACACTTTACTCTTTCATGACCTCCCCCCCATGCACACTCACAGTATCACTCACATTCACATACATACCATTTTGGTATCACGCCGGCCGGATGGCTCTTTGGGACATCAAGTGTACCGCAAACCAACACATACCAACAGGTATCTGCAGGCCACGTCACACCATCATCCGGCTCAACTAAATTCGGAGTTTTCTGCCTACCCACAGCCACTCATACAATCTTCGCAGCCGCTCGCGTGTGACAGACAGTGGTCTGTCAAACGTGCGCCCAGCCGCACGCACGCACTCGCCTTGAAAATGAGCTGCACGGGACAGTTCGAAACGTCGGCCAGAAGGACCGAGGAAAATAACTGTGGTAAGACAATCTTAGACAATAGTTTAAACACCCACAGAACACTCAAATCAGTTACATTGCTTTTCAATTCCGTTTTGGTTGTTAGGTACCTTGGTTGAAGGTTTTTAGGTACCTATTTTTAAAATTGTAAACGGTGAAACTTTTTTATTGGCTCTGGATAATTTGTGTTATATTTAATGCCAATGTAATTGTATACCTGATATGTTTCCATAAATAAGTAAGAAATAAATTCCTTCCTCCCTGTACAATAGTCCACTAGTATGTCTTTAAATCCATACTATATCCAAGCTGATATTTTAAATGCGAAAATAACTATGTCTTTCTGTTCCGTTGTCACGCCTACACCGCTGAACTAATTTTGACGAATGTCGGTATAGTGATAGTCTGAACCCGTTGTCCCAGCTGTCACCTAAATTGGCGTTTACGGCCAACCGATCGACTGGCGTTTTCAAATGTATGGAGAAATTGAAGAGCGCGCGCAGTGGGCGTTAAGCGAACCAACATTTGCGAGTCCGAGTTTGATGTGACAGCTCACTCATCGTTGGCGTAAATACGTCGACGCTGCCGTTTACGCCGACTCCGCGTTTACATACAAATCGGAAGTCCGAGTTTGACTTTGACAGCTTGACAGCCCAGAAAAAGAAGTAAACATTTGGATGGGGTTTGACGTTTTTACGTAACTTCGAAGTATCGTAAACGCCAATTTAGGCGAGAACTCAGACTGACCACGCTGGACCTTGGTGAAGGACGTATGTGGCGAAAATAATTGTTTAAAAATAGGGTGAAACGGGTAAAGAAAGTTTGTATGGGGCACTCGTATAATATCCAGGAAATAATTCGGCCCGACATCAGTCCAAAACGACGTTGACCCGACCGGAGCCGGATACCTCAGATAGTAGCTTATAACTGAATAAGTGTTTGTGTAAATATCTTGTACACGCTAACGAATCGGTTGAGAAATGCGACCTGGTAGAGAAGAACAGCCGGACATACGAAAGTATATTTTAAAAGATTAAACGGCTTTCTACTCACGGCATGATTTGTGCGGAGCACGACGTTTCGAGCCAAACGTTTGACTCGTCTTCAGGTGAGCTCCCGTGTCCAGCTGCGGCCAACGGGGAACTGTCAATTTGACGTGTTCCGCCGTTGGCGAAGATTGTAGTTGTGGGTAGTTGCGGGTAGTACGTCTTGAGCGGCTGCGTTCCGGAGATCCAGGGAAAGGTACCCTGCAAACTACCCGCAACTACCCACAACTACAATCTTCGCCAACGGCGGAACACGTCAAATTGACAGTTCCCCGTTGGCCGCCGCTGGACACGGGAGCTCACCTGAAGACGAGCCAAACGTTTGGCTCGAAATGTCGTGCTCCGCACAAATCATGCCGTGAGTAGAACGCCGTTTAATCTTTTAAAATGAACAGTAACCACGGTAATCTAAAAACTTACATACGAAAGTATTTTTGCCCAAGCCATAGATGAATAATTTCTTTTAAGGTGGCCCATCCCGCTGATCTCCCCATACAAAAGGGGAAAGAAGATCACGCCCATATTTCTTGTCAGAGATCTAAAATTTTGCTCAAAATAGCTTTATTTGATCGAACTAGATGTCTGATGACCGTTGGCATTGTAAAATTGTGTTTGGTTTCTAAGTTATAAGGTCCGAAAGTTCGAATTTTTCGCGCGTTCTATACAATAACTTTGGAGGTGGATTCAGTCAGCGTGTTTGCGTCCACTGCTGGACATACGCCTCTCCAATCATTCTCCAGTCCTCCCGGCCCTCAGCGGTACGGAACCACTGCTTTCCGCCGACGCACTTGATGTCGTCTTCCCACCTGGCGGGTGGTCTTCCCACACTCCGTTTGCCTGTCCACGGCCGCCAGTGTAGGACACGGTTACTCCAACGGTCGTCGTCTCTTCGGCTGACGTGACCAGCCCACTGCCATTTTAGCTTAGCCACCCGGTGTCCAATATCGACTATGTACTTTGGTACGTCGGCGGATTGCCTCGTTACGCACCATATCCCGTAGCGATATTCCCAGCATGGCTCGCTCCATTGCTCGCTGGGCAACTTTCAACCTTTGGACAACGGCGACCGTCAGAGTCCACGTTTCACACCCGTACGTCATAACCGGGAGGACGCACTGGTCATATATTCGGGTCTTTAAATTTTGCGGAAGGTCAGACCTCAGAGCGAACTTAAGCTTTCCGAAGGCAGCCCAACCCAGTTGAATCCGTCGCTCAACCTCCCTAGACAGTCCTTGTCTACCAAGCCGCAGGATTTGACCGAGATATATGTACTCTTCAACCTGTTCGATCACTTCTCCGTCGATAACGATTTGTCCTCCCGTCATAACCTCGGTCGTCATGACCTTGGTTTTGTCCCGGTTCATCTTCAGACCTACCTTTATTGATGCTTCATAAAGGTCTTCCAGCATGGTCTGAAGCTGAACTCGGGAATTCGACAGAAGAACAATGTCATCGGCGAAGCGAAGATGACTGAGAAAATCTCCATTTACGTTGATACCCATGTTGTCCCATTCCAGCGTCTTGAACACATCTTCCAATGCGTTTGTGAAGAGCTTGGGTGAGATCACATCCCCCTGCCTTACGCCTTTACCAAGGAGGATGGGTTGGGTATTTTCATGGAGCCTCACAGTCATCGTCGCGGACCGATACAGATTGCGGAGTACTTCGATGTAGCGGTGGTCGATTCTGCATCTCAGAAGGGAGTTTTCGACGGCCCATTTTTCAACTGAGTCGAACGCCTTCTCGTAGTCCACGAAGGCTAGGAAGAGCGGCTTGTTGTACTCCTCGCACTTCTGCACCACTTGTCTCACAGTAAATATGTGATCCATTGTGCCGTATCCTTTCCTGAACCCAGCTTGCTCACGAGGCTGGTACTGATCCAGCCTCTGTGTCAGCCGACTCGTGATTACTCTTGAAAAGACCTTATACACGTGGCTTAGAAGTGAGATAGGTCGATAGTTTTTCAACTTCGCCCTATCCCCCCTTCTTGTGAAACAGGACAACGACACTATTTCGCCATGCAGCCGGAACGACACCATTTTCGAGAACTGCATTGAACAGTGTTTGCAGTTCCTTCAAGATGGGTCTCCCGCCAGCCTTTAGCAGTTCCGTTGTTATCCCGTCCTCACCTGGAGCCTTGTGTTTTTTGAGTCCTTTCAAAGCAGCCTTTATCTCATAGACACTAATCTCCGGTAGATCCTCGGTGTAGTGTCTAGTGAGCGGCGCACGCCTATCAGAGTCGACTGGTTTGCTTGGGCTCGGGGCAGGAATTGCGGGAGTACATTTCGCCATAAAATTCTTCCACCGCCTCAAGTATATCCGGCTTTCTTGCAGTGACAACCCCATCCGATCGCTCGAGTTTTGAAATTTGGTTAGCGCCGGTAGAGAAGGCAGGGGCAAACACTTTACTGCATCGATTTTCCTCTATAACGCGCTCAACCAACTTCATGTTCTCTCGGCGAATGTCACGGCGAATGGACTTGCTGATGTTCTTGTTGAGGTTCCTGTGTACTACACTACTCCGGATCTCCGATTTCATGTCTCGTCGTGTTTCCAGGAGCCTCAACGTTTCTGCGGATAACTTGCTGCGGTTTGCCTGTGGACTTTTGCTGAAGTGCTTTTCTGCAGTGTCCGTTAGTGCGGATACGAAGCCCGTATATTCCTTGTCGATGTTGGCATCCTCATCGCGTGGCACCAAGCTAAAGGCATCCTCGAGTTTGGCTTCGAAATTTTCGAGCATCTCGTCTGGTATGTTTAGCTTGGCCAGTGGTTTGTGGATGAGTTTGCGCCGTTCCATCTTAAGGTTTAGCTTCAACGTACCACGCACTAGTCGGTGATCGCTGCCAGTATCAAAGCGGTTGAGGACAGTTACATCTATACACGATGACTTACTGTCCGTCAGTATGTAGTCGATCTCGTTTCTCGTGCAATCATCAGGGCTGGCCCACGTCCATCTCCTCTTTTCTTTTTTCAAGAAAAAGGTATTCATGGCGTGGAGCTGGTTAGCTTCGAGATAGTTGACCAACATCTGGCCGCGTCGATTCCTGACACCGATACCGTATGGACCTACTGCTCTGTCTCCACTCAAAGGTTTGCCCAATTTGGCATTGAAATCTCCCATCACGTACTGGAAGTGAGATTTATTGGTTTCTAAGGCTCTTGATACGTCCTCGTAGAACTGCTCCACCTCGTCGTCAGCGTGCGAACTCGTGGGAGCGTATACCTGCACCACCTTCAGCTGATAACGCTTATTCAGCCTGATGATGATGTAGGCCAATCTGTCCGACACGCTGTCGATTTCGATGATGCTGTTCACGAGGCTTCGCCTCACCATAAATCCCACTCCACCTTCCGATTTTTGGGAATTTCCTCTGAAGTAGAACAGGTTTCCGGAATGTAGCACTTCAGTCTCTTCGCCCTTCCTTCTGACCTCGCAGAGACCCAGGATGTCCCATTTAATATGAGCCAGCTCCTGTTCTAGCTCGACCAGTTTCTCTTGCGTTCTCAGAGTCCGTATATTGTGGGTAGCCAAGTATAGTTGGGTGTGGCAGCCAGATCTAACCCAGGGATTCTTAGCACCCCTCGCCCCGCCGGAACCAAGACCGCCACCACGATGATCCGGAATAGCGGGGCCGCTGGGAACTAGGGGCCGAGGTTCGTTTGGACTTTTCATGGAGGTTTACGGCCCTAAAACGCCACGTTGGCCAAACGTCTTGGCGAGTCTTCCGCTCTCGTCAGCCTTAGGATTGCAATCCCACCCAAGGATTACGCACCTAAGTTTCCAGGACACACCACGAGGAGGTGAGAGTCGGAATTGAGGAAAGAATTTCTCTCCGCTACTACTTCCCCATCCTACGATGAAGCAGCACCTGCGGCAGACAAATTCAATCCCCCGTTTGTATCCCCCGTTTGTAATTATAAAGTAAGAACATCATAAAAAGATTAGTCATCAGACATAGCTCATTTAATCAAGATTTATGATCTATTTGGTTTTTGTTAGATTTTTTACTACAGCGGTCGTGGTTTACTTTTAGCTATAAGTCGTTTTGAAATTAAAATTTTCGTAAATCTTACCAAATCATACACTATGCACATTGTGTTTTTTGTGGACATGTTGCATCTTCCTCATCACGGAGGCTGTCTTATTCTTTGAAACAGAGTAGGTCCCAGAGCGCAACAGCACGGTTTTGTACCGTGCCCGCGAATGAGTTATGCCCGCCAGGTTGGGCCACCTTAATTTAGAATAACCCGAACTCCGGACCCCATCTCGCATTGGATGCAGTTAAATATCTTCGAATTATGATACTTTTGAGATTACGGCGGTCGTTAGACATGTTTGAAAAATGTTACGGCTTCTCACGCGGCAGACGTCAGCGTCTGCTGCGTACGAATGTGGCGGATGCCTCCTTGACAACGGGCTGAACGATTCGCTCGAAACGTCAGAGAATGTCTCTTCCCGCCGCATGAAAAGCCGTAACATTTTTCAAATATGTCTTCGAATTATCAGTTTGAATGCATGAAAAACATTTGTATGCCAAAGCAGTATAACTTCTTATGTGCGTACAGTTTATGGTTCGAGCCTCGCAAGTCGTCGAGCGTTCGTAATTTTGTCAGCCTCTGTAGCCCAGTGGTGAGACGCCTTTCGATTCGATAAGCTGGGTAAACCTGTAAGCGCGCTTAGGTTCTGGATGGGTGACCATTTTCAACCGTTGAGACTGGCCGTGGTTCGGATTCCACGAAAAACTGTAAACCCGGGTTGCTGCCATCGCATTGTATGAACGATGGTCGAAGCGGCATAAAAAGTGTCCGTTTTTCCCATCCAGTTCAATGTACGTTGTCTACAGAGGCATAGTAAAAAACCCTTTCGTCACTGTACTGTGTGAGAAGTATAAGAACTTCACCTTACTTACTCTCAAGACGCCTCAAACTGCTTCAAGCCGTCACCTAAAATAGCTCATGCTTAAAGGCTCGGAAAAAAGAAGCTACGTAACTTCGCAACTTGCATATCGTGAAACATTGTCAGAAAAAAGCTGTGACAGTACGTTGTCTACAGAGGCATAGTAAAAAAAACCCTTTCGTCACTGTACTGTGTGAGAAATATAAGAACTTCACCTTACTTACTCTCAAGACGCCTCAAACTGCTTCAAGCCGTCACCTAAAATAGCTCATACCTTCAAGCTCGGAAAAAATAAGCTACGTAACTTCGCAACTTGCATATCGTGTAACATTGTCAGAAAAAAGCTGTGACAGTACGTTGTCTACAGAGGCATAGTAAAAAAACCCTTTCGTCACTGTACTGTGTGAGAAGTATAAGAACTTCACCTTACTTAGTTTCAAAAAGCCCCAGCCTGCGTCAAGCCGTCACCTAAAATAGCCCATGCACAAAGGCTGGGATGAAAGAAGCTGCATGACCTCGCAACTTGCATATCGTACGGAGGCAGTGTCGAGTTGATAACACGACACTGCCTATGATTATATGTTACAGGCGAAGTAGTTAATCTAGACATTATTCATAAACGCTAGTTATTGCTTAGGTCAGTAGAACGGATTTAGGAATATTTTCGTTAAGCTCCTAGCGCAATCCAGCGCCTATCTTCGTACACACGTATTTTAAAACACAACTAAATTATACAAAAAAAACCTGATACATCATCGACCTGACATCCCGCGCTATTCTATGTGATACATGAGTACTTATTATTCAAATATTGGGACTTTAACATTAAATAATTAAACATACCCGCGAATGACATGTTTTCCTGGTTCGGGTACAGCCTTACAGTTTTAATTATTTTTACGGGGCTCTTTCTTTATTTAATGTATCCTTGCTTCACGGCATACATACATATTACATTCCTTGAAACACAAGATCGTTGAGAAAGACAAAAAAAGTGTATTAATGACTTATGAATGTGTGACCAACGCCGATATATTTCTAACAAATTATCCCGCTAGGTTGCTTTATTGCTATTTCATCATTATATTCAAGGTTGAATTTATTAATGAAACGAAGTCGTACCGTTCATGTTTTTGGCATCACATTTGAGTTATTCGAAAAAGTCGCAATAAGCAACCAATCCTGTAACTCCTGTATATGTAGATGTGAAGCCGAACCGGGCGAAAATCCCCAATCGTAGAGAGTGTATGAAAATTGGTATGTCTGTAGAGGAAGCGAAATATGTATGCTGTGATCGTACCGTATAGCGCTCTATCACCTCTGCTGGTGTGATGGTATTTGTATGTATGTATGCTCCCCTTAAGAATGGCCCATAAGCTATGCTCCCCATACAAACGTAGATTACTAATCATTTGAAAATCACTGTTCTAATTTAACTGATATTTTGGATCTATTATCAGACAGACAGACACAGATATTTAGTGCAGACACAGATATCTGTGTCTGCACGTTGTTGTTTTTACGGTTCCGTACCCAAAGTGTGCCAACGGAACCCTATTACCAAGTCTCCGCTGTCCGTCTGTCCAGCCGTCCATCCGTCCGTCCGTTCACCCGTCTCTCCGTCCGTCCGTCGGTAACAGGGCTGTATCTTATGAACTGTAATGTACATATATGTAATAAACAGAGTGTGTATTTATTTTGTTCTTTTTCGTTTTCTATAACAACAAATAGGTCAAATAAAAAAATAATAAACATTAAAGGGGGGTCCAATAAAAAATGAGTTTTTTGTGTTAAATCTTATACGATGATTCGGCACCCTTCGTGTGCGAGTCCGACTCACACTTGTTTCATTGTAACCAAATTAAAATAAAAAAACAGCAAAAAGAAAATCTTCATACACATTTTGTTTACGCTGTGGTTTGACCCAGAATGCATTCTGGTTCTGATGCTTATATCCGGTTCTTTCATGTCAACACTAGGCATCCAACGGCAACGAAGTCAACCCAACGGAGCCTAGCCCGATTTGTCAATTTTGTAAAATGCAAATTGAAAACTGAAGAGTCCGGCGCAAGCGCGATGCCATTCATCATCTTGACAGTTATTAAACTCGCTTCAGCAAATAAATTGGAGGGAATCCGCTAACAACACCCGTGCCGCCATTTTGTTGTTGTGTTCGTCGCAAAATGGCGGTAGCGTCGCGCGGAGCCGTTACGACAAGAATTTATGGGCATTGTAGTGGACTCGCGTTTCAATTAAATCCGTAACTTAGAGCTCGAAATTCAAACGGTTTTGTACGTAAACTCTGCATTCTGATAACGGAGATCGTGGATCGTTGATTCTGATATTCTCCGAATTAAAATTTGCAATTGTTTCATAAAATCTTTCAGTCCAACAATACGTTTTTATAGGGGTCTTCAAGGGGATGTTCTCGACGGAAAACTTCATTGAAAATCATTGAATGCACTGAGCATGGAATTTCCAGTATAGGCCTGCTTGTTTGCGACTGTAAAATGTATTAAATTATTGCATACATTTGCATTACAATTACATATTACATACATACAAACATTGCAAACGGTGGTGTTTATCGAAACTCATTCGTATGGCGGCAGAGTAGTCAAGAGTTTGTTAGGGTGGGCCTTCCCGCTCAACTCTCCATACAAACGCGGAAAGAAGATTATGCCCATATTTCTCTTCGAAGATCCAAAAATAGCTTTATTTGATCGAAATTAATGTCTGATGACCATTGGCATTGTAAAATTGTGTTTGATTTCGAAGTTATAAGATCCGAAAGTTAGGATTTTTCGTGCGTTTTATACAATAACTTTGGAAGTGGATTACTCAACGATAAAATAAAAACATCTTAAAAAAATTAGTCATCAGACATAGCATGTTTCATTAAGATTTATAATCAGTTTGGTTTTTGTTAGATTTTTTACTACAGCGGTCGCAGTTTACTTTTAGCTATAAGTCGTTTTATAATTATTTTTTTCCTTATTCTTACCACATCAAACATTATGCATCCTCCTCATCACGGAGCCTGTCTCTTTCTTTGAAACATTGAACGTCCCAGAGCGCAATAGCACGGTTTTGTACCGTGCCCGCGAATGAGTAGGCCGCGACGGGAAGGAACACCTTAAGGTGGCCCAACCCGCTCAATTCCCCATACAAACGGGGAAAGAAGATCACGCCCATATTTCTTGTCAGAGATCCCACATTTTGCTCTAAATAGCTTTATTTGATCGAACTAGATGTCTGATGACCGTTGGCATTGTAAAATTGTGTTTGGTTTCTAAGTTATAAGGTCCGAAAGTTCGGATTTTTCGTGCGTTTTATACAATAACGTTGGAGGTGGATTACTCAACGATAAAATAAAAACATCTTAAAAAAAATTGTCATCAGACATAGCTTATTTAATCACGATTTATAATCTATTTGGTTTTTGTTAGACTTTTGACTACAGCAGTCGTGGTTTACTTTTAGCTATAAGTCGTTTTGTAATTAAAAATTTTCGTAATTCTTACCAAATCATACACTGTGCGCATTGTCTTTTTTGTGGACATATTGTATCTTCCTTATCACGGAGTCTATCTTTTTCTTTGAAACAGAGAAGGTCCCAAAGCGCAACAGCACGGTTTTGTACCTTGCCCGCGAATGAGTTAGTCCCGCCGGGTTGGGCCACCTTAAAGTTAAAGTTAAAGTTAAAGAGTAGTTCGCTTACAAATTCGGAACGCGCAAGACCGACAACATTGGATACCTGCTTCCAAGTCCAGACCAAACATTTGTCTGCATATTTTCAAAATCAGAAAAAATCTTCAATGTAAATGTCGCTGTTATTCTCAAATTAAAGATGGCGGTAATGCGTCGCATCCATTACATACATACAAACAAACAAAGGAGAGTTGCACACAATAGCATATCATGTGAAGTACTTACGTGTTCTTACGTGTCGTTAGAACTCGATAAAATCAGTAGAAAGCGAGTTCACTTGCCGGCGCTGCCGCCGTTGTATGTGAAGTGAATAAGCGGCCCCCATACAAAGAAGTTTTGGTTTCTTCGTGTGACTGAACATGGATGGTTATAATACCATACCAACTGTCAAGATATTAGCCTAACACACCAGATGGGAATGAGGTGCCACGCCAGGAAATGAAAGGGAAACAAATGACTCAGCATACATCATGCCAGAATTCATCGTAATAATCAGTCATTCGATTTGCAAAATACAACACAAAACCATGCTCTACAGATTCAGTCATTGAAAGAAAAATAGCCGAAAATAAATAAAAAATAAGAATTCTTAGACAAAACGATACAGTTAGGAAAAAAATACTTTATTTTCATATATCGCCCTCAGAATACCAGATGGAGCCAGAGAAGACAGATGCCTTACAAAAAAATTTAAGGAGAACGTTCAAAATTACGACCAAGATTTCCATATAATAGAAACATCCGCAATTCGTTGTAACCTTCAACGAAGAGTTGAAGCAAAAGCAGCAGACGGTGACCTGAAAGGTGCAGCTCGTCTGTTGTCTTCGGAAGACAAACTTGCAGACAGAGATGACAACGTACTGGAGACCTTAAGAAATACACATCCATCTCCATCTAGACCGCTTATCTTCCGGGATAACCCCTGCGAGAGTATAGAATACCTCACTGTTACCGAGAAAATTGTACTTGATGGTATTTCGAGTTTTCCTAACGGTTCTGCATCAGGGCAGGATGGATTAAGGCCACATCACTTAAAAGATATTGTCTCATACTGTACTGGAGATGCAGGTCAACGTCTCTTAAAGTCTATTGTTAAACTTTGTAATTTTATGCTCGCCGGAAAATATTTATACGGAGCATCTTTGTGTGCACTGACCAAAAAAAACGGTGGCCTACGACCAATTGCAGTAAGAAATACATTCAGGCGACTCACTGCTAAGCTGTGCTGCAAATTAGCAAGCATACGTCTTGAACAATATTTTAAGACGATTCAAATGGGATTTGGAATAGATAAAGGATGCGAGGCAGCAATCCGTGCCACGAGGTCTAAACTTAAATAGTTCCAAAAAAAAGTTTTGCTTAAAATAGATATTAAAAATGCTGTCAATTGCGTAGAAAGAGATTCGATGCTCGAAGCAATTAAAAATAAAGCACCAAAACTTTTTTCGTTTTTGTGTTAGTCGCCTACGCTTGCTGCATTTCCATATGGCATTTGTAATTCTTAAGACTTATTTCGGTATGCCTAAGCTCATATACTCTGCCAGAACAACTCCTTCTTGGCTATTTCAGGAGATTTTTTTTAAAATTGATAGTAAAGTCAAACATGCTTTAGAAGATTTTACCGATCTGGAAGATATAGGGTCGGACTGGCTATACATACAGCGAAGTATACTTGTAATGCTATAAATTATATTAATTTATATAATTGAATTAGTAACTTTATTAGTTGTAAGTAACTTAAACTTAGGGTTGCTGTTTCTATTGTTCTTTGTTCTTTGCCTTACAACTGTTCTGCCAAGGAATTGTTTGGCAGTAGCATTTAGATCTAAGTATGTATTTCATAATTGTGGACGGAAAAATATGTTATGTAAACCCGTGAAGTTTCTTTGCGGGTTCTTCTTTACTGGGTTGATCGAATCCGCGGATCTTTGTGACGTAACTTGGTGTAGTTTGACTACCAAAAAGTTTAAATAAATGAAATGAAAATGAAATGAAGAAATGCAGCGAGCGTAATGGCCTCTACCAAATTGCTTTGTAGCAAATTGGATGAAATCTTTGATATTTTGTAAGTCTAAGCCTGGTTTTCACCAACTGCCGATTTTTTTAAATTTAAACTTAGAGGGTCTTTATTACTAAAGTGATGATTATATTGTACTGGTATCGATTGCAAGCTGCTAAGAAAGGCCCTTAATTTGTGGCAATTAAGCTAATCAGCAGTAGGTGAAAAAGACCCTAATTGTTATTAAGAAATGTTCATGTGCAATAAATATAATTCACTTGTTGGAAACATTACGCAACTGTGTTTGGCATTCACTTCGGATTGGTCCATTATTGATCGAATTCCCTCACATATTTTCTCACATTTTACGCCGGTTCAGCCCCTTTATGACATTCTCGCGCCATCTTCGATGCAAACCACCGATGCGAAGACCGCCATGTGCGTGACATAAAATAAGGATTTCGACTTAATCAACCCGACATTGAAAGCATCTCAGCTTGGGGTCGACGGCTAGCTTAATCAATTATTTTATGTAAATTTCAGCTCTGCGAGTTTCTTATCACGGTCTTCAGAGGAGTACAGATGACCCAATGGTTTGAGATGATTTGAGATGTCGGTGCCCATAGAGTTTAATGTGCTACTGAATGTACGGAATAGACGGCGCCGCAATGATAGGTCACACAATATATCCCGCCAATTTGCACGTATCGGCCACGTGATGCGTACTGTCATAGATTAAAAAGTGACTTAGGCTGTCGTGAAGTCACAAGAAATCTATGATTAGAAAATTTTAAGATATGCATTCTTTGTCTATTGATCAAGGCACAATTTTGCACGGCGACTTCCATTAAAATAGCAAAATCGTATTTCAGGCCGTAACGTTTCCCTACCCCTAAACGTTGGCGGATCTTAATCAAATATTTTCTATCAATCGAGAAAGCTTCATCCTATGTCGTGTTGTTTTCAAGTAAAAAAAATCGAAAATTAAACGTAAAAGACAACTTTTTTCCAATGTTTATTAGTCAATATTTTCCAATCTAAAAGGTATATAAAAAAATTCAAACATACAGACAAAGATTTGTACAATTTATTCTAAAATTTAAAAAAACCTAGTAAAACATTAAGAGCATGGAAACAGTTATCGCCCGTAGTATGGGGAATTGATAGGGTAACGACTCTCTTAACTGCCCAGTTGAATAGTGAACAGGTGAACAGGCAAGGAGTGATTCAATCTGACGTTGGGTTGCATTTCGTTCAGTTCACTTGGCCGAATAACATATCGATTGATCGTGGCATGGTACTAGGGCACGTCAGCTGCCGTCACTTACTTGCCCTAGTGACACCCCAACAAAATTAATAGCTACGGCACTGTTTGGAACACGACTCGAATCGAATCGGGTCTACTCATGAGATTCGCATTTGTGACTCACCGTTGAGTCACAATACTTTTGTACAGCCAGAAGAAAGGTCTGTGAGTCGCCGATGACTCACAGGTAAGAATCTCATGAGTAGACCCGCTGGCCACTCCATTTGAGTCGTTTGAAGTGTTCCAAGCAGCGCCGTAGCTATTAATGTGCTAGGTGGCCGAGGCTGCAGTGCTAGTGAGGCCCTGATCGACGATCTATCTCCTTGTGAGGGCCACAGGGCCTTGAGTCGTTAATCGTTTGGTCGGGCCAAGCTTGGTTGCATGCGCCTCTCGCGGAACCAAGAAAGTTGATATTGTTGTATTTATGTATTTAGTAGTGCTATATATTTCATCTTATTAATTTAGCGACATTTATATTAGACAACCTGCTTCCAAGTCCAGATGAATATTTTTTCTGAATATTTTCAGAAACAGAAAATACTTCAATGTAAATGTCGCTGTTTATGCTTAAATTAATGAGATGCCGGTAATGCGTCGCATCCATTACATTACATGTTGACTTACAAACAAAATAATATTATCATGTTTAATCCGGACTGACTCGAATCTAAAATCGAAATAGGTGATGACAGGAATCTCAATCTTTGCAGTCAAAATGCCTAAGCGTAGGATTATGACACGAAATCAGGGAATCATGAGAAGCATCGTTTCGGTTAGAAAATAATCGGGAAATTCGTTGTCTGACGTAATTTTTTGAATAACGTAGCGGCACTTGACTTAGCGGATTTATTATGCAGGGTGTTGCAACAGCCACTACATAAATTTCAGGATCGTAACCCTCATGTTTTTCCAAGACAAAAAGTAAATTTAAGCTACATCTTGCTGTGTTAGTCTTTGCGGTACTCGTGGAACAAAAACGAGAGGCTCTCACACGAGTTACTGTCATTCTCAGTCTAAAAGTGTTTCCTTTAATTACTTTAGGAAAAGTCGGAATATTTTTTCTACATA
Source organism: Incurvaria masculella (assembly GCA_946894095.1). Taxonomy (NCBI): domain Eukaryota; kingdom Metazoa; phylum Arthropoda; class Insecta; order Lepidoptera; family Incurvariidae; genus Incurvaria; species Incurvaria masculella. The sequence goes on along the minus strand of OX335663.1, from coordinate 5,990,389 downwards.
GAGTTTGGCAGTTTCTCAAGCGAGAACTTCCCGTATTCGCTTCCCCCCAGAACTCGGGTGAGAATGTTTCATCCGAGTATATCTACTAAAAAATTAAAAAACATCGCTCTACAAAAAAAATAAGGCAGTTATTATTTATCTATAGCAAATAATACCTATTATATGTTCTATAGTGATGACCGCAACTCGTGTGAGAACCGTGAGTACAAAACTCATGACACATACTCGCTTCCGCAAGCGTGCCACCTGCGCATGGAGGTGAGATTTCTTCATCTCCATGCACCTGCGGCGGTAATTTAATTAAATTGCATATATTTCAAACATACGCTCAAAATTAAAATGATATCGTGTTTCCGGACCAAACGACATTTTTTTCAGTTTTACAACACATCTCGAGATTTTATTTCATTCAGCTTTGAGCATAGGCTACAAAGCATGTAATTTTTCAAAACGATCAATGCGACGCAAAATGCCTATTTGAACGCAGCTGTTATGTCACTTCCTTTGCAAGCAATTGCGCCACAGAGCACACCACAGAGTATACTACAATTGCGCGCTGGAACACGTCGACAAAGCAGCTTCTTGTTGGAATTTTTGCATTTTGGATTATCCATAAAAAAACATTTTCCCACGCCAATCTGTTCACCGGCGTTCTTTTATTCAACATGGCAGACGAAAATGCGCAGCTGAAGGCGGGACACCCGCCCGCAGGTATTTTTATTTTGCTTTGTTTTAGTTCGTTGTTTACATTTTTCTCCAAAGAATGTCTACCCGCTGATTTGTTACCCTATTTCTGGGGGTCGTATTATTTTAGAATTTCATCGTGCTCAAATGTGTTCAATGCCTCTTGCACTGAAAGGAAGATAAAAATAAAATTTGTAATCATGATAAGATAAGAAACACGTAAATCTGTTTCATATCATTTTATTCCCTTCATGCAATTTACAATATGGTGTGTTTGAGTCAGCAAATTTAACCTTCAAGGTCACAAGCGGAAAGTTTGTGTACGATACAACTCATACCTGTGATATCATCGCATGCAATGGTTTCAATGTCAATGTCACATAGTTCCGTTAAAACAAAGATCTCATGGCATAATTCTGCTAAAGGATGGAGCAAATCTGAAGTTTTTTTTCATTCAGCATGTTTGCTACATATTGCACAATGAATCTGTGGAGTTTTTTTTATGCAGCATGTTTGATTTATTGCACAACAAATCTGTGGAGTTTTTTTTCATGCAACATGTTTGCTACATTTATTGCACAACTAATGTGGAGTTTTTTTTTTAATGCCAACTACCGACCGCTATGATTATTGCATGACAAAAGTTTTTTTATTCATGCAGACTTTTTGCTACATCCAAATCCAAAAAAAAACTTCTTTCTTTTGTCTACAGAAGAACATCTCTGTAACCATATTGTACTGGATGGTTCACCCGGTATAAATAAATATAGCGGCATAAATACCAAAACAATAAAATATTTCCTTTATTTAGGGTTATCAACAAATTCAGTCAATTATTATACATCACATTGGTTCTGTTTTTGAGTAATTGGACACAGATCGCTAACACCACACTCCAAGTCAAATTCCAGGACCTTCCTAATACTCCACTCCTACCCTAAAGTGGATGGAACGAAAGGACAATTTCCATTGCCGCTTTGAACATTATTTATTCAATGCGATGGGACCAACCCGGGTGGGACTAACACTAACTGATACCCAAGGAAGAGGACCCGAACCACGGAAGACGAACAGCATTGGACTAAATCCCGGAGCCCACTTGTATTGTTTTAACGCACTGGATCCACAAAGCGTAAAAGCTCACGCGACTCTGATTACCAGGGTACATTTAAACTAGGCTCAGAGGGAGGCAGAGATGTCCTTCAACGAGCTTATTGAATCGCAAGGCGTCACACCACTGGGCTACCGATCTTGCTTTTTTTTAACCTTGAAGCCCAACGGAACCTGCAAGAGGCTTGGGAGGTGAAATGCTTTACGCATGCCTGATTCCGGAATGAGATTATGTGGGACTGGTTTAGCGAGTCTAACCTAACCCTAGGCCAAACCTACCCTTAGTGGGTGGGTAAACACCCCCCCTAATGTCCTTTAGCCTGTCGGCGTTATTATTATTATATTATATTTTTATATACACTAGCAGCTGCAAGCTGATGCGTGTACTTCACCGATGCCGCGGGGCGTAGCGTGGAGCGCCGGGGCTTGTCGGGCTAAAGCGACCAGGTACATGCCGGAACCTGCTGAAAGTACAGCGGGGCCTGCTTGTCCTGAGTCGGGGACGGGACCGATCTTGCATGTTTCTTTTTCTTTTTCGATGTTTTCTCCTCATTATATAATTATAATAATGATGAATGATATCCAAATCGATTTGTTATGTGCAGTGAAAGCCGGCGGCATGCGCATCACGCAGAACAAGCCGCCGAGCTCGGAGCGGCAGCGCACGGACTCGGGCAACGAGGACCTGACGGGGCTGTCGGGGCCCTCCGCCGTGCCCTCGGGGCCCGTGCTCATCGCCGGCGCACCCAGCAAGGGCAACGCCGACTTCACGCCGGAGGCTGCTCAGGTAGACCCCCACCTCTTTTCACAATTTTTCGTGCTAACCAGTTACGCCACTTATTCCAAGGAATGAGATATGTAAGTATGTATACAGTAGAGCCTTGATAATCCGTACTCCAGCTAATCCGAACGCTGCTGTAATCCGAACTGCCGACTGTCCCTTTTTGACTATCAGCGAAGAAGAGAATTGCACAGAACCTATAACTGATGATGAGATCATAGCCCAACTTACGCAAGAGACTGACGAGTCTGGCAATGGCGAGTCCTTTGTTGACAATACTTCAATACTAAAAAGACTAAAAATCAAGAAAATTCCTCATTCACAAGCTATATCAGCACTTAATGCATGAAGCCTTTTTTTGGTCAATAAATAGAACCCGCCAAACTAAAATTTATGACTTTATGAATAAGTAACGTACATATTTTGTGGTTTTAGTATGTATGCTGCCGCAGGTACCTCAATAGATATACTTATTCTGTCAAAATATACTTGCATTTTTTTAACATACTATATTCCGAACACCCCGTGAGTCCGAACAGGGGTTGTTTTTTGGTAATTCGGATTATCTTGGCTCTACTGTATACTTTTTTAAAAACCAGGTACGTCGCTTATTCCAAGAAATGCTATATACTTTTTCGCACTAACCAGGTATGTCACTTATTCCAAGGAATGCTATATACTTTTTCGCACTAACCAGGTATGTCACTTATTTCAAGGAATGTTGAATGTAAGTACGTATATACTTTTTCGTACTAACCAGGCACGTTGCGTATTCCAAGGAATGTGCTATGTAAGTATGTATAATCGACCGTGTATAAAGGACACGTTAATTAAAGATGCCAAATAAGATTTTGGTGACGATGGCAATATGTTTGAATGTAAAATTTTTGCAATCAATGTCCGCAATGCAGATGAAGCGTCAAATAAATGTATATAGGTATAATCTTAAACACTTTGTTAGTAGGAGGCATTGGTTAGGGACTGTGGGAGAATTCCAAATTATGGATATACAGCAGGTGACGAAATTGGTAGAGGCAATACCCGTGAATGTTTGTGCTGGTTCGGGTCCAGCATTGCAGTATATTCGAAAATTACTTATTTTTACAGGGCTCTTTCTTTAATTAATGTGTCCTGGCTCCACAGTTGATTATACATACATACATACACATCACATATTTCATTTAAGGACAAAAAATTTACAGAGCTGAAGTGGAACTTGCATGGGCCGAGAACATACCATGACCAATTAGGTTGTGCTTCTAATAAGGAAGAGGACTTTAAATTTCACTTGAGTTTACAACCAGTAATGACAAATCCCTTACTTTGCTCCACAGAAAGAAATGCAGGGGGATATTATTTTCAAAGATGTTCCACATCGCACAAAAATTTCTGTTTTTAGTAGTATGTTGTACCTAGTGCTATACCCGCCAGAAGCCCGATTCTGCTATTTGTCCAATTTTAAACCATTCCGTAGTAGTTATGTTTCCGTCAAACATAACACGCTAAGTTTCGAGTGCGGTTTCCAAAAATCGGTATTCAGCTAATTCACACACGCGTTTTGTTATTGTCTATGGAGTGGTTTGTCTTGCGCGCCGCCTCCAGGGTAAAATAACCTGTCACGATTTCTATTAGGTTATTTTCTCACTCAAATATGACATGCGAAAAGAAAGAGACAGCGATATGCCAACGTAAAGTAGAAAAGTGATATTCGAAGTTCGGCGATGCGATGCTCCGAATTTGACAAATATAATTCTCAAAACCGCAAGTTTTCGGCAAAACACACGGCCCACGAGAACATGAGCACGCGTTACGAGTTTGCGAACAAAACACAAACACAACGCATGCGCTTTGCAAACTGCGCTAGTAGAATACCATTTCGCGCGAAACATGCGGTTTTGAGAAAACACAAACATAACGCGCGCATTTATCAATTATCAGAATAAGGCTTCAGGTGGGACGACATAAAGTGCGTCGGCGGAGAGCAGTGGTTCCGTAACGCTGAGGGCGGGGAGAAAATTGGAGAGGCGTATGTCCAGCAGTGGACGCAAACACGCTGACTGACTGACTAGTGCTACACAAATTTATTAACATAACTGTCTAGAAGTTCAAGTTGCTTTGATTTCAATGTAAACTGTGTTATAAAGATGCAATTTTACCGTGCAGGTGGCGCACCACCCAAAGCCGCCAGCGCAACACTCATTCAAGCCCCAAGTTAACATCCAACAGCCCAGGAAGTAGATTTCCAATCCTGCAATCAGTTTATTATACAACATATTTCGTGATATGAAAGTAATTTTTGATGTTTTCTTCTACCCTGCCTCATTCACTGAGTTTAGTTAAAACATAGTTTGCATAACAGTATAATGTTATCTCTTACCTTTTGAAAAGCATTTCGGTTTGAAATTGAAAAATTACTTTTGTATCCAATAAATGTGTTGAATCATACTCCTGTATAAGTCTGGTATGCTCGGCTTATTGGCAAAAAGTTACCGACTTATTTCAGGATTATTCATGCAGTTCTACTATTTCAACCTACACTAATCAAAAGATTACGCAATCAATGCTATTTAGAGTTTATCTATTCAATACTGACTCACTAAGTGCAGCCAGAATATTTTTATGTAACGTTTGGTTAGCTTAATTTTTTCTGTTCATAGTTCTTTAAGAACAGAGTGCTCACCATGTTAACTCACAATCGATGACTCGATAGACGTTTCGAAGATCGTGACGAATCAGACTCTGTTGCGAATTTTTCGCAGCATTCTAATTGGTTGTAACTTTCAAAACGTCTGATTTGGTCGATTGTATATTTTGGAGTGTGTTGTCCCAGATGTTTAGCAATGTCTTCTATTTGATTGTTTCATATGACTATGGATGAAATTCGTTTATTTATTCTTACAAAAGAGATATTATAGAAATCAATTTCCAAACTATATATACTATCTGTATCGTAGCTATAAACATCCAAAAAATATTGTTTTGACTCATTGGAGCTTTCATTATAAAACAACCCGGCTAAGTGCGAGTCGGACTCGCACACGAAGGGTTCCGTACCGTAAACTCTAATCTTTATGGAGCCATCGGTTGTGCAGCAAAGAAGCGATGGAATTACAATCATTTTAATGCTGTCCAGGGTCTCAGCCCAGTGATTGGAGTAAATGTTATGTTTTTGAAATGTTAACAATTATTTTCTTAAATTATATTGTATCGTGAATGGTGCTATAGACGCATTTCTGCTTCATACCACTTATGCAATGTACACACGATTTGCATTTAACGTCATTCCCTTGAGTTACGTTGTTTGTACTTAATAGTGTCGTGTGCGAGTGTTACCTCTTAATGTAAGGAAAAAAATATTTATATATTTCTGGGAACCTACTTTTGTTTCTTCTTCAAAGAATTTGGGGACCATTTGTTTCATTTATCGTAATGCTTTTTTTTTTAGTATTAATAAAGATTGATTTCTAAGTTTTGAAGAAAAAACTGTTGTTTCAATCCGTTCCTGCTTTGTGTTAGCACCTTCGTTTCATTCAAGTTGAACCCGCTGAGTACGAGCAGAGTGGATTAAATATGTTTTCTCTCCACCTCACAATAACCTGCTGCTATAGACTGTATGAACCAATATCTAGTGATAAACCGCATGCAATTGCTTTCATGCTGAAATAAATCAAAGGAGAATGCTCAAATCCAGGCCCCTTAGAAATCATTTCAATCGCATATGTGTCTTTTATTGACACATATGCGATAATTTCTATGTATTATTTAAACATAATTTAAACTATCTGAACCCCCATTTTTCACGGCCGGTTACTCGTTAAATAATTAAAAGTAATCATTCACCATTACTTATTTTTCTACTAACAATATGAATATGACAAGGATAGAACATCGCATAGTACTTCCGTTGTCACAAGACGTGTTCGGGTAGAATGGTCCACAGCATTCAGTCTGGTAAAGGAGAAAAAAAGGCGTAAATACGTATGTAAAATTATCCCCAGGGCCAATGTGAATGATTGTTGCCTATGAAATATGAAAGAGACATTTCTCTGTCATTTTTATTGCGTTTGGACTGGAGCATTTTGCTCTACGCTGAGCTCTCTGGTGTCTTTAAAACATGAATACCCTCAAAACCGCATTTTGTCAATGACTTTAAAATGGCAATGAATTTAGTCTTCAAAATTCATAAATCGAAAAGTTCTATTATTTTCTAAATTATAACACTGGTTGGAAGATAGACACTGAAATTTTGAGGAGCCCAAAATGTATGGGGCAATGGGCATTCTCCTTTACTCTCTAAGGCTGGAGCGCACATGAACCAGAGACTGTTCAGGCCAGCCTAAGTTTAGAAGAGTCCATGTGTATGACACAAGAAAACTTATCTCAAAACACTAAGCCCCCGTTGCACGAAGAGACAGCCGAGTTAATCAATGTTCAAACACGTCACTTTTAGTGATCCGCTTAGAATTCCTTCCATACTGTCCACACAAAAAGACGTGTTTGATCATACTTTGACGTTGATTTTGATTTTTTGTACGTTTGTGCACTCAGCCCTAATTCTAACAATTACTCAAGGCATCGATTAAAAAGTCACTTTTTTTAATCTATGCTCAAGGTCAATACCATTCTCCGCATGCTCAACTAAGATAGTATCGCAACAAATTCTATAAATACTATTTCGTTCCACTGATAATAATTCTGAGACCAAAGTAATTTCTATACTAGCAAACTGTATGGTGCCATGTGCTGGGTAATCGTCGGAATCCATGATCACTTACCGACGTTTCGTCCACCACGTTGCGGACATACATACAACGTCGAAAAGACATAAGCTTTTACACTCCAAGTCTGGGATCAAGTGGATCCCAGACCGAGTCCAACAAACTTTTTTTCGGTGATTTTAGAAACTAGTGTTGACTCACGCATGTGAGTCAAGAATGTATGGAGAAATAACTTCCATACAAGAAGCGCGAAAAAGTACGCCGCGCGACTTGCAACATTATATCCGTACACAATTGTAACGTAGTAATGTAACGCGCACTGATTCTAAAGCCGGCAAAAAAAATATGTTCGGTACGATACCCAGAGGTGATGAAGTCAGGAGCACGTGGTCAGGTGGCGAATAGCGCCTGCCCCCGCGTGGCGAAGTTCGAGCGGCTGGGTCCCCTCAGCTGTGGACTCACCGCACCACAGGGCGAGTCGTTGGAGGAGCCCAATCGGACTCGGGGTGATGAAGTGCCTGGAGCACGTGGTCGAGCGGCGAATGGCGCCTGCCCCCGCGCGGCGAAGCTCGAGCAGCTCGGTGTCTCCTCAGCGGTGGACGCACCGCACCACAGGGCGAGTCGTTGGAGGAGCCCAATCGGACTCGGGGTGATGAAGTGCCTGGAGCACGTGGTCGAGCGGCGAATGGCGCCTGTCCCCCGCACGGCTAAGCTCGAGCAGCTTGGTGTCTCCTCAGCGGTAGACGCACCGCACCATAGGGCGAGAGACGGAGAGGGTGCTGTTGTGCTCCACCGAGCCAATCCGAAAGCGGCGACGGCGAGACCCCGGGACGCGACTTGCGTCACTCGTGGCGGTCGGCGGCGGCGAGATGCGCTCGCGCCGTGGCGCGCAAACAAGATGGCTGCCTTTCGTGGTCCTCTCCCATTGGCTCTGACTGTCGCTAGGCGCGCTGAGGGAGACAGCATCCTTGAATTGCTGGATGGTAGAAAGAGACGGTACCAATGTTCGTGGTTTGTTGTTTGTTTCTAGAAGAATTTTGATTGTTGGTTCCTTGAAACGTATTTTTCATTATGTAGATAACTATAAATATCCTTTGTGAGTATGCATAGGCACTGACATTGTTCTGAATGCTACCGTAAGTGTAGTTCAATAAGGGTAAGACATACAAATATTGATAATGCCTAAAAATTAAAATTAATAACGTAACATATGTTACAAGCTTAACTTGGAATCTAAACCACGGTCAGTCTCAGAGGTCGAAAAAACCCATCTCGAACCCAACCGGGCTCAGAGCCCCTAGTCCCACTTGTCACTTAAATTAGCGTTTACGCCAATTCGATCGACTAGCGTTTTCAAATCTATGGAGAAATTGAAGAGCGCGCGAAGCGGTAAGGTGGCCCATCCCGCTCATCTCCCCATACAAAAGGGGAAAGAAGATCACGCCCATATTTCTTGTCAGAGATCCAAAATTTTGCTCAAAACAGCTTTATTTGATCGAACTAGATGTCTGATGACCATTGGCATTGTAAAATTGTGTTTGGTTTCTAAGTTATAAGGTCCGAAAGTTCGCTTTTTTCGCGCGTTTTATACTATAACTTTGGAGGTGGATTACGCAATGATAAAGTAAGAACATCTTAAAAAGATTAGTCATCAGACATAGCTTATTTAATCAAGATTTATAATCTATTTGGTTTTTGTTCGATTTTATACTACAGCGGTCGTAGTTTACTTTTAGCTATAAGTCGTTTTGAAATTAAAATTTTCGTAAATCTTACCAAATCATACACTATGCACATTGTCTTTTTTGTGGACATGTTGCATCTTCCTCATGACGGAGCCTGTCTTATTCTTTGAAACAGAGAAGGTCCCAGAGCGCAACAGCACGGTTTTGTACCGTGCCCGCGAATGAGTTAGGGCCGCCGGGTTGGGCCACCTTACTTTTGCGAGTCGAAAGCGGTCAACTCAATCGTCGTAAACACATTGACGTTGATGTTTCACGCTCACCTCGCGATTGATACAAATCGGAAGTCTAAGATTGATTTTAACAGCTTGAAAAAATTAAACCACGGAGAAAGTAGGTAACTTCCGAAGTTCCGTAAACGCCAATTTAGGTGAGAATTCGGCCTGACCACTCAGAGCTGCTTCACCCAGCTTTGTTTTCCTTCAGATTGTTGAGCCGTAAGGTACTTATAGTGAGGGTCGCCTGGAGTTTAGAACCATCTCCATGGGATACATGGGACAGCAGGGCGATGCTGTAGTTCTAAGTCGACTCCATTACGTAGAGCGCTATGAATACTAAGAGGGAGGGGTTGAGGAGAATTTCATGGAAGCTCTTCCAGAAGGTGTGAAACGCGATGTTGTAGAACGCGTTGAAAGCCACGGGAGGAAATCCAAGTAGCAGGTGGCGATCGACTTCAGATTTGGGAAGTTGTTCGATGTATGTAATCTGTTGTGAGCATATATTACTGTGATGTGGAGACCCAACACAGGGAAAAGAAGCGTCAGCAAACCGCCAGCACGTTGTTCAGACGATATACGTCAGATAGCAGGTGACAACTGGCGAAGAAAAACTGGAGACCGCACAACTTGGCTAAGTCTGGGGGAGGCCTACCTCCAGCAGTGGACAGCAAAAGGCTGAACAAGAAGAAGATACATTACTTTTGCATATCACCGGTTGTGGGGTATTTTGTTTTTATGTAACTGGACAAGGATGGATATAAACCGTCATGATATTAGCGCAAGACACTGCATTCCCGCAGGAATAAGGTGCCATGCCAGGACTTTCCCTTTACGAGCACGGCTACATTGAACTGGAGGGAAAACACGGACATCTTTTCATGCAAGCTAGGGGAAGGGGGACCCACAGTTTTACCCGCCCCTGAGCCGTGACCATCACGACACCCACAAATATTGTTCCGAGCACAAAGAGGAACCCTAGCGCCATGGGCAAGGAAAAAGGATAAGGCGAAGGAGCACTTCTCCGTGGTAAAGACGATAGAATAGAGAGAGACCCTAAATCCCTTCAGAGTTGAAGGGTTTCCAAATTCAAGGATACCTCGGGGTCGTCGACGAGACGCACGGCACCGCGCTGTATCGAGTCCAGGGAGCCAAGCCGGTGCTTAGCTAATGCGAACACGCAAAACCATATCTGCACCCAAGGAGCCACAGGACCTGCTTGGCCAGGCCTGCACGCCAGGAGCACTATATCTGCAAGGAGCAGTTTGTTGTCCCAACATCAAAATTGTTGTTCGTATCTTTCCTTCAACTTTCCGCAGCATCCTGGCGACAACGCCGGTCTCCCAGTTTTTCACATTAAGCAAATTCGATTGGTGGTTTTCAAATAACCAATATATAAGAATAGTACAGAGCTGTGTTGTTACCGTGGTATGTTAACTCGCCGGGTGAATAGCAGGTGAGCCTAGAGAGTGATTGAATCTGACGTTTAGTTGCATTTTGTACCACGCTAACAGTCAAAGGATGTGTTATTCGGCCAAATGAACTGAAATTTACCAGGGGGTCTACCATGGTGAGTTTATTCGCCGAGGGAATTACAAGTCAGGGAATAAAGCTGACGACTAGTACCATCCTCGCTGTCAAACGACGTAAGTTCACTCTGTAGCGGCTCGTACCGCTCGCTCGTGGTTTGCTGGGAGCGGTGCGGGCTTTGATGCTCGTGCTCATGCGTAGGTGGGGCTCCTTCGATATAGCTCTAAAATGGCAGGCAGTGGAGGTTTTCGATAATAAAAATGCAGGAGTGATTCTTACTTGATGTATTCCAAGGCAAGGCGACGACAAAACAGGATGTGGCAACGACAATAATGTTGCCACATAGAAAAGACCATAAATAATAATATTACTTGAAGAGCAAAGTTCTTAAGCCGACCGTGCACTAGCGCGGTACGGAACACACCCCCGCGTTGAAATATGAGATTTCAACCTAAGAGAAAAGGAACAATATTCATAAGAACTTTGATATTAAATTCGAAGGACCAGCAGGTATTGAAAATACATTTAACTTATCTTTACATGACCTGCACAAATTTAAACTCAATTTAAATCACAATTAAAGCTTGTTTGCTCCTGACATAATAGAACTTAACAAAAAGGACTAAAAGTAACTAACTCTTAAAACTAGACATACTATTGAAACAGTATATTCTTATATTTAACACATTTACTTGAGTACAATCAATAATGTTAACTTTAAAACTATTTGCGCGCAAATAAAAAATAGAAAAAGGAAAACACACTCAAAATCATAAATCAAGTAGGTAGTTACATTCTAGAAACTTTATTACATATTAGAGTATCATATTCTTGTGTCCTAGCATTCAATAGGTAGTGGACATATTTTCGTTATGGGTTTAGTAATCATGGTATTATCCTTTGTTTTTACGGAGGCGGCCCGGACATGGCCGTCCCGCCCTACTAATATTTCTGAGACTCTTCCCAAAAGCCAAGCCGAGGGCGGTACATTATCATCCTTTAACAGGACCACCTCTCCCACTTTTAAATCTGTTCTGATCTTAAGCCACTTTTTTCTACTTTGTAGAGTAGTCAAATATTCTGTACTCCATCTTTTCCAGAATGATTGTTTTATTTTAGTTATTTGTTCATATAATGATAGTCTGTTGACGTTAATGTTTAATAAATTTGGTTCTGGAAAACATGCAGTATTTTCTCCGATTAAGAAATGAGCTGGAGTAAGGCTTTCAAGGTCATTAGCATCATTGCTTAACTGGCAAAGCGGTCTAGAATTTACAACTCCTTCAATTTGTATAAGTACAGTGTTCAAATGTTCGTAAGACAAATGAGTGTTGCCTAATAACCTTTTTAAGTGACCTTTCACAATCTTCACACCCGCCTCCCAGATCCCTCCCCAATGAGCAGAGTATGTAGGTATATAGTTCCATTGCACACCTTCATTAGTAGTAAAATTGGATATTAAGGAGGAAGTGGGGATACTATTGAACAGCACATATAGTTTGTTTAATTCATTGTGGGCCCCCCGAAATGTGGACCCATTATCTGAATAAAAATTGATGGGCTTACCACGTCTAGACCAAAAACGTGTAAGAGCATTTAAAAATTCAAGGCTTGTCATATCCGAAACTAGCTCTAAGTGTATGGCCTTGGTAGCCATGCATACAAATAGGCAAATATATCCCTTCGTCAGGATAGGTTTTCTAATCCTGGACTGTCTAATAAGGATGGGGCCTGCGTAATCAATGCCAACATTTGAAAATGGTCTGGCTGGAGTTACGCGGACTGAAGGTAAGTCAGCCATGATTTGGTCTTTACTTACTGCCTTGAAACGGTAACATTTTACGCAGTTGTGAATTATTTGGCGGACCGTGTTTCGTCCGTTCAGTGGCCAATATAGTTTTCTTAGGCTGCATAATGTACTTTGGGCTCCAGCATGCAATAGCTGTTGATGCACAAAGATAATAATAATTTTAGTAATGTGAGAACTGGGTGGCAGCAAAAGTGGAAAGCGCTGAGCAGTCGGTGTTGCTGAATATTTTAAGCGCCCTCCTACTCTTAAAAGGCCTTGCGAGTCTACGAATGGATTTAAAAATCGAATGGAGCTAGCTTTTGTCTCTGCACAATATGCTTTTTGATTATTTTTATTTAATGACGTAATAATTTTTTCAAAATGGAATTTTTGAACAATTTTTATAATTGCCAAGCTAGCTTCATTTAATTCCATTGTAGTCAAATATGTAACTCTTCTGTCATCTTTGGTGTTACGAATATTATGAATAAATCGTAGAATGTAAGCAAATATTCTTTTAAGTCTCGTCCAGGCCGATACTTTCTCAAGACAATTCATGAAATAGTTTTCTTGCGCGTTTGCGACGTGGACATTGTACACATTATTCTTACATTCCAAGGTTACCTCGAGACTTCCGCCCGACGGCGTAGCGGAGTTAGGCCATAGGCCCTGCGTGGTTGTAAGCCAGGCAGGGCCCGACCACCAGATGCATTCTCCCAGTAGCTGTTGCGGCTGCACTCCACGCGACACCAAATCGGCGGGGTTATCTGAGGATCTTACATGAAACCAATTTTCTTTGCATGACAATTCCTGAATCTCTGCCACTCTGTTGGCAACAAAAATATTCCAGCGTGACGGGTCACTGTGGATCCATGCCAACGTAATGGTGGCATCTGTCCAGTAATATATTTCATCAATTTTACCATTTAAAATATTTTTACTTTGTCCATGACCTTTGCTAATAATAAAGCAGCGCATAATTCTAACCGTGCTAACGTTACTGGCTTTATGGGAGCTACCTTAGACTTGGAGCAAACTAGTCGTACAAAGTGCTCATTTTTGTCATTAGACGTTCTCATGTAAATACAACATCCGTATGCTACAGTTGAGCTATCGGAAAAACCATGAAGTTGACATTTTGTAATATTTTTGCATACAATTAATCTAGGTATTTCAATTTCATTTAAGATGTTAAGATTTTTACTAAATTTTTGCCAATCTTCTAAAATATTTTGGGGTGTATTGTCATCCCATTTTAGTGGTAGCTTCCATATAGCCTGCATGATAAGTTTAGCACATATAGTCACGCAATTTATTAATCCTAGCGGATCAAATAATTTTGCAATATTGGATAGTATTTCACGTTTTGTCGTAGAACAAGATGTGAAATTTTCCGGTACTGAAATAAAAAATTGGTCTGATTTAGGATTCCACATGATCCCAAGGGCCTTTAAGGTTTGCGATCCATCAGACAGTTCATAATTATACTTTCCTTTAAGTTCATGTGGTATATCATCCAAGAGGCTGCTGTTGTTAGCGAACCATTTATGCAGAGAGAAACCTCCTTTTCTGAGAAGGCAAGTTAGCTCATTCTGCAGTTTACGGGCGACTTGCAAATTGTCCGAACCTGACATAATGTCATCCATATATGTAGATGACTTCAAGGCTACGGAAGCTAATGGAAACTTCTCTCCTTCATCCGAAATTAATTGCAGCAAGGTCCGCGTGGCGAGGTAGCTAGCCGACGCTGTTCCATATGTGACCGTATTAAGTTGAAGGCATCTTAATTTTTCTTCAGGTGAATCGCGCCACAGAATACGCTGGAATGCTCTATCTTCTGGGCTAATTTTAATTTGACGGTACATTTTTTCAATGTCCGTAATGAAAACAAATAAGTTTGATCTAAACCTTACCAATACTGTAAATAAGTCCGGTTGGATGACCGGTCCGACCAACATGATGTCATTTAGCGACTTGCCAGTTGATGTCGGGGCGCTTGCGTTGAATACTACACGCAAACGAGTGGTCGCGGACTTCTCTTTGATGACAGGGTGATGCGGCAGGTAGAAGGCAGTATTTTGTGTCCCTGCAACATTAAAATCCAGATTTATTTCATGCGCGTGACCGAGCGATATGTATTCATGAATAAATTTCTGATATTCTATAAATAGATTAGGATTCTTTTTAAATCTTTTTTCCAGTGATAAAAAACAACAGTGTGCATGATGAAAGAAACTGCCTATTTCCTTGCGGCTATGTGGTGGTATTGGTAAGCTCACCTGATACCTACCCGTCCCGTCTCTGCTGACTGATTGTGTATACATATTATCACAAATTTTATCTTCTTTGCTCATAATAGAGCGATTTTCTACTGACTCTAGTGACCAAAATTTAGTCATAATGTCATTTAATGATGTAGCATCCACCCTTGTGAGATGACAACTCGAAACAGGTGACGTACTATTTTTGATGTGACCGCCGAAAACCCACCCTAATTTTGTATTAATTAAGGTCGGTTTGCCCGGTCCTAAATTTCTTTTTCCTCTTACCAATAGTGCGTAAAAGCGTTCAGTACCAAGTAGCAAGTCAATTCCGCTACAGAGGTTGAACTCCTGGTCTGCAAGTTCAACGAAGCTTGGCCAAGATAAAGTGTTCCTGTTAAATGATAAATGAGGCAAATCACTTGTTATATTATTCAAAATTCCACATTTTGCGGTAAAACAATAGTTTTTTATATTAGAACGTATTTTTAAGGTCACAGTTCTATAAACTTCGGAACAAGAGCAATCTATGCCACCAATGGACCAATTGGCCTTTTCCATGGGCATATTTAATCTTTTTGCGGCTTTTGCGGTAATAAAGTTTTTATCACTAGCGTTATCTAGCAATGCACGCATGGGGATATAATCTCCCTTAGCGTCTTGAACAAGGACGAGGGCTGTAGACAATAAAGCGATACCCTCGTCTAACAATTCCTATGCAGGGTCATTGCTAGGAAATGGGGTGGTGCGGGAGGGGCCATTCTTTTGGCTGGTATGTTGCGGGCTCTCCTTTACTTTGTCAAAGTGGTTCAGATGCACTAAGTCATTGTGACTGGAGCCGCACTTTGAACATGTTATTTTGGATCGGCAGGCGTAGGTATTATGTTCTGTGCTAAAGCATCGAAAGCATGCTGCTTCCCCTGCTAAAAATTTTCGCCTTTCTGAAATTGGAAGCTTTTGGAAAGTGAAGCATTTAAATAGTTGATGGGGTTTTTTGCAAAAGAGACAAATAGGTTTTTTATTACCTTCGATATTGTCTGTGTGCGCCACAAGCGCAAGGCTCCGCTTGGAGGTAGATGGTGCGTCGTCACGCGCCAACAGCTCGAGGGCGGAGCCTCGTTGTTCAAGGTGCTTGAGCAGATCCTGTAATGTTGGAAACTCATTAATTGTTCTTTTCAACTCAAATTCTTTGAGCGTCTCAAAATCCAATTTTTGGGACAGAATATATATTAGTAAGAAGTCACCCAAATTCTTAATGTTTAGTGACTCTAAAGAGTTTAAATGCTGCTTAAATAAGCTTAACTGTTTTCTAAGATCATTATTTTTTAATTTAGGTAAATCGAAAAGACATTTTATGTGATAATTCGCCAGAAGGGCTTTGTTGTCATATCGCTTGACAATCGTCTCCCAAGCTACCTCATAATTCTGCTCAGAGCAATCTATGTTCACTATTAAAATGGCAGCGTCTCCCTTGAGCGCGCCTTTTAGGTACAAAAACTTCTGTATTGAAGTTAGGGCAGGATTTTTATTTATTAAATTTTCAAATAAATCTTTGAAGCCAGACCAAGCGAGATACGAGCCACTAAATGAGCCGAGCTGCATTTTAGGTAGCGATATAGAATGACACTCACCTATGGGTATGTTGTTTTCTCGTTCCGTTGACTTACTCAAGTTGGTTTGCTTCTCGATCATTATTCGGATGCGGGCGTCCAGGTCGAGGTACTTGCGCTCGATGGTGAGGCCTTCCTCGCTATGTAGGGGTTGCTCATCGCACGCCTCCAGTTCCATCGTCAGGTCCTCGACCTTACGGAACACCTCCGCCAGCCGATCGGCAAAGCTCTTCAGTACGCCTGTTTCCAAAGTATCCTGTGAACTGAATAAACGGTCGATCGCCGTTATGCGGCCTTTGAGGTATTTCCTCTTGTTAATCAGGGCCTTAATTTTATCCTCCATTGTTGTAATTTTATGTTAATCAACAGAACCTTAAAATTTAAGCCTTAAATTATAATAAGTTTAAACCTGCCTGCCTAACACAGCTGTTCAATAATCTCCGCGCACCATTTTACATCTCTAATTTCCAGATGAATAAATAAGCGTACACGACACCTTGGTTGTGGGAATAATTTTCATCCCACCATTAAACAATATACGCATGCAATTACAATGAATTTGCATCTATGCATAACATGACATTTAGTCATAACTAACCGCTTAAAAAATAATAATACCTAGGATTTACATATTACATGAAGGCATCCATGCAGGATGGAACAACAAAAAAACTGATATAAAGAAAGCAATGTTGGTTGCAGCTGATTTTAAATATCATACATACTGCAACCTTGACAGTCTTATACTTAATTGTACGGATATCAATAGTAATGGTTATTTACATATCTAACCCTAAATAGTGCGGACATCGTCAACAGCAATATTTATTTGCATGTCTAATCCTAACAAGTGCGGGCATCATAAATAGTAATGGTTATTTACATATTTAACCCTAAATAGTGCGGACATCGTCAACAGCAATATTTATTTGCATGTCTAATCCTAACAAGTGCGGGCATCATAAATAGTAATGGTTATTTACATATCTAACCCTAAATTACTTGCGTAATTTGGCGCAAGCTCGGTGTGAAGGCACGATCAAAAATGGATATTTAGAATAGTAAGAGTAACAACAGGTGCTATAATTTAACATATGGGCAGTGTACCTTGACATATCTTATCCTAAAGTCGTGCAATGATCCTTGCTGGAAAACACTTAACAAAAAAATCACTGCACTAGGAGGAGACCGGTATTGTCTCCCCAGACAACGGATAATGAGCGCCCTACACGGGTCTCCCGTCGCCCTTCTTCACACCTAGTTCGGATACCTCTTATTGGCGACGGTGGCACACTGTAAATTCGCACTGTTTCACTCGCGATGACGAACTGATGTAGAAGTAGCTGGCCCGATGCAAGGCGCAGCACAATGGACGGCGCTATGCGTTACGCCCGGCACCCGGCGCCAATGTCGCGCTCCTCCTGCCCTCAGTCCCAAGTGTGTCTCGATCCGCCGCAGATAAATGAAGTGGCTGGTGTCACCCGTTCTTTATAACGTGGCTATTAAGACACCCGGCTGATCCCACCCTAACAGCGCCCTGTGACTTCTTGTAAATATTTCTTCGCCTGTTCGATATTTTGTCGCGGTGACGTTGCCGCTCGCACATTCGTACACTCACGTACTTCGTAACACAGGTGAAGGGGTGCTGCGTGGGGGCCGGTTGGCCGAGGCCTCCTTACATAGGTCGTAATATTCAACCGACGTTCGCGCACACCGCCGAGCGGTTCGGTTTGCTGACGTGCCGTACTGACTTCGTTTGCATTTCCTGGCGCAGCGTTCGCGTTCACTCGCGAATATGCTAGCTCGCCATTTTGCCGCGAGGTGGCACTAACCGATCCGTTCGAATCCAAGGCGCGAATGCGCCGATTACGACCGCTATCTGTTCGTCGCCTTGCCCGACCAATGATTCGTAATGATACACTCGTAGTTTACTGCAAATTAACGACGATTTTGATGAAATGGCGGTTCAATTTACCGGCTCGAAGACCATGTAGCGGCTCGTACCGCTCGCTCGTGGTTTGCTGGGAGCGGTGCGGGCTTTGATGCTCGTGCTCATGCGTAGGTGGGGCTCCTTCGATATAGCTCTAAAATGGCAGGCAGTGGAGGTTTTCGATAATAAAAATGCAGGAGTGATTCTTACTTCTTCTTCTTCTTCTTTTTAGGGTCCTACTTTTGGGTCCCTTTTAATGGCTTTCGTGCATCTAACACATTTCGCCAATGTCAAAGTTCATAGCTATATACAAATAGTGTAAAAGGTTCTGAAATTAGTTGCCAACGAAACATAAAAGAAAATCATAATTTAAGATCATTTGCACTGATAAATGAAGCAAGTAACTTTAGAATTTTAAAGTTAGATGAAGAGAGCAAGCAATTAATATTGGTAGGAAGAGGAATTTGGAGTAGAGGAAGGTAATCGTATAAAGGAGCAGTTTTATTAATAAGAGGACAACAGAAAAATATATGTTCCAAATTCCCGTCATCAAGGCCACATTCGCACACTGATGAGTCTTTAATATGAAGTCTAGCCAAATGAACAGGGGAACAGCAGTGGCCTATTCTAAGGCGGCAAATAATAGAAGTTGAAGATTTATTAATTTTGATACGATGAAACCAAGGCTTAGCAGGGATGTTAGGCTGGATCTTGGCGTAATTTGAACCCTTAAATCTACTAGAGTTAGCCCACAATTTGGTCCAATTTTCAGTAAGAGATTTTTTTGGGAGAGCAATTAAATCATGTGGGTAGTTTCTATATGGGATTTTATCCCCTCGCAGAACAGCTTGTTTAGCAAGATCATCTACCCGGTGATTGGGCAGGATGCCTGAGTGAGACGGAATCCATGCAAAGACTATTTGTTTGTCCGGGTTATTGTAGAGAATGTCTTTAATGGAAAAAGGAATAGGATTTTGTGTGTTAGAATGAAAGGGGTTCTGAGTGAGAGATTGAAGAGCACTACGGGAATCAGAAAATATTATAAATTTATTAGATTTTTTTAATAATAATGAAAACTTGACTGCCTCCAGTAATGCCGTTGATTCACCAGTGAAAACTGATGACTCTGGAGGGCATTTAATTAGTTGGTAGATGTTGCTGTTCTTATGAAATACTGCAGCTCCAACACTGCCTTCCTCCGTGAGTTTGGAGGCATCAGTAAAAATATACTCCCACCCTTCCCAGTTTTCAGATAGGATGGAATGAAAGACTTCATTAGCATTTGGAGACTCTTTTTCAATGCCAAAAAAAGGAATTACTTCTACATTGCTCGTAACTACTTGAAAAGGGTATGAAAACATTGGTAAGGAGTTAGAACGGAATACTGGAGCCTTGACATTATTGAACTTACGATAACTTTTTACAAGTCTGGTGGGAGCCTTTTTTCCAATATTTCGCAGTATGAGAAAATCGGGATAGTAAATTTAGTTTCGGAATTATTGGATGATGTAAGAAATAGCTTGCCCTGAACAAGAAACGATCAGCCAAGAACTGACGGCGAAAATAAAGAGGAGGTTCAACGCATTCTACTTGCAGAGCATTTATAGGACTTGATTTCATGGCACCTGTTATAATACGCAGGCATTTGTTTTGGATAATGTTAAGCTTATTAAGAGCAGTTCTATTGCAGGGTTCTAAAATATAGGAACCGTAATCCAAATGACTTCGTATTATTGCATTGTACAATAACTTGAGGTAGTATGGATGAGCTCCCCACCAAACCCCAGCTAGAGTGCGTATAATGTTAATATTTTTTTCACATTTTTTTATTACATAATTTAGATGAGAGACACCTGTCATTTTTGAATCCAGGATTATGCCAAGGAATTTAGTTTGAATATGTAATGGAATAATTGTATTGTTGTATGTGATAGTGATAGGGGGTACAATTCTTTTTCTACTGAATACTACTATAGAGCTCTTTTGGGCTGACAGTTCCAACCCATGTTCAGTTAACCATGTGTTCAAAGATCTTAGCGAGTATTCAATTTGTTCAGCTCCTTTAGGAATAGATTTATGGGGTGAGTATATTAGTAAATCATCCGCATATTGCAGGACACGTGAAAAGGAGTTTATTGATCTGTCAAGATCATGGGTGTAAATATTATAAAGTAAAGGACTGAGAACAGAGCCTTGTGGTAAACCTTTCCAGATTATTCTAGATTCGTTTGATTGTTCCTCTACTCTTAACATTATTGTTCTTTGAGATAATATATTAAAAATATATGCAACAATTTTTTCTGGTATATGTAGATTTAGCATTTTTTGTTTGAGCTTTGGTAGGAGGACATTATCGTAAGCTGCAGATATGTCTAGGAATGCAGCCACAACAGACTCGTCCCGAGAAAAAGAAAGTCGAATATCGGTAGTGAAAATCCCCAAACTATCCATTGTACTTCTGCTTTTCCTAAATCCATATTGTGTTTTAGCAAGAAGTTCTCTGTGTTCCACGAACCATTCTAAACGGTTTTTGATTAAATGTTCTGTAATTTTGCATAAGGTAGAAGACAGAGCAATCGGACGGTAAGAGGAACCATCATTGGGGTCTTTACCAGATTTCAGGATTGGAATGATTATTTGAGTTTTCCAGGAGTCAGGAATTACCCCATAGTCAAAGAAGAAATTAATGATTTGTAAAAAGTATTCAAGGGTTGTATCTCTCGATTTAACCAGAAAAGAATAAGGAATCCCATCCAGCCCTGGGGAAGAATCCTTAACATGATTCAAAACAATTTTGAGTTCTTTTAATGAAAATGGAACCTCCATGGGAGTACAACCTCCAACAAATGAATAAAGGGACGGGAGTTCATCTTCTGTAGGGGCGGATGGGGGGGCTAGCTTATTTAGGAATGAGTCTTTCCATGAAGCCGATGAAGGTATTGAAGCACTGTCTTCCGTGAAAACAGAACGGTACCTTTTAATATTGCGCCAAACTAATGAAGATGAAGTGTTAGGTGAGAGAGAAAGGCAAAAATTTTGCCATCCATTACGTTTTTTATTTTTAAGAGTACATTTAGTAACTGCTTGAATTTTGCGTAAATTTAAAAAGTTTTCATCAGTCATAAACTCTTCATATAAAGTTTCGGCATAGGAACGGTCACGAACAGATTTGGTACATTCGGAATCCCACCATGGAGGAGAAAGGCGATGATTTTTTGATGTATTTTTGAGCGGAATAATTTGATCTGCTGTGCTTATCAATAATGATGTAAATTTGGAGTAACAATGTAAAACATTGTCTAAGGTAACGATCGGCAGACTAGACATCTCCTCTTCTACTTTCAGACTGAACGTCACCCAATCAGCTTCATTCAAGCGATATTTAAGAAGAGGGGATTTATTTATGGAAGGAGGGGCCTGACAAGGAATATTTATAATAATGGGAAAATGATCGCTGCCGTGAGAAAATTTGGATATTTTCCATGAAAGACGGGCAGCCAGATCTGGAGTGCAAAGAGTCAGATCCACTGCACTCGGATTCTGATTCGGGGGAGTCCGTCTTGTGGGTGAACCATCATTCAGAAGGCATATGTTGTATTCATCTAGTAGTTCAATCAATTTATTGCCTTGGTGGTCACAATTTGCAGACCCCCACACGGAGTGATGAGAATTAAAATCGCCTAAAACCACATAAGGCTTGCGGATGGATTGAAAAATAGATTTAATAAATCGAGTGGTTGAGAGCGTAGGAGACGATACATATACCGAAACAAATGTTATATTGTCTGCCATAACGGCAACAACATTTATACCATCAACTCGGGCAGGAAGAGTGAGGGAAGAAAATGGAATTTTTTTGTTGATGAACAGGGCGCAACCCCCATATCCATCAGCTCGGTCATCTCTGAAGCTAACATATCCTGAAATCTTAAAGTGGGTTGATGGCTTTAACCAGGTTTCAGAAATTGCTATAACGATAGGGTGATGTTTATTGATAAGGTGGAGTAAATCAGATTTATTTTTGATTAAGCTACGACAATTCCACTGAATTATTGTAGAAGACATTCTGATGAAATGAAGCGAGATGAATGCATTCAAACTTGACCCTATAAAAATTAAAGAAAGCTAAGTTGCAGATAAAAAAAATTTTTGCCAAATGTTCTGCTACCATGCAGTAATAAATTTTGTGGTCGAAAAATCTGCTAGAGCTTTTTTTAATGACATAAAGAGGATTTTTTATTAAAACAATCCAAACATTGGTACAAAAATCTGCTGGTCGCAGATATATATTTTTGGAGCCAAATATTCTGCTACAACGCAGGTAATAAATTTGGATGCCGAAATATTTTTTATATATTGTCTTTTGGATAAGTAAAATAATATTGTTGAAGAAATTAAAATTTAAAGTGTAAATTGAAAAGTTCATATTGGATAAGAAGTTATTTTTTAATTTTGTCAGGTAAGCCCACTGGTGAGCGGATTCTGGAGTGTTTGAACCCATTATAAGCGTCTGGAGAATGATTAATAGCAGTGTTGGACGGTAAAGTATTGGAAGATATAAAACTTAGAAAAGCAGAAAATAATTTGTCAACATTTTCAGGGTTACTAAGGTCCATTGAAATAATTGGAGAAGAGGGTGTCAACAAAGGAGTTCGAAAAACCGAACCATTATGAGATGTTGGAGGAGTGAAATCATTAAGAAGGGCTTGATGAGCGTTGCGATCGTACCCCTGAGGAAGAGGGGCGCGAGCTCGAGGTTGCGAAAAGAATGTTTTTTTGTATGAGTATGTAGGAATGGATGGTTTATTGACTGGAGCGCTGGAGGTGACCTCTGCAAAGGACCGCTTAGAGGGCCTAAATTGACTGGCAGCCTCCGTATATGAAATAGCTTCTTCTGCCATTTTATGTTTAATATTTTTTTGTCTATTTTGTTCCGGACAAATTTTACTTGTTGCATAGTGTCTGCCTTCACAGTAAAGGCAGCTTGCATTTTCTTCTGTGATGTTGCAGTCATTGGCTGAATGGAATTCTCCGCATTTATAACAACGTGGCTGCGAACGGCATATTGTCTTGGTATGTCCATATCTTGAGCAATTGAAGCATTGGATGGTCGGATATTTGTAAAGTTCTACTTGAATAGAATTATACATTAATAGGATCTTATCAGGAAGACTCTGACCATCAAAAGTTACAACCACACTTTGGGATGGTTTCCACATAGGGGAACCATCGACCATTTTTTTGAAATTTAAGCGTCTGACTTTGAGGACTCTTCCTCCGCCAGGAATTTCAATGTCTTTCAAAAGATCCTCTTCGGACCATTCAATTGGAATTCCTTTCACCAATCCAATTCTTGTGACATTAAATGACGGAATAAAAGCCTTATATTTGGCTTCGGATAAATAATGATTTTGTATGAATAGATTGGCATATTGGGCGGATTTGAAGGTGACGGTTACTCTATTTCGTCCCACACTCTTTACCCCACCGTCTATGATACCTTGGAATGAGTTCCGTTTTAAAAATTGACCAAAATGAACTGGATGCAGAACAACTCCAGCCGATGGATTTGATTCCACCCTCTGGACGTGGACTAAGAAAGGAGCTTTGTCAAAGTCCCGGTAAAGTTCGGTATGATTTGGAGTTGAGATATCATTCGTGGAAATCCGGGATGGGCCTTGTTGGGATAGATCTTGTTGGGATAGGTCTTGTTTGGATAGGTCTTGTTGGAATATGTCTTGTTGGGATAGGTCTTGTTGGGATATGTTTAGTTTGGATAGGACTGCTTGAGGCCCAATAACCTGAGAATTGGGAGCCTGCTTTATTTCATCATGTTCACAATCTGACGAGATAAAAGATGATTGTGATGAATCAATCTTAACTTTGAGTTGAGAGTTTTGTTTGTTACTTTTGTTTTTTCTTTGATGTTCTTTTATTTTTCGTTTCCTTTTACCAATTATGGCGGAAAAGTCCATGCCTTCATTATCAGACAATCTATCGAATGAATTGTGAATTTCAATGGTATGGCTGGCCTCTGGTGGGGTTAGGAATGCATCATTAAGGTTGTCGCTCTTATCGCTAGATGCATCTTGAGCGAGAATGAACCCCGGCGGCATATGATGGCAGCCGCCGGGGTCGTCCGGGTCGGGTGGTTCATTCATCACAACATCACCCTACTTACGCGATACGAAAATCCAATAAACACAAATAGGCAGAGCAAGCCGGGAAACACGACACAATGGCTTTACGGAACCACACAATCACTGATATAATTCTTTGCGATTTGCAAAAAAAATATGCACGCGACCTCATCGACAGTCTTTTGTCTTCCGTGATTCTTACTTGATGTATTCCAAGGCAAGGCGACGACAAAACAGGATGTGGCAACGACAATAATGTTGCCACATAGAAAAGACCATAAATAATAATATTACTTGAAGAGCAAAGTTCTTAAGCCGACCGTGCACTAGCGCGGTACGGAACACACTCGTCACTCGTTTATGCAGTGTCGGTCAAGCAAATCCATAGGAAAAATTTAACATTTTTGTACCATTTCAATAGTTTGACAGATGAATGCATGGAGGTATACCTCCATGGCTGGACTGGATGTAATAAAACGTGATTTGGATAATATTTGAATCAATCAAACTCGTCTAACGAAAATCAACTTATTCCGAGCCATGAATTGAAATACAAAAAGTGTAAGTACGACATCACCGCCGACAACAGACTTTCGGAAGTTCTACCACCTCGCTCCGGATATCCTTGAGCTATGCCGTGAGACCGCGCCACTTCTTCCTCAACCAAGGAGACCCGACAGCATCTCCCCAGCCCAAAAAGTAAGAACATTCATGAATGCAATATCACTGATTTGGTGGGGCCGAGGGACTCTAAGGCTGAGATAAATAGTCGTACAAAAAACTAAGACTAACGAAAAGTAGTACTTTGTGACGTCACTCTGACACATTTTGTATGGACGAAATCCCAAAGTAATGCAAAGTGACGTCACAAAGTACTACTTTAAGATTTCGTCCATACAAAATGTGCCAAAGTGACGTCACAAAGTACAACTTTTCGTTAGTCTTAGTTTCTGTTACGACTATTTATCTCAGCCTTACTACCTTATTGTGAGAGATAGCATGCAATATAAATTACGTGGTGGATAATTACCTACCCACTCGTCAAAATATTCGTCCTGAAGTGGGCGTAGATTGGTGGATAATTTACCTCAAAATATTCTTGATATAACCTAGAATTGTATTTGTAATTACTTAAATATGTCTCAATTAAACCTACCTACGCTTATTAAAAAAATACCTTTGCTTTACTTATTGTTTGTTATGCTTTCAGATAATAACTACCCTTGCATTTTTTGCGAGCGGTGACTACCAACGTATATGCGGTAGCACCGTCGACTCCTGCATCGCTCAGCAAATAGTGTCAGTTGTGATACACCAAGTGATTGCAGCCCTGAACAACCTGCATATTTTGGCAAAATTCATCTGCTTTTGCCTGAGCAAAAACGAGTGCAAAAGGAAAGAAATAAAACTAGGGTTAGATTAGAACCATTTTATTGTAATAGATATCAATTTGAAATAAGAAAAAATGTCACCTAAATGCATGGGTAAGCATTTAGGCATAGCCATACCATACAAATAAAAGTAATTGTTCCGACTCTTTCAGATTTTTTTTTTATTTGGCACGCCAGTCGTTGTGGGCTGCATTGACTACACTACTTGTCCTGAAATGTTCAAATAGTTGTTTCTAAAATAGTTGGTTGGTTACTATGTACATTTGAGGTCCTTAAGGTGGCCCATCCCGCTCATCTCCCCATACAAAAGGGGAAAGAAGATCACGCCCATATTTCTTGTCAGAGATCCAAAATTTTGCTCAAAATAGCTTTATTTGATCGAACTTGATGTCTGATGACCATTGGCATTGTAAAATTGTGTTTGGTTTATAAGTTATAAGGTCCGAAAGTTCGAGTTTTTCGCGCGTTTTATACAATAACTTTGGAGGTGGATTACGCAATGATAATTAAGAACATCTTAAAAAGATTAGTCATCAGACATAGCTTATTTAATCAAGATTTATAATCTAGTTGATTTTTGTTACATTTTTGACTCCAGCGGTCGTGGTTTACTTTTAGCTATAACTAGTTTTGAAATAAAAATTTTCGTAAATATTACCAAATCATACACTTTTTTTTTTTTTTATGTGACTGGACATGGATGGCTAATACCACAAGTTCTGTCATGGTATTAGCCCAACACACCACATGGTAACTAGGTGCCATGCCAGGACCTTCCTTATATTGCACGGCTACATTGAACTGGATGGAAAACACGGACAATTTTCATTGCCGCTTCGACCATCGTTCATCCAATGCGATGGTACCAACCCGGGCGGGATAAACCCTACCACCTAGTAAGTAAGGAAGGGGACCTACATCTTAACGTGGAATCCGAACCACGGCCAGCCTCTCTCAACGGTCGAATGGTCACCCATCCAAGACCAGACCGGACCCAGCGTTGCTTAACTTCGGAGAGCGATCGCCGAAGTGTCGCGCCACTGGGCCACTGAGGCTGACACTATGCACATTGTCTTTTTTGTGGACATGTTGCATCTTCCACATCACGGAGCCTGTCTTATTCTTTGAAACAGAGAAGGTCCCAGAGCGCAACAGCACGGTTTTGTACGGTGCCCGCGAATGAGTTAGGCCCGCCGGGTTGGGCCACCTTAAGGGGACATATGACCTTAGAATGACCATATCCAATAAGTTATCGTTTTATATTTTTAGTTTTATAAATAGGCATTTATTAGCAAACATGATTATCGGAAAACCTTGACATGAAACCATTTTATTATTTAGATTAATCTTACATGCTTACTTATATAAAAAAACCTCAACATGTATGATTTTGTCATGACGATTTAATAAAATCACCATAAATTTAATTAATTCATACCCATAACAAAAAAAAAAAAAAACATACCCTAAATAGTGACCGTAGGTACATTGGTGGCGGAATGAAATCAGCCAAGGAGATTAGAAGCATAAGTTCATAGGTATTTAATACGTGTGTGTATTTTATATTTATCATCCATAGAATGTACAAACGGCATCACCCTAAACGCCACACATTAAACTTTGACCCAGATAAGTTTTCCATGCAAATGCCAATGCCTACTGTGGCGCCGAGGCCGATGCGCTCTGTGCACTGAACTTGACTTGAAATAGTTTAACATTTAGCATTTAGCCACAATAATCATAGAGAAGAATAACTGGCACAAAATTCCGCTGTTATTTATTTTAAAGTTCACTTAATAATGTTAATAAAATCTTTATAAAGGCGATTGCCTAAATATACATATATACATACACACCTTTACGCCGCTTTCCCGAGGGGTAGGCAGAGATAATAGAGCATCATACGGTACGACCACAGCACACTTCTTTCGGTTCATCTACAGACATAAATAGTTTCATACATACATGCTCTACGATTAAATATAGTACGGCTTACTATATTACAGAATTAGCTAAAAAATCTATGCATACAAATGTAATTCTAATAATTTCCTCAACGCTTTCCATGATTTTATGCACCCTCTCGATGCATTTTAATACTCGGCCACACTCTTCCATAGGTGCGAAGCTCATTGCGTGGCGTCTGGGCGTAATAGCGGGGGCTCGCCATTACCGGATTGCGTTCTCTGCTATGCTGACGGTTTGGTTCTTTAGGTCTGCGCGCTGGCCATCAGCATCTCCTGCACCGTCATGCTAACGATTAAAGCGGATATAGAGCTGCTGCACTTGATGGTAGAGCGTGACAGGGTACAGAGCCGGCAGCTCCAGCCTGAGGCAGATGGTAGGGCAAACGTAGCGGCTGGGCACTTGTTCGAAGTTTTTTATGGAACTAGATATACATAGCTTTTACCACACTTATTGTCATAACATAAAGTTGATGTACCACATTTACGAAGAAATTTCATAGTTGCCATGTCAGGGCTTTCCTTTTATAAGCTTGGCTATATTGCCGGATGGAAAACACGGAGAATATTTATTATTATTATAAAGTAATGCACTAGCAGCACCATGCTGATGCGTGCAATTATTTTTATGCACTTGCACTTTTGTTTTTAAGCACTTGCACTGATTTATTACCCGACTGCGCAAGAAGGAGGGTTGTTTTTTTTATTTTCTTGTCCATGAATTATTAGATTTTAAGCAAGTAAGATTTTTTGATAACATTTACTGACGATGCACATATTATTTCCTCAGGAAGGCTGTTCCAATTATCCACAACTTGGTTTTGTTGATGCTTGGGTGCGATTTAACTTTAAGTCCTCTAGCCCCTACACCACGAACTGTGAAAATGTCTGTAGGGGGAGCATAAGTATGTTGTGATCGTACTGTATGGTGTTCTATAATCTCTGCCTACACATCCGGGAAAGCCCATCTATACTTATGATAGTTTTTCGGGAGTGGTAGTTCTTCCTGTTAAAGTTAATATAAAATGATAAATAAAAAGTCATTAGTTTGTACGTTAGGTTAAGCATGGGCGAGCATTTAGGTAAGTGATGTTTGTTCTTGTTTCATGTTGATAGTTATTGAAGCTCCGAATAAAAATATTAAAAATGGTTCAAATCAAATCCTCGTTTTATTTCTTCTCTTTCGCGCTCGTTCTGAGGAAAGCAGATGAATTTTGCCAGAATGTGCAGGTTGTTGAGGGCTGCAATCACTTGACGCATCACAACTGACACCATTTTTTGAGGGATGCAGGAATCGACGGTGCTATGGCACATGCATTGGTGTGCATGCAAGGGTAGTCATTATCTGTAAACATAAAAACAATAAGTAAAGAATAGGTATTTTTTTAAATAAGCATAGGTAGGTTTAATTTAGACATTTCACATTTTCAAACTGGATTCATAGTCAGTAATTACAAATTATGAATTACTTACTGATAGTATTTTTTATTACTGACTTAACTAAGAATATTTTGACGAATGGGTAGGCAAATTATCCGCCAATCAATTTCTATTTCATGCAATCTCTCACAAAGGCAATCTATAGAGGATACAAAGGCATTTATAAGCAAGTTAGAGTCTCTCAGCTCCCTACCAAATGAATGAATTGTATTGTACTTTCATTTCGTCAAATTGTTCTTGTCTACCATATGACAAAGGTATTTTTTAAGGCTGCTGATATTGCATTCATTAATGTTCTTACTTTTTTGGCTGGGGAAATGCTGTCGAATCTCCTTGGTTGAGGAAGAAGTGGCGCGATCTCCCAAAAAAGCTCCTCAAAGAGGTCCGGAAAGTCTCTGTTGCTGGCGGCGATATCTTACTCACAGCGCAGTCGGAGGCTTCATCGAGTACAAGGAGACCGTCGGCGCTCTTCGCGCCGCAGCTCTCCCACAAACACAACAGCCAAAAATCCATTTTTATTTTAACAATCACAGACTAACAACAGAGTTTACAAATACATTGTATGAAAAAAGTTGATTCTCGGCTGGCGAGTTTGATCTACGAGCTATTCGTTCACTTGAGCCACAGAATAAGAAATATCGCTATGAAAAGTGGATTTTCGGTAATCCGCTAGCTATTCTTTTCATTTTATTCACTTTAGCCACAGGAAAAGTTATATTAGTTTTCTTAAATGTCAATGCTGGTGCTGTCTTATACAGTGTTGGTAGGCCGTTGTTTAGTGATATTTTTTGGTATACTATGGTGTTATATGCTGTCTTTTTTGTTCAATGAATACCCAAAACCAATAAACAACCAAAACACTACAGAACTATAAATTATTCCAAACAACTCCAACAAGAACATCAAAGAACCCAAAGATCACCAAATAACACCAAAAATACTGACGAGCATCAAACATTAACGAATAAATCCATACCACCTCAAACTATACCAATTTACACACGGACAATACATACAAATTATAACAAGGAACCTATCATGGTCAACATAATATATTTATTAACTACAGAATTATCAACTTTTCCATAGTATATGTTCCGACCAAGCAGCACAGCAGCTAAAATAAGATGGTACAAAAATGTTACTTGGATTAGTTTGGCCGACACTGCATAAACGAGTGACGAGTGAACTTACGTCGTTTGACAGCGAGGATGGTACTAGTCGTCAGCTTTATTCGCTGACTTGTAATTCCCTCAGCGAATAAACTTACCATGGTAGACCCCCAGGTGGCATAGTACGAAATGTAACTAAACGTCAATTTAATCACTCTTTCGCCTGTTCGATCATCTATTCATTTGGCGAGTTATTTACCATGGTAACCCCCATGAAGTCATTAAAAACGCATAGCCTAGACTTCTCAATCGCAATAAAAAAGTAAAACAGTATTATTTTTAAAACAACATTTATTTTTTTACATATATTAAGTCGGATTCAAAATGCCAGAAACATACTGATTTTTGTACATATCAGTTGAATATTATCTTAATTTTTGGACAGTAAATGAAACATTTTGTTTCACAGGAATTCAGTTTGCATAAATTTAAATAATAAGCATTTTTTATTCCCTCACGTCCTGCACCCTGCTATACTATACACATCTAAGTATATTAAAATTTAATTAAATCTTGAGATACCTAAATCAATTTCGATAAAAAATATATATTTCTCAGTTGGTAGGTACATATAAGCATAGGTTGCATCATAGTTGAGAGTATGTTCTAATAATAATAGTAAAAATAATTAATGCATCATGTAACTTGTGGTGTGCTTTAAATAACATAGAAGAATGAATAAGAAAATGTGTTTTGATGCGTCTAAGAAAAATTGTCTTCTATTTTTCTACAAAAATACAACGTATGAAAACTTAGGACCCAGTGCTATATTTATCCTATTACAACTACAAATCGAAACCGATCTACAGTAGAAACATCTACGAAAAATTGCTTTACACTTTTTAGCAAATCTCAAAAAACCGAGTAGTAAAAATAAAATGTAACCATGTAAATATATTTTTAAATAAGCATAAGAAAAATGTAAAGACCGGAAAATATCTCATGGTGGTAACCGGCTTAGCTCCCACAAAAACAATTTTTACTGACCAATACTCGCAACCACTCAAAAGTGTTTTTGTCGTCAAATTTGCACACTTAGGCTGGAGTGCACCATATCTGGTTATGGATAACGTTATTGTGTTGTATATGGTCTGATTTTATCATCTTATGCATATTTAAATATGTCTTGAGACATAAGAGAGAGAAGATAGACAATATTTAACAATAACGTTATCCTTAACAAGAGATGGTGCACTCTAGCCTTATTGGTGCAATTAACGATATCGCCAGGATGAAATGCACACTCATTTCAAAACGTGAATCGATCATTATTTCGCATTAAGGTGGCCCTTCCCGGCGTGACTAACTCATTCGCGAGCATGATACTAAACCGTGCTATTGCACTCTGGGACCTCTGATTTAAATAAAGAGACAGGCTCCGTGATGAGGATTCAACATGTCCACAAAGCAGACAATGCGCATAGTGTTTGATTTGGTAAGATTTACGAGAATTTTAATTACATAAAAAAAGAAAAAAAAAGGGTTCCGACGAATTTAGAACCTCCTCCTTTTTTTAAGGCGGTTAAAAACGACTTTAATTACAAAGCTGTTTTAAGCAAAATTTTGGATCTCCGACATGAAATATCCAATGGGCATGATCTTTCCACGCTTGTATGGCTAGTTGAGCGGGAAGGCCCACCTTAACAGAATACTCAAAAGCTAAGTTCAGAGTTGTCGCGTCGCAAGTTTGAATGAAGCTGCATCAATCAAACTCGTTGCAACCGTTTCGATGCTCGGGCGACCGCTCTCCGGGAGAATTGGCGAGTTTACTTTTGCGGGAGCCATGCCGGGAGAGTGGTCAGTCTGAGTTCTCACCTAAATTGGCGTTTACGGCAAACCGATCGACTGGCGTTTTCTCCAAACTCCATACAAGTTTTTACTAGATATTCTGTGGTTTAACTTCTTCAAGCTGTTAAAGTCAAACGCGGACTTACGATTTGTATGAAAACGCGGAGTGAACATAAACGGCAACGTCGACGTATTTACGGCAACTTTGAGTAAGCTGTCAAATCAAGCTCGGGCTCGCAAATGTTAGTTCGCTTAACGCCCGCTGCGCGCGCTCTTCAATTTCGCCATACATTTGAAAACGCCAGTCGATCGGTTTGCCGTAACGCCAATTTAGGTGACAACTTAGACTACCGGCTCTGCTTCGGGTCGGAAAATAACATATTGTGCGCAAGTAGTGTGTGCATGAGAACTTTCGTAAGTGCTCCATGTAGGTAACAATGGATGCTCGTCTAGTTTATTTTGGCAACGTCTCTTCTAGCACTTATTTTTTCTATTGAGTGGGTGGATGCGCTCGCTCACTGGCACGTTAATAAAGTGGCGTACAGCTTCAAATTGTCTCAAAGGAAATGGCAAAAAACAGGGTGTAGGTTGGTTGAAAATGTGTTTTGATCACAGAATTTATTGTAACTGTTGAATAGAAATAGTTGAGTTTAGTTATATGGTTTTATATGTATTACAATGCAGATGACTTTCTTTAACCTGTGAAATTATTTGAACATATAAATTACTACAATCCATAATTTTTTTTCCAACCCTTTCGTGTGAATACAACTGGGGCCCTTGAACGCTTAACTCGTTCTTTCTTCGGTTCTTATTCGTCGAGACATTCAAAACATGGTCTAATCCTGGTTTTCACTAATTGCTGATTTATTTTAATCAACACTAAAAGGGTCTTTATTACTAAAGTGCTGATTATCTTGTACTGGTATAGATTGCAAGCTGCTAGTAAAGGCCCTTAATATGTGGTGTTAGTCAGCAGTAGGTGAAAAGGCCCTAAGTCTGATATTTCACTTTATATTTATTATATCTGAAGTTGTATGCCACTTTTGGTGCCCTTGAGTTTGGTTTACAAAAACTACAAATACATAACCTATGCATGATCTCCTAAGGAACCCGGAAAACCAATTGGAGGTCTATGGAACGCTAAATTTTACTGATACGCCCGGACCTACACCGTGGCACAAGTTGGACTAAGAGTTAACACTACGATCGGTAGTGCGAAACCGTTGGCCAAAGTTGGCCCCCCATTCGTCCAACTCGGTCCAAAGTATGCCGACCCCTAGCTCGAAACCTACGCATTGAACGCAACCAAAATGGTGGACGCTCGGAAATCTAAATTCAACCCTTACACATTTCATTTAAGAGACACATTCATCTGGCAGTATTCCATTCTAAATATCGAGAAACATAAGAAATACAGAGACTACGACTAAACTTTACATGTAAAATGACTCACTTGTTATTGCAGTTTCTTAAATCGTACACGGGGATGAAAGTGGTTAAAAAGGTTTTAGTGGACTTGCATCAGTAGTAACGCTAAGGACGCTTTGGTTTCCATGAAATTCGATTGTTATGTCTACAGCAGAAATTAGCAGATCCAAATCAATATATTTTTTTTGCATTTAGCCCTTTTTTTTCCAACCCTACTGCTCCAGTTGAGAATAAAATTGTAACTCATAGTTTTCGCGACCAGAACTTAAAGCAGATTTTCCTTCAGACTCATCCTTCAGAATAAAAATATATGTTATTTTAAAAAGCATTGTATCTACTGAGATATGAATGTATTGCAATAATTCACATCAGAGGCAGACATGTAAGAACTGGTGCTAAATAGTACAATTTCATAGTTAATATAATGAGGTTTTAAAACGTTTCTAAAAAATATTGCAGCACAAGATAGAAGAGAAACCATAAATATAGTTGTCCACAAAACATAAGTTAATTACTTTCTATTTACAATCTGAAGCTCGATACACTATTTCATTCAATAAATAATTCATTTGGTTATCAAACAATTCACAAGACATTTGATTCCACCAGATAATTTCAAACATCAAGATGGAATTGTAACCTTTTCTTCACATGTAACTTTTTGATGTTTTGATTTTACTTTATTCATGTACAATCATGTTCATACTGTTTTCACGACATTTGGAAATGTACGGAAACATAATTAAGAAGTTTAAATCAAAGCCCATTTTCTTATTTCGCTTCTTAAACATACTCTTCTGCTTATAATCGGACAAGAATGTGTTTATTTTATTTTTTTAAATAAAATATCAAAAAATACACCACTTTTTGCAATTCATCAGTCACAGTTCCAACCCAAATTGTATGGGTATTTTTTATAGATTTCTTATAAATGAAATAAAACAT
The DNA here is from genome assembly GCA_946894095.1 of Incurvaria masculella. Taxonomy (NCBI): domain Eukaryota; kingdom Metazoa; phylum Arthropoda; class Insecta; order Lepidoptera; family Incurvariidae; genus Incurvaria; species Incurvaria masculella. The sequence continues at coordinate 5,955,748 of OX335663.1, read as the reverse complement.
CATTGTCTGGAATTATCTATCCTTTTTTTTTAAACTATCTTGGTTCTTCATGCATTGAAACTGGCCTAACATCTTTCAGTAATTCATCGGATCTGAATGTTGCCAGTCTATGCACAGGGCTATAGGTACAGAGGCCAATCTAATAAACACAAAAAAAATATATCCACAAACTGCAGAGCAAACGAGCTTGTGAAAGATATAAGTACAGAGTGTCACTGCAGTATACATATTATTTTAACTGGGTTTTGGTTTAAAAGCACTCTAAGTCACCATAACTTTATTATTTTCGGTGGCAACCTATTTTACTTTTCATTGACTATCCACAAAATATATGCTTTGATCATGAAATAAATCGTATTCTAAAGTTATGAGACCTTGAAAATTTTCATAGAATATTAGTCTCACCACATTTGAATAGAAACCACTGTAAAATAGGTTTTACAGTCAATGAAAAGTTACGTTTTAAGCCTGCGACTAAATATGATGAAAGTACAGTTGCACTATATGGCTTTGAGCGGTGCAAGAGTACTTATAAGCGATGCTATTAGTGCTTACTCGCAGTCCCATGATCATCTCTTTTGGTTTGAGACATTGCTGTACGGCAAAAAAGGACAATTGCCTTTCCTTTGTGAAAATGTGATAAAACATGTCCAATCATAAAGTTTCATAGCCACAAAATTAAATCAAAGGCAGAGAAAAAAAAATGCTTCCGACACTTCAGCGATCTACTATGTAGATTTTTTTTAGTTCACCATATTTCAATTTGTAATACACTAGAATCTTACTTACTTAGCTACCAAATAATTTTATTTTAAGTTACATTATTCAGTAAGTATTTAAGACACCATGTTAATTACATAGTGATCTGTAGAATGGTGTCTGATTCTTTTGAGACATTTAGAAATTAAATTACATTATTTGAATTGAAAAATGTCAAGATTATTCCATTAATAGTAATATAAAAAAATAAGGTTTGTGCGGATCAACAGAAATTGAAGATTCTCATCTAAGTCACATGTTTATTGAATAAATTTGATCGATAATATAAAAAAAAAACCAACCAAATGTTCCAATGACCAAACAGAGCATTCCCCACATCGTAAGTTATTAACACGATAGTTTTATGTACGCAAAAGTGATTAATTTATAATTTAATTCTTTATAATATATTTCTTTTCTACTTACATTTAAAGTTAACTTAAAAATTATAACAGAAAAATATAATTTCATTATATTTATGACAAAAAAAAAACTATAACGCAAAATAATGTCCCTTTATACAATTAGAGGAAGGAATTTTCTGATACAATTTAGAATCCACAAAGATGACGCAAAATCATTATTCACATGGTAACAATCGGGGCCGGTGTCTCCGCTGGCAACTCGAAAAACAAGCTGTATCGTTTATGGCACATTGATCAACACCTAGTATATTCCTCGAAGCATTCTTATATATTAAGGACCATATGACACCTAAATACACCAAAAAAGCAAAAAAATACAAAGCTAACATATTTACAATGATAAATGTGATGAATTTGTTGTACGACTGCTACTAAGCACTAAATCCCTTTTCAGACAAAATCTTAATAATGAACATACCTAAAAAAAAAGATTGCGACGAATTGAGAACCTCTTCCTTTTTTTTGAAGTCGGTTAAAAATAGACACAGTGTAGACATACAAAATCTTAATTTCCATCCATTGAGCTATACGTTTCTTGATTTCATGTTAAGAGTTTAGAGTTGTCGCCTGTCCACGATTGATGAATCCTTACACCACGAATGCAATTTCCTTTGTAGATATTTATGTCTATGATAAGGAGGAATTTTCCCTCGGTTCTCAAGCACTATTCGATTCCTTTACCGATCAGTCAAAAAGTTTCAAAATTGCCATGAATAAAACTTTTTTTTCTTTAATGCAGTTAATAGCACAAGCATAATCTGAAAAAATGTTCACCTGTTTCCAAGACGCGTTTGACTTGATTGTCAATATGTCATTTCAGTTTCAAAATCTACATACGAATAGCCCATACATCGCCAGATTTAACGTTTCCATTGTGCCAGCCCTATCTCTGCATTGCGAATGGGCAAGACAGAGAAATAGCTAATTTAAAGCTTGCGTGCATAACCATCAAGAGTACTTTCCAAAAACTATCACAACTGACAGATTACAACGTCGACTGTCAGCCGCTCCAGTGATGACTAATTTCTTTACGCTCACTGAAAAATTGGAATGACACAAGCTGACAGACGCTGTAAGTGCTAAATCTGTCACTCCAGATACATTCCTGTTCATTTGTTGCCTGTTGGCAAGAATACATACCGGAGAGCTATTCATGCACTACTGAAGAACATAGCAGTGACCTGAACGAAAAGATTAGTAGCCAAACTCGTCATCACGTCTTCACCGTTCAGTGGAACGCCGTTTAATGGGATCAAGTAGACCTTTTCTTTTAATTCACACTTCCGCAAAACATGTTGACATCGGTATAGTGTGGAACATTTAAACAGTGCTCTCGCCCCTCCACTTTGCACGCTGCGCAGTAGACGAAACATAGGTCACGCGGGTCTACGAACTGCTTCATTTCTTCCGAAATATTTAAATATCAACGTTCTGTTGTTTCAATTGAGTGAAGCACGTAAAACACAAATTCGTTTGAACCTGCTTCCTTCGAAGTGATCCGGGTAACAGGTAAATCCACATAATCATCGTTCGCATTATCAGCGTTCTACTGTAATTTTCATTGCCTATCACACCGCATACCCAATGAAAATAAGAGCCACGCCAGGACCTTCCCAATGTTTGATCACGGCTAAATAAAGCTGGACGGAAAACACAATTTTTGATTGCGTCTTTGAGATCTTTAATTGAGGCAAGGTACCAGTTTAATCGAAGCACCTTTTTTAGTTATCTTTATCAAATTAACGATTAGATGATTTGATGTTGTAACCGTATAGTCTTTTTTTGCTCCCAATAGACGAACCAGTCAGATCATCGTTTCAGGGTAACATCGACCCAGTACTCCTGACTGTTGAAACTCTTCATTATCACACCGCTAATTGTGGCTACCTCTTATTATAAATGCTTTGTAGGGTTCCGTACCCAAAGGGTGCCAACGGAACCCTATTACTAAGCCTCCGCTGTCCGTCCGTTCATTCGTCCATCCGTCCGTCCGTCCAAATCTCTGTCTAAATCTCAAAAAGTCAAAAATGATTTGATGTTATGTTTTAAGTTTTACATTGAAATATTGAGGAAAAGTTAAGAAAGAGTTAAGAACCCCTTATTTACCATAAAATAAGTGTTTACGTCTGGGTTTGTTTACTCCTGTTCACTTAACAATCTTGAAATGAACAGGTGACCATGCTTTCTTTAATAAAAACTAGTGAAATCACAAAGATTTCACAAAAAAACATTTCACATACCGAGAGCGCGACTCCAATGTACTGATAATGATTTGAGAAGTTGTCTCATCGGGCAGATGTGTTCCAACCCTTTCTAACTAGCGGTAGTGGTACCTGAGTTGACGTCTCACTGCCGCACTTTGTTCGTTTTGAAAGCACAGCGTGCTATGCTAGGTCTATGCTGTGTATAGGTTTATGACTATCCCCGAAACGACGCACTGTGCGTTCGCTGCATATAAAGTTCCAGCTTCGTATAGTGCACCGCATATTAGCAGTATATTTTACAGGCACCGAAAGGCTAGAACCTTGTCACACTGACATGCTCTCCAAAAACCCGCCCCACAAATGAGTTGACACATGTTTTGATAGATCACACCTACTGCCATATTAGCCCAAAACACCACACGGGAACTAGGTGCCATACCTGCACCTTTCCTGTATTGCATGGCTACATTGAACTGGGTGGGAAACACTTAAAAAATGTTATTGCTGTTTTGACCAAGTTAATTCAATCTGATGGTACCAACCTCGGCGGGATTAACCGTACCACTTAGTAACAAAGAGGACCCATAGTTTTACATGGAATTCGAATCACAAATGACAAAATCGCAACTTCGCCTCTGACGACATGCGCAGTAAGAAATGCTGTAATCTTTTTAAGTCCTTTTCTATGGTATTGTTCAATATTTACTAACACTATTATCGAGTCATATAATAAAACATATTCATTCAAATAAAAAAATATGTTATTAAAAATACATTACCCTAAACCCCGTTTTTCCAATCCTAAAGTGTAACATTGCGCAGTCAGAAAGATTGACAAGGTTCTATCCTATTCTCATTGAAAATCTGGTCTGAATACCTCATACTTGCAATGGGGCCGTTTCTCTCGCAAAACCATCCATCACCGAATTCAAGAGTAAGAAATTAACTTCTGTTTAGCTTTCGCGGTCCCAATGAAATCAGAAATTGAGCCATTTTCGACTATAAAGGAGTAAACGTGCAAATTTATATTGAAACATTGGTACATTGTAATATGATATACATTAAAGGATACTGTGTTAAATCCACTGATACTGTACCTGATAATGTATCTATTTTTAGAGGTACTACTATGTAGCCAAAATCATGAAGTTAAAACAGAAACAAAATATGTTTGGTTATAACGTAGCACACTTTAACTTATATCCACGGTGTTAATTTTTTTGGTGGTATTTAAAAATTTAATCTAAAATAGTAAAAAAAAATTGCAAATTTAATCCAAACTTTTACCACAGCGACAATTTCCCTTTGGAATGGTGTAAGCACACCATGTGTTCCCGCCACTGCCAAGTTCACGCGTTTGCTGTCTCGCAGCTGACCGCGCGCCGCCGCCAATTTTATTGCGTCGATCTGAATGTAAATTTTCACATTTATTTTAAAAAATGTTCTATTTTAGAACTTTTTGTTAATGCAGTGCTATTCCTAATACGAAATACTATGTTTTCATACTAGTATTAGAAATCTAAAATTTTAAAACAAAAGGTCAAAACAAAAGAACCCTACTTTTTCGGCATCAGTATGTGACCCTAAATAACCCCCTTTCGGGAATGTCGCCTGCTTGGGTTAACACCGTGTATAAACCTCATTCAAATAAATATTAAGTTGAATCCATAACCATTAAGCAGCGCGCAGCTCAAAGCTGCGGGGATTTGCTTTTCATGCCAGGTGATAACGGTTCAATCCTCTCCCTGTTCATGCACAACTTTATTTCTCTTTCTTCTCTCTTTAGGTGCATTTCGTTACGAATCCTTCCCCTCCCTGGTACCATTGCATTGAATCAATTGATGGTCAAAGCGGTAATGAAAATTTGTCCACATTCTCCATTCAGTTGTAACCATGCTCATAAAGGGAAGTTCCCGTTGTGATACCCTAATTCCTACGAGAATGCAGTGTGTTGAAAGTACTAATTTCTAAACCGAGTGTTTACCATGGCGCTGCTAGCATTCCACAGGTTAAGGTGGGCCTTCCCGCTCGACTCTCCATACAAACGTGGAAAGAAGATCACGCCCATATTTCTTGTCATAGATCCAAATTTTTGCTCAAAATAGCTTTATTTGATCGAACTAGATGTCTGATGACCGTTGGCATTGTAAAATTGTGTTTGTTTCTAAGTTATAACATCCGAAAGTTCGAATTTTTCACGCGATTTATACAATAACTTTGGAGGTGGATTACGCAATGATAAAATCAAAACATCTTAAAAAGATTAGTCATCCGACAGCTTTTTCATCAAGATTTATATTCATTTTAGTTTTTGTTAGATTTTTTACCACAGGGGTCGTGGTTTACTTTTAGCTATAAGTCGTTTTGTAATGAAAATTTTCGTAAATCTTACCAAATCATACACTATGCGCATAGTCTGTTTTTTGGACATGTTGCATCCTCCTCATCACGGAGGATGCAACATCTTTTACTTTTTTTAAAACATAGACAGTCCCAGAGTGCAATAGCGCAGTTTTGTACCGTGCCCACGAATGGGTTAGTCCCATCGGGAAGGGCCACCTTAAGACGTTGCACTCCAGCCTTACTGTCATATTAGCCAAGCTAGCAAAACACCTCATAGGAACAAGATGCAATGCCAGGATCTTGCTTATATTGCATGGCTATACCCAGCTGGCTCAGCGATTTCACTTTTAACTAGCACAATCTGATCAAAGAAAAGTAAATATGTTGGAAATTAAGATTATATGCCTGAAATATTTTGAAGAAGTACTACCTACGTATGGATTGGATAATATTGGATTGGAAGCGAATCATCTTCAGCTCACTGCTTCAGGACACGATGCCGTATCGTATGGATCCCCAAGGACTGGCATAAACAAAGAAAAACATGTAAATCAATACAATGACCCTCGTCGCTTCGACCTGGATTTTTTAACAAGCACATAGAACCTACTTCAACATGCATTTCACGTCTGTACACACAATCTAGTTTTAGCGGGTGGGTGAAATCAAAGTAAAATTTTGAATTATCCGTTTCAACATCAATTTATATACATATATTTCGTTACGGGAACAGAACACGAGTGCCAGAAGTTCGTCGTGAATATACGCCACATTTAATGCGGCATCAATCTTATAATCACATCATTTCAAATCTTTGGGCGTAAATTTAATACTAGAAGCTCATTGGACATGGGAATGGTGGCACCGTCATAATTGTGCCCGATGGGACATGTCAATGGCAATCTCTACCAGGCGGGATATGCCCGCAAAGATACTCGGTGATGAGGGACACTAAGGTGGGCCCGTAAGCATCAGAAAATTACGCTGCCTGGTTTCACCGGACCTAATCGGGCATTGAACCCGATGCCTCTACATCGTCCCGCTGAACCAATCGGCTAGTGTTCAAACGCTGCAAACCTTCTAGAGCGACGATGTCAGACGATGCCATATTCCTTTTTTTAATTGTAAAATGTTGCCAGAGTTGGTGTTGTGCGTGGATCCCGACAAGAACTTCACTATTTGACATATTTTACCTATTTTCAATAACTTACATCTAAGGCTGATTCGCAACGATAAATTATTAAAATTACCTACATACAACTGTTTTAAACACAATCCATATTAGCAACACATTTTTAGAATATTCTATAATTTACATTAGAAATAAATTTAATTTATATATTTTCAATTACATTTTAAACATAATCGTAATATTTTTAAATTAAAACAAAAGCTTTTGGAATTTATGAAAACAATAACATATATTTTAGTACACTGTTAGTCAATAACTACAAATTAACAATAAACTATGTGTGTTCTTAGGAAGACGTTACTGTAAGCTCATTACATACTAAATTATAAGTGGTGCTTTGAATTTATTCTGACCTACTTGGGTTCTGTATGAAGAAGAATCTATCGAACTGTGTGCGTTCCGCAGACTTTTCAATCTCTTCTAGTTGAAACGACGCATTTGACTATGCACTGGTTCCAAAGGAAAACCGTCTAAAAGCCACATTTCCCACAAACGAAAAGTGGATACAAATATAATAGGTGAAGTTATGATTCTTACGGAAATAGGAATATTTTCAAACATAAATTCATCAAGAAGCATTTTGAACTCCTCACAAACTAACATAACCTTCTACGACGCAAACTTAAAAATCAATGCATAAAATTGTCCAACATTGGACCGACGCAAACAAATTCAAGTAGTTTACACAAATTAAGTAAAATCATTTCCAAAATCAACTAACATGACTAGTAATTTTTTTTCCGGACCTGCAGTTGGGTGGGTGTTGAATTCAATCAATAAGTCAAATAGAGATGCGTTCGAGATACAATGCGACTGTGCAACAACTTTTTAAATAAAGTAGAGTATCGATAATTGCGCACGGTCCGAGACCAGGGGCGATACCATGGTAAATGAACTTTCCGGGGGAACAGGCAAGTGAGTGATTGACGTTTAGTTGCATTTCGTACCATGCTGTCATACAGAGTGTTTTGTCAATGGAAATTTACCAGTTACCATGGCACAAAATGCATCTAAACGTCAGATTGAATAACTCACACGGCACGACGAAGAAATTTACCATGGTAACCGCATGCCTGTAATCAAATGCCGAATCAAAGTTCTACCCAAAGTTTATTAAAGCATTTGGACTACTGAATCAGATAAGACAATAATTTGTAGCTCAGTTTATATTTAATGAAAATAACCAATCGAAATACATACGCTCCTACGTACCACACAGCTCCATTCCGATATATGCGTTTCGCAAACTTTAAACGTTCAACACCATTTTGCCAACATTTTAATGTAACAACAGAATCTTTACAGAGATGTGCATTGTAAAGTTACTTTAGTGCTGAGAAAAAGCGCATTTATCGCAAATTATAACTCGATTCAACAGTATTGGCCAATGAGAAGTCCTTGAAAGGAGCCTTTCTCCTCCGACCTGAAAAGCAGAGCCGACAGCGATACGCGGCGAGCACAAAACTATTCAAAACACTACCGCGAAATATTTTCATACCCGCGCTACACTACACTACAATCGTTTATATTACGTAGCTTTTTTTTCATTTGCGAAGGCACGAAGCGTGTGAGGCGGTGGAGACGAAAACAAAATGTAACTCAGTAGACAGACATATACTCCCATTTTTATTTAATACCAGTCGGTGGAGTATGACTTAAGGCGCTAGGTCTAGTCAACTACTCGCCCCATTCAAATGAGCCTTTAAACAAATGTAATAATATGTAGTGAAACGCCTCAGTAAGTACAAACAGAACTCCAGACTGATAATGGATTATAATTTTTTTTTTATTCCATCATTTAGTTAAATAATAATAAAGTCGATTTTTCACATTTGACATTTTAAAGTTATATGATCGCAAGATATAAGTTATAAACAGCATTAAAAAAATCCATTTTCTTGTAGTCTTCTACAATTAGTAAAAAAAAATCTGAAATGGACATAATTCTACAATTTAGTTTGTATGGAAAAGGAAATACGAAAATAGGTTAATCGATAGAAAAGGAATCATATATTTTAAACATGTAACTTCTAATCATCAGACTTTTTTTTTTTAGAGGTTACTTAGGTTGCCTCATCAAAGTTTGCAAATTTAATATACAAGTGCACTCCGGGAAAAATGAAATTCACGCATCAGCTTTAAGCTGCTAGTGATGTAAATAACATAATAACAATAATAATAATAATCTATGGTATTGGTGTGCATGCATTGTATTGAAAATTCTGAATAAACTTCTTTTTGTGACCAAATGTAATACTGTACTACTTAAGATGATTTCAAAATGTAATCATTCATAATAAAAAACTACCAATACATCTTTTGTAACCAAATATTTTCCATTTATTTTATGCAATTTCAGTTGCAAGCAATAGCAACAAGTATCTGAAAACCATATTATTTTAATTTCGACTACAACATAAGTCACATAAGCGCCACGCCTCCGCCCCATCCGCTCGCAGCCCGAGCCGCCTTCGCAAATCGGAAAAGCCCGCACTCGGCGGATACACTGAAACCTTCTCCGCATCGAGAAACTACCCAAGTCCACGCACTACGGGGGTGTAACGGAGTCCGAGAGAGAAAAAAAAACCAATCAAACAAACACTATACACTAGCCTCGAGGAAATGAAAAAATTGCACGATACCTCACACGGCGGTTGATCCTTAATATAATGAAATGTACATACACCTGGCCCGCCCCTCCCTCCGATTGGCACTTGTGCGCGGCGGCTGCCGCTCGCCTCAATTAACATACTTAATCGTTACACGTGTATAATGCCGTAATAGTAATATATAATTGTTGTGTAAATATTGCTATGGTGGTGGTCGCGGCGCGGCGGACGCGGCGCGTGTCGACGCTACGGTGCGTGCCCGAGACAGCGATTACTTTACGCTCGTGTAGAAAAACGTCTGAAACAATTTGAAGCGTCGTCAGCATTTGTTTCGGTCACTAAAAGGATTTTTGTTTTTGTAAAATAAGTCCTCAGTGCCCTAATATTGTCGACAGATGGATCTGTAATCTGTAAGGACTATAACAAAAGGCTACCAAAATGGAAAAATAGAAATAATAGATATAAAAAACACCAATGTTGCACTGCCACCTAGTAAGGCATGGAAGTTATTTTTAACAAGATAAAATGAATGGGGAAAAAAACTGCTTACTTATCACGACAGGTGGCGTCTAAGTGAGCTGACCTAAACGATCTGTCAAAGCTGTCAGATACCATACAAAATAAAACAGAATATATTTGTAAATTTTATTTACTCGATCTATATAATTGAAATGACTCAATTTTCTACATGTTATCCGAAAATAAATTGTTCTTAATTATGGTAATCAAAAGAAGTCACGCGAAAGAAAATATCACAAAAATATAACCTATAATATTTCGTTTCATACTTTGTGCTGGTCAATGACATCTAAAGTTTGAAGACAATCAAAAGCTCTTCTATTCCTCTAAACCTAACTGCATCATGGAGTACATATTTCATCTAAAAACTCCTAATTCAAACTTGACAGTAATGACAGTTTTGAAGTTTTTAAGTTGAGGTCGCTCATGCGACATTTACAATAAGCTTTGAGTTTTTTGAGGGTTTGAGTTTCAATACAAGAAAAAGCTGACAGGGGCTACATGCATGTTATGATAGTGCCAATTGTTTGGCTGGACTCTTTTTTTTTTGGCTTGTTTATTTGGGGGTTAAGGCATTATCGACTATGCCACTATTGTTGCTTCAAGATTAGATGCCAACTACTTATTAGAGCCAATGACAACTTGAAACAATTTGTCTAAACTTGATTGACCTGCAGCGGGAGCACAAACAAACGATACGGCTACATCAATCAATAAAAGCGAAAAGCTCACGATAAGTGAAACAAAAACTCGTTTATCGATCGATTTAGCAGTATTGTTTAGCGTTTGGGCTTTCCTAAATAATTAATATATCTTGAAAAAAAATTTATTCGATCAGTGCAGATGTTTTTCCAAATTCAATTGAAGTCTATATACCCGCGAATGGTATGTTTTCTTGGTTCGGGTCCAGCATTGCAGTATATTCGTAAAGTAATTTTTTTCCGGACTCTTTCTTCAATTAATGTGTCCTTGCTTCACGGACGATTATACATACATACATTACACATTCCTTGAAGCCTCTCGTTCAGACCACGTGCGGTTGGTTACCTGGTGGCGGGCGGCTCGGTTAGAGCAGCTCGTACTGGCGTAGATGCATCCTCTGGATGATGTCGCGACAGTCGTTGAACACACGCTTGATGTTCTCCGTGTCGACGGCGCACGTGAAGTGCGGGTAGCAGTAGTGCTTGCCGTCGCCGCTTGCCGTGCTGATGCGCTGCAATCGTATTGTGCTTCGATGATAAATCTATATATAAATAGCATATACAGGGTGTCGTAACAGCCAGTACATTAAATTTGGGAAATGCTTATGGGGATTAAAACAAACAAAAAAGTTTAATAACTTTTTTCTGAATATCCTCTAAATAAAAAATTAGATTTTCCATACAAACTAATTCAATAATTTAGTGTAAAAAGAATCTAATGTTCCGTTAGAATGTGGGAACGTTTTATGTACTTGGACATGGATGGCTAATATCACACCTACTGTCATGATATTAGCCTGACATGCCACGTGGGATGTAGGTTCCATGCCAAGACCTTCCTTATGCACGGTTACTACGTAACTTTACAACGTAACACTAGACAAAAGGATACATTTCAATAATGTATATCTCGGTAACCAAACACTTTAGAGAAAAAGAAATATCTACTTTTTTGTATCTATATGGTTAGGAAGTCTTTTTCACACATCACAGCATAAGTATTTGTTAAACTCTACAAAGCATATGTACGTCCTCTCCTAGAGTGCGCATACCAAGTCTGGAACCCATACTTCAAGAAGGATGTTGAATTGCTAGAAAGAATACAGAGAAGAGCCACTAAGATGGTGTGGCCTCTCAGGAATAAGCAATACGAGATTCGATTAGAGGCCCTGGGCCTTACTTCACTAGAGGAGCGAAGAAAGCGAGGCGACCTAATTGAATACTTCAAAATATTAAATGGACATTATGACGTACCTAACCTAAAAGCTATGTATTCCCTGAACACTGACCAAAGACTTCGTGGACATTCTCTGAAACTCAATCATAATAGCTTCAATTCCAACCCGAGGAAACACATTCTGTCAAATCGTGTTGTGGAAGACTGGAACAAGCTGCCGGAGGAAGTCATAAGTGCTATCTCAGTGAACAATTTCAAAAACAATTTGGCCAATCATGTAAAAAATATAAAAAAATCCATTCATATTATGAACACTTAAAATAAAAATAAAATAATTAAATAAAAACAATGTGCACTCAATCAGTGAAGTACACGCATCAGCTTGCAGCTGCTAGTGTATATAATAATAATAATAATAATAAAAACATGAGGATTACGCTGGCGAAATTAATGTACTGGCTGTTACGACACCCTGTACATATATTAACGTAAGTAATGTTTTTGAGCGGCTCGCAGCCTAGTGGCGCGGGACTAGACTAGTATACCAGAGGTCTGGGTTCAAATCCTCGCCCCGACATGCACCACTTTCTTTCTCATTCTGAGTTGGATAAGTGCATTTCGTCACGAATGTGAGTTGCTTCATGGTTCGGAATCCATTTAGAACTGTAATTCCCCTTCCCTTAATAGGTGATAGCGTTAAAAGCCCACGCAGGTTGGTACCATCGCATTGGATGAAAAAAATGTTGGAGCGGCAATGTTAAATTGTACATGTTTTTCATCCAGTTTCAATTTAGCCGTGCTCATAAAGGGAAGATCCCGGCATCTTCATTCCTTGGGCTAATATCATGATAGTTGTGTGGTATTGACCATCCATGTCAGCTTGCATAAAAAAAAACCGATGCAGTACAAAAGAAATTCAGACCACTCGTATTACTTTAAGTGCCAAAACCCACACCGTTCATTTACATAAGGTAATTCCTAACAGTGAAGGAAATGTCGTTTGAATATTCACCACTTGTGTGGTTTTAAGCACTGTGCTTAAAAACATAGTTTAGTCAAGTTCACTCAGAGACAAAATATTTGGTTGTTCTGGTACCCGAAAAGACACATCTAGTTTACTAATGATTTGAAAACCACTGTTCCAACTTACTTGATATTTGGTATCTAATATTAGGCTACGAATATCTGTGTCTGCATGCCTTTGTTTTTTCGGTAAATGTATTCTGGGTCAAACCACAGAGAAAACCAAAATTCGTATGAAGATTTTCTTTTTGCTTTCATTTCATTCGGTTTGGATTTTTCAAAAAAACAAAAGCATGCAGACACAGATATTTGTAACCTGATATTAGATATTAAATATCAATTCAATTGGAATAGCGGTTTCCAAATGATTAGTAAACTACGTTTGTATGGGGAGCATAGCTTACGGGCCGTTCTTAAGGTGCCCGACGACACCCATTGCATTTTAAACTCACAAGGGGGGGCTGCGAAAACCATGACGGCTGGAGTCCTTCAAACATCAAACAGCACCTTGTTCATGTTTGAAGGACCTCAGGTTGAAATTTGGGGTTAAATAAACTCCTAAAAAGTCTAAACAAAAGTAACCGTAATAACAAAGCACCAGTGAACCCAGACATGGACACGCCAGCTTAGGTTGCTCGTTCATCAAATAAATAAATAAATAAAAACGTCGGAAGGGAGTTCATTCCATTGTTTACCGACCCTATAGATGAAGGATCTAGAAGATCGGTAGGTTCTTATTTTTGGAATGACGGTCGAGTGAAGGTAGAATGGGACGGAGGGGCAGCGCTATGCAGCTCCGAAGAGCATTCTCCATGGTAAAGACGACACCTGTGACATTGATCACAATATTGCAATCGTCATTGCAACGGGGAATGCGGGCACTGACCAGGAATTCGTCACGGATGAAGTACTTGGCGCGCGCCACCTCCGCCGGCTCCTGGTTGTCGGGCTGAGCGTCCGGCGGAATTTGGTAGCGCGAAAACTCCTGCAATCGACAAGCACGTTTAGTTTGCAGCGAAGAGAGGCCGATGCGATTTTAGTGTCATTTGCTAAACATTTATTTGTGGTCAAACGTGAAGTGCCACCGTCACCAAGGACATCGAGAGTTGTCAGACATCCTATCCCTTTAGATCTGGATCCAGGCTAGGGTTCCGACGAGACGGCGCCTTCGGGCGTACCTAAATAGGCCAGAGGCTTCTTTCTTATGTCTTAAGGTGGCCCTTCCCGGCGGGACTGACTCATTCGCAGGCACGATACAAAACCGTGCTCTGGGACCTTCTCGGTTTCAAAGAAAAAGATAGGCTCAGTGATTAGTAGGATGTAACATGTCCACAAAGCAGACAATGCGCATAGTGTTTGATGTGGTAAGATTTACAAAAAATTGTAATTACAAAACGACTTATAGCTAAAAGTAAACTACGACCGCTGTAGTAGAAAATCTAACAAAATCCAAATCTATTATTAATCGCAAGGAAACATTAATTAAAGAAAGAGCCCAGTAAAAAGAAATACTTTACGAATATACTGCTAGGCTGGACCGGAGCAAAACAAACCATTCGCGGGTATTGCATCAACCAATTTTTCCACCTGCTGTATACCCATAATTTGGAATTCTCCTACAGTCCCTCCTCCCATAATCAATGCATCCTAATAACACAGTATTTAAAAGTATACCTAAATACATTTATTTAACGCTTCATCTGCGTTGCAGACATTTATTTATTTATTTATTTATTTTGTTCATAAAAAGTACAAGGTTTTACATAATATATGTTATCTCCTAAACTAAACTAACTTTGTATTGTAGGAGATAACCTAAAATAACACATTTGGTACATGCTACACATTTTCAACATTAATAATACTAAGAATAATAGATGTTATATTTATGTGTATGCATGATTTGTGTGTAGGTAGCATTCAGGTGAGTAATACTTAAGTGTGAATAGCTTTCATTTCCATTTTCGCCGACCCCTCGGGGAAGCGGCATGAAGGTATAGGTACGTGTGGAATTAATATTACGTTTCTGTGTTGTTGTCAAGCAGTATCCTACCAATACAGCACACGAGATCACAATCAAAGATTTGGTACTGTGTTAGTCTCCTGTAGCGTATTGTATGTGAGTGTGTTAAACGCCATAGAGGCATGAATGTATAGAGTGAACGGCATTTTTTTATGTTCGATTTTGTATTTTGTATTTTATTGTAATATCATAAGTAGTTTCTCTGTTTGATCGTAATTTAGTGTTTTCATAATTGTTTGCAACTCTCTTTTTATCGATTTACGTTTTAAATAATCAATTTCCAATTTTAATTGGTTGTAAAGATATGGTGCTAAAAATGTTTTAAATCGTTGTACAAATTTTGTTTTACTTTTGCTTTTGGGAGCCATTGCGTTATTTCTATATCTACTGGCTCGACTTATCTCATTGGTTACGGGTTGTTCAAATTTTAGATGGAAAATGTTAACTAAACTAACTATATATAGTTGTCGCACGGCAAGAACTTCGGTGCATTCGTAAAGTTTACATGTATTAAAAAGAAATGGTTTCCTATAAATAACTCTTAGAACTGCGCGCTGTGCCCTCTCTATTTCTATGAGGTCTGTTTTGGCTGCACCTCCCCAGGCTGATATACAATATGTTAAAAGAGATTGGCAGAGGGCATAGTACGCAGTTCTCAATGTCATTGCATCAACTACATTTCGTATACATTTAAAAAAGTAAATTAGTTTTCTTATTCTTCCTGAGAGAACAGATATATGTTGTTCCCAGTTTAATCTGTTATCTATAATAATACCTAAATATTTTATACATTTAACACGTTCCAATATCTCGCAATTACATTTCTTGTTTGTTGCATCATTTTGGCAATTGTGAATTTTAAGTGAATGCATTTCGATTGCCTCAAACGACCTATTGGAAAAAGCATATTTATTTAACAATAGAATTAATCATAACCAGAGATTCCTATTTGGCCATTAAGGCACAATTGAAAGAAATTACCCTGCATACAGTAGTGCTCACCTAAAGTGGGAGATAAACATCCTAAATGAGTAGGCTATTTATCGAATAATACCTGGAAGTAGTCCTCGAGGCGCGACAGGCCCGCAGTCACCTTCTCCGCCAGGAGGTCCTGCTTGTTCAGGAACAGGATCACAGATATCGTGCGCAGCCATCTGGCAACACACACAAACGTGCAGTTTAAACATCAATTTATTTGTACGTAACCTAACTATTATTATTATTATGTTATTTATATCACTAGCAGCTTGAAGCTGATGCGTGAATTTCATTTTTCCCGGAGTGCACTTGTATATTTATTAAATTTTTAAATTGGTATTATTAATATTACTTATCATTCAAATTATATATTTATTTATTTATTTATATATATATATTTAATTTAACTAACTGATAATTATGTCTAGTGTCATATTAGCCCATCCCACCGCAGCTTTGTTCGGGCATAGCGATGTTACCACAAAGGAGGGAGGTAAAGAGATGGACATGGATAGCTAATACCAAACTGACCGTCAGATATTAGCCTAACACACCACATGGAAACCATGAAAAACGTGGTGCCATACCAGGACCTTCCTTATATTGCTATATATTACATTGAACTGGATGGAAAACACAGACAATTTTCATATCCGCTTCGACCATCTTTCATTCAATGCGATGGTGCCAAATCGGGTAGGATTAACCCTACCTAGTAAGTCAGCCTCAGTGGCCCAGTGGCGCGACACTTCGACGATCGCTCTCCGAAGTTAAGCAACGCTGGGTCCGGTCTGGTCTTGGATGGGTGACCATTTGACCGTTGAGAGAGGCTGGCCGTGGTTCGGATTCCACGTTAAGCTGTAGGTCCCCTTCCTTACTTACTAGGTGGTAGGGTTTATCCCGCCCGGGTTGTACCATCGCATTGGATGAACGATGGTCGAAGCGGCAATGAAAATTGTCCGTGTTTTCCATCCAGTTCAATGTAGCAGTGCAATACAAGGAAGGTCCTGGCATGGCACCTAGTTCCCATGTGGTGTGTTGGGCTGATACCATGATAGAACTTGTGGTATTAGCCATCCATGGCCAGTCACATAAAAAAAAAAAAAGTAAGAAAGGGGACCTATCGTTTTACGTGGAATCCAAACTACGGCCAGCCTGAACGGTTTAAAATGATCACCCATCATGAATATAATTGCGCTCAAAGGTGCTTCACTCTAAATTTGACTGGGGAAACAGGCACGAGCAGTTGTATGGAACTCGATCACCTCACTATCCTCTTAAACATAACCATTTTTATTTATTTTTTAAAAGAAGAATACTATATTTGAAAAATGCATTCGTGTGCCTTCCGTAATCGCCTCAACTCTTTTTTTATGTGACTGGACACGGATAGGAAGTACAGGACACGACCTATACAAAACTTAACAAAAACCCTCAACTACATGGTCACAGCTTGAAGTTGAACACAACAGAGCACAAGAATAATGTACGCAAGCACTTCATTAGCAACAGAGTTGTAGAGGACTGGAACAAACTCCCCGAGGATATAATCAATGCAAATAATGTTAATCAATTTAAAAACCGTTTGGACACTCATTTAAACAACTCGTGTTTAAACAAGTCGTTTAAACGAGTCGTTTTGAGCGGCTCGTAGCCTAGTGGCGCGGGGACTGGCCTTGCGTACCAGAGGCCTGGGTTCAATACCGACATGCACCACTGTCTTTCTCTTTCCGAGTTCGATAAGTGCATTTCGTCACGAATGCGAGCTTCTCCATGGTTCGGAATCCATGTAAAACTGTAGGTCCCCTTAGGGTTTAAGCCCGCCCGGGTTGGTACTATCGCATTGGATGAAAAGATGGTCGAAGCGGCAATGAAAAATTGTCCGTGTTTTCCATCCAGTTCAATGTAGCCGTATAAAGGGAAGATCCTGGCATGGCACCAAATTCCTCCGGGAATGTGGTGTATTGGGCTAATATCATAAGGGTAGTTGTGTGGTATTAGCCATCCATGTCAGGTCGCATAAAAAAAAAGGAATATTATTTTACGTTTACGGATAAACTATGTTCAGCTTACTTATTCAGCTCGACGTATCGTCCACCACACTGTGGACATTTCATCCGTAAACGTAAAATAATAAGTCGAACAACAGTGAAAATCTAAACAAATATATTTGTTCGACATAATACTTAATGTTTACGGATATACAGTGTTAAATTTATTTATATTAATAGTTAAATATATTTGTGTAATATATATATATATATTGTTTTATATATTTAAATCTTACCTATTTGTTGTTATAGCGGCAAAATAAATACACACTCTGTGAAAATTTCAGCTGTCTACCTGTTATGGTTACTGAGATACAGCCCTGTGACAGACGGACAGACGGACGGACGGACGGACAGCGGAGGCTTAGTAATAGGGTTCCGTTTTCACCCTTTGGGTACGGAACCCTAATAACCATACTTGAACATGATTTAGACACATCAGCCTAGGCTGCCTGTCTAAAATAAAATAAATAAAGAAAATATAAACGTTACGTCCTTACCTGTTGTTCCATATGCTCTTGAAGAGGTCGAGGGACTCGCGCAGGCGGTTCTGCGTGGGGTCCTCCCGCAGCACCATGTTGTACGAGGAGCACGCCGTCACGAAGATGATGGCGGTCACGTCGTTGAAGCACTGGATCCACTTCCGCCGCTCGTCGCGCTGCCCGCCCACGTCGAACATGCTGCGTCCGCCAAACGATCGACCGTCAACGAGGGGAATGGTGTTCATGGTACAGTAACAGCCCGTTTGACGCTGGCGGTGCGTTCCAGGGAAAACTGGCATGCCGCCAAAGGGTGGGAACAACAGAATAAAATAATCTGGCTTGGCTATTGGGCTCTTTCAAATGGTTTTCATTGGAGATAATGGGGATGAAAGATCCTCCAAAGATACTCCTTGATGCAGTTAGCATAAGGTTTAGAGGTAGAGAAGAACTTTTATTTGTCTTCAAACAAATTTAAATGACCATAACCAGCACAAAGTATGAAACGAAATATTATAGGTTATGTTTTTGTGATATTTTCGTTCCCACGACTTCTTTTGATAAGCACGATTAAGACGATTTATTTTCTGAATAACATGGAGAAAATTGAGTCATTTCAATTACATAGATAGAGTAAATAAAATTTTCAAATCTATTATTTTTTATTTTGTATGGTATCTGAGAGCTTTGACAGATATATTAGGTGAGCTCGCTTAGACGCCACCTGTTGTGATAAATAAGCACTTTTATTCTCCATTATAATACAAAAAAAATATTGCACAATAATCATTTAAATACAGGGAAGGACAATGACCATACTTCTACGGGCAAGAAAAGGGATGACAACTTGAATGCAATGCTCTGCAAGATTTCAGTGATAATAAATACGCACACAAATATGCTAGTCTGTGTACACCACGAAAAGAAAAACATCGGTTTAACCGACACCCGCTTTATCCGACCCGGGCAGCCTGGTCCAGCAGTAACATGTGGTGCGGGTAGTTGCAGCCCGTCGCACCCGCGCCAATTCAGACAGTCGCTCGCTAGCTCACGACTACATACATACATCGCACGATGTCCCATTCGAGAGAATGATCGCCCATTTTGTTTTTTCATAGTTATGCTAGCCACTTCTATCGACCAACTTTTTCGACAATCCAATCTAGGGCTGGTCCACATTAGACCGGATAGTCGAGTTTCTACTGTATAGCTGTGTGCACGTACAGCTCCCAAGCTTTGTTATTACCAGTGCTAAGTTATACAACAAATTAACTCTTGAAGTAAGAAACCTTGAAGACAGAGAATTCGAGAGCAAAGTAAAAATTATACTGATAAATAAAAGCTACTATAGTTTGATAGATGTGTTCAGTGATAAGTTTATCTAGTCATTCTAGGTTAAGTTATGTATTACTCTTAAGATTTTATTAATTCGATTTGCATACCGATTGAGTATTGATTTTGTATTAAATTTATTTTTTATTTTTTGACTATAATATGACATTTTTTATGCTATTTCCTTTATTTAATTTCATTGCATAATATATGACTACTTGATCCTTTTTTTAGATATTGAACTTGTGTATTGACTTAAATTATTTATAATTGATTTTAAAATATGGTATTGTAGAAAATTTGTTCATTGTGTAATGTTGTATTCTAGATTTAAGGTGGCCCAACCCGGCGGCCCTAACTCATTCGCGGGCACGGTACAAAACCGTGCTGTTACGCTCTGGGACCTTCTCTGTTTCAAAGAATAAGACAGGCTCCGTAATGAGGAAGATGCAACATGTCCACATAAAAGTCAATGTGCACAGTGTATGATTTGGTAAGATTTACGAAAATGTTAATTTCAAAACGACTTTTAGCTAAAAGTAAACCACGACCGCTGTAGTAAAAAATCGAACAAAAACCAAATAGATTATAAATCTTGATTAAATAAGCTATGTCTGATGACTAATCTTTTTAAGATGTTCTTACTTTATCATTGCGTAATCCACCTCCAAAGTTATTGTATAAAACGCGCGAAAAATGCGAACTTTCGGACCTTATAACTTAGAAACCAAACACAATTTTACAATGCCAATGGTCATCAGACATATAGTTCGATCAAATAAATCTATTTTGAGCAAAATTTTGGATCTCTGATAAGAAATATGGGCGTGATCTTCTTTCCCCTTTTGTATGGGGAGATGAGCGGGATGGGCCACCTTAAGCATACATTTTGTACATATGAGGTCCCAGTTTTGCTAGGACCCTTATAAAAAAAAATATTTGACATTGTCTAAGTTTAACAAAGTGTACCTAAGGACGAATAAATAATTGAATTGAATTGAATTTTAATGGAAGTTGGTGCGTTTGGCTGCGCAGGACGCGCTCGGCGTGTATTCAACCCAGCCAAAAAGTTTGGTCCATACTCGTTTATTTTGGCATCCGACGAGGACACCATAGATGAATGAAGACCTAGATGTTTCACCAACAGGTCGAAACAATTGATGATGCAACTGCATGAATACACGATTACGGCTACGGAAATAGAATGGCGCCACTTTCGTACCTAGAACTTGCGAAATAGCCAATAGATAGGGCTGTACAAACATAGGATTTATTCATAGATACAATTGTGTTTCAAAGTTGGAAAATACACAATTTTGAATCGATACACACATTATTTGACAACCCATAAAAACCCATGACTTTTTAATATATTGAAAGCAGTGAGCCTGCTGTTAGTTGCGCCATCTCTTGGTGTCGTGGTCTTTTAGTTGTGATTGATTGAATAGAAATTACCATCTTAGTTATATGTTTATTGCAAAAGAGGGCCGGCTTGCTTAACACATATTGTATGAAACTTTTGTCACTATGGCAGTGGGCCATCTATTTACGCCAGTAAGTAATTATTAAGGTGGCCCATCCCGCTCATCTCCCCATACAAAAGGGGAAAGAAGATCACGCCTATATTTCTCGTCTGAGATCCAAAATTTTGCTCAAAATAGCTTTATTTGATCGAACTAGATGTCTGATGACCATTGGCATTGTAAAATTGTGTTTGGTTTCTAAGTTATAAGGTTCGAAAGTTCGCATTTTTCGCGCGTTTTATACAATAACTTTGGAGGTGGATTACGCAATGATAAAGTAAGAACATCTTTAAAAGATTAGTCATAAGATTAATATTAGTCAGAGCTTATTTAATCAAGATTTATAATCTATTTGGTTTTTGTTCGATTTTTTACTACAGCGGTCGTGGTTTACTTTTAGCTATAAGTCGTTTTGAAATTAAAATTTTCGTAAATCTTACCAAATCATACACTATGCACATTGTCTTTTTTGTGGACATGTTGCATCTTCCTCATCACGGAGCCTGTCTTATTCTTTGAAAGAGAGAAGGTCCCAGAGCGCAACAGCACGGTTTTGTACCGTGCCCGCGAATGAGTTAGGCCCGCCGGGTTGGGCCACCTTAATCTATGATGTCACGCACGCCGCCCAAAACAGAATGCACTCACTGAAAATTGACTTTGTCGACGACGAACTGCGTCTCGAAGATGCCCGACGTGAGGACTCGGCAGCGCAGGATGTCCTGCTCGGAGGGCGTGTAGTTGGGCTGCTTGATCTTGTCCACCTTCTCCAGGAAGCTGCAACCGCGTGGCAAAACCGTTTAGTTATGGGCACATAACAGTAACTAGTATACTACTATATAACTACTAATTTCTACTACTACTAAATCCTGGAATAAATTGCCTCATGAAATAATTATTTATTTATTTATTTATTTATTTATTTGATGAACGAGCAGCCTAAGCTGATGTGTTCATGTCTGGGTTCACTGGTGCTTTGTTATTACGGTTACTTTAGTTTAGTGTTTTTAGGTGTTTGTCAAGCCTGTTTTTAAAAGAATTAGTGGTGAGTGCTATCACAGTAAATGGTTTTAAAAACCAGTTAGACAAACACCTTAATAGTATTAAACTTAACTAAAAACACAATAATTTATTTATTTATTTATTTAGTAGATAATTTTAAGGTAAATAATAAGATTTATATTAGTAGAAGTGCAACAAAATATCAAATTTTAAAGTACATGCATCAGCTTAAAGCTGCTAGTGTATACTATTAATAACAATAATAATTAGTCTTCGCACGCTCTTGTTCAAGAAGAACTTGTGAAATGACACAGGAAGTGATCTACATAAAGCTCAAGAGAACCATCGGCGTTTGCAGTACTGTCTAATAGGACCTTTTAAACAGTTAAGGATATAGCCGATGTGTCTTATCGAAACTTTTGGAACATACGGCTATTTTTATTTTATTATTTATTTTAGACAGGCAGCCTAAGCTGATATGTCTAAATCTTATTTTTCATTAGATTAAGTTGATCGTCATGTGGAAAGTTATTTAATTAGTAATTGGGAACACATTTATTTATTTGTTTTTTTTTTTTTTAGTCAATTGCCATTGTAATATGAATTAACTGGTTATTTGTTTTATTTTCTTTTAAAATGAGTGTCCAAACGATTTTTGAATCGATTGGTTGAGTTAGCATTAATAACATCTTCGGGGAGCTTGATTGATGAGCTTATTGCCGATGAGCAAGCAAGCGTGTTGACAGCGGCAGTAACCATTGGACTGGATTTGACCAAGTAAGGACATTAGCAGCAGAGAAATACTACATGATACTCTTGGTTCGGGAATTCATTGAAATCTCCAGACATGTGAACTTCAACCAGGGACTCCGCATCAAAATCTCTGTCCAGAGGGGTTACCATGGTGAATTAACGCGCTGGGTGAACCGGCAAATGAGTGATTAACGCGCTGGGTGAACCGGCAAATGAGTGATTAACGCGCCGGGTGAACCGGCAAATGAGTGATTAACGCGCTGGGTGAACCGGCAAACGAGTGATTAAATCTGACATTTAGTAGCTTTTCGTAACACGCTAATTGGTAAATTTCAGTTTTCTTGTCCGAATAACACGTCGTTTGATAGTTAACATGGTACGAAATGTACCTAAACGTCAGATTTAACCACTCACTTGTCTGTTTCCTCGATCATTTAATTTTTAGCGGGATGAAATAACGACTCGCTAGGCCGAAGTGAAACACGAGTGCTTTAGTTGAAGATCGTATATTCACTGAATTAAGTATTGGCGTGCGCGCGCGGCGCACGTAAAGAAACATAGCTGACGACGCAGCAGTCAGGTTACACATAATGTAGCTTACGCTACATACCTCCCCTCTTAAAGTAGGCTAAGGGGTAAAAAATTACCACAAAAATAAAAAAGTGACACTATTGCGTGAGTGGCCTTGAGCGCCAGCTCACTGAAGTATCGGTGGTTCACTTCACTTTTGTTGCATACTATTTGGAAATGTTGCTGTCGAGTCTTTTTGATGAGTCGGTTGATATGGTGATTGCGACGTGAGACCGTTGGAATTTCGCTGCATGGCAAAAATCGCTCAGTGGCGAGATTCCGTGAATTGAACTTTGTAATATTAGACGATGTGTCGTGTTGTTGCAATACCGTGTGCAAGTCCATGGAGGGCATTGTCTGCAACTTCTTGGTACTTGCTTGATTGGTCTTGGCTTGCTTTATGTGGTTTATTCGTAGTCTTCGTAGGTTTGCTGTTATATCCTGCTTGCTGCATGCTCGTCTCAACCGACGCAGTGGGTCGGTCCAGGTGCCCAGTGGGACGCGGTGAGTCGGTCGTACAGTCTGGGGGACGAGTGCTGCAGACTTGCCCTTCCGTCTTGACACAGTGAGTCGGTCGAGTGCCCAGTGGGACGCGGTGAGTCGGTCATACACTGGGTGACGGAAGGCGTCCAAAATTCTAGTAGCATTTTGGGCTCACATAGAACGATGGAGAAGATAATGCAGATGCGACGTGGATCTACTGTGGTTGGAATGCCGATGTTGTGTACTTGCTGCTGGTGCGGTGCTGAAGATAAAGTTTGGTCGATCCCATCTTGATGTGGTTGTTCAGTGCCCAGTGCGACGCTGTGAGTCGGTCGATGGTACTGGGTGATGGAATAATGTAGTCGTCCAGGTCGACGCGGTGGGTTGGTCGATGCTGCTGGGTGATGATGTTAATCTGCGGTGCCGCGCGCCGCTCGCTAGACGCGACGTCTTGCGGCGGAGGCGATGGAAGGCTTTCGTGTTGCTTCTGTCGGGGTCACCAATTTAGCGGGATGAAATGACGGGTCGCAAAGCCGAAGTGAAACACGAGTGCTTTAGTTGAAGATCGTATATTCACTGAATTAAGTATTGGCGTGCGCGCGCGGCGCACGTAAAGAAACATAGCTGACGACGCAGCAGTCAGGTTACACATAATGTAGCTTACGCTACAAATTTATGATGGTAACGCCCCTGGTCTGAAAGTTGGTTTAAGCAAACTGGGTGAAATGGGGCCCTACGTCACAGCCCATGTGATAAGGTCTGGCTTAGCGTCAGTCGCTGGCAAGAGATGATGAGCGATAATTTTGTTAGTACGGTTAGAAATGTTGATCTTATTATAAATAATTTCATGACATTTTAAAATGAAAATTATTTAAATCCATGGGAAGGCATAGATTTAAGTCTTTTAACATAGATTTATAGTTTTCCAAATATCCGCCGACGTACCAAAGTAGTTGATTTTGGACACCGGGTGGCTAAGCTCAAATGGCAGTGGGCTGGTCATGTCAGCCGAAGAGACGACGAACGTTGGAGTAACCGTGTCCTACACTGGCGGCCGTGGACAGGAAAACGGAGTGTGATGAGACCACCCGCCAGGTGGGACGAAGACATCAAGTGCGTCGGCGGAAAGCAGTGGTTCCGTACCGCTGAGGGCCGGGGGGGACTGGAGAAAAATTGTTGAGGCGTATGTCCAGCAGTGGACACAAACACGCTGACTGACTGACTAAAGTTTTTGAAGTAAAAAATCATAACAATCCATTCACAATAATAACATCAATCTTCCGGTTCTTCCATCATGAAGTGTTTTTCCTCAGTGTTTAATTCTTCAATGAAGATGATGTTGCATAGACTCAAATTAATATCGTATCCATTAAATACATACAATTATCGCCTGCATAGACTCATTAGAAAGGAGGTATACTGACTACTTAGCGCAGTCGATGAGCTGGTACTCGTTGCTGCGCTCGTAAGTCTGCCGCACGCCCTCGTCTTTCCACAGCGCCTCCGTGTGCTCGTAGAACTCGGCCGGGTAGTCGAAGTCGGGCGACGACGCCACATCCTGCACACGTACCGCGTCATTCGTACGATCCACATCGGTGTGAGAAAACTCAACCGCCCAACTCCCCACACAAATGTGGAAAGAAGATCAAGCCCATATTCTCAAACTAGACGCTTGATGACCATTGGCATTGTCTTACGTATATTTTTGTAAAAAAATTTGACAAACACTTTTGTAAATTTAGACTAAGTGGATGCTGAAGAAAAAACAGCAGAGTTTGTTGCCAGTTCTTCTTCGCTGTGTTTTTTTTTTTGCTGAACTGGCCAATGTTGAAATATGTCAAATCCGAGTGCAGTGTACTGTCTATGGATGATGGAATTCCATCCATTCCTAGGACCATACGTGTAAAACAAAGTTAACAGAATTATTAATGTGACGGCCACCACGAATAATCATGCTAAAAAGAATAAAATCAAAGCATGGTTGTTAAGTTTAAACTATTCTGACACCGATAAAATGTTTGATATTCGGAGTTAATTATAATTATAAATGGCTTGTGAACTTGTTGTACGCATACTAACTATATTTTGTATTCTTCTCTTTCTTTTTAAGTTTTTCTCTTTGATTATTTGTTGATTGTGTCTTTAGCTTATTTTGTTGACTAACTTTAATATTCTGTAAGATTTTTTTACACATCTTTTATATTAGTACTTCCCCTTATACATACATGATACAGCACGTAAGGCTAGTTTAAGGCCCTGGTACTAGCCAAATCGCAAAGTTAGACGAGGCACCCCAAGTTAACTAACTATGTTTCGGCTAAAACCGGTTCCTGAAAATATTGTTGACGACACGGCGAGAGCGACACGCGCGCCGCTGCCTGTCAGTGCATCCGAGAGTGCAGTACCGAACGGAGTGAAGTGCATGGTTTTTCTGCACGCCAACGTGCTCGTCTCCGCGAGACCTTTTTCGGTGGCTGCTCCACCAACCCTTCGGATTCGGCTTCGGTGGTTCAAAGGACCCTCACCCACTGCAACTCCAGAGCTGGACGTCCAGAACGACAAGAAGGAGAAGGAGCCTCGGGTGAGTTGGCAATGTTTTCTGAGCTGGTTTTGGTCGGACGGTTCCACAATTCAGGATTACAGTCTACTGCGGCGGAATAACGTACAAACTAAATCTGACGATTAAAGTGTCATTCTTACAATATATGATTCCTTGTCTAGGAATCGAATGATTTTCGTTAATGTATGTTTCCTTTTTCTATACAAAATACATTGCGGAAACGGTGTCCATTTCCGAACTTTTTTGACTAAATGTAGAAATCTAAAAGCAAATGGAATTTTTTGTTTATGCATATATGCTGTTTTTGCTTAAATCTAGAAATCGAATTACTTTCAGATTTCTAATGAGAAAAATCAACTTTTTTATTTTTATTATTATTTAAATAAATGATGGAATAAAAAAATATTAACAATCTATTATCAGTCTGGAGTTCTATTTGGATTTGCTGAAGCGTTTCACTACATATTATTACATTTGTTAAAAAGTGCATTTGTATGGCGCGAGTAGTTGGCTAGTCCTAGCGCCTTAAGGGGCAATGTCTTGACACGCCAACATGGCTTTTGATACTTTTAAGTTTTAATTAAAAGTAAATATTTTTTAGTTTTAAGTACCTATACTGTTTTCGCACTCAAATCGTTAATTAAATAAATATTTTCATCTTTTATCAATTATTTCATTTTCATCAGTAGACTAACCAGACTGGTCGACCGACCATTATGACATTTGTTGGACACAACCAGAACTGCAGTAGTCGGATAAACCCAAAACGGCAACATACCTGTATGTAGTCGACTCGCGCTCGATTCTCGGGCTTCTCCAGCTGAATGGGCGGAGTGAGGGTGCTCATGGCACCCGTTATTGTCTGCAAAAGAGACACAGTTGAGTTTTTAAAAAGCTTCAAAAATTAATTGAAGAAAGTTTTAGAAATGAAACGCGCAAACATCCCATTACAAAATGCCTCCTAGTTTTCGAATTTTATTTTGAATGTTTTATAAAATATCTGAACATCGCTTTGTCACTTGGTTGGATGGAATCGTGACAATGTTAGCATAACCATGAGACTGTAAAGTTGGTGGACTACAAGGACTATCAGACACCGCCATTTAAAAATTAGATTTTTTGCAAAATAAAACACTAACCATAACAAATACAAAAACAATTAAATTAGCTTACAATTCAATTAAAGCTAAATTACAATTTAATCCCTTAAACTAGTGGTTTATTATTATTAATTACGGTGTAATTTTTATATTGATAAAATTTTGTAAATGCATCGACACAGCATGCAGCCAGTTTTGTTAATATATTGGGAAAAAAAAGTTGAATGAGCAGAAAAAAGGTAATCTCGGTAGGATGGTCGCAAATCATCAAAAGAAAAACTGACACGCGGCCTCCGCCTCCACGAAGACCTGCAACGATTTGATGGTCTGGAATGACTTATATAAGCGGAATGGATGGTTCAAAGCTAGAATGGATATGTTTTAATGATATGTGGGAATGGCAATAGAAGTAAGCAAGGAGTCCGATAATAGGTACCATTTCGTTTTACCACACAAGTGACCTACATTAATTCATTTCAATTCATCAATTCCTGTGATTTATCTGACTTGACTGCAATTGCCAAAAAACAATGTCGAGTGCTAGTCACATATGTAGGTACTTATATAGGCATGGCTAGTTTGGTTAAAACATGAAAGTGATTAATAGTCCAATTAAGACTATACATCATATTATTAAAACCCGAATGAGTGTCAATGCTCGTCACATACGTACATGGCTGCACGTAGGCATGGTTAGGTTAAAATATTTAAGTACTTAATTGGACAATACCAATTTATAAAAACAATGGCAAATATGAATGGAACGGAGATTAGTCACATGGTTGGAACTGATGACGTAAGGCAATGATTATTTATGTATCTATACAGTTTTATATCTAAAAGAATGGTTTTTTATTTAGATTTAATATTTTAGTAAGTAAGAGTTTTTTTGTAGCTGAGCATGGACAGCGAGGGGTCAGTCACTCAGAGAAACTTTTTTTATTATTATTTGAAACTGCAATCTGTCAGTTTATAGACATTTATCAGTTTTTTTGTTAGGAGTAGTAGTCTTGAGTGTTGATTTGTATGCTGCTGTTTTTGTTTTAGCTTCCTCCTTTACTGATGGGATTTGAAGTTCCAGATGGAGCCTGTTGTTCGTAAATACCACGGTGTTGACAATCATACGTAGAATCTTTGATTGAAATCTTTGGAGGATTTCTAAGTTGGAGTTAGCGGTTGTGCCCCGTAGTTAGAGGCTTGAGAATAGTTTTGTATAGGAGGAGTTTGTTTTTGGAATGAAGTTGTGATTTGGGACCTATAAGCCAGTAAATGTTTCGCAGTCTTTGACTAAGCGCATTTCTTTTGGTAAATATGTGTTTTTTCCATGTAAGGCGTCTGTCCAGGTAGACACCCAGATATTTAGCATTGTTGGCCTGTGGTACTGGACAGCCATTAAGCGTAACTGGAGGGCAGGTTTCTTGTATAAGTGTGTAAGTTACCTGGACTGATTTTGTTTCGTTAGCCTTTATGCGCCACTCTTTCAACCATAAGAATATTTTATCAAGGCTTTTCTGTAGATTGGCTGATGCTTTTAGGTGATTTTCATTAATGGCCAGGGCAGCTGTGTCATCAACGAATGTTCCCATTACTACTCCTTCGGATAGAGGTAAATCTGCTGTAAACAGTAGATACAAGGTAGGGCCCAGAACACTTCCTTGGGGCACCCCAGCATGAATTTCGTGAAGATTTGTCACCTCTTAGCTATGCTTTACGAAGTAATATCTTGATTTCAAGTAGGATTTCAGAAAGATGAAGTAATTTATGGGAAGCATTTTTTTTATTTTGTAAAGTAGTCCATCATGCCAGACTCGATCAAAAGCCTGGGATATGTCAAGGAAAGCTGCTGCGCAGTAGTAGTAGAGTAGTAGTAGAGAAACTGGTGTACAATTCTTTGGTAATCATAGGTGGGAGTCCGGAAATAATTAGCAATCCTATACATTTGTGGAATCGTGGGTGCGGGAGTCAGAAATCGTCAGAAGTGGATAGTATTCCCGGAATAATTTGAATACCGGCCGGTGTGCCCTTTTCTTTAGCTCATTTCAAAAATATTAGCAGTATTTTAATTAAATTGGGAGCGTAAGTCTGATTTTGGAAGGTAATCCACACTTCTTGAGCAGGGATGCTGCTAGGACCACTACTCTTCGAAGCGTCTAACGTCCTCAAACATTTGAATACCAGTCTAGGGTGCGTCCTCGGCTCCTTCATCGAAAATCCGGTGTGATATCGAATGTTGAGTGAGATACGAAAAAATGTTCACATTATCCTTTGCGAGGATAGCGAGTGATCCATCAGATCGTTCCAGGGGAGATGTAGCAGAAAGACAGAAATTACGACGGATCTAATTGGCAAGAGACCAGAATACACGGCTATCCCACGGCCAGCGTACTAGTCTCTCGCCAATTTTATGATCGTTGTCAGACATCGGTCGGATCATGTTGTCTCGCTCACGCCGGCGTCGGTCGCGCATGCCCTCTCCCTTGTTCTTTGCCCTCACGCATCAATTTACGTGCATCGCAACTAAGACTTATCGATGTCCTAGGATGCTTGGGTCTTAAAAAAACGGATTACTGGTGCCCGGATTACCGGTGTCTGGATAACTGGAGTCTGGATAACCAATGTCGTGATAATCAGTGTTGGGATAACCGGTGTCCGGTTAATTGGCGTTCTACCGTATAGAAAAAAGAGTGGACGCTAGCACAGCAGATATATATATAGCTTTGCGACCGGGGTCACAGTGATTTTAGAGATAAATACCTTGCCTCCATCGATCCTGTTCAGCAGCGCAAAACTACCTTGGAGCTCATACAAGCGGAATGTGCCTGTACAGGTGCACGAAATCGGGACTTCGTATGGAGTTGAGCTACTGGATGTAATCCTATATATATTCTGTGACTCTAGTTACCGCGCGGCGGCCGAGCGATACTTACAAGTATGGCGTCGCGGATGTTCTTCTTGATGTCCTCGATCTTCTCGCGGCGCTCGCGCTCCGAGAAGCCGTTGACGTGCAGGATCCGCATCTGCTTCACGATCGTCGACTTGCCCGACTCGCCGGCGCCCAGCAGCAGCAGCCGGTGAGTCGCGCGGTACAGCTGCAATGTGACACAAAATCTCTCAACTACTCTTCTCTTGTGTAAATATACATGATGGATGGGATACATAGAACGAGTACAAACTAGAGCAATAAAAATGCCAACTGCACTGAAAAATAAAAGTTACGAAAGCCGGCTGGACAAGCTTGGCCTCATAACTCTACAAGCACGAAGAGAACGGGGAGATCTTACTGAAACATTTAAAATTCTCAACTCTTGTTACAACTCTACCAAGCTACAAGATATATTCACCCTTGCTAATACTAAAAACATGAGAGGGCACTCAAAAAAGCTGTATCACAATCGGTCAAAGCAGAACCGTCGACGACACTTTCTTGCCAATAGAGTAGTAGAATCTTGGAACAGTCCCCAGAGAAGTTGTAAATGCTTTTTCTGTAAATTCTTTCAAAAATGAACTGGACATATACCCTATAAAACTTAAAAAATATATACAATAAATAAATAAATAATTGTTGTGATATAGGCGCATTAGCTCAAAGCTGCTAGCCTATCAATAATAATATAATATAATGGCTAATGCCACAGTCACCCTCATGATATTAGCCCAACGCACCGCATTCCTGAAGGAATGGATTGGATCACACCATTGGAGACTTTTAAAATTCATAAATGAATAAAAGTAAATAAAAAGTTGTATGCCATAAACTTGAAAATCCTCATGACCTTTCTTGGGTCCTACGAAATTCTAGCCCTAGTTGATCTGGCTCTCAGCTCCTAGTTGATCAAACTCTTATTGATACGAAGGCATTCTCATGAACTTTCTTTGGTCCTACGAAATTGTAGCCAGCCTTTATAGTTGGTATTGTTTAGAGTTAAGCCACTATTCTTCTATCGATCTCTTCTTACTAATGGGAAGGCGGCTCCGACTCCCTGGCTCCTTGTTGATCAAACTCTTATTATTAATGCTAATGCATATTGTCTGTATCGCTTTGGCCTTCAGCTGCTCCGGCTCTCGGCTCATAGTCGTATGTTTGTCAGACTTTATCCCCTGGCGGCTCCGATTCTCTGGCTCCTCGTTGATCAAACTCTTATTATTAATGCTGAGGCGTATGTTTGTCTCGCTTTGGAATTTGTCTGCTTTGGCTCTTCGCTCATAGTTGTAAGACTATATCCTCTGGCGGCTCTGGCTCTCAGCTCCTAATAAATAAAACTCTTCTTTCTCAAGGCGCATGTTTGTCTTGCTTTCGCATCTAGCTGATCCGGCTCGCGACTCCTAGTTGATTGAACTCTTCTTATTAATGTAAAGGCTTATGTTAGTCTCGCTTTGGCCTCCGGCTGCTCCGGCTCTCAGCTCATAGTCGATTGAACTCTTCTTTATAATTCAAAGTGGCCTATTTTCGTCTCCCTTTGGCTGCTCTGGCTCTCCGTAGGCGAGTTCGATCCGACTTAGACTTGGAGTAGAATCTGTACTTCTGATCCAGTCCCTGGAGGTTGGAGGCGATTCATGAGTGTCTCTAAATATTAGCTGGAATGACCCGACGGCTGATGGGTTGGTGCATTGTCATTTTCCATCCTTATTTACTTCATGAAGCAATCATACCCAGCCAGCATTACAAATTGGAAAGGCCCATTGCTCAAGCCACATTTTTAGAGCAATAGGTAAATGAGTTTAGGATGACAATTTGATCTTCCTGTTGTCTCCTAATGCTGCATGAAGGCTGCGAGATGCATAGGTTTTCCTCATTATTCATGGGTTCATCCCAGCATCCAACGTGCCATGTTGACCATTTCTTTTCCTCAAAATGAATGCTATTATTCGAAATTGAACCTTAATGTTTGTTCGATAAATGTCAAAATATAATTAATTACTTTAGCATTTTTTATATCTATAGCATTAGCGAAACTCATAGTGAATGTGCATGGTTAATCCAATCCTTGAGTCAGGGGTTTTAAGAGCCATAAATCACTGAAACCACAAAAGATATTCTATCCAATGTGGAAAATTTTAAAGTTTAAAAGTCCTTTTTTACCATAGAAGTGGCTTAAAGAACAGTGAATTTTACCAGGAATGCATGCATAACTTCACGTTGTTACTCTCTAGGGGTAGGTAGAAATCGTAGAGCGCATTGCGGTCCGATCGCAGCACACTTCTCTCGCTTCTCTAAGAAGCATGTATCTCTTTAGACTGGCATGCTCTTCTATTACGTGTGCTATGCATATGACTTTACGTAGCATAAGAACTTTCCAATGACGGCTGGTTTGACTCGGTTGTTCAGGCTTGCCAGTTAAAAATCACTTATCGAAAAATCGCTAACATCATCGGTACCGAAGGTTTGCGTCATTGAATTGAGCAGGCATTTGAAAGATACACTAAATCGCTGTAACATGTTTTTTTTTATTTGTGTAGAAATATGAAATACCCAATATTAATGTGTTGAAATCTCCATGCGGAACATTTTGTAGGTAGCGGTAAGATTACTCTGTACCAATGCATAATTATGTGATAATACTGTAAATGTAAAGACATGCAGAGACAACTGACTGATGAAACAGAAATTGTTTCATACAAAATGTTCTGAAATTTCTTTCAAAAATAATTTCTAAATTGCTTTTTAGCTTCATAATAATGATCTAAAGTTAAGTTTTAAGTTTTACTTTGAATTATTGAGGAAAAAAGTTAAGAAATTTGACCGACACGGAATCAGTTGGTCACCATAAAAAAGGGTTTTTTTTTTCGGGGTTAATTTCCTCTCATTCACTTAACAATCTATAAATGCACCTCACCATGCATTCTTCAGGGAAAACTCAAAGATTTCACAAAAATAACATTTCACATTCCATGTGCGCGACTCCTATGTGTTGATAACAATTTGAGAACTTGTCTCAGCGGGTAAGTATGTCCCATCTCTCTCTAACTCGTGGTAGTGGTACTCGAGTTGACATTTCACTCCCGCACTTTGTTCGTCTTGTAAGCACAGCACACTATGCTAGCTAGGTCTTTGGATAATACCATAGATGAATGAAGACCTAGATGTTTCACCAATAGGTCAATGCCGAAGGGACAAACAATAGATGGCGCAACTGCATGGATACACAATTACGGCTACGGAAATAGGATGGCGCCACTTTCGTACCCGGAAAATGCGAAATAGCCAATAGATAGCGCTGTACAAACATAGGATTTATTCATAGATTTTATAATTTTCTTACCAAGTTGGAAAATATACGATTTTGAATCGATACACACATTACTTGACAACCCATAAAAACAAATTACTTTTTAATAGATTGAAAGCATTGAGCCTGATAGCTGTGCCATCTCTTGGTGCAAACACTCGTTTTGTTGATTTCTATTCAATCAAATAGAAATAACCGGCTTAGTTTTACGTTTATTGCAATAGAGAGCCGGCTAGCTTAACACGTATTGCATGAAACTTCCGTCAATATGGCAGTGGGCCATCTACTTACGCCAGTAAGTAATGATTAAGGCGCTAGGACTAGCCAACTACTCACGCATGTACCTTTCAACAAATGTAATAATATTTAGTGAAATGCCTCAGTAAGTCCAAATAGAACTCCAGACTAATAATGTATTGTTAATATTTTTGGATTCCATCATTCATTTAAACAATAATAATAATAATAATAAAGTCGTTTTTTCACATTAGAAATTTGAAAGTAATATTTGTCTAGATATAAACGAAGACAGCATACATGCATAAACAAATAATTCATTTGCTTTTAGATTTCTACATTTGGTCAAAAAGGTTCGGAAATGGATACCTTTTCAACAATTCATTTTGTATAGAAAAACGAAACTTACATTAACAGAAATAGGTTGATCGCTAGACAATGAATCACATATTGTAATAATGCAACATGATATCGTTAGACTTACGTAGTTTACTTGGGGTGCCTCGTCAAACTTTGCGATTTGGCTAGTACCAGGACCTTAAGGTAGGCCCGTAAGCTTCAGAAAATTACGCTCCCCATACAGAGTTTACTAATCATTTGAAAACCACTGTTCCAATTTGCTTGATATTTGGGACTTAAGGTCGGCCCGTAAGCATCAGAAAATTTCGCCTCCCATACAAACGTAGTTTACTAATAATTTGAAAACCACTGTTCCAACTTATTTGATATTTGATATCTAATATTAGGCTACAAATATCTGTGTCTGCATGTCTTTGTTTTTCGGTTAATGAGAGAAAACAAAATTCGTATGAAGATTTTATTTTTGTTTTCATTTTGTTGGGTTTGGATTAAAAAAAAAACAAAAGTATGCAGACACAGATATTTGTTACCTGATATTAGATATTAAATATCAATTTAATCGGAATAGCGGTTTTCAAATCATTAGTAAACTACGTTTGTATGGGGGACATAGCTTACGGGCCGTTCTTAATATCAGGCAACAAATATCTATGTCTGCACGTGTTTGTTTTTTCGAAAAATTTATCCTGTGTTACACAACAGAGAAGAGAAAAAATTTATTAAGATTTTCTTTTGCCTGTTATTTGACTTGATTGAGATTTTTTAGAAAAACAAAAACGTGCAGACACAGATATTTATTGTAGAATATTAGATACCAAATATCAAGTAAACTACGTTTGTATGGGGAACATGCTTACGAGCTGTTCTTAATACAGTGATTGCTTAGATCTAGCGGCTCGTAGCCTAGTGGCGCGCGGACTGGCCTAGCGTACCAGAGGTCTGGGTTCAATTCCGACATGCACCAATTTTCTTTCTCTTTCCGAGTTCCTTTCTCTTTCCGAGTTCGATAAGTGCATTTCGTCACGAATGCGAGCTGCTCCATGGTTCGGAATCCATGTAAAACTGTAGGTCCCCTTACCCTACTAGGTGGTAGGGTTTAAGCCCGCCCGGGTTCGTACCATCGCATTGGATGAAAAGATGGTCGAAGCGGCAATGAAAGAATTGTCCATGTTTTCCATCCAGTTCAATGTAGCCGTGCTCATAAAGGGAAGGTCCTTGCATGGCACCTAATTCCTTCGGGAATGTGGTGTATTGGGCTAATATCATAAGGGTAGTTGTGTGGTATTAGCCATCTATGTCAGGTCGCATAAAAAAAAAAGATTTGAGCGTGTCCGCACCTGCTTGTCCTTCTGCAGCTGGCGCGTGATGGCGTCGCTCTTGCGCTTCTGCGCCTTGGCGTCGTCGGGGTCGACGGACGGGTCCTTGGCGCCGGGCGAGCCGAAGCAGCCCATGGCCGACCACGCGCCCCACCTGCAACGCGAGCGCGCACCTCAGCACCGGATGGCGGCAACGTGAGGCCAATTTTGATAAAATCTGTATTATTGCGCCAGACGATAGTGTCGCTTGTAAGGAACGAATCCGGTTAAGTAATGTTACACGGCAAACTAAAGGAAAGTGTTGATTTTTAACCGTCTTCACCAAAGGAGGAGGTTCTATATTATTCGACTTTATTAATAAACAGATTAAAATTTTCAAAGTATTCATACAATTTTCAATTCATACATTACCCGTACGATCACTAATCAAAGTGTTCGCAAAGAAACTCAAACCACCTTAGCAACACAAAATCTCTACCGGTTAAAGGCCCATATTATTATATTGAAAAAAATATTATAGACAATATGATTAGTGTAGGTGTGGGTAAAGCATGAATATTTGAATATTGAATTAGTTTATTAAGGTGGCCCAACCCGGCGGGCGTAACTCATTCGCGGTCACGGTACAAAACCGTGCTGTTGCGCTCTGGGACCTTCTCTGTTTCAAAGAATAAGACAGGCTCAGTGATGAGGAAGATGCAACATGTCCACAAAAAAAAAGACAATGTGCATAGTGTAAGATTTGGTAAGATTTACGAAAATTTTAATTTCAAAACGACTTATAGCTAAAAGTAAACCACGACATGAAGGCTCTTGCCAATCAAACATTCACTTCTGGACTAATTAAACAATGCCATGAGGCTTTACAGGACATCGCAATCGACAACAGGATCACACTCCAGTGGATCAAGGGACATAGCGGGAGCTATGGCAACGATGCGGCCGACGATCTCGCCAAGGCGGGGTCGAGTTTAAAGCCCGTCGGACCAGAGCCATTCATGCCAACCCCCTTCAGTGAAGTCAAGACCTGGCTGAGGAAACGAATGACACGTGCTCACACTGCAAGGTGGTCATCTACAGCAGACTGTAGACAATCAAGGGAAGCAGTGCCAGCACCGGATCCACACCTAACAGGGAAACTCCTACAGCTGCACAGACCACAGTTGAGAACGGTGGTAAGCCTACTCACGGGCCACTGCCAGCTCAACAAACACCTTCACACAATTGGAGTCACGGACAGTCCCCTCTGCAGGGCCTGCTTGGAGGCGGAGGAGACACCGGCACATATAGTCATGGAATGTAGACAACTGCAGACATTTTGGACGGGGGTCTTTAGCTTCGAAAGGAGCGACCCGCAAGTGTGGAAAGACCCTAAAGGGCTGCTACGCTTTGTGGAAGAGCTCGGCTGGCTGAAGTGAGCCAAAAGTCGGGGTACTGAGCACAACGGCCTCGTGTCAAGTGCGTTCAAGCGTCGGCAGCCACTCGCCGACAACAACAACAACAACAACAACAAACCACGACCGCTGTAGTCAAAAATCTAACAAAAACCAAATAGATTATAAATCTTGATTAAATAGGCTATGTCTGATGACTAATCTTTTTATGATGTTCTTACTTTATCATTTCGTAATCCACCTCCAAAGTTATTGTATAAAACGCGCGAAAAATTCGAACTTTCGGACCTTATAACCAAACACAATTTTACAATGCCAATGGTCATCAGACATCTAGTTCGATCAAATAAAGCTATTTTGAGCAAAATTTTGGATCTCTGACAAGAAATATGGGCTTGATCTTCTTTCCCCTTTTGTATGGGGAGATGAGCGGGATGGGCCACCTTAAGAGCATCCTCATACCTAAACATTTTGGACCAATTTTTGCAATTAAAACGAAATAGCCAGAGCCCGACGTCGCTTAGTTAGAGCAGCTCGAAAGAATTCTTTCTAAATATGACCAACCCGCATAACGCGTGAAACCGGTTTTTTTATTGTATCGTTAAAGAAATTGGGAAAAGTTAAGCAGGTTCTTCGCTGAATGGGTAGATAATGTTAAGATCTTTGAAATGGTATCAAAATAAATATTAGTTAATATCAATATAAGCCGCAAACTTGAAATAAAATATGCATGCATAAAATATCAATTTCTGTAACATTTTTCTTTCTGTTTTGGTAGAACGTTAGCTGGAATTATACATGTGCAATCAAACCATTCGCATTGGCTAGCATAACCATCTTAAAAATCAACACTTTCCTTTAGTTTCAAGGATCACCAGCTGGGCTATTTCATCATAATCAGTCACGCCGTTTTGGGGTCCATAGAAAATATAAATACATGCAAAGATCTATTTTTATGGATATATAAGATAGATAGAAGAATACGGAGGGCCCTCCAATGCCTCGCCAAATGGGACGGCTGCTGTGCTGGTTGGTATTGGGTTTATTTGTACCATTCGGTTTGGTCGAGTTCAGTCCCATACAGTCCACTGCTTGGCGGCAACATAATTTTGGTATAAGATAGATATAATATGCAACGCTTGGTGTCCATTTGCGCGATGACAGGAAAATGTCATTGGAAAAATAATTAGATAAAAATCGGGAGATCTACTAACAAAATCCTTCTTCATTCAAGGAGTTGGGATTGAAATTCAAATAGTTAGTAAAGATTATGTAACATTATAGGTAGTGCAAAATGATCTATTTTTGAGACATGGGCAAACAGCTCTAGAAAATACATTACAAAAATACTGGCTGTAGTGAAGTCACAGGAAATCTAAGATGTGAAAATTATATTGTTAGAGTAATGACTCTCTTAAAACGTGACTGCTGACGACTTGATGTTAAAGCGGTTCGTAGCTTAGTAGCGCAAGAACTTGCTTTGAATTCCAGAGGTTTGGGGTCAAATCCCCACCCCGTCAAATGCCCCACTTTCTTTGTCTTTCTCAGTTGGATGAGTGCATTTCGTTACGAATGAGAGCTGGTTCGGAATCCATGTAAAACTGAAGGTCCCATTCCCGTACTAGGTGGTCGGGTTAAATCCGCTCGGCATGGTACCAACGCATTGGATGAAAAGATTGGATAAAAGTGACAATTCAAACATTGTGCTCATGATGAGAAGATCCTGGCATGTTCGGGAAAGCGGTGTGTTGGGCTAATCTCATGCCTGCGGTAGTGGCATTGGCCACCC
Source organism: Incurvaria masculella (assembly GCA_946894095.1). Taxonomy (NCBI): domain Eukaryota; kingdom Metazoa; phylum Arthropoda; class Insecta; order Lepidoptera; family Incurvariidae; genus Incurvaria; species Incurvaria masculella. The sequence continues at coordinate 5,916,622 of OX335663.1, read as the reverse complement.
AAGTACAGTTACCAAAAAAATTCAAGATTTTAATCATCATACCTATTTAATAGCAGTTGTCAATTTCTACTTCGGTTATTTCCGTGAAGCTAAATATATCTTTAAGACTGAGCTATGTCCACAAATTAAATTAATTTCGATGCGACCAAAAGATATTTGCATGTGAGTGCGGGCAGCCGCCATTGTGCGTTGTCTCCCGGCCTACATGCTCGTCTTGGACGTCACATAATGAGAGCATTAACATATTTCTCACGTTACCTCCGCGGGTTGAGCGCAATTGTCACTAATATCCTAAATTAAGGTTTCACAATGGCATCTACATTGAAGCTTTGCGATCAGATTAAAAAAAAAAATAACCTAATAATCAGAATCCTTTCAAATTGCTACCTACAGATTCCATGGGTTCCATACCCAAAGGGTGCCAACGGAACGCTATTACTAAACCTCTGCTGTCCGCCCGTCCCTCAACGGGTTGCATCTCATGAACCGTAATAGGTAGGCAGCTGAAACTTTCAGAGTTTGTATTTACAAATAGGTAAAATAAAAGAATAAAAAAATTTAAGGAAAAAACGTATTTTTTTTGTGTTCAATCTTTTACGATGGTACGGAACTTCGTGTGCGAGTCCGACCCGCACTTCGCCAGTTAATCAACCCTGTTCGCTTTGCAGTGAGAGCACAATGCTCAGTGAATTAAAAAAACCGGCCAAGTGCGAGTCGGACTCGCACACGAAGGGTTCCGTACCATTGTACAAAATGTAACACAAAAAATCACGGTTTTTGGTATTGACCCCCTTTGACTTTTATTATTTTTACCTATTACGGACAGCGGAGGCTTAGTAATAGGGTTCCGTTGGCACCCTTTGCGTACGAAAACCTAAAAAGAAACATAATACGGTCACGGTCAGCAGGATGTTTAACTGAATGTTAATTGATTACAAGGAAATCACGCTAGCACCTAGTAAACCTAATTGGCTCCAATAAAATGAATCATTAATTAGTTACTCCACTATTATATCGCCTCCATCCTTTTACATTCTATGAGTTACCGCATTTATATGGCATTCCTGATTCTCCATTGGGCATGTATAGGCACTAGGCAATCCCTTTCTGGTTGCCAAATATGGGAACGAAAAGAGTGTCAACTCGCTTGTTAAACTTAACCCAAAGTAGGTAGTTAAAAATGTTTTCATAGTTTTTTTTATGTTATATGCGGCTCATGCCCTATGTGCCCGACGACGCCCATGGGCTTTCAAACTTTAACGGGATTGCGATAACCATGCGAGCAGGCCAGGTGCTTTTTTTTTTATGTGACTGGACATGGATGGCTAATACCACACCTTCTGTCATGGTATTAGCCCAACACACCACATGGGAACTAGGTGCCATGCCAGGACCTTCCTTATATTGCACGGCTACATTGAACTGGATGGAAAACACGGACAATTTTCATTGCCGCTTCGACCATCGTTCATCCAATGCGATGGTACCAACCCGGGCGGGATTAACCCTACCACCTAGTAAGTAAGGAAGGGGACCTACAGTTTAACGTGGAATCCGAACCACGGCCAGCCTCTCTCAACGGTCGAATGGTCACCCATCCAAGACCAGACCGGACCCAGCGTTGCTTAACTTCGGAGAGCGATCGCCGAAGTTTCGCGCCACTGGGCCACTGAGGCTGACTTCTTTACACAATGTTTGAAGAACCCCAGGTTGTACTTTGGGGGAAATACCATCGACTCAATGGTTTACCGAACCTATTGACAAACGATCTAGCAATAGGATCAGTTATGCATTGTTTATGTATTTCTTTATTAAGATGCTAGCTTGAGACAATTTTGAAAAAAAAATTGAGATGGGAAAACACAAGACAACTTTTCATTGCCGCTTTGATCATCATTTATGGTGCGATAGCAATTCGAGTGAATATAACCCATCAACTAGAAAGCAGGAAAAATAACCTACGGTTTAACATAGACATTGTGATCTCAGATAAAATAGAAAGACATGCAATGAAAAGGTTGCGAATGTTTGGTCTACGACACAAGAGTTAACCCCTAATGCGACCGGTCACAAAGGTCATTTGTAATTTTTTTATTTATACTAGCAGATTTTCCCAATTCCGCTTGGCTCAATTTCGTTTTAGACATTCACCCAAGCGGAGCCCGGTAAAATGTGAACGGAAACCTGAGCGGGCGTGTTATTCCAAGGGCCCCTCATGAAGAAATTAAAAAACATTGAGAGGTGCTGGTAGGGGTTGATTATATATTTTTGATGTAGGAAATAAAAAAATATATTTAGTCAGAAAGTTGAAAAACCGGCCAAGTGCGAGTCGGACTCGCACACAAAGGGTTCCATACGATTATGCAACATTTGACCCAAAGAAATCACATTTCCTGCATGACCCCCTTTAATTTTTATTTGTTTTTTTATTTTTAGTATCGTTTTTATACCGGCAACAAAAATACACACTGTGCGAAAATTTCAGTTGTCTACCCATTACGGTTCATGAGATACAGCCCTATGACAGACGGACGGACGGACAGCGGAGACTTAGTAATAGGATTCCGTTTGGCACCCTTTGGGTACGGAACCCTAAAAATCGGGATGTCGAGAACAGTGCCACTTACTGGGTTAAACTAGAGATACAAAATATGTACAAAAAAAATATTTTTTATTCGGTTAAGCCGTTCACGAAAACACACACACTAGAATTTTACATATGAAGATAATAAAAGTTATGACAAAACAAACATGAAAAAAAAACATACAGACGAATTGAAAACCTCCTTTTAAGTCAAACATTTAACAATAATAATAGTTGCGACATTCCTACATACACAGATTGGAGTATTTATCCATGTCAAAAATTTGGATAACGACAGCAGGTAATACTCACAAAATCCAAATTCTCATCACTGTTCACCGGACAACCGTCGAGAACGCTGCACTCGCCGGGCCGTCCGACGAGGCACTGCGGTCTCTTTCGCAACACATTATGAGAGGCGGCAAAGATAATTATCGACGAATTAGATTGATTGTTTAGCTTTCAGAGACAAAAACCCCGCGGCGGACAATGGAAGGTGGGCGTGAGAAACTGAGTGCGCTCCGAGCAGTGCTCGATATCCTTCATTCGTCCGAAATTAGCTTGATTGTGAAAGATTCGAAAACGCATTTTTATGCACTCATCCTCAATCCGCTATCCCCAAGAGTGTATTGGAACGGACACGAGATGTTCATAGTTCTCTCCCAGTGCTAGTGCCATTATCGTTTCAACAGGTGTTTGGCAATTCTATACATTCCTTCTAAGGGGTCATTCTAGAGCTAATTTGCAACAAACTTGGCCCAGGGGGACTAAAATCAATTAAACAGATAGCTTATACCTATTTATAATCTTATAGCACCTTGGCTATAATTTAAGCTATAATTTTAGGTATATTGTTGCATGAAAATACCGAAAATAGCTGGCAATATTTTTTTCAAAAGTGGCCCAGAATTTCTTAGATCAATCAAATTGATTGTTGTTTTATCACTGACTAACTGAGTTTCAACCAACCCTATAGGATTTATTGATTTTAGGTTATCCAACAATATCTGCATTGAAGCATTATAATCAGATTTTGAATCCTATAGTAATGGATTCAATATCTCCGTAGGTGTAGGAAGAAATGACTTGAACATAAAGATACCTTGGATATTTTCGCACCTCAGGGGAAGTGGATCATAACAAATAAGTATCAAATCAACAAAAACAAATAAATGTTATCCTACTGATTCATTGGTTATATTATATATTGGTATATTCTTATATAAATAATTCCTCTGCATGTGTGTTTGTCACCTAAAACTCCTACTAAACGGCTGGACCGATTTTGATGAAATTTTTCGTGTGGGTTCGAGTGGGTTCTTGAATGGTTCCGATTTACAATTGGACCCGGTAGGTGACGCTGCGGTCGCAATATTGACCCTAGCGGAGCTGGACACCTCGCTAGTAATAGATAAATTGCAGTCATAAGATGAGTTATGTTAGTTTTCAGAAGAGAGTAGGTAATTGTTTCAACACTAGACTCAGATGCTCGGATGATATTTTCCTGTTAATTATATTTTTTTCCTGCTTTCACAATGTATTATTTTATGGAACTAGACATGGATGGCTAACACCACACAACTACCTTTATGATATTAGCCCAATACACCACATTCCCACATGGCATGACCTTCCCTTTATAAGAACGCCTACACTGAACTGGATTGAAAACATGTAAAAATTTTCACTGCCGCTTCAACAATAGTTTCATCCAATGCGGTACCAACATGGGCGGGCTTAACTCTACCACCTACCATGGGTTTCGAGCCATGTCACGGTCGGCATTCGTAACGAAATGCATTTACCCAACTCAGAATTTGAAAGAAAGTTGCTTTGACCAGAGTGAAGATTTGAACCCATAACCTCTCGCATGAAAGGCAAGTCCTTTAGCCCCTACACTACGAACTGTAAATACAAATGTGAAATGTTATATATTATCAATCGTATTCAGAGAGCATCTGTCACAACTTAGTTCGAGATTAAAGTTAGTCCGCCCACTCTGAATACACCTGTAATTAACTAACTAACTATAACATTGCTAGGATTCCAATGTTGAAACCATAATCCCTTGCCATCAGACCACTCAGGGTAGTAAAAGATATGTATGTATGGATTCATGTTTTCAGTGATTTTCCCGAAAGAAAAACATCATTGTAAAACTTCTACTTAGTCTAAAATAAAAAAATAATATTTCTGTTTCCATGGAACCTAATTTGTCAGGTCAACAGATTTCGTTAAATATTATTATTTGCGTACACCAAACTGTGCATAGTTCCATTTGTTCGGTAAGCTAAATATTAAAAAAATATATATATATTTTCCCCTACAGGCTAAATCTACGGGGAGGTAAGTTTTCAGACGCATATGGACCCGTGAATTTGAGGCCACTCAGTGAAAAGTAATTATTTCCAAAATGGAGTAGTTTAGCCTAAGCAGTGAAATATTTGATTTCAGCAAATAACAGTAAAGTGAATACATCGCATAATTCCTCTCAACAATTTTACAAGTTCATTAGGTATTTTATTCTCGATTTCCTTACGCTTTCTATGCGCCGTAATACCTAACTTTCGCTGTTGAGGCTCATACCATTTAGCACTTGTTTTCTCAGCTAACATAAGTATACATGGCAAAGTTTGTAGCTCCAAGGCCTACATCCAGAATATGTTATGCAAGCAAACATCGACCTGCGTGATATTATAGTACCCATTTAAACATTAAACATATTTATTTTAGCTATAAGAATAAAAAAAATATTGTATTTTGAATCCCGGAAAGTTTCTGGTCTGTGCCTATTCGTCCTAGGCAATCAAACCGCCCTTAAAAAAGAATTTGAACACTATATTCGGTTTGAATAATTAGATTACTAGTAGTTCACTGTTTCGGAATAGGTTACAGAAACAAGTCTTGATTGCACAAATCGGAATTATTGTGTTTTATGTTCACTGCCCCAATACAATTTGTTCAAGTCAAGTGACTAATTTATATGGAAACAACAAAAAGAAAGGCGGCCAAGTGCGAGTCGGACCCGCACACGAAGGGTTCCGTACAATCGTACAAGATTGAACACAAAAAAATCACGTTTTTGTATGCCCCCCCCTTTAATTTTTTATTTTTTTATTTTATCTATTTGTTGTTATAGCGGCAAAATAAATACATAATCTGTGAAAATTTCAGATGCCTACCTATTACGGTTCATGATATACAGCCGTGACTGATGGACGGACGGACGGACTGCGGAGGCTTAGCAATAGGGTTCCGTTTGCACCCTTTGGGTACGGAACCCTAAAAATGGAAATTCCATTTGTATGATACATTTTATTTCTTCTATTAATAATCGCTTCCTATTCCTAAAGTTTTTTTTTTAAATGGGATATCATGATATTAGCAACAGAGCGCATTCCCAAAGGAATTAAGTGTATTGTCAGGACCTTTGAGCTGTGTGGGTTCCGGCACGTAAAAATAATACAACCGGGCCCACTGCATTTCTTCACGTGCATGTCGTAAGAGCCAATGAATGTGGAAGAAAACTGCTAATTTATCACGACAGGTCCAAGCTATCAGATACCATACAAAATCAAACGGAATTGTTTTGAAAATTTCATTTAATCAATCTGTGCAATTAAAGTTACTCAATTTTCTCTATGTTATTCCGAAAATAAATTGTTCTTATTAGTATCGGGAAAGAAAATAGCACAAAAACATAACTTATAATAATTTGTTTCATACAATGGGATTCAAATAAGAACAGTACGGGGGCCACCGCCATTTTGAATGTGAAACTGCCCAAAACTCTTACTTTCACTTCACCAACTTCAGTATGGAGTGCAAAAAAAGTTTCTAAAAAAACATTTCGACGAAATAGTTTGTTTAGTTACAACAATTTATTCGAAGAACATATATTAAAAGAACACTCAACAACGCAAAATAAACAAAATTAACTAATAAAACACTGCAATTGTGGCACTTTCGAGTACACCCTACACAAACTAACACATAATAACTTATACACAGAAAAACGGATAGCAAAGAACAGCCCCCCTACTCGTTTAACTGTATATTCTGTGATAGGCACTTAATATAGTCCTACTGTGTAGATTCGTGTGTTGTTGTCTAGAGTCACTGTCATGGCAAGGCAGAGCCGCTACAAAACCGGGAAACGCAAAAGCATTCAGGCGCACATACTAGGATTGAACCTCGATTCAGTACCTGAAGTCTCAGTTGTCACATAAATTGGCGTTACGGCAAACCGATCGACTGGCGTTTTCAAATGTATGGAGAAATTGAAAAGCGCGCGCAGTGGGCGTTAAGCGAACTAACATTTCCGAGTCCGAGCTTGATTTGACAGCTTACTCAACGTTGCCGTAAATACGTCGACGTTGCCGTTTACGTCCACTCGGCGTTTTCATACAAATCGGAAGTCCGTGTTTGACTTTGACAGCTTGAAGAAGTAAAACCACAGAATATCTAGTAAAAACTTGTATGGAGTTTGACGTTTTTACGGAACTTCAAAGTTACGTTAACTCCAATTTAGGTGAGAACTGAGACTAACGGCTCAGATGTATGGTAAAACGTGTCAGGCTTCCTTTGATATTGAAGCAAATGTTTCCCGTGTAAGCCCGTGCGGACGTACTGACCGTACTTTTCCACGCAAATTCGAGTGAAGTTTGTCACGAGCCCCGTCCTATTCTTAATTGAATCGCATTGTACTTTGTGATGGTCAATGACATTTAAATTTGTTTGAAGATAAACAAAAACTTTTCTTTTCCTCTAAACCTTATTTCCAACTGCATCGTGGAGTACATCTTTCATCTAATAACTCCTAAATCAAACTCGACAGGAATGAAAGTTATGACATTTTTAAGGTGAGGTCGCTCTTGCGACAACTACAGGTACATTAAGCTTTGAATTTTTCTTCCTCATTAAGGAATCAGTTGTTCTTGGTTTGGAAGTGGTAGGGTTCATTTCGCCTATTTAACTGGACGGAAAACATGGACAAAGGGGGTACCTACAGTTTAATGTGTTTTCCGAAACACAAACGACGAATCGCTTAAGTCAGCTCTTACGTCTTGCATAGGAAAAAATGAAGTGGGCCCAATTATATTATTTTTACGTGCCGGTACCCACACAGCAGCGTTACTAGAACAACATTTTGGTGCTCTTTTTTATATTGTAAGGCTTTGTACGATGCATGGTATTTAACGATGGTGTATGGGGTTTTATAGATTTTGTATGTTGTGAGATGGGGTTGTGTGAGATTTGTATTGTGTTGAACGGAGTTTGCAGTGTGTTTGTGTTTGATGTTAAAGACAGATAGAAACAGTGCAGGTCAGACAGACACACAGATACACATGAAACAGTGCAGACAGATAGACAAACAGACAGCAAATCCAACAACCACATATTGAGGACATGCTAGCAACTTTAAGAGACCACAGACAAAATACGATTCAAAATAGCTTATTTTACATTGTAGGAGTAATTCTTCTGTCCTTGGTTTTATTGCTTCAAACTATCCTAATCCCCATTTTTCACGGCGGTTTACTCAATACATAATTAAAAGGAATCTTATACAATTACTTCTTTTCCTACTGACAATATGGATAAGACGAGAACAGGACATCGCATTAGCACTTCCATTGTGACAAGACGTGTTCGGGCAGCCTGCTCTGTGCCATTCCGTCCGTAAGGGAAAAAAAGGCATAAATACATATGCAAAATTATCTCTGGGACCAATGTGAAGTATTGTTGCTTATGAAATTTCAAAGAGACATTAAATTCTGTCCATTTTTATTCTTTGGACTGGAGCATTTTGCTCCACGCTGAGCAATCTGGACCTTCTAACACATTAATAACCTTGAAACCGAATTTCATCAATAACTTTAAAATGGCATGAATGCAGGTCTTCAAAATTCATAGGTCGATTTTTTTTATTATTTTCTCAATTATAACAATGGTTTGGCAGGTAGACACTAACATTTTTGAGGGCCCCCATGATGTACGGGGCAATGAGCAATATCCTTTGATCAATTCCCCACGTCCACGAGGTAGTAAACTTCCGTGAGAAATATCAGACAGACTGTCAGTCAGTAACTCTCCCAAGTAAATGCCTCTGCAAAACATGTTTACACGGACAGCTTTACTGTCCAACATTTCTCTCGGAAGTTTACTTCCTCGTGGACGTGGGGCCTTACTGTTTTTAAAATGAAGTCTTTCCCTTCCTTTTCTGAAGGCATTTAGAAGTAGCCACACGTTACACGTGACACCGTCTTTCATCCTTACAATAGTGAAGTTTTGAGACTCACCAGCAGGCGGGCGTAGCGTTGTCGACGGTGTCCTGCGTAGGCTGCGAAGGAGACCCCGCTCCCCGCGCGCCGCCACCCGCCGACGAAGCCGTGGTCGCTTCTGCCGTCGCCCTCACCACTCCCTGCCTCTCGCTGTCCCGCTCACTCGCACGTTCCTACTGTCGCCCGTCCATGTTCACTTGCGGAGCAAATCGGCTGCCGTCTCACTCGCACAGTAATTTCGTCTCTTTCACTCCTATTGGGAGTCCATTGTTGAGCACAACACGGCACTAAGCGAGTATTAGCTCAACACGCAGGGGCATTCCTTTCGCATAGCTACCTGAAAAGTTATTGCAACATTAACCCTTTGACAATCCTAGGTATTTTAACGGGTTGGTTATTATGGCCTTCTTTCACCTATAGCAATGATTTTCCAACAGTTTTTTTTAACAGATATCAGCCGAATTGTAAAGAATAAGGTCTGTCGAAAATATGTTCGCTCATTGCACAATAGTTCCATAGGTTTTCTTCCTCCAGGAGTTACGAACTGGATTTAAATTTAAAAGCATTTATATCTTCACCAGATATGTTACAAAAAGGTGCAAATTAAGACCATTAGGTAGTTTCTAATATTGAACCATAGAAGGCAGTGATCATGCAGGATCAGATAGGTCTCAGATTCGTGATATAGTCATCGTTGGGTCATGTGATGATCACGATAACATGAAAAAACAGAAATTTCACTTTAATAGCAGTTAACAGTAAAAGTAATTCTCGAATGGAAAAGCCCCAGAGAAAAGTTTACAAATAACTGCAACAAATATTTTTCTTATATATATCAAACAATTGGAAGGTTACTTTTTTCCAGGCAGTTCTTGGTCCATATCTTTTTGGACTGGAATTGGACATTTTAACTACCCTAAACAGAACAAATGATGTTGCTTTGGCTCGGAAAAGCTAAATTTAAAGCAATCCAAACGTGAACAGTTGTGCTTCTGATAGTGACACCACAATCATTTCATATGCAGGTTAGGCCCTTCGAGACCTCATCAAGCAGCGTCTTACACCGCTGTACACATCATTAAAGCACTACCAGATGATTTTGGGGCTCCTCCGAGGCACAGGGGTCACTACACACACACGCATACACACAAGGGGGGAGTGTCACTGGGGCGGATGGCGGAGCGCACAGGGCATAGGGGTGCCGCGAGAGCCGCCGCGAGGCACCGAGGAGCACCGCGTGGGGCAGCGCCTCGCCCACAACACTCCAGGGATAATTATAGCGAGTCCTCAGCCGCGACACCGCCGATATAATATTTATAAATAGCTTGGATTATTTTGATAGAGGGATGAGCGCAGCTTCGCTAGACCCCGGCGGCGAGTACGCACCGTTGGGAATGGCGCCCCGCCGGTGACCGAGCCGGTTCACAGTCCGCCGCGGTGCAATCAACCGCGCCCGCACCCGCCGACACCGACACTTGACAGCGAGCGGCCGAGCCGATGGAAAATCAACATGTCGCCTCCGCCAGCGACGACGGCGCCCTCTACGCTCGCTGCTTTTCGCTTTTCAGGATACCGTACTTTCCCTGCGATCGAATATTCTGTTCTCCGGCGCCAGAAATAACACTTGTGAATTCTGAGAGCACCTGTCAAATCTTAGTACGCGATTAGCACCGGACTAACCATACAAAAACTGGCTAAGTCCGACCTTAAAAGGCGTACTAAAGTTAGTCCGCCCACTCTAAATAGAGCAGTAAGAGTTTATATTTTAACCTAAAATATATGTATTTACTTTAAAAAGTTTAGTTAAAAGATGCGCACAATGATTTAGTGTAAATGTAATTTATTTAAAGGTCAATGACCATTCTTATATGGGCAAGAAAACCGGCGTTAGTAACTTTAATGTAACTGGTAATATGATTTAAAAAACGCAGTTCTTTCTGTTTCACATATTTAGCCCATGGAGGTGAAGAAATAACACCTCCATGATTTAGCCCCGATTGCACGAAGAGACGGCTGAGTTAATCAATGTTCAAACATGTCACTTTTAGTGAACTGCATGCCATTCTTTCCATACTGTCCAAACAAAGTGACATGTATAATCATACTTTGACGTTGATTTTGATTTTTTGTCCTTCGTGCACTCGGCCCTTAGACAAAATTATGAATGAATGAATAAATTCTTTATTGTGCATAAACAAAAATACAATTTCAGAGAAAACATACAGCAAAACAACAATACTGTACAAAGGCGGACTTATCACTAAGAGTGATTTCTTCCAGTCAACCCTTGAATTAATGAATGAATTATTTTAACCCTTTTTTATGGCAGGGAACTAAATATGTATAGATTTTTTAAATACGTGTTAATAAATGAAACTGGCGGCGATCTACCCATGAGATTCGCACATGTTAGTCACTGGTGACTAACCGCCGTGCGAGAACCGAAAAAGTAGCAACGATTTTAAGTGAAATTCTTTACTCGAACGGCGTTTTGACAACTCAGGATGTATTAAACTGACACGCAATTCGAAATTGCAATCGCAGCTGCAAGATGCAAAACGTCCGTGCCAGAGCAGACTGCTATTGCAAGTCGGCTTTGTCCGTGCTCGTACTGCCGGTGAGTTAAAGCGCTTTCGTGCTCATGAAATGACAGCCACGAGTCAACCTAGCGTTCTCCCTTTCTAATCATTCTAATTAGAGTGCGATGACACTAGCATAACATTTTATGTTTAATAACTGGACTTGATGGTGGGCGTCTCCTCATGAAAGCGAGAAGTTCTCGTTTCGCCTCTGTCAAACTCTATCACCTCTATGTAATAAGTATGTTTGTTTACAGTTTTCCTGTTAACACCCAGCTTCCGAAAACCAGCAATGTAATAAAAATATTCTATTTGTTTATATTTTTTTCCAAACGACAAAACATTTTTTTATTCTTATAATTTCCAGGTGGAGCAGTATGGTGCATTGTCTATGATTAATTCTCATTTGACTGTAGAATTGCCGGGATGTATGTTGGCCGATCCCTTACACTCGCAATCAGCCGCGCATAACGTTCCTGCTTGGAGGGGTACGACAACATCCGTGCCGGTCATTCCACATGTCGTAATGGGATATTTTCTAATTTTTCGTGCTGGTTGGTTCATTTGGTGGAAAAGATGTTTAGATACTTTCGTCCATTACACAATTATATGTCAAATCTGCTTATGCCCGACACAATGCTCTATAATCTAATAATCTATTCACTACAATAATCTATTCACAAATTTTGTGTGGCCCCAAAATTATAAGTAATTATTATTATTTATTTATATACACTAGCAGCTGCAAGCTGATGCGTGTACAACTTCACGTGTTGAGTGCACTTTTCAAATATCTTTTGTATTTTTTTTTTGTTTCTGTTAGGTATACTTATTAGTTTTATTTTTGTTCAAATGTTTGTCAAGTTGATTTTTAAAACTGTTAACTGATACAGCACTTATTATTTCTTGTGGTAGCTTGTTCCAAGAGTCCACTACTCGGTTGGTTAGAAAGTATTTTCTTGGGTTAGAATTGGAGCTAGTTCGGTTTAGTTTTAAGGAATGTCCACGGAGTTTCAATGCAAAGATTTCTTATATTTTTGTACCCTAGGTGCTAGTCGTGGGCGTTTCCACTGGTCTTCGAAAACGTTTGTAACTGTTATTGCTGATGCCGATAGCCGTTTGCGGAAACTGTTGCAAAACGAAATGAAAAAAAAACACCCTCTCCTTTCTTCTCCTCTTTTATTTTTTGACATGAATGGGTATAATGACATCTAGCACGGTTCGATCATCTTACATGAATTCTGAATCTCGAGTGCAGTGACCTGTATTCTCAACAAAAATCAAAATCAAGAAAGAGGTTTTGTTACTATGTAGTTATCGCAAACAATTAAGGTCGGCCCGTAAGCATCAGAAAATTTCGCCTCCCATACAAACGTAGTTTACTAATAATTTGAAAACCACTGTTCCAATTTACTTGATATTTGGTATCTAATAATAATAATAATAATAAGCCTTTATTACTGTAACTTAAATAACATTCATAATCTAACATTTACCTAATTCTACTTAACAATTTATCTTTTTCCTTAACTAATTATATATATCGGCAACCGGTTTTTCTTTTACAGCTTGTCCTTCGACAAAGGCCTCCTCTAAAGCTTTCCATTGTTTCCTGTCTTTTGCAGTGCGTGTCCATTCTGGGCCAGCTATCTTTTTAATGTCGTCTTCCCAACGTTTAGTTTGTCTACCTTGGCTTCTTTTACCATCACGCGGGTACCATTCCGTTATTAGTCTCGTCCACTTTTCTTTTCCTTCCCTTAGCATGTGTCCAGTCCATTTCCATTTTAGGCGTTTGCATATGGTATGTAATTTTTAAATCTCGTTTTATTCTTTATATTTTGTAATCTCACCTTGTCTCTTTTTTTTTACTCCTATTACGCTTCTTTCCATTCCATTTTGGCATACTTGAATTTTTTTGAGTTGTTATTCTGTAAGTGCCCATGTTTGGCATCCGTAGGATAAACACGGGAGGATACATGTGTTATATACTTTCCTTTTTTCTTTGATAGGCATATCTTTGTTCTTCATGACCTCGCTCAGTGACCAAAATCGTTTCCAGCTGTTTGCTATCCTTCTATCTATTTCTTTTTGCATCGTGTCTTCTGTAGATATTAGTTGGCCCAAATATATGTATTCGTTGACATACTCTATTATTATGCGTCCACCATTGATTGTAATGTCTTTTTTAGTTGAGTTAGTCATTACCTTCGTTTTCGATGTGTTCATTGATAGGCCTACCTTGGCGCTTTCGTCTAATAGTTGTTGTAGCATGTCTTTCAAATTATCTGGGTTCTCAGAAAACAGGATGATATCATCTGCGAAGCGTAGATGGTTAAGTTTTTCACCGTTAATGCTGAGACCATTTCTTTCCCATTGTAGATTTCTACAAATCATTTCTAGAACCGCAGAGAATAGCTTCGGTGAAATGGGGTCACCTTGTCTGACACCTCTTTCGATAGGAAATTCTTCTCCCGTTCTTTCTAGCTTGACTTGACAAGGTATCTAATATTAGGCTACAAATATCTGTGTCTGCATGACTTTGTTTATTTGGTTAATGTATTCTGGGTCAAATCACAGAGAAAACAAAATTTGTATGAAGATTTTCTTTTTGCTTTATTTTCATTCGGTTTAGAATTTTTAAAGAAACAAAAACTTGCAGACATAGATATTTGTTACCTGATATTAGATATTAAATATCAATTAAATCCTAATAGCGGTTTCCAAATGATTAGTAAACTACGTTTGTATGGGGGACACAGCTTACCGGCCGTTCTTAAGAAGTCAGACAAAACTTTTTATCCTCGACAAAATAATAACCATAAATAATATAACACAAATGATAAATAAACATAATTATCATATATTTTATATGTCTATTAGCATTTAGAAATACTAATCGTTGGACTTTTTCTGTAAGCAAACCACAACGGCGGTCGTTAACAATGTAGCCCTTCTTCGACTACAGTGCGCACTGCGCGCGCGCATTACAGTTTCGGCGGTAACCCCAGTTGCGAGAGTCGCCGGCTACAAGCCGCAACGAAGTAATTATTAGTATTATCTTTGCCGCAACTCCAGTTACGAGAGTCACCGGCTCCAAGCCTCAACCGACGTTATAGGTACTGCCGCCCGCCCATTAGTCGTGGGCGTTTCCACTGGTTTTCGAAAACGTTAGTAACTGTTAA